>CM040626.1:1601341-2801341 GCA_022817965.1 Solanum lycopersicoides
AACCCTTTAAACACTATAATAATAATATTTCTAATTTTTTATAAAAGTTTGATCCAGTTTTTTTTTATAAAAATTAATCTCTGATCTCACATAAAATTTTCAATTCACTTTGTTAAACATGCCACTTTTTTATAAAATCCCTTCATATAAATCAAGGGTTTACCTTGGCATTAGCCTTCAAACTTTATTAGGTACTCCATTTTTATTGGCTTTTTAATGAATTTTGAGACATTTAATAAGGTACACAGTGGAAGCTTAGAGTACTCAGACTGTCATTTTAGTAGAAATGCAATAGATTAAGCATGATCCGACCCTTCCAAGGTCATTTCACATAACGAGATCATAAAGTTGCTAGAACAACCTCTTACAAAAATGCAATAATTATATAAAACCCGTCCCTTTCCCAGGATCCCTAACGAGAGTTTAGTCCATCGGACTTTCACTTTATTTGTTGAAAAAATCATCCCTTCTCCCATTCCATCAATGAACAAGCTACTTTAGCAGAGTGTCAAAAAAAACCTTGTTGTAATATACATTATATGCCAAAAGCCCCTAAACCTATGCCTCTTTTTTTTTTTTATAATTTTGTTGTAAACAACAATATATGTTTAAGAAGAAAAAAAAATTGGTTTATTTCTTTTTAATACAGACTAAACAAACATAAGCTATTAAACGAGTAACTACACCAGTGAGAATCAGTAAAATTAGAGAAGTATTCCAGCTATGCACATCAAAGCCTAGCTCCAATAATTTGCCACATCTTGCTATCAACCATACTCCTGAATATCTGAAAGAGAAACAAAAAAAATAAAATTAGCGACTTCCGATACAGGAACGACAAATATTTTTAGAGAGTCCGAGCAACATAGCCAAACATATGAGAAAATTCTGACTAGATGTAATCAACAACCAAAAAGACAAATATATGAGACCATGTTAATTTAATGTGATCAATAACCAAACATATATGTTGTTCGAAAGTGTGAATGTATTTTTTTCGATTTCTTCTTTCAATGGTTTTTATATATGTTGTTCAGACTCTTCAAAAATGTTAGGATTCGATACAGGTATGACAATATTTTTAAAAAGTCCGAGCAACAAAGCCAAATAGATGGAAAATGCCAACTTAATGTGATCAACAACAATCGGAAATCTTTGTTGCCTGGACTCTTCAAAATTGTCTAAGGGGTGCATGTCAGATCCTCCTAAAGTAGTGTTTTTGAGGATAAGACACGGGTATGACGATATTTTTGGAGGATCCGAGCAACATAGCCAAACAGATGAGATAATGCTAACATAATGTGATCGACAACAACAGGAAATTTTATGTTGCTCGGACTCTTCAAAAATGTTAGTCGGGCGCGTGCTGGATCCTCCAAGAGTAAAAATTTTTTGGAGGACACGACACCGGTACGATAACATTTTATGAGAGTTCAAGCAACATAGCCAAAAAATGGTCATTCTATTTATTTGACCATATCAGAGTGAAGGTTTTCTTGAAAGTTAAAAACAAAAAAGCTGAAACAGATTGCAATATGCCTTTAATGGACAGGGAATAAATGATGTAAAGGCAATAGTATAAATTTCTACAGCCTTGTGAATGGTGAAAACCGAAAAGCATGTTAAAATTTCTGAGAGCTGGTGCTATCAGAGCATCAATTTATAGTTTCCCAAGTGTCGATGCAACAACGCCTACTGACAAGAATACAACCTCAACTCTTAAGAATGTCGATGAGGGAGCAACAAATATATACTTCCGCATTATGATCTAGCAGTTCAAAGAAACCAGAGGAGAATATGAACTACCAACCTCTGCGCACTTGCAACGACAAATGCTTCCAAAGCCCACCTTGGGTAACAAAACTTAGCTACTTTTCCGGCAGTACTGTCTGGTTCCTGGTTTGCAATGAGAGTCAAAACAACAGGAACAAGAACACACCACTGTTCAATGGGGCAAGAAGAAGATTGTCAGCATAAAGACTCAGGAAAATGAAATACATCATAATAATGGAGAACGTGACTGTGGTACATACCAATTGTGCCTGTCCAGGTGCAAAGCAGATGGCGAACACATAAGCTATTCCAGTCACACAGTATACGAGGCAGAGGAAAACGAGGTAGTTGGCGCCAAAGGATGATCTTGGACTATTTAAGAAAAAGAACATAGACAGGTAAACCAAAGGCTTTATAACAGTATTGAAATGGTCTATTGTATCCTTAGAAAGGAAATATGCTAGACTGCTCATGCCGCTTTCTCTCTCCCTCCAGTATTCTAACTTGTCTAATGAAAAGGATCTCAATGCTGCAATCTTACAGAGGAGTGCTGCAATTCAAGAAGCATCATGAAATTAGGAGTGACATTAAGCAGGTAAAATTACCGAGTATTTTGAACAGAATAGCACAACACATTTGAGCACCATGAGCAGAGTCAAAAAATTAGGTGATTTCTTGCCATATGTGACCTGGCATCTGTTGCTGGTGGGAGGTGACAGATATCTAGTGGAATTAGCCGAGGTGCGTACAAGCTGACCCAGACACCACGGATATAAAAAAAAAAAGTTGTATTACAAGTAATAGATGTATATATGAGGTGAATATACAAGTGTTCTTTTGATTTGAGGCAATCAATTAACTTTGAATCATATAGCCTAGAAAGTAAAGCAAGTCAAATCCACCCATATCTAAGAAAAATATATTCAGCCAAAAGATGTCTTGGTTTCGGATTTAGTAAGTAGGCCACTTACACACAGCAATGATACTATACGTATAGCCGGAGTATCCAAAGGTGTCACCCTTCTGGCTGGATAGGATTCCTAAGCATGCTCCAGCAACCAAGAGGATTAAATAATCTGCTGCTTGTATTTGAGCTTCTCGCAATCGCTGTTTGCCAACCCTGAAGAATATACATTATCGTATAATAACTTGCGTCAGAAAACTGTGACAAGCTTCATCATAGCATTACACCAGTGTCTCATTCTCCCTTGATTATTTGTATAATTTTTTTTAGTTCTATCAAGTTCCAGACAAACCATTAACTGCTCCCGTTTGACCAAAGATTTTGAAGTTGAAACATAAAAAATTGAGTTGTGAATTTTGTAACTTGAAGTTGTGTTTGGACATGCATTTTACTTGGAAAACATAGGAAGTTTTGATCCAATTTTCAAAATCTGATCAAATTTTATGGCCAAACAGATATTTGAAGATAAATCTTCAATATCTGATTCATCATCTTTGAATAGCTTAATCTCTGTGTTACTTCTCTCGCCAGTTGTTGGACCAGAGAGAGTGGCAGAATTTTAGCTGCATAGATTTTCATGTCACGACTCTTGTCAGTCACTGACAATTTTAGAATGAAGAGTGTCGTAGCCTAGTAGGGGAAATATAACATGAATCTGGAAAGCATAAGATACAATACCTTCCAAGATAATATCTATACTGCCGGTTTACGCCTGGAGTGTTTCTATTAGACAAGTCATGGGATTTTAACAAGCCATGAGACAGAGAATCTCGCTTCTCATGCCATGCATCAACAGAAAAAGATTGGTCAGTAGCTGATGCAACACCCTTGGAGGACATTGCAATCTGATCACACAATTGCATCATATCTGGGGGTACAGGGTAACCATTATGAAGCATCCATCGGACAGGAAGTTGTTCCACGGTCACACCTCCACCTGGTTTGACCATACCCTCAAGGACGTCAATGAAATGGTCAGGAGGATTTACACGATCTGGAACTGCGATTCCAAGACTTGCAAAGTATTCTTCTGCTTTCTTCACAGGGCCGTGATATGCAACAAGACCACCTTTGGCTAGAAGTACCAAGTCATCGAACATCTTGTACAAGGTATAGCTGAAGGACAGAAGGATAAGTCATTCTACCATACTTATAATACAATATAGCCAAATATCAGAACGAAATTCTGCCTTATATTGCAACATAGTCTCAGTGTCACATGATTTCAAAAGGCATACCTACTGAGCCAGCTCAATTTTTTTTCTATGAACTGGAACCACAAACTGATAGAGCAAGAAAGGGAAAACACAAAAGCAAAAGCATCTCTAACTATCTAAATTTCTCAACTTATAATAACCTGTTTTAGTAGAACTACTTATTTAGGTAGAGGGAAATTACATTTCTGTGGTGATTATTTTGTCTTTTTTACTTCATGTTGAAGTGTGTGACCATCTTATCTAAAAGCCTAATTTGTTAGAGAGAGCACATCTTTTAATTAATTATATCTCCAACACGCCCCTCACTTGCGGACTTGAATCCTTTTCATGAGCCAAGCACGTCGAAATTCTAACTCGAACCAAGTCGAAGTGTGTAACAAACTAACCTAAAAGCTTAAGTTGCTAGAGAGATCACACTTTTATTTAAATTATTTACATATATGTCTCTGTATAGTTGTAAACAGGCTTCAAATACCCCTTAATCCACTATTTGTAACTTAAGGAAGGTATATAAAAGTCAAACTTTTTTTGATAAATAAAACTACTAAATTGCATATCTAGTTTCTGCAGAATTCAAGAAGTTGACTGGGGAGAAAAAACTCCACATACCTTGGCTGGTGAAGAACCATGCAAATGTTTACACCTTCAAGAGCTTCACGTCTAAGAGCTTTAAGAAGTAAGTTTGAGGATGAGCTGTCTAAACCAGATGTAGGTTCATCCAAGATTAGCAGTGAAGGTTCCATGACCATTTCCATCCCCACGTTCACTCGTTTCCTCTGGCCACCAGAAATTCCACGCTTCTCAACAGTTCCAACCAGTGAATCTCTAACGGCCTGAAGACCCAATGATTCAATAACTCTCTCGACTACAAGAACCTTATCAGCCTTTGGCAAGTCTGCAGCTAGCCTTTACGATGTTGAAGGTTCAGCAGAAGACATAAAATGGCAATAAGAAAATGAGAATGAACATTTAGATGTCAAGTTAATCAAACTTGATATGAATGTACACTTGGAATAACATCTTATGCATGAGCAAAACCTATAATGCATGAAGGCCAAAATTTTCAACTAAGACAATGTTGAAAGATAAAATTAATAGAGCCTTCGTGACATATCCACAATAGTAACAGCTTATAATTTGAACCTTCTATACACGTCAAACTAGGAATAGATAAGGTTATTATACATTAGGGCCCACATTTTCAACTACAAACTCAGGGCGTGTAACTTGTGGATATTCCAAATAGAGTATGTATAACCTAAGATTAGAACACCTACATAACAGTTCATAAAACAAGATTTAAAAGAGAAGAAACGAGTTGTTGCTGCAAAACACAAGGCAAACAACAATCACATACCCAGTGTAGTCCCACAAAGTGGGGTTTGGGGAGGGTAAAGCCAGTGTTATCAAGAGCTAAAAGTGCAAAAAAGCTCTAACGTCTGTGGGGGCTTTTAGCGCAAAGCGCAAATAAAACAAGGGCTTTAATGAAAACAAGCGCAACGGGAGAAAAATATACAAATATATATGCTTAGTTGAACACTTATAATTTATAAGCATTATAAAGATATGGCACTTGGCACTAGGTAGAGCCGTAGAGTGTACGCAGACCATACTCCTACCTCAGCGGTAGAGAGGTTGGTTCCAGTAGACCCTCTGCTCAAGAAAAACAGTCCCGAAAAGAAGTAACAGAAGTACAAGAAATAACAGATAATAGCAAATATAGCAGAAAGTAACAAAATGGAAACTACAACAAATTAATACGATAATCAAGGTACAAAAAACAACGGATAGTAAAAAATTGAAGGACAAGAAACTACAGATATTAAGTGCCATATAAACACTTGCTAAGTGTAGAATGCTTGATGAGATGCACTAATGCAGATGACATTGACCCTTAGAAGACACAATCACCATGAGTGAAAAACTAAAAGAGTTATCAAAGTTTATGCACTTCTGGAGAACATATACACATTTACAAATAGCTTAAGTGTTAAGTGCAACTAAATCCTAATTAGGATTAATTGTAAGAAAAATAAATGAAACATCACAAGTTTTCACTAATTGTTAAGATCTTCTACCATTTTTTTTAAAAAAAAATTATCTTTACAGAACTCTGGAAAACGTGAAAATTGTTTCAATTATCTTTTCAACTTACTTGGTAACTAGAAGTTCAAAGAAATACGGAAGGCGATATAACAATTCAAAATAATGTCATTTCAACAAACAAAAGAATTTTTAAAAAGAAGAAAAATTGGATGTTATTTTCCCAGTAGTGTCAGTTTCTTGAAGATAATGCAGTGTGTATTCTAACTGATACCTGCATCTTGCATTAAATCGAAGGTTCTCTTCCACAGTGAGGTTTCCATGGACTATATCATCTTGGGCAACAAAACCTGTAATTCTCTTGTACGAGTGGATAGATTCTGCCCTTCCATTTATGAGAACCACCCCAGATAATGTGCATTGTGTTAGCTTGCCAGCCACCGCAGAAAGAAAAGTAGTCTTCCCTGCTCCAGATGGACCCATGACGGCAGAAATCCGACCAGGCATAAGTTTTCCAGTAACAGACCTCATCAAATGTTTGTGCTTCTTTTTTAGAGTAATGGTCAGGTCTTTGAAAGAAATCTCAATGGGAGGCCTAGTCTTAAGCTCAGTATTATCATCAGTTGCCATTGAGATAACTCCCGAGAATGTCATATTCTTAGTCTTTTGCTCCATAGCTTTCTCTTTCTCAAGCTGACCATATGCATATTTAAAAATTTGGCTCCTAGTGTGCAGTTTTTTAGCATTGATCGCTTGCTTCTTTATATTCTTATCTCCAATCTGCATATGGAACCCCTCCATATTGTCTCTTTCATTTTCAATTGAATGCATCATTTTCGTGAGATCACTAGGTTCTTTTTTCTTTCCTTTTCCAGATGAGCTGCTAGGACCTTTAGGTGGTATGGATGCTTCATCGTTAGTTTTAGGTAGGTTGAAAGCTCCTCTTGCTCCTTGCTTCACGCTCATTTTCTTTGAGAATGAGCGAGATACCTGTTGTTGCAATCCAAAAGCACGTTTTTTAGCAACATCTTTTACTAATCCCCACCTTTCTCTTGCTTGTGCAGTTTCTCGCGCATGTCTTGCTGCAGCCTCCCTGGACTTGGCGACTCTTTGATACTTAGTATTTATGACTTGATCAGAGCAATTATAAAAGATGATCAGTATAAAACTCAAAGCACCCTACATGTAAAGGTGAAAAGAGGTCAGATACTATACAACAACTTCAATTTTAAAAAATCAATCATTAAATTCAGAATAAAAGAATTGGTCTCTAATTCTACAATGAAAAAGATAGACAAGGAAAATTTTGAAATAATTCAACACCTTATAATCTCCTATGGAATCCTAACACAATGAATATGAGACAGGTTTTCTAAGATAAAGTGTTATTCTACATAGTAACATCTTCCCTTTTTTTTACAAGATTGACAAGGGAAAATGACTAAAGTGTAGTGTCCCTGAAAACTCCGATTTAAGTTTAACACCTAAGCATGCTAACGAATATAGGAAATATTGTTTTGTATACCAATGAAAACGACTGATTAAGAAGTATATTATAGAACATGTAGATACATGTATGGTATGACTCAGAGGTACAGGTGTGGGAGTATGAAAATCTAATAGTCTTGAAAAGAGAAGTTCGAACTGCAAATGACAAACTTGGTATCACAGCTCTAGGTTTAAGGTATCCTAGGAGTCTATGGAGCCGTGTCTTGTAGAGTCTAACTTATGCTTGTGTTGTCAACCACTCGTATATCTCAGTGGCTATGGACATTTCAGAAAGTTTTACCTCCCTTCTCATTCTAGATGTGCAAGTAGAAATTAACCTTATGAATTTCCCTTTGTCTCTAACATACATAGTTTAAGTTTATCTTGATGCACTTACGTCATTATTGGATTTACTTTATTTCTCTCATAATTATTATTGTTAATTAATTGAATTGTGAAGTTTGGGCTCGAAGTGGGTAGTCACAAAACTAAATCGGTTTGCTCGCTGCAAGTTGGCAAGCACCGGATGCCGTGCCATGTCTCCTCCCATTTTGGGTCGTGACACTAAGCCCCCTCAAACATAGACTTTAAACTGTGACAGATTTTGGTAAATACTCATACAGTGAAAACCAGAACCAATTAAAAATAGAGAGATGCACAGTTTGAACAGAAGCCCCAAGATTACTTTGCCAGATAAATTAAAGCCGAGGAGCGCAAAATAGTGTATTTTCATGAAGAAGTAAATGCAATAGACTAAACTAAGTAAGAGGCCACTTACAATAAGTATAAAACCAATTACATGCAGCTTTTGTTTGTCTGATTGTTTGTGGCAATTACTCAACTTGATGCATTCTGCAATGGTCAAAATGCCAAAATGAACATCTTTGTTTGTTGCCACAGTGAACATAAAGCAAAAATAACTTAACAGATCCCCAAGTAATTCATGAAAAAACTATCTGGATATTCAAACACTTCTTTAAATCAGAAATTTGGATACTGTTTGCCTAAGAAATAAGTTATCTGTTATCCTATACAATTAAGTTGAGACAACAACTCATACCCTCAACTCATATGGAACTCTATAAGTATCTCAAAAGTACTGAGAGGTGGAAACTAAAGGCCAAGACCGGCTCAATACAATAATGTGGAGTAGATGATTTCTATGGACCAACTTAAGGGGGAGTGTTAGAATAGGAATAATTATATGTAATCCTACTTAGAATAGGAATAGGAATAAAATCCTAGTTGACAAAAGAGTTTAAGGGGGAGTGTTAGAATAGGAATAATTATATGTAATCCTACTTAGAATAGGAATAGGAATAAAATCCTAGTTGACAAAAGAGTCTATTGTAATGTCTATAAATAGAATCTCAATGCAATAACATAGATACACGACTCAATAATATTTCTTCTCCAATATTTCTCACAACTTTTACTTCTCATCCTGAGCATTAGATATAGTCAAGTCCGTGCTGAAAAAGATTAATATATAGTGGTTGTAACTTCCACCTCCACTTTACCGAGCTAAGGTATTAAAGCTTCTAGAATCAAGAGGATTTACCTCTCGGTGCCGTAGAGCCCTTTCTACAGTAATTCCTGGAAGTACACAAATAGAGAAATAGTCAATTATGATTGTAATAGAGTTATTACAAATGTGATAATAATGAATGCATCAGAATTTTTAGTTCAAGTGAAGGAGTCAGATTGTGCAAAATTAGCAAGACTCCTTCCATCCAATTTTACTTGTCCAGTGTCCACAATACTAAGATAGATGTCCACTTTTACTTATCCATTTTGGAAAATCAAGAGATAATTTATCACTTAGTTCCTAATTTACCCTTATTATTAACTCTACTCATTTCCCAAAGCATTACTTTTTATTATATCCAAAGCGTGATATAGTAAAATTGTCATTCTATTTATTGCTCCTTAAAAGGGGGTGTCAAGTCAATACTGGACAAGTAAAAATGGACGGAGGGTGTACTTGGTTACTGCCTCAGAAGACAAACATGAATGCTGTGAGTTCTGGGATCAAATTCAATACCCTTCCGAGCAAATAACCTTTTTGGTGGTAGTTGGACAGTAAGATCCTGGTGAGCAGAATAACTCCCCACCGTCTGTTTCACTACCCCAACGATCAGCTGCTCCACAAGTGTGATTTACCTTGCCTGGAGGTAACTGGTATGAATATCTGGAAATTTTCTTTACCAAACACGTATTAGTTGATCATATGACTATAGAAGGCATGCTGAAATAGGATAAGCAAAAGTGGAACTAGAAAAACTTACGGTTCACATAAACCATTTGTGTTGTTGAGTGTAGCACGAGGACAGAAAGCACCTAATGGGCAAGCTGCATAACATATAATAGGGATCCTTCAGATCAAATACCAAAACCTCATGGCTTAAAAAGTTTATTCATCAATTTCGAAGGTACGCAGGAGTTCAATGTGGAAAGTAAGTTACTCACAAAGCCTTCTGAAAGTGAGATAACTAAATTTCTATTTGGCAAGACATACATTCAATTCGGTATCATTCATATAATCATCATTGTTAAGTAGAGGTTGCTAGTTTCTAGATTGAGTGTTTCAGAACAAGACTAGACTCATCATGAAAACTCTAAACAGGCCTCATTTCCGTGCAAGAAGCAACGTATATTCATAAAAACTAAGCAAAATAGTGACTTTTAATCTAGATGAATAAAATTGAGTGTTAAACAATCTATGCAAACAGAGGAATTAAATCCTTTGCAACAGCTAGGCTGCCAAAGGTTGTTTTTACTTATAACTTATACCCTTAAATATATTATGTACAAAATCATCAAAACTACACTGGTAATGTAAGAGAATCTTTACATAATCAAATAACTTATATGATAAACTGGTAAATCTCTATGATATTAATTAGTAAGCTGATCAAAATTGTAACTGACCTTCTATAACTGGTTAATCTACACTGATAATGCAAGAATCTTTATATTATCAGAGAAGTATAACTTCAATTTGAGGAATTAACAACTCAGACAATTGATAATCGAGAAGAGAGTCTATAGATATGCTTACGCATCATGCAAGTCAAGCCTCTAGGGCAGAAAAAACCCTCACAACAAGGTTGATAGTCACGAGTACGATCAGGCATATCTTTTGCATTCTTAAGGTCCACTTTCTCATTTTTACCAACACTGCAAGACCAGCCTGGTTCACATCCAGGCACCCATGATGTCAAGTTACAATTCCTATTGGGTTTTAAGATATTAGCTTTTTCGCTTGATTTTGTCTCCAAAAAACTTGAGAAGTAGAATTTCATCTCTGCAGCATTACATAGCCTCTGTGTCACGTCTGTGTTAAGATGATCAGCATATTGTTAGAGATAAAGGGTGTTTCAAACTATATCAGAGTTCAAACAAGCAAAATTTCGATGCAAAAATAGGAAACAAAATGACAAGAATTTCTACTTGATTTTTGTAGCTCATTTCTTTTAGAGTTCAAGTTATATACATTGACAGTGTAAATCATGTCAGGCTACCCAAACCTTAATTAATATGAGAAGATAAAGTGGTGACCAGAGTTTCACCAGCAAGTTCATTAGGAATTTAGGATCAACGCATGCAAAAAGCATCTTGCGATTAAAAGCATAAGCAAATTACATACAACAACATCATACCTTCATGTAGTCCCACCTAATGAAGGTAGAGTGTTCGCAAACCTTACCCCTACCTCAGAGGTAGAGAGATTGTTTTCAATACACCCTCGTGTATGCAACCACATTATTGATAATAACAACAAACAAAAAAAATCAATACCTTTGGTCTCTTTAAAGCAATTATTTAAGAATTCCAAGTTTTTGGCAAAATTAAATGCCTCAAACAACTCAGTATCCCTAAAACATGAAAAGATTAAGTTTTTAATTAGAATATAGATAGTTAAGAGATGTTAAACTATAATGGAATTAAAACTTACACATCATCAATGCAAAATCCCAAAACCTGGGTGATATCCTTATGGAATACTTTTGTAAGATTTGCAAGTTGGCCATAAATGAAAGATGCAAGAACAGGCACAGCAGTAGGATTAGTATTAGCATTAGCATTAGCAGGAGGAGTTTGTTTACTAGGAGGTGCACACCAAACACATGGAGAAAAACCCAAAACAAGAATCATAAACAAATAATAACAGGGTAACCATATCTTAATTTTACCCATTTCATCTAATATTCCAAAATTAATTAATTCCTAAAGAAGATTAATGCCACCACTAAATAAAACATAAAACTGAATAAACTAGAAAATAGAAACAACCCCAAGAAGCAAAATAAGAGGAAATTTTTCAAGGGATGAATGATATTTTACAAGAAAACAGAAAACTGAAACAACCCAAAGAACCAAAAAGTTGATTTTTTTTCTTTAATAAAATGGAAATAGAAACAACCCAAGAACCAAAAAGATGAAAATTTTCAATAGAATAGGAAATATAAACACAAAAAACAAAAAAACAAAAAGATGAAATTTTTCAAGGGATAAAGGACATTTTTCATGAAAATAGAAACAACCCAAGAACCAAAAAGATGAAATTTTTACAAGGGATGAAGGACTTTTTTTTTATTTTTTATTTTTTGGGGGTTCAAATGGCCATGGAGACAAGAAGAAGCTCCAGAACCAAAAAAAACAAGAAAGGGTTTTTTTGGTCAAAATTTTTGGGTGAAGAATCATGAGGGAGATGTGTAGATTCTGGGAGGAGCTCCACTGTTTTTGGAAGAGAAATGGCATTGAGAGATTAATGGCTAAATTGGAGGTTAGGAATTAATGTTTGCATGCAAATGTTTTTGTTTACATACTTTTGTCTAATGATAGTTATTATATTCTCAACACGTATGTCCATCTTAGGCCAAAAAAAAAAAAAAAAACTTTGATTCAATTCATGAAAACTATATATTAAAATTTTAAAATCCATTGAATAAAATTGACCAACTTTTGAAAATCTCAATCAGTATTTTTAGTTTTTTTGGGCAAGAAATGAGTTCAATTAGTTTTTTATTTAACTAATTTTGACACAACAAATTAATCAAACTTGGTAAATTTTGTTAAAAGAAAAATTGGGATTGAATTGATGGATTTTTTTTTTCCACTTGTGATGAAGAAAGTGGAAGTAAATAAACAAACTTATGATATGACAAAAGAAGAATTTATATGGAGACTTTATCTATTAAAATATTTGCATAGTTATGATTTCAATTTTATTTTTCCCCCAACTATACTCATTTATATTACTCAAAATGACCAATTCTTTGTCCAAAAAAAACAAAAAAAATGTGATCTTCCAGGCTATACATATTCCTTTGTCCCTTAAAGAGGGACCCTTTAAGTTTCACATTATGACTGTGTAATTCCATTTCATTATTTGGCATAAAACTATTTGAGTAAAATATTCTTGAAAAAAGAAAAAAAAATACAGTGTGAATGTAGTAGAGTGTTGAAGAAACTTTCCTTTGTTTTGGTGGGGTATTAGTATTTGTTTGTTTGAATAGCAGACTTCAAATGCTGCTGCCGTGTGAAGACTTTTCTCAAGTCATCTAAAGTCTTTGCCATCTTTGACAAGATAAGAGTCTTTTATTTGAGCTGAAATTTTATCAAATTCTGCAATTTGTGATAAAAAATTATGGTGTGGGTTCAGATTTAATAGCTTAAAGGTGAAGTCTTTTTTAGATTTTGAGTTATTTTTTTTGTGTTCATTGGGAGTTAAAAGTGAAAAGTTGAATGTGGGGTTTTATGGGTCATTGAGTTTTTTGAAGGTTGTTTCATACCTTTGTATTTACAGGAACTGTGAAAATTTGGGCTTTTGGCTATTCAAGAACTGGAAAAGATTGAATCTTGCACTTTGTAGATGGTGGGTTTTCTACATTTCTGGTAATTTTACCCTTTTGGGTTGTTTCTTTTTTACTTCATTTATATGGTAAGATATACATATGGAAATTTAATGTTGTGGAGAATCTTAGTAGCTGAATGAACTTTCATGTTATTGATGAGGATTCGATTTCCCCACCTTGTAATCGTCCCCCGTCTTTAAAAAAGAAAAGAAAAGGAAGTTTAAGGTTGTATATTAGCTCTTGTGTTGATAATTAAGTATCGTTTTCAAGCTATTTGGTCAACTTTTGTTGTCCAAATGAAGTACAATGGGTATTGAGAATTCATATAACCAAGCCAATTAGTTTAATATATTTCCATTTATGAACAGATTGAGATAAAGTTTATGCTGTGGGTTCAGATTTAGCAGCCTAAAGGTGAGTCTTTTTTAGGTTTTGAGTACTTTATTCCTTTTGTGTCTATGGGCAGTCAAAGTAAAATTTTGGATGAGGGTTTTTTATGGATCATTGAGTTTTTAAAGTTTTTCTCTTCTCTGTATCCACAGGAATAATAAAATTGGGCTTTGGGCTATCCAAGAACTGAAAAAGATTGAATCTTGTGTCCCGTAGATGGTGGGTTTTCTACATTTCTGGTAATATTGCCTTTTTGGGTTGTTTCTGTTTGGTTTGGTTTTGATGGCAACAATACATCTGGAAATTTAAGGTTGTATTTAGCTTTTGTTGTGATGATTAAGTATTGTTTTCAAGCTGGTGGGTCAACTTTCGTTGTCTGTATGTAACATAATGGATCTTGAGAATACCTATAACCAAGATAAATAGTTTGGGATCGAGTAAAGTTTCTGTTTCAAGGGTTTTCTAGCAGTTAGTAGGAAGCCGGGTGTTGTTGCACTTTATGGGGGAGAGGTAGGGGATAGCCCCCTCGTTTCTTCTTTTCACTATTGGTAATTGCGTAGTTTCATGTGTGGTACTATTTGTTGCTTCACTTGTTTTGTGTCTTGCTATTCGGTTTGCTATATTTTTCTTGCACTCCTGCTTGATAACATTCCTTTTGAGCCAAGGGTCTACCGGAAACAATTGCTCTACCCCACAAAGGTAGGGGTAAGGTCTGCATGTGTCTTACCCTCACCAGACCCCACTCGTGGGATTACACTGAGTGTACTATTGTTGTATTTCTTTTGAGAGCCATGGAGCAATTGCCATTAGGTTTGGTAGGAAAGATTTGGTTTATTACTAATGGCTTCTCGTTTTGCATTTCCATGGATTGGTTGGTTAGTCTTCTACCTATTTATCATTTTCATCTGTATATTTCTTCCCCGTGTTCTTATTTTTACTTTAACAAGGCATGTGGACTTTCCTGCTCCTTAAAGTCTTGGATAAATTTTGCAGGCATCAGTGTAATTAGATATTCAAATACGATATACTTCAATACGTTCCAAGTATTACCAATATGTGAAATTACTTGAATATTGATTGACCATTCTGGATTTGAACCTGCAGGGAGGGTATTTCAGTAGCATACTGAAGGACATGAAGTGTTTTCAGTTCTACAATTCTGAGAAGAAGGAAGAACCTAAAACCGCGAAGTCAAATCCAGTTCTGTCCTCCTCTTTTGGTCTTTTCGATAGTGAATTTCGGCATTCTCATCGTGAGTCCAGCTCTCAGAATGTATCAGATACCAGCACAGAGTCTAGAGGAAGAAGCCAAATTCCAAGCCTATCAGATAGACCTTCCGATCTCAGGGCATTTACATTCTCAGAACTGAAAGCAGCAACGAAGAATTTCAACCGTACTACCAAGATTGGGGAAGGTGGATTTGGATGTGTATATAAGGCCACAGTAAAGACTGGTGAGGACTCAGCGAAAAAGATTGACGTGGCTGTAAAACAACTTGGTAGGAGAGGATTACAGGTAACTAATTCTTTTTAAGCTCGAATAATTATGTATTAGACATATTAGGATCCTTCACTTTGACATCACTATTTATTAGGTGTTGGCACTTTGCAGTTGATACACACTTCATCATCTCTCATCTTTTTTAGCTGCATGGAACTAAATGTAAATGTTACTTTAACTACTGTCATTTCTCTCGCCATTTAAGTTTCACTTACGGAGCTGTATTAGAAAACTTTGGGAATCTTTTTAGGAGTACAGAAAACCAGGAAGAATAAAGCAAATTGTTCCACAGTATGAACTATGAAGTTGCTAGGGATATATTTTAACTTTAACGTATGTGTGATCCGACTGTGCACATGGAAGTTCATGGATTTGAATGATCTCTTATGTTAAAATACTTCCTTTTGTTACCTTTCCTCTGTTCTTTTGTGGTGTAGTGATGTACTCATGGCTTGCCCCCATCTAAACGATTAAAAGGATGACCGTAGATTGAAAAATCTTATAGATGGCAAAGTCTACTCCTTTGAACTAAGAAAAGTGATGAACCCCAAAACTTATTTCCATTTTAGAAAGAAGTGCTGAACCCCGGAAGTATAGTTGGTATAGTTCTTCCAACGTGTGAATTGTGATGGCTCCATTCAATATGGTTATTTGAGAAGCACTAGCCGCTTACTCTGGCCTAGTGAGAAAATCGTCTGATGGTTGAGAACCATAGATAAATAGTGTTTAGCTTGCCTCATTGAAACATTCTTCTCAGCGTAGATGGGTGATTGGTGCTGGTATTTGTTTTGGATTGTTTAGTAGTCCGAAGAGAACATTTTCCACTGTGGGGGTTTGTCCAATATGACCTTTCACATACATAAAAATGAGAATGGAGTACAGAAAATGATTTATTTTACCGAACTTCATAGATGGATAAGCATGATGAAAGTTCAATCATAATTATCTCCGATAACTTTTTGGGTGAGATGCCTAATGTCTAGGCACTTACTTATGATTGTGTTCATCTTATACGCGGCTGAAGCATCATGTTGCTGAATTTCCATTTCTTTTATTGGTATTCTTCACTGGAGTTTTGTTGAAACGGAGTAAATAGGGAAGTAAGACAAACAAATTGAAACGGAGGGAGTAATTATATCTTTCTTATTTTTTAGCTTAAA
Organism: Solanum lycopersicoides; assembly: GCA_022817965.1. Taxonomy (NCBI): domain Eukaryota; kingdom Viridiplantae; phylum Streptophyta; class Magnoliopsida; order Solanales; family Solanaceae; genus Solanum; species Solanum lycopersicoides. Next base: position 1,617,738 of record CM040626.1, read on the forward strand.
TATTAGATGACGTAGATGCTTTTCATCTTGTTTCTAAGTATATCATTTTTATTGAGGAAGAAGCTATTCAGCATCCAAAACTACACCAAAAATGTAATATTGTCAACTCTGATAAACTTATACGATTGTGGAAAGAGGTCGTAAATATTGAACCTTCTGCTCTGTATATAATTGATTAATTCTACATTGTCAGCTCATGAATAAGGTACTTGGAAAGCTGCTTTCACTTCAGCTTTTGACGTTCTACGATGTCCTTACTTTGGTCACTAGGACCAACCGTTGATGGTAACGATGAAGCTTCTGCATAATAATTGGTACTAGGACTGCTACTCATATATCAATTTTTCACATTCTACTATGTCTTTACACAAATCACTAGGAGAACACCTTGATGGTTATAGTGAACCTTCTGCAGAATTACTAACTTATTTTACATGTTTGATTAGTTTTCAGGTTTTTACTTATTGTTTTAGGCGTAACTTTGGTGAAAACGATTAATAAGCAGTCTGTTTACAATAGTTCTGTGGAATGAACCATGATTATAAATAGAACATGATAATCATGTCCTTATTCCAACTTGTAGTACTCTTCTTGATTCTATTCAATAGGGACACAAAGAGTGGGTAACAGAAGTCAATGTTCTCGGGGTGGCTGAACATAAAAACCTCGTCAAATTAGTTGGCTACTGTGCGGAAGATGACGAGAGAGGAATTCAGCGGCTTTTGGTGTATGAATACATGCCTAACAGAAGTGTCGAAAACCATTTGTCAGCTAAGTCAGAAACCCCTCTCTCCTGGGCAATGAGGTTAAAGATAGCCCAAGATGCTGCTCGTGGCTTAGCATACCTACATGAAGAAATGGATGTTCAGGTGCTTTTTCCACTTAGCTATTTGCACCTATACAAAGGTGTAAAATGTGTAACTAGCAAGGACTTTGTCGCCTTAATGCCTTTTTGTACTTTTGTTAGCTCCAGCTGTTAATGTTTTGAGTCAGCTATCGTCCAGAATCATGACGTCTCTCTTCCTTTATATTGTAGATTATCTTCAGAGATTTCAAATCTTCAAACATTCTCTTGGACGAACAATGGAATGCAAAGTTGTCAGACTTTGGATTAGCTAGGTTGGGACCTCCCGAGGGTCTAACCCATGTCTCAACTGCGGTATACTCCCTTAACTTGATTGCATGCATCTTAATACATATGTTGGTCTTTTTCACCTTTTCTTGTTCGTTCATCGTTTCTTCCTATGATGCCCATTTCATGGTTGTATAAGGTTGTTGGAACCATGGGATATGCTGCTCCTGAATACGTTCAAACTGGCCGTCTTACTTCCAAGAGTGATGTATGGAGCTATGGTGTCTTTATCTACGAGCTGATTACTGGTCGACGACCTCTAGATCGAAATAGGCCTAGGAGTGAGCAGAAGCTCTTACAGTGGGTAAAGCCATACATATCAGATTCTAAGAAGTTTCAGCAGATAATAGACCCAAGGCTTGATGGTAAGATCTCAAGGTCAGCTCAGAAGCTCTCTATAGTCGCTAACCGCTGCTTGGTCAGACATGCAAAGACACGTCCAAAAATGAGTGAAGTCCTGGAAATGGTGAACAAAGTTGTCGAGACATCAACAGGAATAGGAAATCCTGGACCACCTGTGAGAATCGCGGAACCAACTTCACCAGAATCTACAAGGAAAGGTAAGAGGAAGATAGATACCAAACTCGGAGATGGTAGCCGGTTAGTACGTATGTGGTCAACAAAGCTTACAAACACTTGTTAATATGACTAGTTTCCAATATGCACAAACAAAAAACAGAGTTGAAAGAAGTTTTAACAGAACAGTATATCCAAAGGTAATGAAGAAGCACAGATTATATAACTAGCTCCCAATATGAATGAGGTCTTTTCCATTATTGTCTTATATTTATTTATAATAATATAGATGTTTAAATTTATAGAGAATATCGTAATCATTCAAATGTACATTCAGATTTAGACGTGTTTAACAAATGAGGCATAAGTGCTATTTGTATGAAGTTGAGCATTATTGTCTCTTTGTTTGTTTTCTCTTTTCATTGTTTCAAAATTTGAAGTTTAAAGTTAAATTGAACCTTATGTGTTCCTATGTATGAATATAATGGTATTTAATTAAATTATTATTGAGTGTTTTGTTGCACCCTCTCTCTTGTAAAACTACTGATATTGATATTTTCTATTTTGTAAATATACTGTATAATTTAAGTAATAAGAATAGTATAAAATGGAGATAGACTAACATATGCTTATATGACAATAGAGATTTAAAATTCATGTTATGATTATAGATTTTGAAGTTGTGATTTTGAGTTTTTAAATTAGGACTTCAAATTGATCCTCAAATTTTTTGAAAACGGATTTTTCAAAATTTAAATCAAAATCTATAGTCAAATATATATGTTTTGAGATAAATTATCAAAATCTATGATCAAATGATCACACAAGAAGTATTTCAACTAATTCATCTCATATTAAAGATATCGTGCAAATTTCATGCGCTCCCTATTTTGTTAGTTGATTAATTACATATACCATGTTATCAAATTGACTGAGTTGGCAATGCCAACTAATTCTGACCTTTAAAGCTCAATAACTCACGATCAATCTCGACCCTTCATGTGGCAATTATTATAACTAAATTTTGAATTAATCTAAACTTGTGACCTTGAGATTCAAAGAGATTTTAATGGTAACTTTTATGATTTTTCTTTCACGTAAAATAATACTGATTATTATTTATTTTTTTTAAAAAGAACAAGTTTATATTAAAAAGAAATGAAAACTCTACCTTTATCAGAAATATTTTAGAATTTTATATCAAATAACTTAAATTTTCATAAAAATAAATAAAAAAATTCTAATAACATCCAAAGTAATATATTGCAAATAAATTATTAAATCTGGTAACTAGAATTAATCCTTACTCTTAGAACTATTATTATAACTACTTTTATTTATAAATATATATAATTTTAAGTGGGTAGGAGTTGTCATATTTATATTGCTCAAAAGAGTACAAGAGTCACACTCAAGATTATATTACTAGCTCACTTCCATTATCGTCTTATATAATCTCTAAAATTGACAGTTAGTGGAGGCTTGAACTATATATGACTTGCTGCAGAATCTTCTGATGATCTATAACGATAAATGAATAGATTTGACGTTTGATAAAAAGAATCTGAAGCTCTCATGATAATACTGATCTTGATATTTTTATCTTCTATTAAAAATATCTTGTATATTTTATAATTTCCATGATATACAAGGAAATGAAAAAGGATAAGAAAGTCTATTTTGTTATATTGAATCTTGTAATATAAAAAATAGAGCTATTACTTTTTTTGTGATGTTAAATGATCAGTTTTCTTTTAAGAGATGTATTGTAATGTCAATGTTGCTATCTATAATGAAAGAGAAAGGATAGGCAATTATATTAGTTTGCTAAAAAATGACAATTTGTGTGTGAGTTCTCACTGATTTTTTATTTTTTTTACTAGGTGGGCGATGGGAAAATAATTTTTTATTATATTGTCTATAATATTGATGAAACTCATTTTGTCAGAAGCCATCTTTGTTTATGAATTAAGTCGTACTATATAAAAAAATTATAAATCTACCAGCTCAAATATGGTGTATCATTTAAAGTTAAACTCTCAAAATTAATTAATTTTGTGTGAGCTTTACCTATTCATGACAAAATTCATTACTTGAATTTCAATTATAAATGTGTGAAACAGACTCATTTTGCACAAGTCTTTAGAATGGTTGAAGTCTATAAACTTGTACCAAATTCTAAAAAATAGAACGCATGTTGATCTATGAAAATTTCACAAAGTGTATATATATAGTATAAAATGACATAATCGAGTAAATATATATATTGATGATTGAATGTCTTTTAACTATCGATAGTCGTATATTATATATGAAAAGTAAGACTTACATACGCATATAATATAAAGAAACTTTAGTATTATCAATTCATCCAAAAAAATATTTACATCCAATTTTTTTATAGATTATTGTTTAGTTATTTTATTTTAAATTATAAATACAACATTTTATCCTTCCCACTATAACTCGAACGATAAAAAAAAACATGCTAAAGTCAAAATTCAAAATATATAAATTTAAAGATATAATTTTTTAAAAATTATTGAATTTTAAATTAATAATTTATATATAAAAAATAGCTTGGTGGCCGACATAGACTTTAACGAAGCACACGGATAAGAATCGTATATTTTTTTCCTAGTAAATAAAGTGGCTTCATATCAAAGCAAAGTTTATACTAATTTAATTTGTCCTATTATATAAGTTGGGAGAATTTATAATTTAAAATTTATGAGTATTATAGTAATTTGGAATAAATATATTAATATTGAGTTTTCTTAATATAATGCGTTATATATAATCTAAGTAAATGTTAATAAATATGCGCGAACTCATATGAAATATATATCCACCTCTTTTAATAATTAAATAGTAAAAAATATTTATTCGTATTTAATATTTATATTGAGTCAATAAATATATACTAACAAATATTTAAACGTAATTAATTATATTTAATTAATAAATGAACTTGTATGATGTATCTTATTAAATTACATAGCTATGATATTGTACATGATTTAATATTGTCTTGATAAGTATTTTTGATCTTTTCGAAATCCTTCTTAGGATCTTCAAATCAGGGGTGACTCGATAGTGTTAAAAAAAAGACATGTGTCTTAGGCTCCAAAATTTAAAGGGCCTTATTTTCAGTAATAATATGTTATAAGTTATTATTTTTTTAATAAATATTGAATACTATTTGTAGAGCAAGTGAACTTTTCATGAAAATGAAGAAATTATTAGAAGAAATTTGACATATTGGGAGTATTATATCTTATTAAAAATAATTTAAAATAAGAATGGTTATATTATCAATTGAAAACTAGAAGAAATCAATTATATAAAAGTTATTAACAATTCAAGTTTAAGGCCCCATTTGATTTTTGTTTTAGGTCACTAATATGCTTGAGCCGCAGGGGCGGACTCACATGGTGTCCGCCGGGTGCTCGAGCACCCATTAACTTCGTTATGAAATATATATATTTACGTAGAAATTGATAGGTATTTGTATAAAATTAACATAGAGATCCAATGAATAAATGATATAGTTGGCCTAGTGGTTCTTGGATGGGTACTTAAGACTTTTTTAGTGTTGTTACCAAGGTCCGAATCTCATTGTTAACACGTATTTTTTATATTTTCACTTCATAACACCCACAACCTTAAAATCCTAGATCCGCCACTGTTGAGCCGCTCCTGCTTCAACGATTAGATTAAATTTGAGGTGTGATCGATTGATTGATTGTTAATTTAAATTTGAGAATCATTTAAGAAGATAACTTATTTTCTAAATCTTCAATGTGAAAACTCTTCAACACTTTTTCTATGTCATTTTAAATACACACTCTTGTATCGTCTAATTAAATTAGACATTTAAAGTATGAATAATTATTTTAAAAAATAATTATTTTTAATGTTAATAATACATGAAGAGTTGTGGCCTTTTGGCTATATTGAAAGTGGTGCAACTTTGTAGTTATGACCTTTGTGTTTTTTTTTTCTTCAAATAATGTTATATATTATAAGCTTTAATTTCAATGATGAAAATGAAGTAAATAATTTTTTTTATTTAACTTCAGTAGAGTCACGTACATTAAAGCTTATAACATGTATTTAGAACTATCAATATCGTGATGACAACATAATTAAAATAATTAAGCCAGCAATAACCATGCATATTTTGGTGACAAATATCAATTTATTTCAAAGATCATGATTTAAATTATATAAAATTGATTTTATCGTTATTTTGAGACTTATAATTAAATTGGTAAGTCATATATTACTTAGGACAACCAAAATCAAATAGTAGAAGCTTAAAAATTTGTATAAAAATCCTCCATATATCAAACTGTTGAATTTATGTGTCATTCCACATGGAGGCGTTAGAATCTTAGCGAAATTTTCAATTACGATGAATGGATAATGTAGTATTCGGTTGATTTGGAGCTGAAAATCGAATCCAATCCTAAGCATGGTTCCTCTGGTCTGTACCAACGATACAAGGGTATCATATGCTCATCAATCTATATATACATATATGCATATAATTGTTTTTTGAAATTAACGAATGCACGTGCAGTCCATCTATATATGTGAGTCCGCCTCTAATCTGGCATTTTTCATGCCTCTAGCTTCACAAAGTGGAGCAAGAGATTACTAAATTACTACTACTATATACAGAGGCGGAGTCGGAATTTTAATGAGATTCAAAATCTGTAGAAATAGATAACCGAAGTGGGTTTGACATCTACTATATATATATATAAACTTATTTTAACTATATATAAATAATATATTTTTTCGTCGAACGAACCCCCTTCATACAAGATAGCTCCGCCCCTAACTATATATATATATATATATATATATATATATATATATATATATATATATATATATATATATAAATATAAAAATTAAATAAAGGACAAATATAGTAATGTGGACAACTCCTTTATGTATAAGCAAAACACCACAAGTAATATTCTAATTTAGTCCATCATGATTCATGGGTTACGTACATCAATACCTATTTTAGTATTGCTATTTAAAATACAAAAAGAAAAAGTTAAAAATATTTTTAAAGGATGATGATTTCATTACTTTTGTAATTCATTAATAGTTTGACCTAATTATGTTATAATATTATTTTTATTAAATTAAAATATTGGGCATACTTGAACCTATACGTATATTATAAGAGCATATTTGATCTAATTTAATAATTGTTAATATGATATTTTAATATTAATAAAAATATTTCATATGTACCATGTTATGTCTAATTGTCTAAGTGGATAAAGAGGAGACAAGAAAGTGGCTAAACTTTAAATATATTACTTATTATAATGTGGCTGTATTTTAAATAATTTTTTTAAAAAAAATGGCAAATTTAAGCAACAAAAATGTTAATGGCTTCATTTTGATAAGGTTAGGCATATAATTTGCCACCAAAAAAGTAATTAGTTGGTAAAAAGTTTAGGGTAATCCTATTCATATAGTAATCAAACGAAGTGTAATAATACTATTTCTTTTCTAAGGAAATTTTAAACATTATATCAATAAACAGAGTATCTTTGGTGCGAAAATATTTCCCACAAAATGTCTTATACAAGAGAAATAATTTAATTTTTTATTTTATGAAGCTTGATAAGTTGGTTGAATATTATCATAAAAAAAATTAAAAAAAATATACATATATCTTATTTTACAATATAATAATCAAATAAATTATAAAATATTTTTTTTCTTGCCAAACACAGCCTTAACGATGTAGTTTTTTCCTATAAACATAGAGCAAAGATTATTATTAAATTAAATGGAAACGTGTGAATTAAAAATTAGTAGACAAGAATTGAATGATAAAAAAAATACAACGAATTTAGACAAAGCCAAAGGAAAATTGAATAAGGTTGGTAGAGTTCCACGTTAATATATTATTACTCCAATTTTTTTTATCAGCAAATTCATGGTTGCTATTAGCGAATTATATTTTAAAAAAGTAAATCATACGTGATAATTTTTGAATGTCAAATTCGATCAAAAAATATATATACAATTTAAAATAAAAAACTTCATTTAAAAAATCTCTTGTTCAATCAACTCAATCACCTTTCTATATTCATATTAATTATATATAATCTTAGCCTTAAATATTTCACCAAAATATGTTAGAAATTGATTCTCATTGAGGGTACATGACTATAAATAATTAAATAAAGAGATTCCAACATTTATTTCCATCTTTTCTTTTCTTTTTTCAAAAACATATTGCCCCATATTCCATTAAATTTCATCCATGAATTTGTTTGCATATATACCTACTATAAAATTAAACATTAATGATTTATTAAATAGATATAAGTTATATGACAGTATAAATTCTTTTTAGACTATTAGTGTAGTTTAACATAAGTTAATTAACATTATATCACTTACTATTCTTTTTTTTTTATAAAAAAAATTAGCTATCCTTTTATGTATTAAACATCTATAATCCCACAAAATTTTCATCAAATTTTATTTAGACATTTAAATTATAACTTATTTTAATTGAACATTTCAATATATGATAAAGGTTTTTTATTATATATTTTATTCAAACTGTGAATAATATTTTTTAACTACTCTAATCAAAACCTTAAATTAATTTTCTTCTCTAAACTCCTCTTTAAAGGTTTCACCTTTTCTACACTTTTTGACGATTCACATTCATAATTTTAAGGTATGAGATTCGAATGCAAAAAAAATGCTTATTACTTATCATATGAACAACCTATTTTATTGGTAAATTAATTTCTATTACTCCTAAATACTACTTCTCTCAACTTTTCTATTACTCCTAAATACTACTTCTCTTTTATATTTTTTCACGCATTATATAAGTGATCGAATCGTATAAATATAAAAAATAAAAAAAGAATTGAAAGAAAGGGCGCTATAAAGCAACGGTATCTTTCATTCTACTCAAAAGACCAAAAAAAAAAAAACAACTTTCGTACACAAATTCCTCTATAAATTAAAATCTATTTTTTACGTTTCAAACTATAAAAACTTTGTAAATTCCCTTTTTTTTTCTTACTCTATATATAAATTTAATTTTTCTCTCCATAAAAAATAATTATCATCTTTATCACTGCTCATTTTCTTCTTATACAACACAACTTTTTTTTTTTTTTTTGGTATATTCGTATAACATATGAACAGAGTTGAAGTGGAATTGAATTAAAGGTTAGTTTTTTGATGATTTTTTTCTGATTGATTTGTGATTAATTCCTATTTTCATGATTTTAGTTATTAGTTTTTCAAGTTTGTTGATTGTTTTTGCTGAATTGTTTTATGCTAAAGTTTCGAATTACTTCGTCAATAGGGAAAACGTGTAAATGGAGTTATTCGTGGTATATTTTTTTTTTCTTTTTTGTATTTGTATGGTTTTAGTGTATTTTGTTTTATTTTCATGGATTTTGGCGGGGAGAAGGGTTGAGGAGGAGGATTTATTTATTTGTTTGTAATTAAAAAGTTAGAAATTAGGTTTAAAATATTTGTTTTGTATTAGTTGGTGAAAAAATGAAGAATTTTTGAAGTCAAATGTAGAAATTAGAATTAGGGATGACTATAAGATGGAAGAAATTTAGAAGAAAAATGTTTGATGGGTGTTTTAGGGGTAAACAAAATTGACAATTTTTTATGTGGATTGTGGGAAAAGAATGAATTTATTTAAGTTGAGCTAAGGGTTAATCGAAAATAGTCACTCTTATCTTTGAGGTAGGGGTAACATCTGTGTACATCGTACCCTTCTCAAACCTCACTTTGTGGGACTACACTGCGTATGTTGTTGTTAAAGTGAATTGGATATGCTTGGTGAATTTTAAAATGTATTTGGTGAGAATATTTTTCGTAAAGAATTGTTTTTTACCCCGGTAATTTGTGGATATAAAAGTAGGTGATATTTGGTAATTGTACAAAGTGGTGGATTGGGTATGAAGATGATATTTTGGTGATATTTCTGTGTAATGAAGGTTGAAATATTAATGAAACAAGTAAATATGGAGTATGAATTAGAATATTTGCGAAGAAAAATGACTTCTACCGGGAGGTAATAGAAGTCATTTTCCCGTTTTGGTAAAAGATTATCACTTTCAAAGGATTTTCTATAATTCAAGGTCGGGAAAATGCTGGAAAATGATATCATCATGAGAAACTGTTTTTCGCAATACTGAAAAATAACTTTTAGGTAATTTGGCTGGTGAGCCAATGACTCTAAAGGTTAAGTTGATCCTTTCGTATCTCTTTTCATGCCTTAGTTCTTTATCTAGGTAAGTTGTCGTTGGTATCGCCCAAAAATGTTTTACGAAAGTAAAATGCTTCGAAGATCAACTTTTTAGTGGGCTATAACAGTTGGTGTTGTGTAACAGCAGTGCAGGGAGGCTGCGGAGGTGCTTTGTGATAATAACAAGTAATAAGAGGAAAATAATGTTTGATATATTGGTAGGAACTGTGGTATGGAGAAGGATAGAATTATTTTTGGCTATCGAGCTGGCGCCTATATTGTTTAACTATAGTTCCTATTGAACAATTATTCTAGTACCATCACCCGGATTTGGGTATAAAGAATTACAATTGCGTGATCTTCCATTTCAACTGTTAAAAAACAAAAATCAGAATTATCTTAGCCTTCTTAGCTGAGCCCTGCATTAACGTGCTCGCTCTATTCAGGTATAAGTGATTGATCCAATTTAGGGGTGAGAATCTTTTTTGACTTTGGCAACTTTTTCTGAAAGGTATAATGTCGTGTGAGCCAGAATATGATGCTGCTCGTGGGGTTCTTAGTTTTCTCGATGTGGACCAACTTTTTAGTTCCAACTATTACGGTGACAGTACACAGCATGACATTGAAATCTGTCATGAACAATATTCCACAGAAAACCCTTATCACCCATCATATTGCAATGTTGACAATGATGAGGTTATTGCTCATGCTCTACAAGAAGAATGGTCAGAGTTGTACATTACAGAAGATGCTCAATCTTCACATGCAGATGACCAGTACTTGCAAGCCTCCACTGGTGTACAGCATTGGCATGGTTCTCCAAGGGAGTACCATACTGGTATATTTCTTGTTTTCAATTTTGGGATTGTCTCTCGAGTTCAAACATTCGCTAATATGCATATGATTCACAGGGCATGATGCTGGCGTCGAAGCTAATGATGTAGGGCCTTCAAGTTCTTGCTCTAGTCCTGGAGACCGATCATACGATGGAGAAGAGTATACTTACACATTGGAAATACAAGATGAATTTGAGATTGATGGAGAAGTAGGGAAGAGAATAAACCAGCTGAGTGCTATTCCTGTAAGTGCTGTCTGTTAGTAAATTGTAGAAGCTTTGATGAGCTTGAAATTCCCCTCTTCTTTGGGACTTCTATTGTAACTTTTTGAGTGGCTGCTTTGTGCGAGTAACTAGACAACTAATTCACTTTGTGTATGAGGGCTTGTATGGTGACCTGTACCTGTGACCATTAACTTGGCACTGGTTACATATAGGTTTAGCTTTGTTGAATAATATCATCAGATCATTAGCCTCTTAAATCAGCAGCCAACCAGCTACCCAATTATTTCTATTCATCTGGTTACCGCCTGTATTATATTAAAGGATATGATAAACTATATTCGTTTTTCAAGAATAAGTACTTGATAAAAGATAGAGACGTTTGATGAAATTGTCTTTACGGTCATATACATACTTGGTATGTTGTGAATGGACTGAAATAGGAAGCCTTTAGCTTTGACCATGTAGACTTTTTTTGTGTGGATATACCTTCTTGAATGTTTCTTCAGTTTCTTATAATAATTTGTATTATTAACCGTGCAGCATGTTCCTAGAATAAACGGAGACATACCTTCAGTTGATGAAGCAACATCTGACCACCAAAGGCTGCTAGATAGGTATCTCTTGATCCCTCGACCAAGTGAACATTTTTTTTTTGTGTATACCTTCAGTTGATGAAGCAACATCTGACCACCAAAGGCTGCTAGATAGGTATCTCTTGATCCCTCCGACTTAGGTTTTCAAGTGAACATTTTTTTTTGTTTATGAAGAACTTAATGGCATCTTTCCTAAAGGTAGTGCTTTGCTTAATTCTCTCCAAAGTCCTGAGAACTTTTCAAGCTAATGAAATAAAGCTTCACTGCGAGAAATGTAAACCAGTCTTGTGATAGCTATCTCACGTCTCCAGAAGCTTTTCTGTGTCTTCTTTTCTTAGGTTTTTCCTTAATTAGTTTCCTTTCTAATTCCTGGTTGTTCCCACTGCCTGCTATTCGAAAAGTAACACCTAACTCCCGAAGCATTTTGGAAAAAGGCGAATCAAATAGGAGAGCTGGGACTTGAGACAAGCACAGGAAACAATTGGTGTGCATTGAGCAAGCTAGCCTTATGTTGCTTTGTATACTTATGAAGCATCAAGTAGATATTCTGAATTCTTTGTCCATAAAGTCACAGGACACCGTGGATGTGTTTTTTCTTTTTGGTTTTACTCCACATAAGTATAAATCTCAAGTTGATATTTTTTTCTAATTCAGTTGGTTGTTAATATTATTGCTTTTAAGTTATTTTCTGCTAAGCATCCTATGCTCTGGTTTTTCTAACTTCAGATTGCAATTATTTGACTTGGTGGAGCACAAAGTGCAAGGGGATGGAAATTGTCAGGTTACCCTCTTACCTGGTTGATTTGTGTTGTAGTAATGATACTAAACTGTCTAGATGGGGCGTTCATGAGTTGATTTTAAGTTGAAGCTAACTATTTACACTTCCGTTTCTCAAACGACTTGTAACGTAGTTATCAATCATACACAAATAAGGCACCAGAATTGTTTTAAGTTTGTATTGAGAACTCAAATGAGATATTGTTGGGCTGCTTTCCCTGCCATATTATTATAAAAAATTAGTCGTGAAATGTCAGTACTTAGACAAGCAGACAATTCAAATTTTCTTAACCTTATACTTTTATGGGGTTGGGAAACTTGGCCCAGCTTTCTTTCTGTGGGATTAGTCTTTTTCTGGGAATCTAAGCTTGTTGAAATAAGGTGACATCCTACATGTTTCTACTGACCTGTTCACTTTTGTTCCAGTTCCGTGCTTTATCAGATCAATTCTATCGTGGTCCAGAGCACCACAAATTCGTCAGACAGCAAGTAGTCAATGAGGTGCTTGTTTAATGAATACGATTATCTTCTTTTTGATACTCTGGTTTCATACTTTAATTATTTCAAAAATTCGAATGCATTTACTAAGTAGGTTTTGTAAAATCATTTGGTTTGATCAGCTTAAAGAACATCCAGAGATATATGAGGGGTATGTCCCAATGGCATATGACGAATACTTGAAGAGGATGTCGAAGTAATTAACATACCTTTGTTTCTCTATGTTTAAACTTCTTTTCTCCTTTAATCTAAATCTGCTTTTATTTTGGTCTAACCAGGAATGGGGAATGGGGAGATCATGTTACGTTGCAGGCTGCCTCTGACTCGGTATTGATTATTGCTCTTACTTTGCTTCCTTGGTTTTATTTCTCTCCATTTGATTGCTGTCTTTTGGTTTGTTTCTTTACCGTGGAAATAAGAACTTTAAGCTATTGCTAGCCAGACCATAATTTGAATGTCCTGGTCCTGGTATAGAGGCATTGGATATTCAAGTAGCTTGTTAATTGCACGATGATGGGTATTGAGGAAGTAACATGCTTCTATATAATCTTTACTCGTGGTCCCGTAGTTGTTCATGACTGCATATTAACCATTTATATTTTAATGTGGAAGAAAATGCACGTCCGCGTCCCCCTCCATCTTGTATTTCCTTCTTTCACTCTATTATGTGTGGTCTTGATGCATTTTTTCAAGATTTTGCTTGTGGTGAGAATGCATTGGTTTGTAAATGAACTTATTTCGGTTGCACATTTGACTGTCTTTTTGCCTTGTGGGCAGTATGGTGTGAAAATTCTTGTTATAACGTCATTCAAAGACACATGTTACATTGAGATCCTTCCGAAGAATCAAAAGTCAAACAGAGGTAACTAGTTCTCAAATTTTCAATTGCTTTTACCTTCCTGTAATACATCCTCTATTTAAAGAATGTGATTGAACAATTCTTTTTATTTAAAAAAAAAGAGAATTTGGAATTGGGAGTGATATGGCTACTAATTCTTAATTTACGTTCATCTTATTACAAATTCACGATGCTGCACGTACTTCCAATTTGCAGTTAAGCATGTTTTTTGTTAGTGTAAGTAATTACTGTTTGACTACCCATTTTGAGAGGGGGAGGGGGAGGCCATTGAGTCACGGGGAAAAACGAAAAGAGTAAAAATAATCCTTGGACTGTAAAGTAGAATTTTGGTTTCCTTGATTAATATTTTTGTAAGGGCATGGAGGAGTGAAGAGAAACAATATTATTGTTATTTAGATTACTACGAAACAATTTTAACGCATGAGCGTTCCTTTCTCTTCTTAGAGGCATAAATTTGTGTTCTTGAACATATTGAGTGACAATAGAAAGCTTGAAACGTTAATAAACAGGGACAAACTTTATATTGTGGTTATTGCATTCGTGTCATCTATTCTATGCCATTGTATAATCAATACCTCTACTATGAAAACAAGTGTAGAAATTTCAAAGCAAATGATACTGTAAATCTGGAGATTGCTCGGAAGAGGAATTGAAGTTTGAATAATTTTTTTGTTCACGGCCATTTTGTGGGGGTCTTGGTGAGGCTAAAAACTAGATGAAAAGAGCGGTGTTTGAAGTCTTGATATCTTTGATACCGTCAAAAAAACTTTAATTGCTTCTCTTTGTTCTTTTCTTCGTGCAGTCATATACTTGAGTTTCTGGGCGGAGGTGCACTACAACTCGATCTACCCTCAAGGAGGTTATTACTTTTGTACATTTTTCCTCTCTTTCCACATGATTTGTTTTAGCATTGACAAGTCGTCTATAGGAAGGAAGAAAACGAAGATCTTGAATGCACATTTCCTGAATTAACATATACTCCCTTACTTCCTGTTTACGTAACACTATTTCTTGTGTCACGTAAAGTGAAGATCAACATGGTTCTATATCTAGAAACAATTAACCGTGTACTTCAATTTCACACCTAATCAGAAATGTTATGGTATGTCTTAAAACCACGAGTTTCAGAAGTCTTCATTTCTTTCTTGAACTCCGTATTGATCCAAAACTATGTCACATAAGTTGGGACGAGGGATGGAGTATTGTTTATTACTTGTTTTCTTCATTTATATTATCCTAATATTGTTAGTTTAATGCTGTATTCCAGACTTCCTGCCATGTGATGATTTTAAGAAGAAGAAGAAGAAGTGGAGTTTCTGGAACAAGCATTAAGAGTTCTTGACCTGTTTTATTCAAGCTAAACACTACCTACCTGCAATGGCATCATCTCGGTTACGGTACAGAGGTTTCGGGTCAAGTACTTACTTTACATTACAACAACTGCTATGCCTCAATCCCGAACAAGTTGAGGGTCGGCTAACTTTGCATTATTTTTTCTATATGATAAATAGTACTTACTTTATATTCTTATAATTGTTCACATAATTATTAACATATAGTACTAGTTTGTTCTAAGTTGGCATAATAAGATCACATTGTTATATATTCATATCTTGTTTCTCTTCAAACATTGTGGTATACATGTACATTTCCCAAGTTAGCATAATGGTATATACAAATTAAAGATTTTCCAACTCTCATCTGGTTAAATTAAAGAGTTTTTAAATATAAGCGACATCGACTTTTTAAAATATATTGATTTCGGTAAATATCTTATATGTTTTTCAATTGAAAAAGTCAAGCACAGAAAGAGAAACTATGCGTTTTGGGATCTGTGTATGCGTTCTGTGGTTGAAATATCTAAGGGTTTACATGGGTTAGACCTGTTGCCCTAACTACTAGAGAAGTCACTAATAAATGCATTATATAAGGGTTTACACGGGTTATACCCGTTGCCCTAACTACTAAAGTAGTCACTAATAAATGCGTTATATGGTTGACCATCTAAGGGTTTACATGGGTTAGATCCGTTGCCCTAACTGCTAAAGAAGTCACTAATAAATGCGTTATATAAGGGTTTACACGGGTTAGACCCGTTGCCCTAACTACTAAAAAAGTCACTACTAAATGCGTTATATAATGGTTTACACGGATTAGACCCGTTGCCCTAACTACTAAAGAAGTCACTAATAAATGTGTTATATAAGGTTTACACGGGTTAGACCCGTTGCCCTAACTACTAAAGAAGTCACTAATAAATGCGTTATATGGTTGAACCACCTAAGGGTTTACTTGGGTTAGATCTGTTGCCCTAACTACTAAAAAAGTCACTAATAAACTGCTCGTCCTATTAAATCTTATGCGTTTCTTCAACTTGAAAAGTTATTTACGAAAGATTACATGTAACGGATAAAGATTAATTTCACTTTCAAATAAAAATGAGTTATGAGAAAGATTACACGTAACGGATAAAAATTAATTTCACTTTCAAATAAAATCGAGTTATGAGTTTGGATTATGAATTCACAAATAAAGTTTGAGATTTCTTAAATTTTTTAATATCAAAATACAATTATTCTTTTTATTTTAATATTTCATCCATTTAAAACTTAAAACTATTAAAATGAACAAAATATTCAAAGAACATTACAACATTTTGAGTAAAATGTAACAACTTTTTTTTTTTACAAATACAAAAAGAGAGTTACTACTAATAAAATATATATAAAAAATTTAACATTTAACCCCTAAATTAACCTATTTTACTAAATTCCCCCAAAATACCCTCTTTTGATCCTTTTTCCAATCTTTTAGATATAGCAAAAAAGGACCTACAAAAGTCTAGTAACTGACACATTTAGTCCAAAAAAAGCAGCCATTAGTCTATAGCACAAAAGATAAGGATTAAAACTTATCCATATCTCTACTGTTTCTCATCTTCTTCGGCGACTTTCTCTTCGCCGTCATCGGCGGTCACCGGCTGTAAAAGCAACGCCGTGAACGGCATATGCCGATACGCATTGCCGGAAAATTCCAACGACGGTTGGCACAAATCAAGCCGGCAATTTGGCTGTGATTGTGGAGTCATAGAGAAAAATCCACCACCTACCGGAAATCCAGAAACCGGCGTAGCTCGTGTTAACGGAGCTAAAACCGACGGTTGTGACTGAGACAACGGTATGTTTTCCGACGTCGTAGTGACTTGAGTCGCCGGAATCGTACCTGTTCCTGTAGCAGCGATGATTGCTGGTTCAGCGTTACGGAGAAGCCACTCTATCGTTTCTCCGTCAGTCCTATGACCTAATTCCTTCGTTAATTGAAAAACACGCGCCGCGCATAACGCCGGCATCCTTACGCGCCGTCCTCTTCCATTGACTTTTGTATGCCTGTCTTTGCTAGATGAAACGGATAACGCATTCTTCTTCTTCGTCGGAATCACTGCGAGCGCAGTTTTACCATTTGTTTCTGAGTTAACACTACCGTTCCCGACGCCGGAAATTGCACCGGAAACAACTATTTCTGAACCCATTTTTAGGGTTTTTTTGAATGGAGGGAAAAGTAGTACTTTGTGCTTTAGGGATGAATTTTGATTTTTAATAGACCCCACAAAAAGAGAAAGAGTTTTTATAGGAAAAAAATTGATGTGAGAGTTTCTATATCTTCTTGGGAAGTGTGTGTGGACTAAAAGGGCCCATTAAGCTTCATGGGCCCAATACTGTGTTGTGGGTCCCACTTCAGACAATTATTCTTTTTTTTTAATTGTTTTAAAATAGAAAACAAATTTGTTGAAATAACAATATAGTAATTTATTTATTATTTGGGTTTTGGGATGAAAGAAAAGAATGTATATTTGGAGATTTTGTATTTGTGAGTGTATGAAAAGATATTTAAGGTTATAGTTATGAAACTAAGGATAATTTATTACATGAAAGTGAAATGATGATTTCGTTTGGCTTGTTTCGAAAGTTTTTGAATTAGTTTTTACAATAAGATAACGAGTGATTACTAATGGTAGTTGTTGTTGTATCATATTTTAAATTTAATAATCTTTATAAATCTCTTGATACAATTTGTCTTGGACCAATCTTGAAATTATTTTTAATAGTTTGTATAGATATAAATCATATCGTATTCTTTGAGATTATGTTAATTTTGTTGTATCATTTCATCGTAAATAAAATGATCACATCATAGGACTGATACTATTCGATACTTGCCTTGAAATTTGATTTATATGAGTATATTAGTTATTATAAGAAATACCTATCAAACAATATACTGTCTTTATTACAGTTTACTTATCATATTTTTTTACAAAAAATAAATGTGCTAAAACATTTATTGTTTTAAAAAATAAAAAAAATTTGATCTTTTTCCTTCAGTTTTATCTTACTTTAATGGTTGTGGAGAACAATTGACAGAGGCAGAGCCAGTATTTCATGTTAGTGGGTTCTAAATTTTTAAAAATAACGACCTAAAAACTTTTTTGGAATTCGAACACACATCCACAACTTCACCGGGTGGGCCAAATGCTTCTATGTTATTATGGCTTCGCATGAAATATATATATATATATATATATATATATGTTCTATTTCATAATTAAATACAATATAGAGTCTACGAAAAAGCGACCGAGTCCCCTTTAACTACTGTAGCTCCGCCCCTGACAATTGATATGAGGTTAGAAAACATGGATTATATTATAAAGTTAACTAGATAGTTAAAGCATTGTTTCTCAACTTTCGCTTATCTTTATGTGTTATTAGTCATATCATTACTATTTGTTTTGTTTTTTTGGTTATTATTTTGTTATGACTACGGCTTAGATTAATTTGTCAAGTTGTCTATAGTATTTTGTCAATACTCTTTTTTTTTTGCTATTTTTTTCTCTAGACTACTTTACACTATTTTTTCTTGTGGAGTTGAGGGTCTATCGAAACAATTTCTCTATCTCCAAGCTAAGGACAAAATCTGCATACATTTTATCCCTTTCGAACATTATTTTATAAAAATTACATCGAATATATTGTTATTATATATTTTTTATAGGTAGTGCATAGAGCAAAAGATTAGCAATATTATAGGGTGAAAGTGTATTAACAATGTTACTTTCCCTAAATATGAATAAATAAACAATGTCCAAATTAGTCATTCAACTTAATTACTCCTTTGCTTGACTGAAAGGAGTAGACAATGTTGGTGTTTGATATGATTTTGGCTTTTAAGAAGTTTTTTGAAAGGTAATTAGGAGAGAATATGTATTTGGATTACACTTGAGAAAAATGTGTGAAGAATATTTATGGTATTTTATTTTTAAAAAATATCTAGTGGAAATTTTATTCTTTTTAAAATATCTTTGACTTGATTCTTGCAAAATGATTAACCTATCCAATATATAATGAGAAATACACAATGATTAATGACTAACTTATCATATTTTGCATCTCTCAAATTTTACCTCCATTTAAACCAGATGTTGAGATACGATTTTTAATAAGAAGTTCAAAATCTATAGATATAGATAGCTGAAAGGGTTCGACATCTACTATATGTACATATAAACTTATTTTAACCATGTATAAATAATATAATTTTCTGTCGAACCCCCTTCATACAAAATAGCTCCGCCCCTGATTTAAACTCCATACATCATCAAAATTCAAATATTCAACTATTATAAAAGGCAATCAAATTTCCTTGTGTCAAGTAAATTGTTAGATATTTATAATTACACACTAAAAGCTTATAATTATATCAAAAGGAGAATAAATCTCCTCATTCATAAATAATATACCAAAATATTTTGATTTTATAATTTGAAATATAGTGAAAAATTGTTAATGGCATGTTTTAGAAAAAAAGTAAAAGATAGAGGGGTATTATAGTAAAGACAAGATAAAAAATCTCATCCTGTTGGGTTTATCAAATTCTTGAGGCAAAGAACAAGTTCAAACATTTGCAAAAGCCATCACTTCCATTCATCTTCAATCTTCAAATGAAGCTTTTTTAATTCAAGAAAATACTCATGCTAGCACTAAAACCCCTCTTAATTCTGAAAAAAGTTATCTTTTTTACACCCCACATACCAGAAAAATAGTGAAGAAATTCACAAGATAGCTTAGCTTAAAGCTATGGAGGCTGCTGGAAGAAACCTTCTTTCTTCACCACCAAGTTTTTCTCAGAAAACCCAACTCAGGAACTGTTCTTCTTCAGGTAAATTGTTGGATTTTGTCCAAATGGGATATAATAGAATAGTGAGGATTCAGGTAGCTGAATTTTAACTAGTTTGGATGAGGGTCATTGTTGTTATCAATGCATTTCTGTATTCATGGTTCTCTTCTAGTGTAGTAGCATTCCCATTTTATTGATATTGGCTTTAGTTTTGTAAAGTTAATGCGCACCCAAGGTGTGGCCTAGTAGTGTATGAAGTGAGTTGAGAACGATGATGTCTTAGGTTCAACTTCCAATAAAGAAAAAAAAAAAAGCACTAGCTGATTACTTACCATATGCCGTAGCTGGTGGGAGGTGGCAGGTAAAAAAGATTGATGGCTTTAGTGAAATGAGGCGCCAAAGTTGCTGAATTAGCTATTTAGTGTGCTTTCTAGTTGTGAGGATTCATATAGCCCAATTCAACTAGTTTTGATTGAAGAGTAATTGTTGTTGTAAATGCGTGGAATCCCAATGTTTTTGCTTTTTTTGGTTATTCTAGCATTCCCATTTATCAATATTTGTGGCTTTAGTTTTATAAAGTTAATGCCTTAGTGTTGAATTATTGGAATGGACCTTGTCAAAATGGAGCAGAAATGAAGAATGGATAACGAGGATTCATGTAGCCGAACCCAGCTATTAGATTGAAGGGTAATTGTGGTTGTATATGTGTTCAAATTCTCATTGTTTTTCCTTTTTGTTCTTCTAGCATTCCCATTTATCAATATTTGTAGTTTTAGTTTATAAAGTTAATGCCTTTAGTGAAATGTGTTGAATTATTGGAATGGAACTTGTCCAAATGGAGCAGAAATGAAGAATGGATAATGACAATTCATTTAGCCAAATCCAACTAGTTTAAATTGGAGCATGATTATTGTTGTAAATGCGTTGAATTACCGTTGGTTTTGCCTTCTTGATTCTTCTAGCTTCCCAATCATCGATATTTGCAACTTAGTTTTATAATGTTAATGTGTTTTATGAAATGTGTTGAGTTTTGAAATGAAACTTGTCCAAATGGAGAAGAAAAGTAGAACAGATAGTGAGGATTCATATAGCTGAATTCTGTTAGTTTAGATGAAGCATAATTGTTGTTGTAAATGTCGAATTCCCACTGTTTTTGGCTTGGTTTGTCTAGCACTCTAATTATACATGTTTGTTACTTTAGTTTTATAAAGTTAATGCCTTAAGTGAAATGTGGCATTAACTTGATTAGCTTGATATAATGTGCTTCTAAATTACTTCATTGTTATGATATTGATGCTAGATTGTTGCTTACTCAGTTGATAGAAAAGACCATTAATTCTATAAAGTGGCCAGTGTTGGTGGAAGACTGTTGTCTCATTTTATGGTCTTGGGCAATCCTTGACTCATGAGCTAGCTTTTTGAGTTGAGTTATGTACATGCATTTTTGAATTATTTAAAAGGTTTTTCTTGAATAACCGGGATCTGATTATGCTGTTCTGTTAACAAAAAGTTTCCATCTCCCACTATATTTCTGTTCTCTCCTTATCATTATTTTATAGAGAACTGTCATTATTTGGTCAAAAGTCACACATTCTTTTGTGTTATGTTATGATGGTCAGGCTTTCCTAGTCTTTTACACAATATGGTGACTGTCACCAGCCACAGATTGAAGGTTCAATATTAAAATGGTTGATAATAGACATAAGAATTTAAGTATATTTAACTAAAAGTGTTCTTCTTTAGGATTGATAATTGTAGATGCCATAAGAATTATTTTCTTAATCAGATGTCTTTGGTTTCATCTTTCATGTAATCACTTCTTCTTACTACAGAAGAAACAATGAGTTTCTACTTTTAATAGCTTATGGGTAACCATTACTAAAGACTATAAAATAGTAGGCTAGAATCCTGAATCCGATGTGAAGTATTAAACTGTCTGCTAAGAGGGCTAACTATCTAAGATACCAGAAATATACCAAAGTTGGCTAGGATGAATGATTGTTAGAAGGATAATCCCAAGAAATTAGGTGCAGTTTAGTACTAGGTATTGCCATTTCAAAAAATAGTACCACAACATTGCTTTGTTAGAAACGTTTTTTAATAGTTATAAAGTAGGAGCCATTGACATATCTTCTTCCACTTTTATGGCTGTAGCTTTTATTCGTTAATGCAAATAATCCTATTCTTTAAGGATATATGTTTAATATTACATTATGAAACTTGCAGTTCTGATGCTTCATGAGCATGCTGCTCCTGTGCTTTCTTCAGTGCCCCATGCTTATTTGGGTCGACATGTTCCTGCATCAGCTATCGGTCCGGAGCAGCAGTTTGAGAATCGTCTGCAATTGCACCTAGTAAAGGAAGAGAAAACATCCCTGGTGAGACTCTTGGAGTTTTTTGATTTAGAATTTAGAAACATTCAATGTTGTTTCATTGTATTATGGTTCTTAGGTTGGTGGTAGCAACATTATATGCATACAACATTCTGTCTTCTTCTGATGACTAATTTAAAGTGGCTCTGATTTTTCTTGCTGAAGGCAACAATAGATAGGAGGCTTGTGGAGGCTGCATCCTCAGAATTGGAAGAGAATGATGCTGTTGATTCAGAGCAAAATATAAATGCTTTGCAAGTGCAGCTACTTCATTGGCCTGGTCCATCATATTCGTAAGATGAAGTGATTACATCTGTTGATTTTAGTATTGTGTAAATAGCATTCTTTCTAGTGCAGTCATTTCATTAGTTCACTTTGTGGTTTTGCTGGTAGGTTTCCCCCGTATTATCTGAAGGGAAAAGGACCATTATCTCCGAATAAGGAACCTCTTCACAGTAAGGGAGATAAATTAATGAACTTTGAACCACACAGTGTGGTTGCTCTAGCCAGAAAGGCTTTGTTGGCATCAAGAGAGGCAGCTTTATTAGCTGAAGACTCCAAATTACTTGATGATTCTAATTTTCCAAAGTATGTTCCTTTGTCCATCTTGATAATATCCTTGTTTGTTTTCATACCTGCTAGTAGTATTAGTATTATTTTCGGTACTTTTTATTATTATACTATTTCCGTATTTCTCATTCTTAAGTTTTCTATTGCTACTTGCTGTCTCTTATGCCTCTATTTTCTTACTATCGTGTTGTTGTCACTGCTGATGTCTTCATAAATGTTGCGTTTTTGCTTTCTTTGAGCTGAGGGTCTCTCTACGTGACAAGGTAGGGTTAAGGTCCATACACTCTACCCTCCCCGGACCACACTTGTGTTTTTGCTTATGTTTTCACTTTGACATTATCTTCAATCTTCATAACTTATCTCCTGTCTGATTATTTTCAGTTTCCTGTCCACAAATTTGGTTGATGATAAACTGAAAGAGCAACGTAC
Source organism: Solanum lycopersicoides (assembly GCA_022817965.1). Taxonomy (NCBI): domain Eukaryota; kingdom Viridiplantae; phylum Streptophyta; class Magnoliopsida; order Solanales; family Solanaceae; genus Solanum; species Solanum lycopersicoides. The sequence continues at coordinate 1,640,993 of CM040626.1, forward strand.
AGTAAGGTCAACACGTTTTATAGAGAGGCAGTCTAGAAAAAGGGGAGCTCCAAAGCCAATACAAGAAGTTCAGGAGACAAATCGTTCAGGCAGGCCAGATGTGCGGAGAAAAGTGAACGAATCTATTGATCTAAATGATCCTCTTCGAATGTTCCTATGGGGTCCCGAAACTAAACAACTTTTAACTGCCAAAGAGGAGTCTGAATTGATTGTCAAGATACAGGTATTTTGCTCTTCTTGTCTCTGTTCCTGTAGAAATTGTTTTTTCACAAAGAGAAAGGAGTTGAATCAATATCCGGTCATGTTTCAGATATCCATGAAATTACAAGAAGTAAAGCATCAGATTCAGATTCAGTTTGCTCGTGAACCAACATCGCTTGAGTGGGCTGAAGCTGCAGGGATTACTTCTCGAGAATTGAAATCACAACTTCTTTCCGGCAAGAGCAGCCGTGAGAAATTAATTAATGCCAATTTGCGAATGGTGGTTTATATTGCTAAGCAATATCAAGGACGTGGTCTCAACCTTCAGGATCTATTGCAGGTGAATGAATATTTATGTACATAAGATACTCATCGTTTGTCCACTATTCTAAGTCTTAAGATATGTTTGTATAGCTATGCTATGTCAAGGGTGTTCTCTAGCCTTCAGGATCTTGCATGTTTATGAATTTAAGATTTACATTCTTTGTCCCCATTTAGAGTTAGAATCCGGCGTTGGATAAAATGAGGGAAGGTTTGTTGAGATGGTATGGTCATGTCCTGCGTCTATCACTGGATGCACTAATCCGTAGATGTGATTGCGAGTGAAGGCGTTAAAAGAGGGAGTTAGACCTAAATTCAATTGGAGGAAGTTCTCTCAAAGGACCTACAATTTCTTCGGATTCATGCTCTGACTTAGCAAAAGATGGGGCAAAATGGAAGGAAAAAATTTATGCAGGAGATACCTATTAGTTGAGAATATGTTTTAATCGGCTTTTATTTAATATCCTACATTTTTCTAGGAGTTGTTTAGCCTTTCAGAGGTTTATCCGTCATATATTGTTGTGTTAGAATCCCGAAGTGTTTGGTTACACATTTGATTCTACAACTAAGTGTCAGAGATATTTTTTGGGAACTGTGTGTGTATGTGGCGGGGGGCTGTGCAGCTTGCTTAATCACTTCTAACATTAAGAAGATGCAGTTTTATTATATTGAGGTTTATCATTTATTACTTTACCAGCTGATGAATTGGGTTGTTGCAGGAGGGAAGCATGGGACTTATGAAAAGTGTCGAGAAGTTCAAGCCTCAGGCTGGTTGTCGATTTCCTACCTATGCATACTGGTGGATAAGGCAATCAGTTAGGAAGGCCATATTTCAACACTCTAGGACAATCCGTTTGCCCGTAAGGACCTCTTTTTTTCCATCAAAATGGCCTCTTATTGAAGCAAACCATAACTTTCATTTGATGGCTTCTAAGTTCTTTCTACAGTTAATCTGGAAGCCTGAAAATGTTTATGAATTACAGTTGTTCTATATCTGGATATCTAAGTAGCTGATCTGCACAAACTGGAATTGCAGGAAAATGTGTATGCGCTTCTGTCTAAAGTAAAAGACGCCAAAAGAGAATGCATTCAACAAGGCAATCGTCACCCAACCAAAGAAGACATTGCGTCATGTGCTGGAATGAGTGTGGAAAGGTTGCAGAATCTGCTTTCAAATGTTAGAACACCTCTTTCAATGCAACAGTCAGTGTGGTCGGATCAAGATACTACTTTCCAGGTGATGATTCATTGCGCCACTTCATGCTTTTTGAGGAACTTACTAAGTAAATGACAATCACGATGATTTCTTTTCATTTGTCCAAGCCTTTTTTTGATATAAAATCTGGTAGAAAATAGGTCTATTGCCAGAGGACTTAATAATTAGCGAGTGTTTTCTATGTTTATGACTTTTCTTTGCTTTCTGCAACCCTTTTTTAGAAACTCTTCTCTATAACTACTCCGCGCTTTTGACTATGTGCTATTGAATGTACTCTTGCTTTCCTGCGAGGTAGGATAGTTGGGGGTATCAGGTACCTACTCTCTTACCAGTAGTATTAGCACTATTCTCGTAGTTTATTGTTTGTCGATTGTTGTTATCATCTGTGTTTTCTATGCTTCGGTTATTGCACTAGTTCGTTGTTGTTATTGTTCTTTCTCTGTAACGCTATATTTCGTTGCTGTTACTGCATTTCATTTCTGCATTCTCCTTACAAATTACTTTGAGATGCTTTAGCCTTAACTTGAGCAAATGGTCTTTCGGGAACAACCTCTCTATCTCTAGGAGGTAGGGGTAAGGTCTGCATACACTCTACCTTTCCCAAACCCTACTCGGATACCCTGCTAGTCGGATTACAGGAAAATTTTCGATCTTGTTTTGACGCTTGCTAAAGAGAGGATATCATTTTTCTCAATCCAGGAAATCACTGCTGACAATGCAATTGAAGCACCAGAACTGAGTGTATCAAAACAACTTATGAGGCGTCACATACGCGGCCTCCTAAATGTCCTGAGTCCAAAGGAAAGGAAAATAATCCGACTTAGATTTGGCATTGGAGATGGCAAACCAAAGTCTCTATCCGAAATAGGCACTGTTTTTGGACTGTCAAAGGAACGAGTACGACAACTAGAGACCCGAGCACTATACAAGCTAAAGCAGAATCTTAACAAGCATGGCCTCGATGCATATTCCGACTTGCTCTTTTAGATCTCAGTCTCTTCAATTTACACAAAAACGACTTGAGTTGTAGCTGTGGCTGATGTAGCAGATGTTACTTTGAAATCAACAGTACATACAAGTTGCTCACATCCTTGTAAGTATGGAGCAAACATTCAAATTCCAGCAGAGACAAAAACACCAGGTGATTCTTCCCATCTATTCTAGCCTTGATCGACAGAGTTGCATGGTATATACCTGTTGCTGATGACAGGTGACATGTATCCCGTAGAGTCAGTCGAGGTTCATAAAAGCTGGCCTGGACACCCGAAAAAGAACTAATGGGATAAATGTTTAGCCGTTTTTAGTTTTGCTTTACAAAATACTTGTGAACATGTTATTACCCTTTTTATGTTGTAAAGTATCAAGTTGTAAATTTTTTCTTTTTTTTTCATCCTGACATTTATTCAAATGGAAGTTTTTTTTCTTTGAAAAGTTGAGTGCGCAAACACATGAAATAAAGCTAATTAGTTCATACCTAACTATGCGATTATTATCCTTATCTTAGATATCAAACGATCCATATAATTAAATACTTTAACCAATCATTAATCATGAAAAAAAGACACATCATTTTTCAAATAAACAAAAATAAAACTTCTAAAAAAGAGAAAGTACCTCAAAAGAGTCAAACAACTAACCCAATAATGTTTATTTTACAATAAATTAATTAATGGAATCAGACAGCTGGGCACACTTTTTTTAAGTGTAAAATTGTGTGGAAATTTGATATCATAAAATTTATAAAATAATACTTAAAATTTATTCGTCATTAAATTAAAATACTATGTTATCTTACATACAAGATTACGTACTAACGAACATTAATAATATAAAGGAAAATAACAATTATAATATCTTATCATTTATCCTTCAAGCAATCATCTTTAATTTGATTTTATAATTTTTTCTTTTGCTTCCAGAAAGTATTACTATTTGATATTTTTGGGAAATTAAATGAACATTAACATGAGATATTAAATTTTCTAATAAATAAACACTTATAACAATAACTTTACATAAACATAAACAACAAAATTTAAAATATGTATTCAGAAATAACAATCAATATCATAAGCATAAATTAATAACTGTAAAAAAATATATACCATGATTTATAACAATAAAATGAAACAGAAAGGTAAAAATTGAGTTCACTTGATGCACAATATCCCTTTAAGAAAATTATTCACTTCTAGTATCCGATGTTTAAAGAAATAAATCATCTCAGAATGAAACGATACTATTTCACAAGTGTATTGATACAAAAATAATAGTGTCAGTGAGCCACTCAACAGGAGTAAAGTACACAGATATTTAATTGAGCAAAGAAAGAAGAAGAAGTTCAGAATTTTTGTTGTTTTAAAATGAGAGAAAATCCATTTATTTATAGAAGGATAGTGTGAACAAATATTTATTGTGACTTATTAGAAATATCTCAACTCTTTGAAAAAACTACAATCTTCTATGAAGGCAGGGGCAGAGCCACCTTTGTACTATTTATACATGGTTAAAATAATATTTTATGTATATATAGTAGATGTCGAACCTCCTTTTGCTATTCTGTGTGTCTATTTCTATGAATTTAAAATTTTTTTATTGAAAATTTTGACTCCGCCATTGTTTGAAGGTGTTAGGCAAATAATTGAGCCACCCACCCACCCATTCCCCTACCCCTACTCTTGAAGATAAAAGAAACATCTAGTTTTAGAATCAAAGTTCAACAATCAATCTAACCAAAAAAAAATGGCAAAAAAGCTTCATCCTCATGCCTTGGTAATTCCATGTCCATATCAAGGTCATATAAACCCAACAATTCATTTATCCTTACAACTTGCTTCAAAAGGATTCATTATAACTTTTATCAACACACAATTTATTCATTCCCAAATAACAAAAGCCCATTCAGAGCCCGGGCTCGAAAATATCTTCTCTAAAGCCTGTGAATCTGGGCTCGATATACGTTATTTAACTATTTCCGATGGATTTCCGTTGGAATTCGATCGGAATATGAATTCGTTACCATTTTTGGAAGGTTTGATAAATGGATTTTCGAATTACGTTGATAAATTAGTTGGGGAATTAGTGAAAGAGGATTGTGTTGATCCAATTAATGTTTTGATTGCTGATACTTTCTTTGTTTGGCCATCGATCATTGCCACGAAATACGAGTTTTTTCATGTTTCATTCTTCACCGAGCCAGCTTTGGTTTTTGCTCTGTATTATCACTTGGATCTGCTTGAAGAAAATGGTCACTCTGGCTCTCATGGTGAGTTTTTCTTCCAACTCTTTTTGTGATTTTTGACTCGAGGATTTATCAGAACAACCTCGTATTATTAAATACATGAATATTGCTATATGTATTTTTAGCTTAGCATTGTAACATCCAAAATGTTTATTTATGTATCAAAAAGGAAAAAAAAGACAAAAATATAGCTCGATCTATCCTAAATGGTGTATAGATACATACGTCATATTTTTGGGGTATTGTGTCCATGCCGTCTAAAAATTAAAGCATATACATCTTTAGCGGATTTTGGGTTTGAACCAGAAACTTGTTTCATTCAAATGGACACACATTACTGCGCCAAAGGCGTAACATTTGTCAAGGATGACTAACTTTAAATATATATCCTTTAAAGGTAGAATTTGACACATATATATATATACAACGTAATGTACCCTGAGGTGGCTGGGGCAGGAGCGGACCTAGGGTATGCTGAGGGGTTCACTCGAACCTCTTCGGCAAAAAATTACATTGTATATTAAGGTATTTTTAAGAATTTTTATGTTTATATATTGATTTTGAACCTCTTTAATATAATATTAGGGGTTGTCTTAGTGATTTAGGGGTTCAAATCACTACTCTTTTTCTTTTTTCGAATCCCCTTAATGAAAATCCTGAATTCGCCACTGACTGTGGCTACGCCGTTGTAATATCCTTTATACTAACGAATTTACACGTGTCATAATCTTATCCACCAATTCGATATTTTTAAAATATCGGATCGACTGATAAGATTGCGTCAAGTGTCCCTATTTATTTAGTCTTCCATTAGAGTGAATGACATATATGCTCTAATTTTTGAATGGCAGCGACACTAATGTCTCAAAAAGCATGACAGAGGTATCTATGTATCATTTACGATTGTTTGAACTATATTTATCCTTTTTCTAAAAATTATGTTTTCTAAGTCAAAGTTAGACAAATAAATTTAAAAAGAAAAGAGTATTTTATTTTTGTATGTTCTTCTTCCTACCTAATCTGTTTTACTGATTATAAAAGAATAATAGTCTCTTCTAATTTATGTGTGACATATGATCTCCATATTTTCAATTAGAAATTTCCATGAATTTAAATATTTTTGTATGTACAGTGTCACTGAGTGATGCCATCTCACTAATCTTGTTGTTAGAATATAGAATTATATTAAACTGATAATTTTCTTAAATCAATTTTTTAACAGAAAATAGGAAAGATATTGTTGATTATATTCCTGGAGTTAAATCAATCAAATCAAGTGACTTGCCATCCCTGTACCAAAATTCAGTGGTGCACCAATTAATCTGCAAGGCATTTCAAGATGTTCGAAAAGCCGATATAATAATAGCCAATACTGTTCAGGAGCTCGAACCTGAAACCATCACATCGATTCAAGAAAAGCACAAGTTCTACGCCATTGGTCCAATTGTGTCCGCGAATTTCACTGAACTAACTATTTCGAGTAGCCTATGGTCCGAGCACGATTGCACCCAATGGCTCGATGCCAAGCCTCGTGGTTCGGTCTTGTACGTCTCGTTTGGGAGTGTGGCTCTTGTTAACAAAGAGGATATTCTTGAATTAGCTCATGGACTTATGCTCAGTGAAGTGAATTTCATTTGGGTACTTAGGTTTAATGTTTTAGGTCAAGATGAAAATGATATTTTGCCTGTTGGATATAAAGAAAACGTGAAGGATCGAGGGTTGATCGTGCCATGGTGCAACCAAACGAGGGTGATTTCACATTCAGCAGTTGGAGGTTTCTTGAGTCACTGTGGATGGAATTCTGTAGTGGAGAGCATTTGGTGTGGGGTGCCGTTGATTTGTTCTCCACTTGTCACCGATCAACTCGCTAATCGGAAATTAGTGGTTTATGATTGGAAAGTTGGAATTAATCTTCGTGACGAGGAATCGATCACGAGAGAGGAAGTACGTGATAAGATTAAATATTTGATGAACGAAGAGACTTCGAGTAATTTAAGGAAGAATGTTGCACAAGTGAAAGAGACATTTCATAATACATTAGCTACGAATGGATCATCAAGTGTTAATTTTAATAAGTTTGTTGAAGAATTGAAGATGAAGATTAGTTTAGCTTGAGAGGATCTAGTCTTAAATCACTGTATTCACGTAAACTCAATAATTTTTATTTAAGTTGTGTAATTGGATTAATAGTCAACTACTACGAATTAGTATATTAGTAGATTCTTTTCTTAATCAATTTCCAAACAATTTTTCGAACTTCTTCCAAAGCATAGGATTTTCTAGACGTAGATGATAATATCTATAGAGATGGGTCTTCTATTAAATGAGAATATAATCATATTATTTATATATATTATTCATAATCAATCGTTATGAGTTCAATCGAATCAACAGAACCATTCTAGATCTGCTTCAATAATCCTTTTATTTGTGGAATATGCCCAATGGAGATGATCATATATAAGAGAATATTCTGCCACAAAGCCAGCTGGTCCATGATGTCTTGGAACTTAAAGTTCATAATTTATTTGGTCTCAATTTATGTGATATTCTTTTCTTCTTTAATTTCTTTTAAATAATGTAGAATATTGTATTTGTATATTGTATAGTTGAAAATAACTTAGCTTTAAATTATTTCTTTTTATCATAAATGAAATATTGTATACCTATTTAAGATGAGCATTATTTTACACTCTTTTTCGAGATAAAAATTCTTATATACCTAAACACGACAAACTTCAAGAATAGTCGAACAAATGAGAGGTTGTTGATGAAGGTTTTGCATAAGATCCCTTTGACCTCGTTCGCATAGTAGTTTGCTTGTACTATCATTCACCTATATATCTGATATGCATTTTGGCTAGCTTATTTTAATCACAAACGCTAGTGTCCTAAACTAGCTACCGTTACATCTTGCTAACTTCGTCTAAATTGTCTTTCAACATCTCATGATTCTCATCTCTATGATAAAGATAATAATGAGTGGATTTAGATCACAAATTAAATACTATATCGAATCAAACAGTATCAAGACATAAAAAAAATATCAACTATGGTCTATAAACAAGAGACATGGTTGGTCTTAAAATATGCAAGTTGGAAACATATTATAAAAATAAATAAATTAACCCATACTTCTACTATCATTGTCACACAGTCCAAGTCTCAACATTACTGATACTCTGATGAAGCCCATAGGGAAAGGTTAAACAAAAAAAATGATTTTTTTTAGGAAAAGAAAATAAGAAAAAAGATTTTGTTACTATTTCAACTATTTTTTATTGCTTTATAATCTTTTCCTCCTAATTTATGTAAATGTCCATAAGTTCGTCAAAGATCAGAAGTGTTTAAGAATATTGTTTTGATCAAGTAAAAATGTCTGAACAAAACTCCAAACAAATAGAAGAATCGAGAGGATATATCACAATAAATACGAAAATCTCTAGATCATTTCGTCTAAGTATTTTTTAGAATTCTCTATTTATTTTAATTTTAATATTATAATGTAGAACATATGTCCCCATTTTACAAAACCTCATATGGTCCACTTCCTCTAAGCCACCAATTTCATCCTTTCTTAGGTCACTTCAATTTTTTTTTTGATTTGATTACTTTTTCATTAATGCTATACATATGCATATACTGAGATGCCAATTCTAAAGTATTGCTTTATAATGTATTTTATTATATAGTATTATGTTATTTTAATGATAAAATGCAACAACTTTATTTTTTACACACACTGAATCTAAATTGCAACAACCTTTAATTTTCTTGTAGAATTTCAAATAGGGTAACAGAAAATTTAAAATGCTAACTTGGTGACCTATTTGTATATGTTCCCCCTTAAATGGTTTATATATGAATTATTTGTGTTGTGTTAGAAGATCAAAAAGAAATATTAAATAGATGAAATTGTGTCCAAGGAAAATGGAGGTTTGATTCTAACTCAACTTCTCAATTTTTTCAATTTATGTGACACTTTTTATTTTTTCGATAAACAATTTAAGTTTAATTGAGGATTTACTTATGATTTTCTGAAATGAAGTTAATATTTATAAACTACGTAAAAAGTATTATAAATCACAATAATTGACAATTCAAAATATTTAAAAGATATATGAAAAATTTATGATCAAAGATATACTTGTTTGAATCTCGAAATTCGAAAGGTGCCACATAAATTGGAACAATAGAGTAATTATTATTATGTTGAATGAATGGTGAAAAAACATCTGAAGTATCATGATTTCGCAAGTTAAATATCTAAAAGTGTATGAGTTTAATTCCCTAACAAAACTATCACAAAGTGTTTATCAAAATAAACTCGACACTGATCACTAGACAAAATATGTGCATACACTCGCATCTAGGCCCGTGACAACAACGACACATTCTTATCACACAAACACCATATAGAAATCTTCATTTCATCCGTCATGCTCCAAATGTGTAACATCATCATCAGTCCCATCATTTCTTTGTATTATTAACCCAAAATACTCAAAACTTTCTTTTTTGAAAACTACTTGAATATCATATCAATCTTCACTTCTACATCGATCACTTGAGTTATATCACTTAACTTAAACTCTATAGACTCTATCGTATTCCTGCTCAACCTAACCCCTTTAAACACCACGATCCATACTTTCCTTTTTATATATTAGATAAATTAATTATTTTAAATTCAAAATTTTCATTTTAAACAAGAATAATAATTACAATAGATTAAAAAAAAAAAGATATCATCACATTTAAAATATGAGGAAAAAATCATCAATAATTCTTGATGAAAGGTTAAAAAAAGATGACATTTGAGTAGTCAATATCTATTGACTTTAAAAACTATATATTATATAATATGGTCTATTTAGCTCTTCCCTATATTAAAATAAATTATTCTTAGTTTAATTACCCAAATTATAATTTTACAAATATTAATTCCCTTTACTTGTAATTTCCCATTTTCCCCTCCTTTAATTCATTTCCCCTCCTTTTCCCTTCATTTATGGAACACAAATAAATGCCCACAAATTCTCAACAAATTCATCAAATCATCTTCTCCAAATACATTAAAAAAAAAATCAAAAAAAAAAAAATTAAAAAAAAATAATTCATCTTCTTCATCATCAACAACAATGGCGAATCATCACCAAAAACCTCATGCTATTATGATTCCATATCCATATCAAGGTCACATTACCCCTTTTGTGTATTTAGCTATAAAATTAGCTTCACATGGTTTCACAATCACTTTTGTAAACACTCATTATATACATTCTAAGATTTCCAATTCTCAATCTAGAGAAAATTCTCAAATAAAAAACAAAGATGATTTGTTTGCTAGAGCTCGTGAATCTGGGCTTGATATTCGTTATGCAACTGTGAATGATGGGTTTCCTTTAGGGTTTGATAGGTCATTGAATCATGACCAGTTTGTTGAGGGTTTGTTGCACGTTTTTTCAGCGCATTTTGATGAATTGGTTGGGGATTTGGTGAAATCCGATCCGCCGGTGACCTGTTTGATCGCTGATACGTTTTATGTTTGGCCGGCGATGATCGCCGAGAAGTATAATTTGGTTTATGTTTCGTTTTGGACGGAACCTGCTCTGGTTTTTAATCTCTATTATCATATGGAATTGCTCAAAAGAAATGGACATTTTGCTTCTCAAGGTTCGTGTTCCCCTTCTCACTTATCTTCTCTAGGTCACGAGTTCGAGCTTAGAAATTATATTTGTTAATACTGTGTGAATGTTTATAATTATACAAGTTGATAGCTATTTTTTCTGTCTCAATTTTTGTGACACTTAATTTTAACTACATTTGTCTCGATAATAATTTACATGGATTTAGTATAGCTCTTGGCGTGCATACTACCTTTTAGAAAAAAGTGCCACTTGATATGGATTCGATTATAATATAAATGTATGTATTTGAAAAAGATATATGTGACCGACGCCTCGTACAATAAATATCAATCAGAAAGTGAAGTCTCAAAGCCAACTAATAGTCTTTTTAAAAAATATATATAATGTATAATCATATTGTTCGGTTAGTATACATCTCAGACTAATTCAATAGGAAAGACACAACCAACACTTGTAAATTGGACATATAGAAAAAAAATATTGAAATTTAAATTTGAAACCTTACTATTTTCGACTCACTTTATTGATCAATTGTAAATTGGACTGTGACTATGTACTAACATAATTGGTGTAAAATGTTGGGTAGGCCAGTGGGTCTCTCTCCTTCCTTCTTTTTGTTTTTGTCCTGTTTTAGGTTGTGGGATCCAATGAAAGTTTGGTGGTGATAATGGTGGTTAGTTGAGATACCACTTCACTACTAGTAACTAGTATTTGGTTTTCAGAACAAACAAATTATTTTCTAAAAATAGTTTATATCTTAATTAAAACAAAACATGTTTTTGTTTTTTTTTTAATTTTGAAAACATCAATGGTTGATGGTTGAGAGATTCACATTATCAGAGAGAAATTAGTCAAATTTGTCTAGTGGTGTTTTTAATTTGATCTTTTGTCTGTTATTGCATGTGGACATTATAATAAAATAGGTGTTCACACTTGGAGATATCTTAGAATTAAAAATTAGGATGGTTTTACACTGCACAACAGCTCTACAAAACTTATAATACAAAATAATCATAATTACTATCTTTAAGTTCTAACCAGTATACATTTATATTGATTAAGGTCGAAGATTAGTAGATAGTTGTGTATTGTCTAACTTCTTCTTTCATATAAGTAATAGTAGTATTTACTATAGTAGGTTCTTGTGTGGTGGAATTATACGGAGTATGTTGTTATTATACTTTATCATGTTTTTCTTATTTTTTGCTATAGCTTCTGCAATTTCGATTTTTTTTTCTTAAGGTGAGAGATCTATCGAAAAGAATATACCTACCCTGTGCATATTTGCTGGACTAAAGATATTCATTTAACTATTTGAATAGCTGCCTTCTTTGACTTCCTAACAAGGCCTTGACCCCCACTTGGTTGTCACATCTGTATCATATTGGAAAAAAAGGTTTATTAATAAGTTTGTACATGTAATATTTTAAAAACTGGACTATAGGGTAGGAGCATCAATTTTTAAATTGAAATTTTTATAAAGGTAGTTATGCTAATCAATCTTATATTGAGAATCTAGCATTGATTCCTTTACTAACTAATTATTGTTCCTGAGTGGGATTGGTGAGTCTACTTGAAATTATTTTATGTTAGTGATGTGACTTTTCAGCTTCTGAGTAGGCCTCTTTGTCTCAATATGTGCTACAAGTACCTCAACAGACAACAACCCATTATATGTAAAAAATTGTTGTGGGGTCTAACACTATGGTAATGACTAATGCATCCTATCATATTCATTGCGCTGTTCTTGTATGCACTAGTCTTCCATACGCCAATGTTAAAACAAGAGTTTTCCCTTCTTTAGTGGTTCTCGTGCCATTACAATGGCATGACATTGGTCAGCTCGTTAGTTGCATCTTGATGCTTGTAGACTCCTTCCTCTTAAACATATAGTAAGATTATTGTGAGTCTAAGACCATATAACTAACTAGTCCCATCACATTCCTAGTGTTGTACTTGGATGCACTAGTCTTTCACATGTCTGTGATGAGATGAAAGTTGTCCCTGTTTGATAGTTCTCGTGTCACCACAATGGCATTACATCAAACGAATGACAAGAACCTGTCACTCATCCCGTTGTTGGTAGGCACATCGTGGCATCAAAAGCAAGTCTTTTTCTTGTGCTACTATCTGTGAAATCCGGTCTTTCTTTCTAAATATTACTCTTTCTTATTAGTAGATGATTTGATTAAATTATATTCTTATGTTTCAGATAACCGAAAGGACACTATAGACTACATACCAGGAGTTAAAGCTATTGAACCAAGAGACTTGATGTCTTATCTCCAAGCAACTGATATTTGGACTGTGGTCCATAGGGTAATCTACAAGGCCTTTACAGATATTAAAAAGGCTGATATCATCATTTGTAACACAGTTCAAGAACTTGAATCTGATACTCTCTCAGCACTAAACAAAAACCAGCCCACCTATGCTATTGGTCCTATTTTCCCATCTGGTAATTTCACTAAGGCCCCATTCAGTATTAGCCTATGGTCTGAGTCTGATTGCTCTCAATGGCTCAACAACAAGTCCAATTCCTCAGTCTTGTATGTCTCATTTGGGAGCTATGCTCACACTAGTAAAGAAGACTTATTGGAGATAGCCCATGGGCTTCAACTTAGTGGGGTGAACTTCATTTGGGTCCTAAGGCCTGATATCGTTAGCTCAGACGAGACAGATTTCCTGCCTGTGGGGTTTGAGGAAAGTATAAAAGATCGAGGGTTGATCGTGCCATGGTGTAGACAGATTGAAGTGATATCACACCCTGCGACTGGTGGATTCCTGACTCACTGTGGATGGAACTCGACGTTAGAAAGCATATGGTGTGGTATACCATTGATTTGTTTTCCCTTGCTGACTGATCAATTCACTAACCGAAAACTAGTGGTAAATGATTGGAAGATCGGAATTAACCTGTGTGACAAAGAACGCGTTACACACGAGGAAGTATCCGAAAAGGTTAGCCATTTTATGTGTGGGAATAGTACTCAAGAGTTGAGGAAAGCAGTGAAGGAAGTGAGGAAGACATTAGAGAATGCATTAGGACAAGATGGATCATCTGAGAAGAATTTTCATCAATTCATGGAAAACATTAAAGTCAATGCAAGGAAACGGGCCGGGCTTTCGAATGGGCATGTTAGTCCATTACACCAAAATGGTAATGGGCTTGTCCATTGAACCTTTGAAATCTAGTGTTAATTGTAAGCATATGGGCTAAAAGGCCTAAGTTGTAGAAATAGCTCTACTAGCCACTTTTCGACCTTGTTTTTAGAAAGTTAGTCATTGTTACAGAGTTTCAAATTCGACAAGTGAAACTTCAGGATATTATCGTGACGTTTTCCTTGTACATTTTGGAACTCTAGGCTATTGGCTATTTCTTAGTTACAAAGATTGAAAAGTTGGCTATTTTTGAATTTTAGTTGGCCTAATGTTAGGTGGTGTAGGTATGGTTCTTCTCTCTTTTGGCAATGTTGTGTTTTTATCTTTGAATTTAATTTTTGCTTAGATTAATCAAGCCCTTGAATGTAAAAATTGTTTGTTCAATAAATACTATAGTTTAGTTTATTTTTGAAATTTTGAGATGATATGAAGAAAGGTTCTTATACTTTCATATTTTGAAAATGTTATGGAATTATTATTATTGAGGTGTGTTTAAGGCCGTAAGCTGATTTTGAACACCACTATCATAACGGTAAGAACTATGCCTCAGTTTCAAACAAGTCGTCAGATATGTAATATTGTGTTCTCACTTCTTTATTTAAGTTAAGTTCATATCACAATTATTAAAAATAATAATTAAAAAATTCTAAAGGTTAGTAAAGAGTTGTAGGTAGTTGTGGACTTTATAATTTGATGATTCCAAAAAAGATATAATACTCTTTTGGAATATCTACCAAGCTAATGCAATACAAGCAAAGGTACCTTGAATTCTTAACTTAGGTTCCAAAACAATAAAATAATTGACAAATAATTTTAAGTATTAGAGTTAAGAAAAAGATTGTATGCACTCGATATTTACTCGTTTCTCTATTAACTCGATAATTTATTGAAAAAAACTTCTTTACCTTATAAAGATAAAAATAAAATTTGTAATTTTATTTACGTATTGTATTGTATTTATTACTCAACCTCTTGGAAAACACACATTTATCACTTTATTATGGTCAAATTCTCACTTGAATTTCTACTTTGCTATGATAATTTAAAATTAATAACTGGGAATTTGGGTCTAGAATTGATTGGAATGTTCTAGAATTTCTAATTATTAAAGAGGTTTTGGATTAGCTTAATTAATTCAGATAGGATAGATTAATGGAAAGTCACTTTTTTTTAATTAAAACTAAGAATTGTTTATCTCATAAAAAAACAAAAATAAACCAATTTGGTGTCTAATTAGGAGAAAACTGAGTTTAGGTATACTTAGCTTTGACGTTTTTATTAATTAATTATTTTCGAACATAAAAGTGTTTGTCTAAACCGTTTTTACGCAAATAATTTCTAAATTAGATAAAAATAATTACCATCGTCAGTCACATATCGAACTAACTCAACTTACTATCGTTATATATATATATATATATATATATATAAACACTCATTAAACATTATTTGCTTCCCTCCCACTCGCAGAACGATAGGTCTCGAATACTTTATCGTTGACTTCTTTAGAACAGACAAATAAGGAAATGCCACGATAGCAAAATGTTGACATGGCGTGCTATAATTGGTTGATTATTCCCTCAAAAACGTATAAAAAGAATTCCAAATATAACCAAACAAGGAAATATAATTCTTTAAAAAAAATTAATATCAACATCAATTATAGTTTTTTGGTATATAAAAGGGAAAAAAAATATAAAAACAAGAAAAATAAATGTTTTTTTTTTCCCAACAAGAAACGGACTACTAATAAGCTTTTATAAATAGCCCTTTACATGGCCAAAACCAACTGAAAACTGTTTGAACTCTGCAAAAAAAAATCAACTTTTTTTAAAAAATCATGAGTAACAAAGCTGAATCATCTAATTCGTAAGTACCCATTGTGATTTTTTTGTGGAAAAAAATTGTTGGTGTTGTTGGATTTTGATTCTTGATTATGAAAAAATTGATTTTTTATGGTTTTGTTTTGTGATGTTTGTAGGAAGGGGACTAAGAAGGATTTTAGTACAGCAATTTTGGAGAGGAAGAAATCACCTAATCGTCTTGTTGTTGATGAATCAATCAATGATGAGAATTCTGTTGTTTTACTTCATCCTGATACTATGCAAAAGCTCCAGTTTTTTCGTGGTGACACAATTTTGATAAAGGTTGGATTTTTACTCATGTTTTCTTGAAATTTCATGTGTTTAGTTTGGAGTTTTGGTAGATTATTGTGGTGGGGTGGTAGTTAAAGTTCACTTATGGGACAAGGGTTGTAATGGGGTTGTGATTACTGATTAGTGTTTAGCTGAGGGGTTTATGGTATTTGAAGTTATGGGTAAGTTTGGTGCCTCATGTGCTTTACTTGAGTCGGGGATCTTCTGAAAACAACCTCTCTATCTTGTGGTAAGGTCTGTACACGTATTGGATTACACTAAGTTTGGTGCTCTTGCTTCTTGTTTGCTGGAAATCAGTTGTGCAGGTGAAATAAGCATAAGGACAATGAGTTTTGTGATATATAAGCTAAAAAGGCCGGGGCTTGGCCATTCGTCGTAAAGTTCTTAGCTTTGTATTGTTCTGTGTCAATTTGTCTAGCTCGAATATGTTGTAGTGCCTAATGAAACCATGAAGAATGGTGATTAGTGTTTGGTTCCCTTTGATGGTCTATATTATTAGTAACTTTTTCATGTATTCTGTTTTTAGTTTGTAAATAATTAGTAGATGTAGTTTATCAAAAAAATAAAAGTAATGAGAGGGTGTAGTTAGTTCTAATGATTGTACCTTGTTTGGGAAATGCTGATGCAAGCTTTGAGGAATTGGTATTAGCTGTAGCTTCTTCACATTATGGTGATGTAAGAATTGCGATGAAATACTGGTGTTACACACACACACATATATGTGTATATATATATAAAAGAAAAAGATTTTGAGTTCTGAACTATGTATTTTGTCGTATAGGGAAAGAAAAGAAAAGATACTATCTGCACTGCCCTTGTTGATGACACATGTGATGAGTCAAAGATTAGGATGAACAAGGTTGTCAGAAATAACCTTAGGGTTCGTCTTGGAGATGTTGTCTCTGTTAATCAATGCCCTGATATCAAATATGGTAAACGTGTACACATTCTTCCAATTGATGACAGCATTGAGGGGGTTACCGGAAATCTATTTGACGCTTACTTGAAACGTAAGTGTTCTTCTATCAATTTGATTATTGCTTCTGATAAGCATTATATCTGCGAATGTTTTGTGCCAATATCCTGCTTTTGGAACTTTATGTTGTTTGTTAAGTTTCATTGTCTAACTTAAAACCTGCTGTGACTTGTGTTGTTGCAAGTTTGCATCAAGTGGATTCACAAGGTTTCCTCTTGCCATATGGGGTTTATCATTATAATATTTTCTGAATGAGTCTATCAAATTCTTGGTCATTGTTTACGTATTAAAAAAAATATTCCTAGTCATCGTTAAAGTTATTGGTTTAAAATCTTCAAACAGCTATGTCGTTTGTAGTGAAGTGAGAGCTTGGGATAACCATTGTCATTCTTATTGACAAAGAGATGACGTATCTGAACCTAATTATTCTGCAATTACTGATCTTTCTTGTCTCCCCTGTGTTATTTCTCTTACAGCCTATTTCGTTGAAGCATATCGACCAGTGAGGAAGGGTGATCTATTTCTTGTAAGAGGAGGGATGAGAAGTGTAGAATTCAAGGTTATTGAAACTGATCCAGCTGAATATTGTGTTGTCGCCCCAGATACTGAGATATTCTGTGAGGGTGAACCTGTGAACAGAGAAGATGAGAATCGGTTAGATGAGGTTGGTTATGATGACGTTGGTGGCGTGCGTAAACAAATGGCTCAGATCCGCGAGCTTGTTGAACTTCCGTTGAGGCATCCACAGCTGTTCAAATCTATTGGTGTGAAACCTCCCAAAGGAATTCTCTTGTATGGACCTCCTGGATCAGGGAAGACATTGATAGCTCGAGCAGTTGCTAATGAAACTGGTGCGTTCTTCTTTTGTATTAATGGACCAGAGATCATGTCCAAATTGGCAGGAGAAAGTGAAAGCAATCTCAGGAAAGCATTTGAGGAAGCTGAGAAGAATGCACCTTCAATTATTTTTATTGATGAAATTGATTCAATAGCTCCTAAACGTGAGAAGACTCATGGAGAGGTTGAGAGGAGGATTGTTTCTCAGCTCTTGACTCTCATGGATGGTCTCAAATCACGTGCTCACGTAATTGTCATGGGTGCCACTAATCGCCCTAATAGTATTGACCCCGCCCTAAGAAGGTTTGGCAGATTCGATAGGGAGATAGATATTGGTGTCCCGGACGAAGTTGGGCGTCTTGAGGTGCTTCGTATCCATACAAAGAACATGAAGCTCGCTGAAGATGTAATTCCATATCCTTAATAAATTTTATTATTCTGACTTTTAAAAGATTTGCAGTTTGGTTATATGTTGATCTTTGTTTGCAGGTTGATTTGGAAAGAATTTGCAAAGAAACACATGGTTATGTTGGTGCGGATTTGGCAGCTTTGTGTACTGAGGCTGCACTTCAGTGCATCAGAGAGAAGATGGATGTGATTGATTTGGAAGATGAATCTATCGACGCAGAGATATTAAATTCAATGGCTGTGACCAACGAGCACTTCTCAACTGCCCTTGGGACAAGCAATCCATCTGCCCTGCGTGAAACTGTAAGTCTAGATTTCTTTCCATTCAAGGCTTCTCATACTACCTATCTTCCGCTCGTTTCCTAATTATGATGTTTGGCTGAACAGGTTGTTGAAGTTCCTAATGTATCCTGGGAGGACATTGGTGGCCTTGAGAATGTCAAGCGTGAGCTTCAAGAGGTACATATATACTACACATATAATGATGAATATTATGATCTGCTAACCTGTTAACCTTGTTGATTTACCTGACCTATTATCTTTTATTTGTTTTGTAGACTGTTCAATATCCTGTGGAACATCCCGAGAAGTTCGAGAAGTTTGGTATGTCTCCTTCTAAGGGTGTTCTCTTCTATGGGCCACCTGGATGCGGGAAAACTTTGTTGGCGAAGGCTATTGCAAACGAATGCCAGGCCAATTTTATTAGTATCAAGGGTCCAGAATTGCTTACCATGTGGTTTGGAGAGAGCGAAGCCAATGTTAGAGAAATATTCGACAAGGCTCGAGGGTCTGCTCCTTGTGTCCTGTTTTTTGATGAGTTGGACTCGATTGCTACTCAGGTGCTGTTCCTCATTCTCATGTTCCCATTGAATACCGGCTTTTTTCAGCTTATTTGCTTCTGTTGCTAAATATGACTTTCTTTTGCAGAGAGGCGGTAGCAGAGGAGATGCCGGGGGAGCTGCTGATAGAGTTTTGAATCAACTCCTCACTGAAATGGATGGTATGAATGCCAAGAAAACGGTTTTCATCATCGGTGCCACCAACAGGCCTGACATTATCGATCCTGCACTTCTACGTCCTGGTCGTCTTGACCAATTGATTTACATTCCTCTTCCTGACGAGGACTCCCGCTATCAAATTTTCAAGGCATGCCTGCGGAAATCACCCCTTTCTAAGGATATCGATCTCAGAGCTCTTGCAAAATATACGCAAGGGTTCAGCGGAGCTGACATTACAGAGATCTGCCAACGTGCATGCAAATACGCTATCCGAGAGAACATTGAGAAAGTAAGTTTTCTATCTCCATGTCTTGTCAGTTGATAATTTTTTAAGGCAATAGATATTAGTTTCTACACTGATAGACTGGGGATGGAGTCAGAACTTGAAGTTTATGAATTCGGGATATAATTTATACATACTAAATGAATTTTATCATACAAATACAACTTACTGAGTTCTGTCAAACCTGCTTCCTATACTCTAGCTCCGCCCCTTCCTGTAGTGGAAAACCAACGTTTGCATTGTATCTTTGCAGGATATTGAGAGGGAGAGAAGGAGAAGGGATAATGCGGAAGCTATGGAGGAAGACGTTGACGATGAAGTATCTGAGATCAAGCCTGCTCACTTTGAGGAATCAATGAAGTACGCTCGAAGGAGTGTCAGTGATGGTGATATCCGCAAGTACCAAGCGTTTGCTCAGACGTTGCAGCAGTCCCGAGGGTTTGGTTCTGAGTTCCGGTTTGCAGGTCCCACCACCGGAACGACTGATCCCTTTGCAACTTCTGCTGGTGGTGCAGCAGATGAAGATGAACTGTATAACTAGACTGTCTTCAGCTTATTTTTCATATCTTATGTTTTAGTACTATTTACAACTTTGCTAATATTAGTAATTATTTTTAAGAAACTTTGAAAGTTAGTAATTATTTCCATTCATTGTCTTGAATTTGTAATTTTAGTTTGATTTTTCTGAGCTTTACATAAAATATATTCTGTAGCTATTATTTTGTCCACTTGAAAAGTTATAGATTTTATTTGTCTAAATGTTTAATTGAAGAAAAGGTACAAAACTTATATTTTTGCATGTAATTATTTTTGTTTAAGTCGTTTTCCAACAAAGATGATTATGTATCCAATAAGAATTGAAGAGATGCCAGATTTAACACAAAGAAATATCTATTATCGTCATCATAAATTTTGTGAAATGTTACATAGGACCCTTGAGGTGAACCAAAGCAAACGA
Organism: Solanum lycopersicoides; assembly: GCA_022817965.1. Lineage (NCBI taxonomy): Eukaryota > Viridiplantae > Streptophyta > Magnoliopsida > Solanales > Solanaceae > Solanum > Solanum lycopersicoides. The sequence goes on from CM040626.1 coordinate 1,661,401, forward strand.
TAAGTTCACGTAAACTTAATAATTTATATTTACATTTGGTATATACATTAAGAAAAATTATATATTATTTATAATATTTTATTTTATAATGAACTAAATTATTGTTTTACGGTTTACATATACACGTGATACACAATAAATACTTACTGGTACATTGTTCTTATAAAAACTATATATACAAATACATGTTATATATCTATTGGACGTAAAAACTCGATACGAGTATATTTTCACTTAATTATTTATAGTTAAATCAATGTCCAAAAGGGGTACCACATAGGTGTACTAAGGTGATTATAGGCCATTCTTTTAGAAGCAAAATTCTTACTTCCTTTCTTTTTATTGAGGGAACAATGATATGATGGATCTAACAACAAATGCTAAATATCATTGTCAAACTCAAATTATTATTTCACTATTTTTACAATTTACTACTACTTATATTCTATAGTTATATATAAATAGATCTTCGATCAAATTTATTTTTATCAATCTTCTAGATCTTGCTTAATTTCTTGTTCTGTAAATCGGTGATTAAGTTAATCAGAATTCGAACACTTAAGAGCCCAATCAGGGAGGAATGCATGGAGACCATCTTTGGTTGATCATTTTGTTTTTAAATTAATTTTACGAGAATTTACATGAATTTAATAGCTTAATATATCTACACAGGCATAATAGATGATAAATTGGGGTTTGGGGGGGGGGGGCTGTCTTAAATAATTTTGTATTAATTTATGATAAACCTAATATTTACAGCATTTCTATGTATTTGAATAAACTCTTTTGTTGTTGTACTATAATATGATATGATAAAAGCAATATATTAATGTGGTATCTTTGAATTATTACAAGACCTCATTATTAAATAGGTTTTGACCCTAAGAAAGAACATGGATGTCTCATTTAAATGTGTAATTTAAAAAAACACTAAAATAAAATAAAATAACAAAAATTAGCTATAAAATTTATCGTTAATTCGATTCACTGAACCAATTTCCCAATTTAATTCGATAGGATCCCTTCATTCACATTTATTTCCATCAAAAAAGTTTTTTAATCTTTTTGACCTCTGAATTTTAAATTATCCTACTTTCACACAATTCATTAGTCGTCAAATAGCCCGTAGCTACTAGGATTTTCAAATAATTCATTGATAATTTTTCATGAGATAGGATTAACGATAGGTTTTTCTAGTTTAGAAACAAAAATTGTCCGTTTTGACCTTCAGATTTTGGAGTAATATCCTACTTTCACGCGATTCATTTCCTGCCAAATAGCCAATAACTATCAGGATTTTCAACCAATTCATATGAAATAGGATCATCGATAGATCTTTATTATTTAACGATAAAAGTTATCCATCCCTAATTTCTGTTATTATATTGAGTGAATAAAAAACACAAAAAGAACATAGAGCAAGCAAGTCCACATGAATATGCTAATACATGTCCTAGTCCAATGAAACTCTTAGCCCTTTTCCTATTCATATATTGACATTTTTTCTGACTACCTCTCATGGGATTTTCTCCTACTTTTATTTTATAATATATATATATATATAATGGTGTCAAATCTAATAAAAAAACTTTATCATTCTTTCTTGTGGAAAAAAGAGAAATTAATGTTGTACTATATTATGTAGCTATAGCTAGCACCAACCATGTTACACCTTGGTCTTGACATGATGTGATGCAGTATTGGAAGTATAGTACATTACATACACCAAATTATATATAAGTATAATTTATTTATTTTTATAAAGTATGCTCGAAGAATGATCACCTTTCAACGTTCGTAAATATGTTTGTGTTGTTAGATATGAATCTAATTAGATTAGGTTATAGATTCAAGTCTTGGAATTGTATACCATTTGGGATTGGGCGGAGGGGGGGGGGAGTGGTCGAATGGTGAAAAACGACAAACTACAAACTTGTTGAAGATAGGTTTTTTTATGTAGATTCAAATTTTGTCTCTCTCAGTTATGCCCTTCAATGATATTATTTTTTATTGTACGAATTCCTTTTAGTGGTCTAAATCATCATTATTGTAAGATAGCGTATGTAACATTTCGTTATCATCATTATTGTAAGATAGCGTATGTAACATTTCGCTAAAGAGTTCACTATATTGAAGAACGAGTATATATAAGGATGGTTTCGTTTTCTTTTCTTTTTGTCTTGAATGACTATTTTAAAGTTAATTGTAATAGAGCTATAAATACTTATTTCTATTAAAATGAAAAGCAGCTAGCAGAACTTGAAATAAACTCAAACACTTTTTAGGTTGAACTATGCATACTTGTGCAAAATTGTTTAAATTAAAATATGCACATCTAATAATATCATATTTTAGGGCAATGCCAGACATTACACATTGCCCATTTATATGAAACTTGCAACAATGCTCATAAACATGGTCGTTTTCTTGTCAAGCAGTTTGTTCGCTCATAGAAATTAAAGTAAATACATGTCTTTACAATACTATACAACGTGTAATCGCACAAGTAGGTTCTGGAAAGATAGTGTATACGCAACTTTACCCCTACTCTGTGTAGATAAATCGAGAGATAATTTATGGTAGACCTTCGCGACGGAAGAAAAACATCAAAAAATAAGTATGTAAAGCAAATATAACGGCGAAAACGTCATATTGGGAAACAATGAAGAAGAGAACAATACCAGCAACATAACACAATAACTATCGGAAGATCTACTTGTGTGATTGCGATCTTATATGATTGCGCAATCAGAGGATATGTTTCCTTAGATATATAAATCAGAATATATATAATTAACTGTAAAGATAGGCTTTCTTTGTTATAGATCTGGTATAACTTGTATATAATATTGAGATGTATTATCAATAATAGTATTCACTCGAGTAATCTTATTTTACAATAACTAAAGCCAAGAAACAACATATAACAATATTAAAATTGAAAGAAGTATATAGTAAGAGGGTAATAACAATATTATTGAAAAGGAAAACTAAAGTACTAACTTTCTACCCTAATTCTCAACCTTCATATCTCTCAATCTACAGACATATCCTCGTTAAGCTACAGATAAGCTATAACATATCTAATCATCTCTCATCGATACTTCTTCAGCGATCTAACTAGGAAATGCAAGCCTTTAATTGGTAATTTTCCAAATACATGTTGATCACAATTAGTTATATATTGGCTTGCAAGCACACATGAATGTAAGAGCCTATATAAAGGTATTACAGTTACAAAAACATCAAATCAAAATGAAGCCTAGCTATATAGGGTTTGTGTGCTAGGAAAAGAAAGAGGGAGACACAGCTTGTGCCTTGACATATACATCCATCATGTCTAAAGGGTGCATCTTCTACCCTACAACACTATCCCTTCTGCCACTTTGCCTCTTATCATACATGTTAAATTACCCAATCAACTTTCATCTACATGATGTACCTAAATTTAAGTTAAACTATACTATATAATAATAATAGGTCAAATACATAAATAGATCCCTAAACTTGTTGGGTTTTTCCCCTCAGGTATCTCAACTATGTTATTTTCCTATTGAATCATTGAACCACTCATAATTTGTTCCTTTTGAACACCGCTGGTTGATGTGAAACCAGATTTTGTGAGGGTATTGATAGAGAGGATACATATGTTGTTCCAGAACTCATTAGTTCAAATGATAATGAAAATGTTCGAGAATAATTGTGTTTTACTTCAAGACATTTGAACACATTAGATAACAAATAAGACTAACACACTGTTTGTCTTCATTCCTTCAATCAAAATCATTACAATACGAACACAATTGAAGGCATTTACAATAGAAAAGTCGATCAAAATCAACCAACAGTGTTTAAAAGGAACATATTATGGATGGTTCAATGATTCAATAGGAAAATGGCGTAGTTGAGGTACCTGAGGTGAAAAATCCAATAAGTTTAGAGATTTGTTTATGAGTTCGGCCATAATAATAATTGAGTTTCAATACTATCAGTGTATATATATACTCAAAATGTGACATACAAAATCTTTTTGGTACAATGTCTACATACGTTGATTATTATAGAGCATATCCTTTGTATTGGATCAATTCAACCTCAGATCGTTGGTGAGGAATATTACGAAAGTAAGCTATTAATGTATACACTCAAATGCAACATATAAATCTTGTTGGTACATATATTATATACGTACGTTGATTATTATAGAGTCTCGATCAATATTGATTTAGACTAAAATTATTGTATTGAAGCGCAATTCAACATCGAATCATTGATGAGAAATATTACAAAAATATCTCAAAAAAACTAAATAACTTTACAACGTTAGAAAGAAGAGACATATATATAATTAACACACAAAATTGTGTCATGTTTACTCATCAATTAATAGCATAATACGTCTCAAACGTGAAATATACTTTTTTATGTATAATCAATTAATTATTCTTAAAATAATTAGCAAAAATAATAAAATAAAATGAATAAAATAGGAATAAAAATGGAATGGATCACCATGCATGTTAATTTTTATTTTTATTTTCTGACTGATAATAAAGAGGCCTTCGTGCGTAGAGTCAGAAAAAAGTGCAATAATTTCTACAACCAAAGATCAAGAAAATCCAGATTTATATGGGACATCCACCTGACAAATGTTATGGTAAAAAAAAAAAAAATAGTATGTGGAAAAATTAAAAAAATAAAATAAAATTGAAGAGTTTAATTTTTATTTACGTATAGTGTGAAAAATATTTCTACGATTAAGTTAATTTAAATATATTTTTTAATTTAGTCTCAGTTAATCGATAGTTATGTTATTTAGTTTTAGATGTGCACAGAGATAAATTTTGTACTGATTTTGATTTTGTCATGCCCTAACATGATTCTTTTTAAATTAACTATGATCTATGAGTATTTTTTCTTTTTTTTAAACTCCGATGAAAATTTATCGTCGCTACTATATTATGTTTTTGTGTAATTACTTATAAAACACATAAAAAATTGTATATCTCATGTTCGAAAACCTTTTAGTACAACCTATCGGTCCATCAGAGTATAACTAGGCAATTCCGATGCTATAAATTCGACTAATAAAACATTGATAGGAAAACTCACTCTTCACTTTTATGAGATCACACTTATTGCGTTTACTTAGTCATTTTTACGACTAACTGAACTAAAAAGATATAAACAAGTGAATTCAATTAGTAACTTTTTTTTATAAGATATCACCTATTGTACCAACTCGGTTAACTCGGAGTAATTTGATAGTATAATATTTGAAGTGAGCAAGTTAAAAAGGTACAAGTACGTTTTTTCTTACTTTGTGTGCATACGTGCATTTCCACGTAGAAAGTCATTAACATAAAAAAAAAAAAAAAGTGAAATTCAAACTTGTCAGATATTTTCACGTGCAAAAGTTTTTTTAAAATTTTATCATATGATATAAATTATACATTTTACCAATTTTTATTTGGACTTTGACCTTCCAACTACTACTACCAGTATTAGTCGTGCAATTGATTTTTTTCTACTTTTATATTTGAATTTTGATTAATTTAAGTTTGTGTTGCAAATCGTTATTATAATAGTAAATTATTAGTTAAAATTTTAAAAAATATCATTTTAAATTTATATAATAATTATATTTATAAAAGTTATAATTTATATTTTAAATTTATTAGAATATTTTATTTAAATAATTAAATTAAGTTTTATTTTAATTAAATATCTCGACTTTTAATATAGTGCTCTTTGACTCATATGCTGAATTTTTCTTTTGTATATGTTTTTAAGTTATACATTCGTCTCAATAAGTCTTAAAATCACATATATTATTTAGTTTAAGATCGATGTATATAATTAAGAGAGAGATATACCCCATTTCATGTAGTTAACTTACTACCTAATAAACGCATAAAACCACATATAACTTCTTTTTTTAAAAAAAAACTCTAAACACCAAATATCTAATTAGACCACTATAATAAAAATTGAGGTTAAATTGAAACAATTTAATCAAAATATTTTTAAAAATAAATGTTCTAATAAATTTAAGAAACCAACAATATATTAAGCTTAAAATAAAATACTTTTAAACCTTAAAAAATAGAGAGAGGGGCCGCACGGGTGGAACGGCTCTGTCTTTTCTTGCTGCTTCAAACTGGTCATGACTGTCCCTCCCACCCACCCACCAAGCCTCCTCTCTCGTAACAACCAAATAATACGATAATTGAAATATTATAAATAAAAAATAATACTACATATTCAAAAAAGTAAAATTATATATTGGGACATTAAATTCGATTGATATTGCACTTCTAGCTCAATCCCTAATATTAACAGTAAAAAGTAGTATCATGTGCAATATTTACAAAATAATTAAATGTAATTTAATTAAAAATATATTTAATGTAATATCTATTTATAGAAAATAGAAGTGGTTATTTTATATTTATAGAAAATAGAAGTGGTTATTTCATAATCAACTAGTCTATTATATCACATGATAGTATTTATCTATTCTACTTTATATAATTTATTTGTTTTTAATCAGTTTTTATACAACATCAATTCAATTCTAAAATATCTATTTTACATTTAGTGAAATAATTTATCATCATATAAATATTTATGAGTTTTCTTTTTGTTACAAGTAAGATTTCTTCATTGTTTTATGTTTTTCAGGGACCGTGATATATTTTTAATCAAGAATCTTTCGACATACTATTTTATCTTCAACAAAGTAGGATATAATGTTTGATATACATATTGGTGTATTTGGTACGGAGAAAAATATTTTTCATTTATAATGTTTTCCTAGAAAATATTTTCCTGGAAAACAAGTAGATTTTAGACTTATTTTCTCATGTTTGGTTGGTGAGTAGAAAATATTTCCCCGGAAATAATTTTCAGTGTTTGATTTATAAATGAATTTTTTTTTGAGAGACATGTTTTATTTTTAGTAGAGTAAAAAATAATTTATGAAATTGAAAATATATTTTTTTTTTAAAATTATTATATTTTTGGAATGGTGGTGGGGGTGGGTGGGGTGGGGGAAGGGGGTAGGAGTGAAAAAATAAAATTTGAAGCTGATAGTATTTTTAAAAATTAAAATTAATTTTTTTTGGGAGGGGGGAGGGGGGAGGGTGGGTGGAGGGCTGGTAGGGGGTAGGAGTTTAGAAATAAAAATTTAAAGTTGAAAATATTTTAAAAAAACTAAATTATTTTTTTGGCGAGGGGTTGGGGGGCTGGCCGGTTTGGGGGACAGGGATCAGGTGAAAAAATAAATTTTTAAGATAGAATTTATTTTTTTAAAATTAATGTTTTTCCCCCAAAAAATGTAATTTGAAATTGAAGGAGAGTTTTGGAAAATGTTTTTCTTAATTTTTGAAGGGAAGTCATTTTCCTTAATTTTGAGAAAAATAAGTTGATTTGGAAAACATTTTTCAAAACTTTTGTCCCAACCAAACATGAGAAAATTGAACTCATCGTTTTTATTTGATCAATAAAATTACACTAAATATGTTATTATCGATATTATCTAATTCTCCATAGGCACGTTCCTCTAAGGATTCTTGTTGTCGGTTTACTTACTCCACATCTCTAGCTTTTCACTTCTATTCTCATATTCACACTATATACCAAAAAAAGAAATTTTTAAAAAATGTTTTCATGTAGCACTTTCATGATTTAGCATATTTTTACTATTTTAATGTTTTTTTTTTGGGAATAAATTAAAATAAATATACAACAAATATCGAGGAAGTGGTATAATATACATTGGAATAATGGTTTGTTCAAAAAAACAATAAAATAAGTAAGTGAAATCTCATAGTGGAGAACAATTAGTACTAGGATTCACCTTAAACGATATTAATATTATTATTATTATTAAAAGCACTAATTAACTATGCAACTCTCCACTATATTACTTTTAAATGTATTTTTTTAATTATTACAATTTTAATTATATATAAACAATTTCATATTCTTTATTTGTTGAAAATATATAGAGAGAGTGAGGTTACTCCCTCTATGACATTTATGTATAGGCAGTATAGATTTAATTGATAATGGAAAAAAAAAGATTTTAATGTGTAAAAAACAATCTTAAAAAATCAAATTTATAATCTAAAATATTCTATAATAGTTATATAGTCTAAAACATGTGATAAGTAGTATAAAATAAAAAAGTTTATAATTTTCAAATATAATTGTTTTATTTTTTTTACAAATATTATTATATAAAATAAAACGGAAAAATATTGATTTAATAATTGTACAATTTAGAGTGTAAGAATGAATAAAAAATTTTTTTGTGTGTTTATTATTATAATTGTTTATGATATAGTGAGTGTGACCAATAAAATGAAAGGAAAATTAATTTTTTTTAGATATTTACTTGATTGTTATGTTGATAAGACATATATTCAATTAAATTAATTGAAATACATATAAATTAATTTGATAAATATCGAAATAATTTTCTTTTTGTGACAGGGATGAGAATTTTTCTTTCAATAGATATGGGAAAAAAAGGTAAAAGAAGAAAGATACTTTTAACTTTTCAATTGATTTAACACCAAATAATGCCAATTATTTCCACATCATGCTAGTGTGAGTTTGTAACTTCGAGACTGTAAAAAGAGAATATTATGAACACAAAATAAACTTTTATATTCCCTAAAAGGGAATATTATTGATAGCCAAAATAAGTATCGTTTTAATAAAATATTTTTTTTCTCAAATAAGTATTATTTTATCAAGTAAAATGTTACTATCTCAATATAATTGTTGTTTATACATATTCAAGACAAGAAATTTATAATAATTTCCGAGTATATATATATATATATATATATATATATATATATATATATATATATATATATATATCTTTGTATGATATAATTATTATTTTTTAACAGTGTTTAATTTTCAGAAAATATTGATCTAATATAAATAAGGTTAACTTAGTAATTAATACGATACTTATTTTGAAACAAAAAGAGTTAAAGGGTCAAAATTGCACATTTTCTTTCATGGAGAATTTTAAAAATTAAATAAACCTCTATATTTCATTTTAAAAAGATTTTGGCCCTCATAGATAATAATTATAATAGTAATTGAAAGGACTTGAAGCATTATTGATTTGATTTTATTTGTTACAAAAATAAAATAAAATTGTGGGACAGACAATCTAAAGCAAATAGTTTAAATGATTCTTGTGCCTGTCTAGTTTTATGTTAACAAAAAAATGATTCAAGATTGATTAGAATGTCTGAATTACAAAAACATTTTTAGTTGGTGTTTGGGAAACAAATAATTACAAATTTACAAAAAAAAATCATAATAATAATTGTTTTACACAAGTTAATTAATCCAATGGTTAATTAATTAAGTACCTTATACCCTTCATAGTTTCTATTGCAAAAGACCAAAAAATAAAAAAATCAATTCACATATATATTAAGAAACAAAAAGAGAAGAAGAAGAAGAGGGGTTTATCAAATGTTCAAGGAAATGTGAAACAAGAAACGACAGTTCAGTGCACGAAGCATTCAGCATTCAACATTCTTATAGCATTTAAAAAAAAGTTGTATATACGTTAACACAATCATGAGTTATTGATTCCACGACTCAAAGTTCCAAATCAAGAATCCAATATTGAAGAGTACTAAAGTAAAAAAAAACAAGAAGGGTTCAATATCAATATAATCAAACAAATTAGAAATACAATTTTTTTTTTAATTAAAAAAAAAAGAATGAGCTATAAATTCCAACTTTTTTTGAGAAAATAAATAATATATATATATATGAACATACTCTTAAAATAATGATATCTCTAAGTACACCTTCTCTACAAATCTTCAAAATCTTCAAATCTTCAAAACATTATTTCATTCTTTCCTCTCATGCCAACACACAAGCATAGCAATACATCTTCTTACAATATAAAACTTAGCCCTTTGCTTCTTTGCTATATGACTACATTTTTTTCCAAATGATTTTGTTGAATTTTGTGATGAATTATTAATGTTTGAGTTGTGCTCTTCATCACTTTCTCTAATTGGTTCCATATGAATAATATGAAACAAAAATAAAAAAGAAGGAAAACTATTTATATATAGTAGTGGTACTACTACTTCTGCAAACTGCAAATTTGCAGCTTGTGGCAGTGGATATATATATATATATATATATATATATATATATATATATAATAATCCCTCCGTTTAAAAAAGAATGGCCTAGTTTGACTTGTAACGGAGTTTAAGAAAAAAAAAAGACTTTTTAATCTTGTGGTTCTAAATTAAAGTTATGTCAAATGTACCAAAATGTCCTTTAATATTGTGGTTTTAAACATGCCACGTGAAAAGTTAAAGTTAAAGTGTTCCCAAAAAAAAAAGGAATCATTCATTTTGAAACAGACTAAAAAGGAAATATGAACATTTTTTTTTAAATGGAGGGAGTATATAATATAGAATAATATAATATAATATATGTATATGGTTGATGCTTAAGGTTACTTTATTTTATACTACTATTGATTTGAATTACCCTTTGTTTTAGTCTTTTACTATTTTCATCTAGTACTAGTATATTTGGATTGATCTATAATGTATACAAATTTACCTATTGCAATATTATGCTTGATAAAAATGGTTATTTTTTATTTCACTATTATATATTCTCTTGGTCCCGTTTGATATGCAAACTGTGTTTGACTGTTTAAGAAAAAAAATGATTTTGAAACTTTTGGAGTAAAATCGAAACTTAGGGTTAAATTGTTTTTAGGGTTAATAACATTTGACATCCTTTGGGTTTGGGTAAATTATGATTTGTTCATTGTAATTATATTTGTCTAATTAAGCATATTTTTATCTCTTTACTTGTGAATATTTATAAATTTTCAAAAATATTAATTGTTCTGTCATTTAATTACTCATATGTTATGGTAAAACTTGTATTGTTTCTTTAAATATGAGGATAATTTGCCTTGAAAAATAGTCAAAATATGATATATTTCCTACTTGAATGAACCAAAAGCACACATTTTAATTTATTGAAGGTTAATTAATTATGTTTTTTTTTGGGGTCAAATATTACCCTATCTAAAATGAGAATTTATTGATAATTGACACTATTATAATAGGGTGTTTTTTTTTACGAATACAATCAAGTTTAAAAGACTATCGACTAAATGAAACCCCTATCTTTTAGTAGTAAGAGGGACTAAAAGTGTTATTATCCCTTATTTCGAAATATAAAAACTTCTTCTGTTTTTTACAACTAAAATTAAAAATATATCATATAAAATATAATAACTAAAAGTAATATTATTTTTGAATTTTGGTGGTATCTCAAATTTCTTTGAAGTCTAAATTAATTTATACCTTTTCACACATGATGAGTTAATATGGATGGGTTAATCTTTGATGAATATAGCAAGGCCCAAAAGAATGGTAGGTAAATAGGACTATAATATTAAGTCAGGGCTAATTGGTACCATTGGTTTTATTAACAGACAACATCTGTAAACAGTACTACAAGTACCCCATTTTGACTGAATTAATATTGTGACCGTTTCAATTTATTCGACTTACTTATTTTTTACGCCATTTTAAAAAAAAAATATGAATCTATAAATAGATTTTATTCGTTCTAACATAGTAACATTCACAATGTAATCATAGGGGTTCTGAGAGTTTTGTCTACGGGAGAGAGTTGGTGGGACACAAGTGATATATTATCATCTGTATGAACCTCTTTGTATTTCGAGTGAATTGGGTGAAGTTATTTCTATCTATATTTTGTACTCTCCCATATTAAATCTTTGTGTCTTATTATATATTTTTCGTTTGTCTTCTTACTCGTCGTCTTTCGAGGTTTGCTTTGTTAGCTTTCGTATGACACCTAATTATTTCGATCCTAACGAGTTTTAACTTTCTGCCTGACATGTTTAAGACTATATTTTACGTATTTCCAGTAGTCTTCTTTATTTTTTCAAACTTCGTTTTAGATTATTATGAGCTTAGTTAATTGGTTGGTTAGTTGTCTAAACATTCACCTTAATGGTAAAAATTCAATTCTTTACTTTGTAATTTTCTAATTATATTATATTAAAATCAGACAAATAAATTAACGAGCTTATTAATTATGGTTTTGGCCTTATTATTGCTGTGAAAAAATTGATGCCAAAGCTGCAACTTGCAAAGCTTTTTGTTCACTGCTTCTACTTTTTTTTTTTTATGGTCTTTTAACTATTAACGACTGTAAATGTGTGTTGCAAAATTCTCCAACGTTATTGCCTTTGTAAAATTATTTAAATTATATCTGGGAAAGATACGAATCCTTTTGTAACATAAGTATTGTATATTAGTTCGGTCAGTGTGTAGGTTTCGATATCAATAACAATGATAATAACATATTCAATATAATTCGTCTAGTAAAATCTAAATAAGAGGATAAAATATATGCAGATTATATCATTATCTTTGCGGGATAGGAAGACAAGCGAAACGTACTAAAAAAACATGAAAAAAAGATGTGGTATGGATGAATTTCATCCCTCCTTAAGCATAATTCGAATTCTGAAAATAAAGATATTCATATATATTAGGAAACATTTCATTCTTAATGAAATCTTCGCAGTATAAATTTATATTAATCGAGCCGATAAATTTTAAATAATCATATAATTTTAAAAAAAATGAAAAATAGTTAAAAGTCCTATTTCAATTCAGTCAAACTCTCTCAATTTTGACCAAACTCATCCATATTTATGTATATTAAACGAGTTGTGATATAACTCATTATATGACGATTAAATTGAAATTAAATTGATTTACTCAATCAATTTTAATTCAACTCGTTCATATGTTATCTCGAAATAATTATGTAAAATAAATAAAAAGAAAAAAAACTGTTGAAGTAGGGGAATTAGAGGCATGTTCACGTGTACAATCTGTAAGACTATATTAAATATCTATCCTTTTTTGTTGACCAAATTAAATACCTTTCAAACTTCACAGTACACGTGCTATATTATTAAAGAAAAAAAACTCTTAATTAAATATATATGTTCGTTTATTTTTACTTGTCAATAATAATTTTTGTATATTTCTTAAGAAATAATACATAAATATATTTCTTTCTATTCCAATTTATGTAATATTTTTTATTTTTCGTGAGTTAAATAGTTTAAATTGACAAAAAATTTGCTCATAAAATCTTTTATTTTTTTAAAAAATAAAATTTATATATTTGTAAACTACGTAAAAATATTATAATACACAATAACTTATAATTCAAAATATTTAAAAAATCTATGAAAAATTTACAAAAAAAATAAATTTATTTAAATATTAAAATTTTATAAATATCACTTAAATTGAGACGAAACAAAACAATTGTTAAGCAAATAAAGATTTGGAAAGATTTGTCAAACAAAACTAGTTTCAAGAAATACTATTGTGTACTGTGCCGTGTGGGGGTGGGGGTGGGGTGGGGGGCATGAAAATGGGGATATGAAAATAAAAGGTAAAATCTAATAAAGAAAGTGTTTATTACGAAGAAAAATATTTTTAATCTTTAAATATTTAGTGAAACTTATATAGAATGTTAGTTAATATTATTCATATATATTGTTACCGCATAAATATAATATAACAATAATCATATTAGATAGGGGTGTAGAATGGTGGAAATTGGGGCTATGGGAATGGGAATAGGATGACGATAAGGTATGTTGAAATACTAGTGAAATTCATTTTTTCTATTTTCAATAGAAAAATCATTTTTCTTAATTTTAAGAAAATTGTTTCTTCGAAAAAATATTTTCAAAATATTTGATCAATCAAATATAAAAAAATTGAAAAATATTTTTTGAAACCAAACACACCTAAAGAACTGCAAGTTTCGCCTTTCAGCCGATAGAAATTAAAACTATATTCTTCCATCTTTTATTAGAGATCGTAAATTTAAACAGGAAATATTGAATATTTTGTCTTTGTAAAGGAACATTTTCCTCCGATATGATTTTTTTTATAAGAATCCAAATTTTATTGCATCTTTACATTAATACCGAGCACTAGATGAGAACTTGGAAAAAAAATTTGGTCAATCACAAGTTTTATAAAATATTATTCTAATGTAAAACTGGCTTCAAACTGCTATTTCACAATAAAGAAACAATATAATTATACAAATATTTGTATCATATTTATTAATTCTTTTAATTTGAAATAATTGCATTTTACCTTACTATCTAATAATTTTAATACAAGATTTCAAGTCAAATACATGCAATTCACGATAGATACACTTTATATACATGTATCTATTGTGATTCACATGTATTAGGGACACCAGGTACACGAGCAAAATATGAGAGTGGTGAGCAAGTTGGGAGGTAAGCCAACGAAATTTGTCTATGTATCACAATTATAAATACATGTAAATTACACTAGACACACAATATATACATGTATCTGGTGTTTTTGCATGTATTTGGGATATCATATACGCGAGAGAGATATGAAAGTGGCGGGAGAAGTGGGAAGGAGGTGAACGAGTTTTATCTATGTATCCAAGATACACATGATTTTCACTTGGATACTGTATCTAAAATAAATTACACCTAATTTTCACTCGTTAATCCTGATACACATGTATCTGGACGCACCAAAATTTGATAAGATACTCAATACTACAAACTAGCGTTATATAATTAATTAACTCCTAAACTAGAGAAATATACGTAAGTTACCCATTCATGATCTAATAGTAACCCTATCTGACCAAACATATATTGGGCTGAAAAGTTAGAACAAAAAGGCTTTAAGGCTCAAGCCCAATTTCGGCCCATGTATCGATTTCACACATGTATGATATGTTCCTCATTGAGTAAATTACATGAATAGTAAACATAAAAGACATATTAACGTTCTATAGCTACAGTTCTGCTATTTGCGCTCCATAGCAAACATAGTTTCATAAAATTTTCAATTCGTTAAAAAAAAATCTCATAGTTTCATAAAATTTTCAATTCGTTAAAAAAAAATCTCTAGAACGTGGTGTAGAAGAGAGGAAAAGGACGATTAATCAGTTTGAAAAATTAAGAACATAACACACATGTTACAATAGAAAAATCAAATGAATTATGAGTTTCTCCTTGTAAAAATGAATTTTTGGCCATCCACGACTTGAGTAATTACTTATTGTCTCGAATACTCACAAGGAAGTCTAGGTGATGCAAAGTATATTCTCTGTACAAATTCTATATCTATCATATTATGATGTAAAAAATTTGTTATCTTTTATATCCATAATGACGTATTTATATGTTATAAGTATGTTTACGAAAAAAATAAGCTATTAAATTAATGGGGTCGACCTAATAGCTCTTTCCATATCATCCCCCCCCCTCCCCCCCCCCAAAAAAAAGGCATGTAATATAAATTACTGGGCCATAAGCCAGTAATCAATACCTGGATCACCATAAAAGATGGTAGACTATAGCACACGAAAATCAACAAAATGAGGGTTACCTGCTTCGTGGCTCGTTTGACCTTGTAAATGGGTCGTTTTGGCCGCTAGGGCCAACTGGCTCCATAGCTAAGGTCATAACGGACGTCCATGAAAATTTTTAACAAAAATGACGTTGAAATTCCGGATCACCATAAAAGATGGTGGACTATAGCACACGAAAATTGGGAAATGGGGGGATTACCTGCTCTGGGGCTCATTTGATCTTGTAAATGGGTCGTCATGGCAGTTAGGGCCAACTGGATCCATAGTTAAGGTCTTAACCAACGTCCATGAATTTTTTTTTGACAAAAATGACGTCAGAATTTTGAATTACCAAAAAAGATGGTGGACTATAGCAAAAGAAAATTGACAAAATGAGGGGGGGGGGGGGGTTATCTGCTCTTGGGCTCGTTTGACCTTGAAAATAGATCGTTTTGGCCGTAGTGACCAATAAACTCCATAGCTATGGTCTTAACAGACGTCCATATTAAATTTTGGCAAAAATGACGTCGGGATTCTGGATCACCTAAAATCCATAAACTATAGCACACGAAATCGATATAATAGGGGGTTTACCTTCTTTAGGCTCATTTGACCTTCAAAATGGGCCGTTTTGGCCGTGGTGATCAACTGTCTCTATACCTAAGGTATTAACGACGTCTCTGTCATATTTTGGCAAAAATGACCTCGGAATTCTGGATCACCGTAAATCCATGGACTATAGCACACAAATTGACAAAATGGGGAGTTTACCTGCTCTGAAGCTCGTTTGACCTTGAAAATGGTCGTTTGGCTGTGGTGACCAACTGACTCCATAAATAAGGTCTTAACCAACGTCCATGTAAATTTTTGGCAAAATGATGTCTTAATTCCTGATCACCGAAAATTCATGGACTATAGCACATGAAAATTAGCAAAATGCGGGATTTACCTGCTTTGGGCTCGTTTGACCTTGAAAATGAGTCGTTCGACTGTGGTGACCAAATGGTTTCATATCTAAGGTCTTAATGGATATCCATGTAAATTTTTGGCAAAATTGTCGTTGAAATTCCAGATTATCGAAAATCCGATGGACTATAACACACAAAAATCAGCGAAATGGGGGATACCTGCTCTGGGGCTTGTTTGACCTTGAAAATGGGTCGTTTTGGCCTTGGTGACCAACTGGCTCCATAGCTAAGGTCTTAACGAGCGTTCATGTAAGTTTTTGGCAAAATGACGTCGAAATTCTAGATCACAAAAAATCGCATGGACTATATAGCACATGAAAATCTGCAAAAATTGGGTTTACCTGCTCTGGGCTCGTTTGACTTTGAAAATGGATCGTGTTGGCCGTGGTGACCAATTGGCTCCATATCTAAGGTCTTAACGGACGTCCATGTAAATTTTTGGCAAAATGACATCGGAATTCTGAATCACCATAAAAGATGATGGACTATAGCACATGAAATTAGGCACAATGGAGGATTTACGTGCTCCGGAGCTCGTTTGACCTTGAAAATGGACCGTTTTAACCGTCAGGACCAACTGGTTCCATAGATAAGGTCTTAACGGACGTCCATGAAATATTTCGACAAAAATAACGATAAAGTTCTGATTAGTCAAAATTAAATATTAATTTTGTCAGTCAATATTTTGGTTGCTATTCAAATATAGTTACTTTGAATTATCTCTCAATGAATTAATATTTATCTTTCAATGTTTTGTTTGAAAGATATGTTTTGATATGTAAGATCTCAATCTAGATTTTGTTCTTTTGAAATATATAAATAAATAAATAAAGATGTATTATCTAAGATAAGAGGTTTTTCAGTTTTAAATATTATTTAAATATAAAAAAATATATCATAAAAAGATTTTGTTTAAGATATAATTTAGTAAATAAAAGTGTCTTTTGTCGCACTTCTCTATTAACTATCACAAGGAAAAACAATTTATGCTTTATATTATAAATATTTGTCGACAATTAAATTTGACTCGATTAAAATGAATCAAACATACTATCTTTAATTAAAAAAAGTGAAGTATGATTGCAATTTTTTTTAATTAAATAAAAGAAGATGCTTCACGCATTGTATTAGAATAAAACAATTTGTTATTCATCATCCTCATACCAAAATCGGACAACAAATTTAATTTTTAAAGAGCAAAAATATCCATTAGAACACATCATTTTCGAAACCTTACGGTCAATGAGACCAAAAACATAAAATAAAAGTTTTATTATTTAAATATTTTAAAAATATTGTTTTCTTCTCAATATTTGTCACTTCTTCCTTATCCAGAACGTAACCAATAATTCAAATTTGTTGGCCAACTACTAAACAATAAATTAAGCCAATAGTTTTTTTGCTTTTTTATTCATCACCTAATGCGTAGAATATTTATCTTGGGACTCGACTAAATTTAAATTTACTCATTAAAAGATTCATTTTTTGCGATGATATCGATTTCAATTTAAATTTCATAGAGTTTTAACTATGAAATTTCAAACTCCATATAATATCTGTTAATTTTCAATCACAAACTGAAAAGTGAGTAGATCGTGCTATTATTATCAATATTACATCGTGTTAAGACTTCTTTTAAAGCTAAATGAAACCTAACATATTTTAAACTTAAACCACCATACACGACCTCTGTTGCTGTCCTATATTACTTGTCCTGTTTCTCTTTTTGAAAATTAACTCGATTCATTTTCAAAGTTAAACATAAATTAGATGATTAATTCAATATATTATATCTAAAATTTAAATATAAAAAAATTATCTATAGTTTTTAACTTTTCTCATGTTAATTCGAGGAGAAAATATACTTTTTTAATTAAATACTAGTCAAAACTCACAAAAATTAATTTTCGAAAAACAGAATATGACAACTAATATGTAACAGAAAGAATATTACTTATATGAAGAGAGCAACAACCAAACAATGAGTTTTATATGTTAGATTAATTAAATTAAACCTTGCTTAATCCACTAATCAAACAAACACTAATCTTCTTTATTGCTTATTCCATCCACCAACCAAATATCAATCAATCTCTAATCTTGTTTATATATATCTTTTCCATACATGTAAGCCTTATTCATTTATCCAAACAAAAAAAAAAATTATCCAAAAAAAAAAAAAAAAGTCAACAAAATTCTCTCAAAATTTTCCAAAATGATCACCATAGCAACAGAACAAAAAGTCATAGTAAAAGTTGAATCTCCAACATCTGAATTTCTTGTTGAAATAAAAGGAAGTGACAAAGTTGAAGAATTAATCAAAATTGTGAAAAAAGCATGGGGAAGTGATTATATGTTATTAAGGCATAATTCTGTTGAAATGAAAGTTGATGAGAGTTTATCAAAATATGATGTTAAAGATGGTTCAATTATCAGAGTCAATGTCTTTGCTGAAGCTCCTTGATAAAAAAAAAATTATAATTTTGTAAGTGATATGTATTTATTATTTGTTTTAATTTGTGAGATGTGAATAATATATGTTGTTACGTGTGGATTTAATTGATTGTTTCTAGCTTGATATGTAGATACGACTGTATTTAATAGAAAGAACTTATGTTTATTGAACTCATTATGAATTCACTAGTTATAAGTTTTTCGATTATTTTTATATGCATATAGACAAATTAAAAGTTTTGAAGCGTATTGATGGTAGTATTGCATTTTATTTGTTCTGATTTCTTAGCATAAATATGTTTTTATTTTAGGAAAAGGTTTTGGATTGACAAATCTTTTTTCTGGTAGGAAAAGGTTTAGGACTTTATAAATAGAGGCTTGTTAGTTCTAATTTAATCAGCATTCACAATGTAGTCTTAAGGGATTTGAGAGTTTTGGTTAGGGAGAGAATTTGTGGGTTACAAGCTTGATAACCTCCCATGTATTCCGACTGAATTGGTTGATGTTGTTTCTCTCTGTATTTTGTACTCTCATATTTATAGTGGATTGCTCATCTCCTTTGTGAACGTAGGTCGATTGACCGAACTACGTTAAATCTTTGTGTCTATTTGGTATATTTCTCATTTGTCTTCTTACTCGTGGTCTTTCAAAATTTGCTTTGCTAGCTTCCGCGTTTACACCTGTATTTATTCTTTTAAAGTTTCTGACTATTAGACAAAGATATATGTTTCTAAAGAACAATTTTGTTAGAAGTAAAAGTGGATAAGATTTTATCTTTTGTTATTGAAGTCAAAGTCTTTGTTAATGTTTCTTGAAAAATTATAGTTTGTAAGTTGTAATATATTTGGTATAATTTGTTTTAATTTTAGGGCTTAATTTGTGGTGATGATTAAAAAAAATTCGATTTAATTAGAGATGTATTTGAGGAGTGTTAATGATGATGGATTTATTGTGGATGTATTGGCAATAGTGAATTTAGGTTGCACTCGATTAGATTAAATTTATTATTTTTGGCTCAAATCATAAGTTTATATGTAAAAAATAAAATTATAATCGTGGTCTATGTGATTTTATGCTAGTTTAAATTTAATTTTAACGTTTGTATGTTATAAGAGTGATAGAGTACCTTCAAGAGTAAGAATATACAAATTTTATGACAAATTCATTATTCTTTATCGAAACTAATATTAACTGAAAGTTTCTTTAAAGTTACTAAAATATTCAAGATAGTAAATGAAAAAAGTTCAATCAAACTTATAAGTCTCTTACATGCTTCCCGAATGACCTTAAAAAATAAAATTTTGAGTCATCATATATTAAATTGATACAACTTAACGAGAAAAAGAAAAATATCAAAAAAAAATACGGAATCAGTTCATGCGAGGCGGATTTATACAGATAGAGCAAGTTAAAAATGAAAAACAATCTAATGTGAATGTATTAAATTTTTTAAGATTTAAACTCGATTCGCCCCACATCACCCATTACCATCTCTAAGTAGAGCAGATTGATCTAATCTAATTTATTTTGGTCAAATAAATTTTAAATAAATTTAGCTCTTAATTTATTTGGATTCGATCCGTCTAATTATCACCTCAAAAATCACGTGGAAAGAATATCTCTTTGATAATAAAATATTCTAAAGCAAAAGATAAAAACAAAATTAAACTAAAAATGATGTGGAAGATAACATTTGATTGGTTGAAATAGATCATTTGAAGTTTGAATACTTTGCTTGTTATTATTATACTTTATTATTATTATAACTTAAATTTCACGTCAAACTACCATATATGAAAATAAAATGACAAAAATAAATAGCACTTTTAAAAATAAAAAAATCAAATATTTAAAACAAAACTAGTTTTATTGAAATTGTGATAGTGCTCATAAAGTAGGGTAGGCCCTCACCTCTACATTCCCATTTATTTTAATTTATATGATTTTTGTAAATGTAACTCAAAAGGTTGACTTTTTTCATATCTAGAAATAAATTTAATTTTGGACTTCTAAATAGAAATTCTATTCTTAGTGTATTGTAATTGTCCTAAAAATATTTATGATATTTTAGATTCATAGAACTCGTTTGTTAAGTAAATATTTTGGGATTATTTATACTATTTTTTTAATATAAAATTCAGTGTCAATCAAACATAATGTAACATTTTACTATTTTTATTTGTTTATTATTTCAAAAATGGATCGTTACTTTTAACATAGTGAAAAAATAATATTTTTTTAATATTTTACTTTTATCCTTAACACTAATTATTTATTTCTTAAATATTTTCTTAAGACCTAATATCATACAACAATTAATATGGATATTAAGATAAAATCTTCCTATCAAATCATTATAACTCAAGAGATGTGCAAAATTTAAAGTGAACAACAAAAAATAAATAAAATTAATATCATCCCACATTCCCCAAAAAATAATAATAATTATACCATAGGTTACAAATCCATCATAATAACCCTAAGATAAATCAACCGTAAACAAACCTTTAGAAGTTTGATACCATGGACAAAGAATAACTAATTACAAAATTAATTTTAAAATAATTTTATCCCATGTTTGATTCAAATAAAATTGTTAAAACAGTTTATTACAAGTGTTATTTCATTCATTCACTTTTATTTGTCATAATTTGATTTAATATATTTATTAAGAAAATAATTACTGATATTGGTATTTTACCAAACTATCCCCCATTAAATGTTGTCTTGAAAATTAATTTAAAAAATAAATATTTAATATTAAGGGTAAAACATGATTTTTTTTTTATCTTTTCTAGATATATCAAAAATAATAATTAAAAACAAAAATCTATTTTTAGAAATAAACGACAAGTAAAAGTGAACACTGAACATAGTAAATATTGTTGTCCCACATTAAAAACGAAATATAACAACAACCCTAAAATAACTTATTCTCTCCTAATAAAATTTCGCGTTCAATCAAATACGCGTAAATCGAGAGGGGTGGGTGGGAGGGGGGACCAATTAACAAAGTAACCTAACTTATAAGACCAAAAAAAAAGAGGGTTAAGTTAGGTAGTAACAAAAATTTTATTATTTTTTAAAAAAAAAATGTTTTCTTCTTCATCATCATCATCATCATCAAATCCATCTCTCCGGATAAAAATTCCGGTGACCGGAGAAGGAAAATTGAGGATAAATGTGAAATCTCCGACGTCGGAGATGTATATAGAGGTTAAAGAATCAGATAAAGTGAAAGATTTGGAGAAATTGATTAAAAAAGCATGGGGAGATAATGATAATTATATATCACTTTATTATAATTCAATTAAAATGAAAAGTGATTATTTATTATCTTTTTATAATTTGAGAGATGGCTCTATTATTACTGTATCTTTTCTCGATGAACCACCTCCTCATCATCATCGTCATCATCATCGTCTTCATCATCAATCGGTACTTTCTTTTCACTCGAGCTCATTTTTTAGGATTATTGCATTTTTAATCCTTCAATTATGAGATTATTTTATTTTGATCCTTTTAATATTGTTAACTGAATTATCTTGTTTAAGATTTGACTTGTATGTAGTATTTTATCATAATATGTCTTCATTTATGTTATTTTCTTTTATCTTGAGTTGAGAATCTGTTCAAAACCGTCTATAGTGATAAGCTCTGCAGAAATTCTATCCTTTTCATATCGTATTTCGAAATATTATACCAAATTTATTAATATTGTTATTGTTATATTGAATTGTATTGTCTTAATTAAATGGTGAAATAGTTGATAATTATGCTAAATTTTGTGAATATTTATGAGGAAAGTGATGAAAAACATATTTTAAATAATTAAAATTGAATATATTTAATCAGATATGATAATATTCAAAACTAAAATCCATTAGTAAATGGGACTAAAAATGCTATTAACCATTTTCTTTACAAAAATAATTGCATCTTTGGTCTCTCAATTATTCATGATTTTTTATTGTATAGTTTTTGTGGTATTTGAGAAAATATATTTTGGTGTGCTATTAATTGAAACACGTTTTTTAGTTATTTTATATAGAAAATATGTTCTATTTGGACTATTTAATTATTTTACTATAAAACATGGAGTAATAATATATATGAAAAACTAAATAGTAGTATAGTTTAAAATTATGATAAATTGGGTAGACATTCCATTAATTAAGAAATAAAAAGCAATACATTTTAAATAATAGAATGTTAAATATTCTTAATCATACATCACAAATACTAAAAAATATAATTTATCAATAATTAAGATAATAAAAATATTATTACCCTTTTTTTTAATTTGTAAAATATTGAATTCCTTTTACTTTTAGTTAATTGTCATTTTACCAAATTTGTTGAAAATTTAATTTTCAATTCAGAAATTTAATTGATACAATTCAAAAGATAAATTGACAGTTGAATAGATTGCAGCATGTGACCCACTTATCTTATCTTATCCAATTTTAATTAATTACTTGCTTTTTATTTCTTTTCCTTATTTTGTCTTCACATATTAATTTCCAATATATTTTTTAAAATTATTTAAAGTGTAAATTATCTTGATTTTGACATTGAGTCTTATGTATATGAGATTTATAGTTGATTGAAAAATAATGAGAAATTTTTTATAGAGTCAAAATAATATTGAACTTCTTGCTAATTGCAATTTTAATTGAGAAATTTGGAAATAATATTTAATTTAGGAGTTGCTTAAATTTCAAATTTCTCAACTTTGGAATTTGAAAATTTGACCAAATGTACTTTGACTTAATCAACTATAACCCCTTTTAGATATTTTTTTTAAAAAAATACCACGTTCCATTTTAGTCTTTTTAGATATTCTAAAACTATAGGTAAAATACGTTTGATAATATTTATTTATTATTGACTTTGTATATTTTTAAAAAATTATAAATAAAATAGAATATCTTAAAAAATGTAAAGAAATGATTATAATTAATGATAAGAGTAAATTAAAAATTAAGTATAAAATTATTTATTAATTTTATTAAGTAGTCTAATATTATTAAACATTCTAAATTAGTATAGTAGATGATTATTGTATGAATTTAATCTCTTAAAAAAAAAACAATCCAACAACTCTCTTGGGAATATTACTTTAGCTCATTAAGAAAAGTTGTAATAAATAAAAAGTATAATTTACAAAATTATTTCTATTTTATTTTATATTGTGAATTAAGCTATATTAATAAAATATTCTCTTAATATGAGGGTGTGGTTGTAAACAATTTTTCTTTTATGAATTTTTAAAGCGATATATATTTTGACGAATAAATATCTATCATTAAAATAATATTTATTTTAAAATAAAGAAAGTACCACATGTTTATTTTATTTTTTTTTAAAAAATATTTATTTAAAGTTGGTGTCTTGGAAATGCAGAAATCTTCATGTGAAACCAAGAAAAATGTCAAATTTCAAGAGGAGACAAGCAGCACCTCCAATGGTGAAATTAATGGTTGTCAAAGCTTTTTATTTCATATGGCAAAGATGTCATCTCAATTTTGCTCTTCCATATTTTCAAGACATTAATTTATGTATCTGAGAGAAGTGGAGGGAGTTCGAAGGACGAATCGTTATCAAAGATGTCAATAAAATCGAGCTAATATGTCATTATTATCGATATTAATTAACTAAACATTCTAAGATTTTAGATTAGTTTTTTTCTAGTTTTTGAAACTTATTTGTACTCTTATAAGATTTATTAGTCTTTATTTGGAGTCTCTTTGGCTTTTAAATATTTTGAAAGTTAAAAAAAGGTGAAAAACATATATAAAATATTTTATTTTTTTGAATTTCATATTCGAAATTTAAATTATCGCCTATATGAAATTTTCATCTGAACTATTCTCAAATATTTATCAAAATATTTGATATGTAACTCACTCACCTTTGTAATATATTTATTTCAATTAGGTATCTTAACCTAAGCTCAAGTATGTCTAAATATATATACACACGATGTTAATATGACAACTTGCAATTACAAAAATATTATCCCTCGGAGTAAGATCTTAAATTTAAAATGAATATTCTCATTCGTAACAAGCAATCAAACGACCTCTATAAGTAACATCTTAAATTTAAAATTATAGAATTTTAGCATGAAGTTTTATTTTTTTTGGAATTAATTATAATTGAAAAGGGGTCATCTAAAATAAAAACAATAGTACAATTTTCATTTTCTATTATATAAACAATATGGTAAAAGATAAGAAATCCCAAAAACAATTGTGACATTCAAGGCTTTATTACAAAAGTAGCCACATAATGTAGATTAAGTTTTAAAAAATAGCCATTTTTGTTTTGGCCATTACATCCTCAACAAACAAATCAAAGTTTTTCTCTGAACTTCCATTGGCTAATAATGCATTTTCCATAGTTTTCTTCACTTCCTTTATAACCTTCCTTAAATCTTTTGAATTTTCTTCAATCATAAGAAAATTAATCTTTTTTGCTATTTCCTCCTTTGTAATAATTAATTTATTATTAATATCATAATTATCACAAAGATTAATTCCAACTTTCCAATCATCAACCACCAACTTTCTATTAGTTTGTTGATCAACACTTATAGGATGACATATCATTGGTACACTTGCCCATAAGCTCTCCAGAATCGAGTTCCATCCACAGTGCGTCAGAAACCCTCCGATCCCAGGATGCGACAATACGTCTCGTTGATCGCACCACGGTACGATCAACCCTCGCTCTACATTTTCTCGAAATCCAGCTGGTAAATAATTATTCGTTTCGTCCGTAACCGCTAAATTAGGTCTAAGTACCCAAATAAAATATTCCACTTTGCTAAGCAATATTCCTTGAGCAAATTCCATAACATCTTCTTTGCTTAGACTACACAAGCTACCAAGTGAAAAATATAATACTGAGGATTTAGGTTTAGTGTTTAGCCATTCCAAACAATTTGACTCTGGCAAAAAACTATTGGAAAATTTGACATTTTTTGATGAGTTGACTTGATGATCATGAAAAATTGGACCAATAGCAAAAAAGGGTTTTTTTGTTTTTTCTTGGAATGTTGAAATTACTTTGGATTCAAGTTCTTGTATTGTGTTACAAATTATAATGTCTGATTTCTTGGCTTCTTCAAAGCCTTTGTAGATAATTTGATGAAGAACAGTTGAGGTCTCTTTTGTTTGTAAATATGAAGGTAAATCACTTGGATCAATTGCTGAAATTCCTGGTATATAATCTATGGTATCCTTTCTATTATCTAAAAAAAAAATAAAAAAAAAAAAAAAAAAAAAAAAGTAGCAAAAGTTAGCCTAGTAATCAACATCATTAAAAAATATATAAATAAATAAAAAATAACAAAAGTTAGCCTAGTAATCAACATCATAATGAAGTTAATTAAACATAAATAATGTAAGTTTTTTTTCATAATATAATAATTATAGGGTATTCGGAATCTACTGATCAACTAATTGAGATTCGATCGAAACCAATGTCCCTATTAAGTGTTTTTACACTAGACCTTTGGTTAAGGACATAGAAAATTCATATATCTTAATCTTACTCATACGCCTGCGTAGTGTAAAGTATTTTTACACGATCAGTATATTCTAACGTGCTATAGCAAAGGTGGATTGTTTAAATTTTTTGTTTACTAATCAAATTTATTGTAAGAAAATTTTAAATTGTTAAAAAAAAGTGACTTTACTGAGTAATCTTTTATAGGTTAGATGATCATACAAGTAAATAACTTTACATGAGCATGTCAGATATGTTCGTACTCTCAAAAAATGTCGAAGGGTGTGTATCAGATCTTTCAAAGGCAATCTAGTATAGAGGATCATATCAGACACGAATAAGATAACAGTTTTTACGAGTCTGAACAATAGAGAGACAAAGGGGTAGAATGAAACTTACCAATTGAGCCAAAATGACCATTTTTGAGCAAAAGGTCAAGATGATAGTCTATAGTAAACACCAAGGCAGGTTGAGTGAAAAATGAAACACTAACAAGTCCATACTTATTAGCAATTGTTGTCCCCCAACCATAAAAAGTGTCAACAATCAAACAAGTTGGCCTAGGGCTATCCAATTCTACTAACTTCCCAACAATTTCATCAACATGAAAAGGGTAATTTAGTAAAAATCCTTCCCAAAACTTCTCGGTATTCGACCCCGAAAATCGATCGAATTCTAAGGGAAAACCATCACAAACTGTTTGATAATGTATGTCAAGGCCAAGTTCTTGAAATTTTGCAAATATGTTATGAGTTTGGTCTAATTGTTGTGATTTGGTTATTTGGGCATGGGTATACTTTGTGTTGGTAAATGTTATGGTAAAGCCTTTTGTTGCAAGTTTTAGTGAAAGGTGAATACTAGGATTTATGTGGCCTTGAAATGGGCATGGAATTACTATTGCATGAGGTTTTTGGTTGCTTTTTGTCATTCTTGTTTTTTGATTCCTCTTGATAATGCTACTACTCTTATATATAGAGCTCGTTTGAGTTGACTTTAAAAAAAGGTTGTTTTTAAGTCAAAAATAAAAAGTTAAACTGAAATGACTTTTAAGTCAAAAAATAAAAAAGGAGGAGACTTACTTTTGGTATCCGACTTATTTTAAGTCATTTTTTATGTGGTCAAAACACTTTGTAACTTATTTTAAGTTATTTTTTATTTATTTTAAGTTATTTTTTATATTTGTCAAACATTTCCAGAAGTCAAAAACTGACTTAAAAGTAGATTTGACCGACTTTTAAGTCAATTCAAAATGGGCTCATAATCTCTCTTTCATTACAAATAATGAGGGTGCAAAAGAATATACTTTATCTGCTACGCATTCAATTGAACTCAATATATTTTAGATAAGAACACTAAGATTTACTTTTTAAAAATGTGATGAGATGAATGGAATTTCTACACTCACTATTTTAAAAATAATCTTTAGCAGTGATAATTAACATTTTTTGTAAATGTCTCTAAAGCTATAGCGACACTAAATCAAATGGTAATAAAGATTTTAATAATTTTTGTTAATGTAGACATTTATTATCGTTAAAAACTATTTTTCTTATAATAGCTCTTAATCAACGGTCTATAGTTCGAGCCTTGAATTTGATCCCAATCATAAATTCCTACTCTAGAGGAAAACCTAATTTCGTTTTGGACACTATTGGTTTGTAGCCACATGCTCTAATCTTTTGAGATATCGACCCCATCTAGTTTCTACTAGATTCGTTTGCAAGAGTACCCTTCACATAAAAGAGCCAAAATTCCTGATAAGAAGCAATTCTTAATTGAATCAACTAATTTTAAATATGAAATGTTTAAATAAAAAATTACTAAAATTTAATAAGCATTATATTTTAAAATTTATAATTTTTAAAATATAATATATTTAATATTACAAATTATAAAGGTCGAACTCAATCAAATTTAAATTCTGAATAGATGCACACCTAATTCTAGTTGATTGAGTCTGAGGGATTGCTAAAAGTATATAATAAGAAAATAAAATGTAACTTTCTGGTAGATAATAAATTGACCCATGCCGGCTAATTATTGTTTTTTTATTATTTCAGACAAAAAATAAAATTTAGGCAGTTTTATATTATCTCAACATCAAATTTGTCAAGGGGTGAAAAATTATCCCACTAGTAAAAATATATGTATTTTTAATGGAATTTAATTTATCTAAAAGTATTATATTTAGTCAATAAAAGATAGTGTGAACACGTCTTATTATATTTTATCAAAAGAAAACTACAATTTGTTCGATACGAAAAAAAGTGTTGATATCTTTATGAAATGGTCCCAACCTTAACGTGAACAAGTGTAATTTGAATTGTATTTTTTCTCTTGTATCTGTCCTAAAAAAATCTAAACCCTATCTTGCTAAATATTGCACTTAAATAGACTAATTTTAAATATAAGAATTCAAATTTGCTTTACCTATGCAACTTTTGTAATTTTCTTAATAACACTATATTGCTAAACAACTTTTATAAGTTTCTATTAATAACCTTATATTGCTAAAGTGATATTCCAAACCACATTGTTTTAAAATTGGGAAATTGCAAACATGTGATATATGAAATAAACAGAAAAGATTTTTGAAACTGACTAAAAAGAAAAAATGATTACGTAAACTAAAATAGAAGGAATATCACTTAATTTTTTATACGTGTATATTATTTTTTTCTAAATATTTAAATTAAATAAATTTTGAAACTTTTTTTTCTAAATTCTGACTCTTTGTCTAACTTTATTTCATGTCGCATAGAACCCACTAGAGAAAAGCACACCCTACTAAAAAAATCGTATCTGAGATTCGAAAGCAAAACCTATGCACAAGGAACCATTGCACCATATCCTTTGACGGTAATGTATGGGGTTTATAAACATTATATGCCAAAGTTGAGAATTTTGCAACATTTATGAGTTTAAAAAAAACAAAAATAATTTGGCATTTTTACGTGCTGCACATAAAATTCTACACAATGTACACATCCAGAGACACCTGAAGTACTCTCAAGAGTTATATTTTGTACATTAGAGAGGGAACCTTTGTCCCATTTCAACCTTTTTTCTCTTTTCAAGTGCTATGCATACTTGCGCGTTGCACACATGCACGAAATTCACGACTTGAGATTGTTGAGACATACCTATAAAGTTAGCCGAACTAAGTTTTTTAGTCGAGAAGCTTAGACTTCAGCACCGATCTTTAAATCTGAAGTCTTTACAGGTTCAACAGTAGATCCAGGCTCTGTCTTGTCCAACCCAAAGAACGAGCAATTTTGGAATGCATCCAGACTGTTAACTATGAGGCGGTTAAAACCACCAAGACTATCACTCAGAGTTATGTCTTCACTATGATATCTACATGAAGGGGCGTCCAGTTCTAGCGGTCCTAAAGAGTCTGTCTGCAGAGTTGAAAGAGACGAATTCGATAAACATATGCCCTCAAAGCCGCCATACTATATCGCTGTATATATAAATGATGCAAGCATCACTAATAGCAGAAAGGCAGGAAAGATTTACCCAATATATGCCAGAGAGCCCATTAAGGTCCTTTGAAGAACCATCCAACGCCTGTGCATCCGATTGACACTCATCCACTGCGTCATCATGAGCAGGTTCACCGTTAAAGGACTCCATGTTCCCAGGCAAATCCTGCAAAAGAAATAAAAAATGATGAATACGCTCCATACCGAACTAGCACAAAGTGATGCTTCATGAGATTCTCTTCGACATAAACCTTGATTACTGCATCCAATACTAGGGAAGATGATTGAGCAATCCGCTGGGAATTCTCTGCACCAACATTGCTGGATGAACACTGCGATTTGTCACTGAAAGCAACATTTTTCTTAAATGCAAAAGCATCACAGGTATCTTCAGCATTCCAAATGGAAGATGCTTGAGGTGGAAGAGCCATCTGAGAATCAGCTTTGCTTTGATGTTTATATATATGAGCAGCAATCGCTGCATCAAACGAGTCACAGCTTAATGGCATCTGTGAGAGAAAATGAGAGCTTCCGCACAAAGCTGAGTCAATGCAGTCTGTTTCCTCATCATCAGGTGCATCAAAGAGAAGATCTCCGACACTTATGTTGGTAAGGCTATCTTCCCAATCCCCTGCTGACAAAGCACTGGCCTTGCTTCCCTGCATATCATGCTAATAGGAAGCAAGCAAAAATTCAGGAATACAATAATGAGCAACTCGCAACTAATTCATTGATATGCAATCCAACATCCTTTCAAAACTTCCCTTTAACACACACCCCAAAAGAAAAAAGAATCAAACAGGGAGAACCTCAAAATCCATTTGCTTCAACTTGAACATTTGAAGATAGGACTTCAGTTTCTTCCCAACAAGTAAAAACATGTTTTACACAATCATTGTATTGGCATGAATTGGAAACTGATAGCTTTATTTACCGATCAGACACAAAAGAGTTAAGTGAAGAATGTATTACAATATCCCTTGAGTTTCACTAAATCGGGTACTGAGTACTCAGTTCTTTAATAGCTGATCTGAAGGGCATAATTTCTTATTGTCTAATTGTGCTCCTTCTGCAATGGGTAATTTTACAGTAGGGATTTTACTGATCATTTTAGAGATATCGGATCAACTACTCAGGCTTTTAGCCTTTGATCAATCTTTCAAATAAATTAGACTGTAAAAATTAACTCATAAATATGTTTCACGGGACAAGCTTCTCAAGACAGCAGCAGAGAACCAGTCCAGTCTAAATTGGGAATAACACTAGGATCCCTAGATCCCCTCAATCACTCCCTCTAGAGCAGTGAGCTTAAAGTAGGCTGGTTTTCTACTTGGACCAATTTTGTCGATAATTTGCTCCCTGATCATATCAGCATATCTTCATGATCAGTGCCCTCCTTTATAAATGACCTCTCCTGGGATGCAATCTCAAATAGGCGGTTTCTTCCTATGGAAGTCCTTATCCTCTTTGACACGATTTTCCAGCAGATTTTACTTTGATTCCTACGTTAGACAAAATCGCCAACCATCTCTTTAAAAATTTGTACCTAAAATTGTTTCCTTAATAAGCTATTGCATCATCAAGATGAGGTGGTCTTCAACATACCTCACCTATAAAGCTGACAAAACCAAGTTTGCTGAAGTTCATCATGTAATAGGACAACTCAGTAAGTTTCAGAAAGGTGTGTTATGACCCTTCTTAAAAAAAAATTGGTAACGTTGAAAGGAGTGCTATAACTTTATTCATCACTCAAAAATGCAGACAATAAAAGCAAACATAAGGATAAGCAGAAAGCAAAAGAGCCAAAAGTAATTCAACTGAATTGCCAGTTCTCTGAGTTTCTATAAAGCAAATGAAGCCAGAATGAGAATGGAACTAAAGAAAAAAAATACCATCTCAGCTTGTTCTGCTGTGGTTGCATCCCCGTTCTCCCTTCTATTCAATGGCAGAGTTCCATCATGATCATAAGTGTAGGTATTTAGACCCATGCTTGCTTGCAAGTTTGACTCACCAGACAGCTTGATTGAGGAGGATGTCACAGTCATTCTTGGGTTAGAAGCTAGTGGTTCTTTAGAAAATCGTACAAGTTTACCAGGGGATGATGCTAGTATTTCCGCATTGTTTTCATTTGTGATGTTAGGGTTAATATTTTGCATAAACGGAATGGCAGATGACAATAGTTCAAGAGGCGTTCCAAGCTCAGCATTTGGAAACCAACCATATCTAAAAGAAGGATAAATAAATCAGTCCCACAACTATTGTAGAAATAATATTCTGAAAGATAAAAAAGAAAACGTAAAACACGGACCTGAGACGGAAAACTGGAGGGCTTCCGATCAGATTATGCACATCAGCCGCACTTTGTGTAGTATCTTTGGTCCATCTCAGGGATTGCACCAGGTTTTCCATCTGTACATGGTAAGGAAAAAGCACCAGTTCTCCAGTTGCAATGCTCGAACTTCCCCATTTACGATTGAGATGCTCCAAAACGGATGACATCTTTTTTCGATTACTTAGAGTGAGCTCCAAGTAAGGGTTATGATTATCCTGACACAGAATGGAAAGAGAAGTGGTAGCAAATAAGTTTTACATCAGATGTTATAACCAGTTAATGACAGAACAGCAAAGAGATTTACTTAACCTACCATTTCCAGGGCTCTTCTAGTTCCTTCATCAACAGGAAACAGCTGGAGCTTGAGTTTCATACAACTCTGCAAATTAGTCTCGTTTAACAGATTTTGGGATAAAGTCGGCAAAGAATGCACATTTTTGCCAACATGTTCAAAACCATTTATACCTGCAAGTTATTCATATAAAGTATAGCTGTAAGTTAGATGCATTTGACGGAATCAACAACCCTTAATGGGAACAAGAAAGCTTCAACTGACTACCCACCCTGCGAATTCTGGACCAGTCCGACATCTTTATCAATAGTTGCTCGTTCCAAATGCTCTGCTGCATCAGCTACCAATGAAACTCCAGCAATTGCAGCCTTCTCCCACCTTTTGTATGCAGCTGTTGATGCAGAACCTGCAACCCAGAGACAATACAACAGAGGGTTGAGCTCAGAGATAGCTTTGTTATTTAAGAAAATGAATAGCAAAAGAACAACTAAAAGAAAAAGAGCCAAAGCAGTAAGGCAGACTATATCAGTCATGGAAATATCACTAATAACACTCCTCTAAACATCTCAATTAAGGTATGGAGGGTGGGAGGAAGACAATGGGTTGGCTTGCCACTGCAATGACATGTCGGTCAAATATTTTTATGATGCCATATAGCCATCTAGAAGTAGTGTAAGGAGAACAAAACAAATACTCCAATGTAAAAGTAAACATCTATACTCATTGTTATATAATAGTCCATACCAAGAATAATTCTTCCTATATGTAAGAGAATCTGAGTAACCAACTCAAAACATACGGAATGAGAGTAGTAGCCTAAGACCTTTAAAATCCACTTATACCCAAACACATCCAATATGAAGCAATGTATATCTCTAACATATGCTTTGTAAAAGGATGCAGGGAAAGCATAAAAGCCAAAGAAGCAACAAATGTAATTCATTCATGAACTTTATAAACAACAAACCTGTCCTTCGGCGATGTCTAGCATTTTTCACAGAAGAGTCTACTTTTGCATTGCTTCTATTGACACCCATGACATGGCGTTTTATAGAAGAGCCTTTTCCAGATCCAAATTTCTGTACATCCTGGTTGTCAAGAAGGACCACTTTAACTGTCCGACTATCATTAGTTGACACTCTGCCATGACTTGAAGGAGATCCAGCAGCTGTAGAACTACTTTCTCCTTGAGAAGGACGCCTTCTTACATTCTTTTTCCGGTCTTTCAACAGCTGACTCTCCTTTATGACAATATAATGTACTTCAGTCCCAGCTAAAAATATAAGAAATCATGCTGAAACATGGAGTGTTATAAAGGACGAAAAGTTGAGCTTTTGACTGACCAAAGTTTCAATAAATATTTTAAACCTCCGTGGTTTCAAATGAAGCTTTGAAGCTTTACAGCTATATTTTTCCAGTAAAGACCACCTACAGACAAAGTCAAACTTAGCTATATCATTAGAAGTAGCTACTAACATGTACAAGTTTCACAAGTAAGCTACATTTTGCTCCAAGTTTACAAAATAGATTTGAATAGGACAAAGTTCGTGGTTTACTCCTCCAAACCAGCAAATAGGATATATTGCTGGTTTACTTCACCATAGGAAAGACATACAAGTACAGCATGCCTCTAATGCATAATTATCACAGAAATAACACTACATTTTAAAAGCTTAAAAAAGGACAGCACTGATCTCATAACTTCATTTCTTACCACACAACACCATCCTTACATTTAATGCAAACCCTGCTTCTATGTCATAAAAAATGGACCAAAAGAGGATCGTGCTGCTAATGAAATAGCACAAAAAATTTCAAGCCAATAGTTTCATCAGTTTGAAACAACCGGGAGAGAGATCAACGACTAGGTAACGGCTACCACATACCATCGCAACATTGCAGCATTAGTATCCTTTGAGTTTTTGGCATCAAGACAAAGTTCGGGACCCAACAACTTGTTCATACGTCTCACTAGACGATAATAATAATGTCTGACCTGCCAAATCAAAGGAATAGAAATGTTCAAAAAAAAAAAAAAAAGATAAGTGAAGCAAAAAGCGTAGAAGAAAAGATATTTGGATAATTAAATAAATAAATACATCTTGCCATATATCACCTGATCCTTGTTTTTGCTCTGCACGCGACTAGTAATTTTCTCAAAATTCTGAAAAAGAAAGTGCCGCAACCACAGTAAGTATTGATCCCACAAGAAAAATAAAACAAAGAGGAAGCCAGCTTTATGCCTGTATATAACACCAAAATAGTGAATTACCTTCCCAACTTGTCGCAGTGCAGAGAAAAAGCTTTCTTCCTCCTGACGTGTCCATGCAGCCCATTGACGTGGCTGTCTTTTGGCTGCATTAGTAATTAATATCCCAGCAGAAAAAATGACAAGTTAACCTTCCACAACTAGAGAACGATTAAGTGTAAAACAGCCAAGATAGAGCATTTATTTCCATGACGTACCTGGCAGCTGAAGGATGACCTGGTCTTGGGAGGATGGTACCAGCTGTGTCACCGCATGATCATGTATCAGCACAGACTGCTGTGAGGCAAGATGATCTTTTGAGGGTATCACTGACAGTGCCACTGCAGGATGTTGTGTTACACCAGAAAGCCCATCCTTGCCCATAAAAGTCTCGGGATGGAGGCATGTGTCACGCTCTAAGGAGACCTGTTGTACCATTTGCATGTTGAAGTCATCCGAAGTATTAGCTTTGCATTCTATTTTCAACTGCAAACACCAGAAGGTACTTCTCAAACCTCCAACAGATAAAAGAGTACCTAGAAAAGCAAATAAAAAACCACACAATATTCAACAGAGAAATTTAAGATTGATTAAGTCACATATAGTCAGACTTGCAGAAAAGGAAATAACATCGACTCTTATATATCAAAATACTACTCTATAAAGATCCATGCATTAGCACATCCCACAATATGACAACTTACGCAACCCCACCATTATTAAAGAACATGCATGGGATACAATATTATAGAAACCTACAAAAAAACTGAAGCAACTAAAAATAATCTGGAAATACAATATAATAGTGATCTACAAAAGTTTATCATGCATGAAAAAAGAGTACCAAATGACAAATACCCACAAGTTTTTCTTTTAATTGTCCTCCATCATACATTTTGAATACTTCAACAACCTATCAGAAGTGCTCCTTACAATATTCAAGAAATATTCACAAATCTACACTGCATACTGGGACAATTTGCAACAAAGTTTAAATCATATTGGTTCATAACCTAAACTTTATACATATGTATGTACATATGTGTCCTTACAAAATATCTATATGTGCATATGTGTGCATGCAGACATGAGCACAGAAAAAGATCTCTAGAGAAGAGCAAGTAAAACTAAAATTGCTTTTATTTAGAAAACTAGTTCATTATGAGAATAAAAGCTCGACTGCATAAAGGAATAAAAGGAAAGGTAGCAACAAAGTAACAAATTATTTATTATTGTTATGCCAAGCTAAGTCACAAATTATTTATAGAAACTATACAGAGGTGCCGTTTTTATTTTTATTTTTTGAGAAGAAGGTAACATTTGTGTATATTGACGACTCAATACATGTGTTGCACTGAAACCATATTTACAACAAAATTTGAAAACTGAAAAACTGACTCACAATCCTAACAAGATCCTAGGATGTTTATAATTGAGTCGGTATCCTCTAAGTATGGTTTCTTGCACCAGAAACAAAAAAGTCTAATGCAATTTAGTTTGACCATTTGTAGATCACAATTTTTTCTCTCAAAACATCTTGAATTCCTTTCCTTCCATATTGTCCACTAGGTGCAAGCTGGGACAATTCTCCATCTGTCTCTGTTTGCAGCTCCTACTCTTGCTTCCTCCCAACAATATAACAAGTGAGTTATTTTGTTAGGCATGACCCACCTAGTGCCCCTAAGGCTAAGAGAAATCCTCCATAGTTGTGTAGTTATCCTGCATTGTAGAAATAGATGACTAACTATCTCAACATCTTCACCTCAGAGGTAACATCTGGAACATAATTAGAATTTCCTCTTCTTGAGTTTCTCTTGTGTCAAAACAGCCTCTCTTGCCAATAACCAAGTAAAACAGACAACTTTGAAGGGGATTTTGGTCTTCCATATATGCTTCCATGGTGTCTGTTGGTTTCCTTGGTTCAAAAACTTGTAAGCAAAGTCACCTTGAATATGCCCTTGCTATCTAATTTCCACCACAATCTATCTGCTTCTTCACTAGTACCCTTAAACTCCTCCAACATTCCGAAGAACTCAATGACAAAATCAATTTCTCAGTCATTGAAGTTCCTTCTGAATTGAATGTCCCATCCTTGTTGTGTCCAGATGTCAGCCACTCTCACTTCCGATTGTACTGCCATACCAGCCAATTCAGCGAACAAACCCTTTAAACAATCTGATCTCAGCCACTTATCCTCCCAAAAGAAATGCTTTGTAACCATTTCCTACTTTAATATTGGCGTGGTTCTTCGTAAAAGACCTGAGTACTCTAATTGATCTCCACACACTAACCCCATAATATGCACCAAGATGAAGCCAAAAGATTACATGGTAACACATACTGTGTTGACTGGAATCTAAGTGTAACGATCCATGGTTAGGATCTCCTACGAACCGGAAGCCAAAGCCGCTAAGCATACTTCATTAGCTCATGGCACCTAGGCCTAACTCAACCTCAAAACTAGTTCATGATTCATGGGGGGGGGGGGGGGATGGCCAAGTCCATGTAAGGAGAACACCATTCCATTCCCCAACCAATGTGAAACTTTTACCCACTAAAACCCCCGTCCCCCTCCCCACGCCGACCTAACTCTGATACCATTTAAAGATATGACACCTAGGCCCAGTGTTGTGAAAAGCGCAAAATAGCGCGCTTAAAGCGCGCTTCAAAGCGAGGCGACCCTCGCGCGCTTTTTTATCTTGAAGCGAGGCGATTTGAAAAAAGCTCTCGCTTCTTCATCTGAAGCGAGAAGCGACCCTAAAGGCAAAAGCGCAATAAAGCGCGCTTTTTATAAAAAAGCGACAATTAGGGTTTTTTTTTTAAAATTAGGTTTTTTTTTTTTAAAAAAAACAAACTTAAATATACAATATAACCTTCTTTCTCTCCTCACGATTCTGTCTCCTCCTCACGCTTAAAAAAAAAAAACTTAAAGACTGTTCTCACGCTTCTCTCTCCTCACGACTGTTCTCACACTGCTTTCTCTCCTCACCATCGCCGCGACTGCCTCTCTCCTCACGATCGCCGCGACTGCCTCTCTCTTCAACCTCGCCGCGACTGCAGGTAAGTTTCTGTTCTTCTTTCTCTTTTTTCTGTGAGTTTCTTTTCGCCTGTGCTTCATCTCTTCATCTCTCTAAGTTTCGACTGCTCTTGTTTTTTCTTCTTCTTATCTTCTTCTCTTCATCTTTTTTGCTGCAATCTGCCCTGTTTCTAATTACTTACTGCTGCCTCCTCTGTTTTTTTTTCCAATTCTTTTGCTCTTTTTTTTTAGTTTTTATTTTGTGATCAGTGTATGCTAGCAGTTTTTTTTTAGTTATTTTTTGACACTTATTTTTTGTTTGAAGTATTTAGTGAACTTGTATTTTCTCATTCAAGATGTCACAAAAGAGGGATCCGGCTTGGGCATATGGAACTCCTATGGGTAGTAACACAAAAGTCAAATGTATCTTTTGTGATGTGACATACAATGGCGGAATCTTTCGTCACAAAAGGCATCTCATGGGTGGCTATAGAGATGTAAAAGTATGTCCGAAAGTCCCGGATAAAGTGAGGGAAGAGATCAAAGAATATATGTTGAAGAAAAATGAGTTTAAAACTCAAATGAACCATGAAGCATCCACGGTTAATCTTGTTGATAATGACGAAATGGATGATGATGAATTTGAAGTGAATATGCCAATGCCAATGGGGCCTCCCTCAAAGCATCAAAGGATGCCTTCAAGTAGTGGGAGTGGGTCTTCCATTAATAGCACCGTCAAGGGTCCTTTGAATCTCTATTTCTCGCAAAAATCAAATGAAAAGAGAAAAGGTGGACCTATTGACTTGGAATCTTCTAGAAAGATTTTGAGGGATCGTGTTGTATCTGCTTTTGCTAGGTGGATGTATGATGCAGGACTGCCTTTCAATTGTGTTAACTACAAAGATAGTTTTGGTGAATTCATTGAGGCAGTCGGCCAATATGGCCCTGGAATGAAGCCTCCCACCTATCATGAGGTAAGAGTTCCTTTTCTAAAAAAGGAGGTGGAGAAGACAAACAAGATAGTAGAAGAACATAAGGTTCAATGGAAAACGTATGGTTGTTCCATTATGATGGATAAATGGACAGCAAGGAATGGAAAAATGGTCATTAATGTTTTGGTGAACTCTCCAAAAGGGAGTGTATTTCTTGAATCTTATGATGCTAGTAACTCTTCTACCGACTCTAATAAGATGTTTAATTTGTTTGAGAAGACTATCATGAAGGTAGGGCAGGAAAATGTGGTACAAATTGTGACTGATAATGCAAGTGAGAACAAAAAAGCAGGTAACATGTTGAAGGGAGTGTTCCCACATATTTTCTGGACTCCTTGTGCTGCTCACTGTATCAACTTGATGTTTGGTGATATTTTCAAACAAGCCCCGTATTCTACAGGTGAACTTGAGTTTTGATATTTAATTTGCTTGTTTAAACTTCATATTAGATTTCTTTACATTTTAACTGTCATATTTTGACAGTTTTTGGCAAGGCTGTTAAGGTACATGCTTATATCAATCAAAGGGCATTGTTGTTGAATATGATGAGGAGATATACAAAGCAAAGAAATTTGGTAAAACCCGCCAAGACAAGATTCGCAACAGCTTTTTTGACTTTGTATAGTTTTTATAAGCAAAAGAAAAATTTGAGAAATTTGTTTATGTCAACTGAATGGAATGAGAGTATTTATTCAAAGGAACCTCTTGGTAAAGAAGTTGCGAGACATATCATTAGTCCATTTTTTTGGAATGACGTTGTTCAAGCACTTAGAGTTGGTGGTCCTTTAATTCATGTACTTCGTATGGTAGATGGGGAGAAAAAACCACCAATGGGTTACATTTATGAAAAAACCACCAATGGGTTACATTTATGAAGCCATGGATAGGGCCAAAGAGAGTATTGAAAAGGCATTCAATTATGATACAAGGAAATATCAAAGTGTTTTTGAAATCATTGATGCAAGGTGGACAGATCAACTTCATCAGCCTTTACATGCAGCGGGACACATTTTGAACCCAGGGCTCTATTATAAAAATAATGACATGAAGACTTTAACTGAAGAAGTGTGGCAGGGATATCATAAATGTGTTGAGAGGATGATCCCAGATAAAAATTTGCAAGACAAAATAGGGGAGGAGCTTGGTGTGTACATGAAAGCGGATGGCCTACTTGGAATTGAATCAGCCATTAGAGCTAGAACCTTGAGGTCACCAGGTGAGAATTTCATCTTTAAATTGTTTACAACTTCAACTTTTAAGTTATTACACATCTTTTAAAATAACTCTTCTACAGTTGAATGGTGGATGCAATATGGTCATAATGTCCCAAACTTGCAACAATTTGCTATAAGAGTACAAAGTTTAACTTGTAGCGCATCCGGTTGTGAGAGAAATTGGAGCGTGTATGAACATGTGAGAAACTACATTACATTAATACATTAATACTAATTTAATTGATATCTTAATCATCCCAAGTCCTCCTATTAATTACTTTCTACTATGTGCAGATTCATAGTAAAAAGAGAAATAGGCTTGAGTTGACACGCCTCAATGATCTAGTGTTCATCAAATATAATAGAACATTGGCGCGTCGTTACAAGGCTCGTAATACCATTGATCCAATTTTGTTGGATAGTATTGATGAGGCAAATGAATGGTTAACTGGAGCACCACAAGATCACCAAGATGAAGAAGTGTACGAAGGAGAAAGTCTCACTTATGGTGATGCTTCTATGGCAAGTGGTGTTGAGGAGAATATTTATAGTTTTAGGGGGAGTACATTAAGGGGCAAGGAAAGACAAGTTGGAGGTTCTAGTTCAAGTCGAAACCTTGTTGATGAGCCTTCTGATGATGAAGAAGATGATGACCAAGTAGAACCCTTGGTTATGGCACTTGAAGAGTTTGAGGATCTTGTTGAAGAATAGATGTTTGAGTCTTTGTGATTAATTATGTTTTTGATTTTTTGCTTTATATGTTATGACTTATGAGTATTATTGACTATGTAATTTCTTTCAATCTAAGACTATATTATCTCTATTTAGTTATTTAATATTTTTTTATTTTTATATACTAAATGTCGCTTTTTTTAAAAAAAGCGCGCGCTTCGCTTCACGCTTCACGCTTTTGTGAAGCAAGCCCTCGTCGCTTTTTTCCGCTTCTCGCTTCCCAAAACACTGCCTAGGCCTAACTCAACCCCAAAAGCTACCTCATGAAGGGTGGATTGCCAAAATCCATATAAGGAGACCATCAGTTCATTCCCCAACCAATGTGGGACTTCTACCCACTCTAACACTTTCAAAGCAATAGCAATGTCATGGTCCTTTTGTTCTGCCAGAACATGCCTTCACGAAAAAGAAACATTTAACATTACTTTTCCGCCTCATGGAATGAAGCCTTGCAACCATTTCTCCTCCCAATTTCCTCAATAGATGAATTAAGCTGTCACACTTCCACTCATAACAGTTATTTGATGTCCAATATGGTTATTTAGCACTGTGCTATGTTAGCTTCAGAACATGAAGTAAAGTTGAAAGGATTAGGAACTATTCCCTCAAACAGTGAGATCAAGTTATTGATGGTGCGGAAAACTTATATCTACAGACCATCCCCATATTTCAACATATATAATTCTTTTAATTTCCTCCCAAAACATTTAAAATATCTTTCCAATGCTCCACCCTACAAGTAGAGAAACAATTTTAGTGCACCAGTGATCTTCTATGACTACTTAGCATTTGCAACCTTTTCCCACAAAACAATCTTCTTAGTGGTTAAGCCTCTATAGCCATTTCTATAGAAGACTTCTATGTTGAATCTTCGTATGCATGATCCTTTATTACAAATGCCTCATTTTTCAACTATCTTACCACTTCATCCCTTTTATCAAATGGTATTGATGTTTCCAGCTATTGACTTCTCCAAGTTCCTTCTAATTTTGTCTAACTGCTTTCTGAACCTGGAGCACTAGACAAATTATCTTTCCTCGAGAGCTAAGAAGTATTGGATCACTTCATATCTGAGGCTTATATGTCATGATTTGTTTTTTTTCTAAGTAAGATTTGTTGATTAAAAGCACTAAGAAGATACTGGTATTTACATAGCAAGATTTACAAAGGGACCGCATTCCCCTACAATTCATGAAAAGATTGCAGGAACCAATAGTGTAAAAGGCTCATTTAAGCATGCTCAAGTTCTGAAGCTAGGTGAATTTAGGTTATACGCTCCACTTCATTTAGCCAGCACCTAAGTGTAGGTATCAAGGGGCTAAGGCGTATGCATCATCACATGTGTCTCTATTCTAGGAGGGTGACAATGTGGGAAGAAAGGAACACAAGATGTTCGAAGAGAAGTAGATGTTATATAGAAGATCAGATAGAAATGTTCATGACTTCTGGTGTAACCTTTTTTAAACGATATTTAGTTGTCATTCCGTAAGTCCTATTCGCTCCTAGATTATTTGAGGAATGAATCTCAACAGGGTCTCATCTGCCCATCTTTGAATAGATAAGAA
This sequence comes from Solanum lycopersicoides, assembly GCA_022817965.1. Classification (NCBI taxonomy): domain Eukaryota; kingdom Viridiplantae; phylum Streptophyta; class Magnoliopsida; order Solanales; family Solanaceae; genus Solanum; species Solanum lycopersicoides. Next base: position 1,703,727 of record CM040626.1, read on the forward strand.
AGATATGCAGCTGGCTTATGGCTTTTAAAGGGATCTCTACTTCCTTCTCAATACCCTCTACCTTGAAAAAGACTGTGAGACACCTCTTTACCGATAAAAAATAGAAGGAAAGAATGGGTTATCTTAATACATGATTTTGGGGCAGGTGGCTTTTCTAAAGAAACCTTTTAGTGGCCGCTCTCTTCCCCATCATTTTGGGGAGTCTTTATTCGGGTTCTTGATTGTTCCGTTGTTCTCTCATTAATTGGTTATGGTTATTATTCCTCTCCGTTTGTATCTCTTTTACCAATTTCGTTCACAAGATTGAATGGAAAAATTCTCCTCCAAAGCCTAGATTCAATTGTTCAGAAAACAACGAACACAATTGGAAAATAAATTAATTGTTGAGGGAACATTATTTATGAACTTCCTACATTTTAGGACAAAATATTTAGCGATCAATACTAGTAATTGTAATTCAATTAGAAACTGGACTGCACTTTTGTATCAAAATCAAAATTTTAAATTGGTTTTTGAACTTAATTTGCAAGATCTTTACTTCACTAATTTCACTTAAATATAATTTAATTACATCTTTTAATAAGCTTTAGGTACTTGATTTTTATGTTACTTTTAATGACGGCGATGTCTGATTAAGCATGTGTGCACCTCAAAATTCTACCAGCTACTTGTTTCCTCCCACCAGCGCAAGAACCGACCATCTGTGCAGTTGGGCCAATTATCAGACATTGACATCTATGGAGATTGGAGGGATGAGTTGTTTGTCTCCTTATACTCACCTCATAAGCTAGCTTTTAAGGTTGATCACCGAACACGTGTTGGATGACACTGTGATCAATAAGGCTTTGAGCTTCTCATAACTAATTCCTCTGTTAGGAACTTGTCATCTCAAGGATGCGATGACACTTTTCTGGCTACAAGTCATTAAGCATAAAATGAAAAGTTCAAAACTAAATTGTTTCTAAAAATAAAAAAGTATCATCCTATATGGAACAAACTAAAAAAAAAAAATGGCACGCGCAATGGAACAAAGGGAGTAATTGCGTTCAGCCTTCCACGTTAGAAGATTGTAAAGCTACTATTCTTTATCCGTCTTAATTCATTGCTCAAATAGACAAATTTTCAATCCCACTAGACGTCATAAAGGGATGTGTAGTGAGAGAATCCAAGGCAAAAGGTTTTTGGAGTTATTACTATCGTCCACGCTTAATTCATGAGATTCAAGGGGGAATATCAAATAGCTATTACTTTCTCGTGCTCGGTTTTAAGTGAAACTAAAGCTACACGACATTCTCATCCATATCTCATGCTTATAGTTCTCTAATTACACACTTCCCGAATACATTTTCGTCCAAAAACTTAAAGCTTAGCAATATATTCAGTTTAATTTAATCTTTTTTATTCTTACAATATCTAGATTTATTGGTTCTTCCATTACATTGTACTTTGTAGTGTTGGTTATATGATTATATCCATCAAAAATCAAGCAAATTTTATCATTACCACATCAGCTCATCAAACAGACAATAAATCAACACAAAAAAAAGATCTGAAGTACTAAAACTAACCAGATATGATGCTCCAATTACTAAAATTGAATATAGAAAATGTCTAAAATCACCAATTTTGAATTTCTATGGACCACATACAAGCTTCATGAGGAAGAATGCACTATATAATTCTATATCCATAGTAATCAGAAACATATAATCAAACTAAACCTCTTTAATCCAAACATTGAGCAAATAAAACAAGAAACATTAGAGAAAAATCGCGAAATTCAGGTCGGTTTCCGAGTACGGAGAGTTAGATAGTTACCGTGAATCAACCGGAGAAGTTGACTGAGAAGAACACCGTCGGGAATCCAAGCGGCAAGTCGGCACCGGCAGGAAGCAGCAGGTGGAAAGAGGAAAGTAGATTGGAATTACGAATGGATTCAATTGGTCAGAGAAGAAATTGAAAAGGAAAGGAAAAAGAGAGGAACAAAAAGTACAATATGAGGAAAATTACACATGAAAATTTCCCCTTCAATTGTTTTACAGTATTTGTATTAGGGTCCGATTAACTCGAAATTCAAATTGAAGATTAAATACAATTTGTTTAGATTATGAAATATTTTATAATTTATCGTATTGTATCGTATTATATTATTTTAATGATTATAATATTATGAATAGATTAAATCGTACTCCATTGTTTTATCGTAATATTTTTAATGATTATAATGTTTGAATAGATTGTATCGTACTCGATCATTTCATAATGTTACTCATATATAATTTAAAATGATAAATCTATAAGCAAAATTTGATATGAGATAAAGTTACTATAAAAAAGTAAATAACGGATAAAACGGAATTATTAAATAATAAATATTTTCTGAGTCTAATTTTATGTGGTACCCATTTGACTTGGCATGGTGTATAAAAATAAAGAATTTTTTTTTGAAACTTGTTATTTAAAACAATCTATAAATATTTGTGTCATTTTGTTGTTGAAAATTATTTAATTTAGGATAAAAAGTATTTTAAAGTTAAATTGTTTCTAATTAGAATGGTGACATACTTTTTTGGTGTTGTTAAATTATTTAATCTATAAATTGTTTCTGATTCAAATCCACATCAAATGCCATCAATCAACCAAAGTATGATTCGCAACAAGACAATTCACAAGCATTATGATCAATATGTTGCCTTTTCATTAATATCATTTTTATTCATTAACATTAATCAAGTGGAATAATGAACGCACCATCTCATTCTCAATACTCTCCCACACATATAATAAAGGGAAATACATGATTCTACTAGATTACAAAGTTTAAGAGATTAATTGTCTCAATTCAATCAAATAGTCAATCGAAGACTTGAATCTTCTCTTTCCGAATAATGTTCAAAGCCACACAAATTTCAAAAATAACAACACTCAAATCACACTTAGCAAAATGAGTTCAATCAACTGAAAAAATCAATTATGAGAATCTGAAACTTTTACTTGAAAACATTTCCCAAGATATCTAGAAATCATTGATGAAAATTATTTGGAAAAGAATTAAAATCAGCTCACAAGTCACAATCACGTTTTAATTTAGAACTCAAGTTCTTGAAAACCTTGTCATTAATCAATCAAAATCTCAAGTTTTGATGTTAAAATTCATAAATGAAATGAAATTTTAGGGTCACAAAAGTTTACCCACATGATTTAAGCAAAAGCAATAATTGCCTCCAAGAGTTTTACAAAACTCAACAATGAAAATGAGGCTTAAACCTTGAAAATGACAGGCATAAACCTCTCTTTGATGTCGCAAAAGCAAACGTCGGATAAAATCTAACATTTATAATCGCGAACAGACCTTTGCTTTCGCTTAAGCGATCACAAAAACAAAAGTCATGTGACCCGACCCCTTATGAACGCGACAATGGCTTCACTTAAGCGAGTCATTGCTCATTAAAGTGGTGCACACATACACCAGAAAAAACAATCGTCATCGCTCGTTAAAGCGGTGCACACATACACTAGAAAAATAGACAATTCAAAACTCATCGAAAAGACCTTCGGATTCTTTCAAAACCCCGTACACACAAATCATAAATGGTAATTGATTAAACTCGTCATTCTTGACTTAATAGAACTATCGAAACAAATTCAAAGTCTTCTTGATCTGAAATTCGTGAAAGTCACAAGAAATAAACATAACGCCTAAAAAGGTCAAATCAAACTCGGGACCTCTGAAAATTCAATAGAGGCCTCACTCTGGACTAAAATCATCCAACAGATTCTTAAAATTCTGATCCAAATATCTAAAACCCGAATATTGACCTAAGTCAACCCAAAGACTAAAATCTCAACAATTTCCAACTTAGGACCTTAAATCCTCAAAAAGACTCCGAATATGAAATCAACAATTTATGTAGATCAATTTTTACATTTCGGGACTGATGAAATCGACAAAATTCTATTCCGACACACAAAACTTCAAAAGACATAAAATATCACTTTTAAGCAACTTTAGCCTTTTCAAATTCAAATCTTACAAAATTCACAACTTTTTACTCAAATCTCAAAATCAACTTCCAAAACTTAACCAGAAATGATTCAAGATCAACATCGAAAGGGGTAAAACTATAAATTTATGAAAATCTCCGAAAATGAACAATCGGTCATTATAGAATCACAATCTAAGCATAACAGAATTGAGTGATGAAACAAAGACAAAAATAGACAAGTTACGTATAAATCAAAGATTGATATGAGGTTACGGAAGATTGGAAGCCTCGTGGTTCATGGATTTTCCTTGAATTGAAGAGATTGATAAGCTAAATCTGAATATATCCCAAAACTTAACCCAACTCTTTTTCTTAACTTTCAAAGCGGGTAACTTGTCAATCTCCTCAATCAGTTCAAGGAAGATTCAGAAACCACTAGACTTCTACTCTTCTGTAATCTCATTCCAAACTTGAGTTATACACCACTTGTTCACCGTGCTTTTCATGTTATCACCCAGGAGGTAGTGATAGAAACCTCTTCCAAGCAACCCTAGTTTCAACACACTGATTTGTTTTAAAGCATTTATAGTTTCAAAAGCTTTTTTTATTCAAAATAAAAGAAGTATGTATAAAATGGGCTCAACTAAGCCCAAAGTTAAGCTAAAAAGGAAGGGAAACTTTCACATATAGCCACTTAAAAATAATTAATTACTCTCCATAGCTATAGTTTGATAATTACAATTTGTAACTACATGTTATATGGAGGAGAGAGGCGAGCGAGACTGGAAGAGAGAGGAGAGAGGAGAGAGAGAGGGGGAAAAGAGTGGGAGAAAGGTGAATTGTATATATATATTGGTTAGATAATTGTATATTATACATATGTATTTGTATATGTGGCAAGAGAGATTGAGAGAGAAAGAAGAGAGACGAGCGAGACTGGAGAGAGATGAGAGAGGTGAGCGAGATCGATAGAGGGAGGAGAGAGGACAGAGAGTGGGAGAGAGATGAGCGAGATCGAGAGAAGGAGGAGAGAGGACAGAGAGTGGGAGAGAGGTGAATTGTATATGTATATAATTGTATATAATTGTATCTTATACATATACATTTGTATAAATGGCAAGCGAGATTGGGAGAGGGAGGAGAGGCGAGCGATATTGAGAGAGGGAGGAGAGAGGCGAGAGAGAGAGGGCAGAGAGTGAGAGAGAGGTGAATTGTATATGTGTATAGGTTAAAAAGTTATATATTATACATATGTATTTGTATATCCTGACGAATTATACATATACAAATAAGACTAATTATACAAATTGACTATTATAGAAACTCAAAGTCAGCCCACATAATTAATGTATAATGTTAGTCGCGAGTGGTAATTATAGCAAACTATAGATATGATGAGTAATTAAATAGTATAAGTTTGATTAGCCGCGTAATTTTCCCAAAAAACAATTCAATCTTATATCCTCTTTTAAACTGAGTAATTGCAGGAGAGAAAGTGAATGTAAAAAGAAGGGAAGAAAAAAAGTTGAAATATATCTCTTTTGAAAAAGGGAAAATACATAAAATCACCCCTGGCACGAAAACTCGCTTTAGTACTTAAACTATACGGGTAATTATTTAGCCCCCTAATCTCTTTTCAAGTGAATTAAAATACACCCTAATATAATAATACCAGTCTCACAATGGCAAGTGCATTTCACACGCGCCATGTCATCGATCCGTCAGCGCCACATCAGCGTCACGTCATTGCCACATCAGATCCCATTCAAAATATTTAAATTTTGATTTTTAATTCTTTTTTATTCTTTTTATTTGCTCACAATTTTAGAAAGTAAAAACAACTAAAAAATTAAGAATTAATATATAATCTAAAAAGATCAATTGAAAGAGATTCAAAATCTCAAAATCATTCTCACAAGAACACTCAATTTTTAAAACACAAAATTAAAAAAAAAATAACTACTAAAAATTTAATTTGAAATGAAAATTTGTAGAGTTTCATTGAAAATAACTTCAAATTAATTACATTAAAACCTTGCCATAAAGACTAATATTAATTTGAAGCAAGAACAAATTGATGACTTTTCAATTTTTTCTTGTTCATCACATTTTTTGAATTTATTGATAGAAATTAAAGGAAATGAGGGTGGATGGATCCGTCTTGAAGGATAAAAAATATGAAAAGCATAACAAAGAAAAAGAAGAAGAGATTGTAAGACAAATAAATAGGGTAGAAATGGGGGTTCGTTGGGGGTGGGAGGTGTCGAAGAAGAAAAAAAGGTAGTGCAAATGGTGGTTGAGGATGGGAGGGGTGGATTGGGTGTGAGAAAGATGAAAGGACGGTAGGTGGGGGTGGGGTGGGGGTACTAAAGGTTGGGGGTGGTAGAGTATGAAGAAGATGAAGAAAAAAAAGATTATTGGATAAATGAAAAGAATTGGGGTCCATTCATTATTTTTTTCCTTATTTTTTTATGTTTACGCGCCTCTTTTTTTTTACTTGCCATGTCGGCGATTTGGGTGTATTTTAATTCACTTTAAAAGAGATTAGGGGGGTAAATAATTACCCGCATAGTTTAATTACTAAAGCGAGTTTTCGTGCCAAGTTCAGGGGTGATTTTATGTATTTTCCCTTTGAAAAAACAAAAGTTGAGGCAATTTATGCAAAAGTTTGAAAGATACTCAGATAAAAAAGTTATTTTTAGAACTAAATCAACCTAATTTATATTTATGCAAAGGGTACAAATATGTAAAGCAAAAATTAAAATTGAATAACCTAAACTTTGCAATAGGTGGTTAAGATTGAGGACAAATTTGATATTTTTTTAAGGAAGATTGGTATTTTTGGGAATTTACTTTCTTAAAAGATGAAAATCATTTTCACCCCTTGACTTTGCTTTAAAAATCAAATTCCCCCTCAATTTTGAACAATCATCAAACTCCTCCTTTATCCTGTGCATTGTCTATTTTACCCATGTTATACCATATGCATACAATACATCTTTAGATTATATACATGATTTAGTTTCTAACCTAAGTATTTAAAACTTTTTCTTTAAGTTCGTTAACATTATAACTAGAAGAAAAAAGGATGAAAAATACTCTAAATTATGTGAAATGAATAAAAATGTCCCCTTTTATAGTTTTGGCTAAAATATGTTTTTGTTATCAATACTTTGATTCAAAAATCCTCTGCTTTGGTTAAAACAATGTTCCTATAATTACTAAATGGGTCAAAAATCCCTATTTTCGAATAAATATTATTTAAATACATCTTATTCCTAATTAAAATATTACTAAAGAATCTTGTTCTTGTTTTCCTTCTTTTATAATCAGTTTAACAAATAAAAATGTAGGAAAATATTTTTTTTTCTTCCTAATCTCATTTTATCAATTAAAATAGAATAACTTCATATACCATTTAAATGGATATTATATGTCATATATATATATATATATATATATATATAGTATATCCATCGTTAATTTTTATTGGTATATCGATAAAAATAATACTAATAAAATATGAAATATTTCTTTTTTTTCCAGAGTTGAAGTTAGATAAACATTTCTTAATTTAAAAATATATTATTTAAAAAAGAATGTGTTAAAAAGAAAAATGATTAATATAATTATTTGGAAGATGATCATTTTTGACCCATTAAATAACAATAAGGATATTTTTGGACCAAAGTATTGATGAATAGGGCGTTTTTGAACCAAACTACAAACAGAAGACATTTTTGTTCCTTTCACATAATTTAAGGACATTTTTGACCCTTTCTTAATAAAATAATATTTTGACAATCGTTATTTCAACATAATATGCATCAAACGTTGTGTATCTATGTATGTGTATTTTTGTCTTTCTTCATTTTCTTACTTCATATTACTTGACCGTTCTTGATATGACACCTCTTTAAAATTTTACCATACTAACTTTATTAACAATACTTTGAAATTTTAAATTTGACTATTATTACTTTAATTTTCGTTATTTAATATTACATGTATATCAAAATAAAAAAATATAGAAAATTCTTTTTGATTTCATTGATTGGACAAGTAAATCAAATCAAACTACTTCAAGGACGGAGGCATTTTCTATTATCTATATAAATAAATAAGTTTTGATTAGCGTTAACGTACTATGACATAAATTACAATTTAAAATCTAAAAAATGTATTTAAAGTTGATTATTTTTTATTTCATACCTCAAAATATATTTATACAGTTATCAAAATATCATTCTTTGCTATTTTTACTTGTGTAAATAAATGTTAAAATTTTAATTATTATTTAATAAAAATTATGCCCTTGTTTAAAACAAAGGTGGGGGTGCGTGGGTGAAGATATATTAGGCTTTGCGGCTCCTTATGGATTCAACTCTTCATCTTGTTTTTTGTTCATAATAGTGAACAAAGTTTCCACCTTTTGTTTGTAAAACTTGAAATTAACAAGTTTTGGAACTAATCTTGAGATATGCCTTCAATGGCTGCTAACAATTTTTCAAGAAACACTCATCAAAATCAAACAAAAGGGGACTTTGTTTTTAGGTAGTTTTTTTAAAAACTTTTTAGCATACCCCATTTGTTTAATTTACTTTTATCTCTTGTTGGTTCAATCCAATAAGCTAAAGGCGTCCTTTTTGTGGGTATTTAACTATGTTTATGTTCAAAGATTTGATCTTTTTTGACAGATTGTTACTTTTTAGTATACCCTTTGTTTAGTTTTAGTTTTATGCTTTCTTGGTTTAATACTAGAAGCTAAAAAATGCTTTCTTTTGTGGGTATATAACTATGTAGATGCATGCCTTTTTGTTCAAAGGTTTGATTTTTTTTAATTTTTTTTGGCAGGAAGCAGAAGATTGAGCAGCAGAGAAAAAATTTACCAATTGCTGCAGGTATTGTTTTAGTTATTCAATTTGAACCCTTTAGTCTGATGTGTGCTCTTTTTTTTTTTTTTAAATCCTGTTCTGAGTATTTCAGTGTTAGTTGTTTTTCAGTTTATTGATTAGTGCTCTTTTTTTTTCCAATCCTGTTCTGAGTATTTCAGTGTTGGTTGTATTTTCAGTTTACTGATTGTTTTATAATAAGTTTAGGCTGGGAATTGGCATTTTTTAGTGAAGTAGTGTATGGCCTGTGGGAAAATTATTTTTTCTGATGGTTACAGCTGATTTTATCGAGAGTCTAGAGTGTTGTGGTTTCTCCGCATGTGCGAGTTTCTTTACATTGTTGGTCGTAACCCCGGAAAAAGGAGGAGGGTTACGGTAGGCTGACAGCTAGCATAAACTTGCTAATTCATAATGAATCATCATATATCCTCAATAAGCATGAATGCTGTGTATAATTTCTTGAGAAGACAGTGCTTGCATTGATTTTTCATACTAACGTCATACTGTTATTTCATTTTCATCTGTTCTGTTTTATTAGTTCGCTGTATTCTGTAGATTTTCATCTTACACATGTTATTTGATTAATTCTAGTTGAAAGGAGACTAGTCGAGGAGGTGCGGAACAATGACACTCTGATAATTGTTGGAGAAACTGGAAGTGGAAAGACAACTCGTAAGTACTATTTGCTACACATCCTCTTAGACTGACTGACATGCATCTGAAGCAGATTCATTTACATTGCAGTACTTTAGATAATACTTCAATGATGGTGGTCATTTATGATGTTGCATAGTGCCAGTTCTAAGGCCTTTCACGTCCTCAGTTAGTAAAAAGGATAAAAGACTCATGCATGTTGCATCTTTCTTCTTTATCTGTTTGTTTATGTGTTGTGTGTGGCTTATCAGTCTTTACCGAGGTGTATAAAGGTGTCTTTCTGTCTGTTTGTGCAAGTCACACATTATAGACCTGGTGAACTTTTGAACATCGGACATATGGTTTGTTGATTATTTGGTGAAAATGTAAAGGATGATGTACATGTGGATTTAGTAATCACAACACTGAATAATTTCTTAGGAGTCCTTTTTCTTTTGTAGTGAGGGGTTGAGGTGTCTGTTAAAATGAGGTATAGCTCTCGGCAAAGCAAAGTCGATCTGGAGTTTTGTTACGGAAGCCATCTGCGCACTATAAACTTATACTTCCTAAGCAGAGATAGAACCCAACAATTTATTGTTTTTCACGTTTGCTTATTCTTTTAGTAATTCGACTCTTTTTGACGAATTAGGACATCTCTCACATTTTGGTTGATGAGTGTGTTTGAGGATGAGATATATGCGAGGATTGACAGAAGTAAGGATGATGAATTAGGACCGAGACCATATGAAAATTTCGGTCAAGTCTAAGTAACCCTCACTAACTTGGTGTAGCCATAAACTGAGTAACTCCTGTGGTGGTTAGTGAACGTTTGTGATTGGTCATAACTGCTTGAGTTGTGCACCTGAAAGTATTGGCTGAATTGTCGTCTGACAGCTCACTCTGTTTTGTCGGTTCCATATTTTGAGTATGTCCAAATCATTCATCCTGATATAATGAACTTATACATTGTCCTACGAATTTCAAGATTATTCTTGGATACTCTCTTTTGCTAATTTTCCTTAATCTCTCTCTCTCGAAACTTCCAAGTTACAAAATTTGTTATTCAATCTATAGGAATAAATACACTAATACAGTAGAATACTTAAAAAAATTAAACAATGCATCTTTTGTATTATTCATCAGATACAAATAGGTATGTGTTGCATGGTTTAGTTGCTATCTTGACATTCCTCAGCTTTATTCTAGTGTGGCCTATATCTTTGCAGAAATACCTCAGTATCTTTTTAAATGGGGATTTTGCCGTGATGGTGGTATCATTGGGATAACTCAACCTAGACGTGTGGCTGCTATCACTGTTGCTAAACGTGTTGCTGAGGAATGTGGCATTCCATTGGGTCAAAAGGTTGGATACGCTATAAGATTTGAAGATGTAACTTCTGGCCAAACAAAGATCAAATATATGACAGATGGCTTGCTTCTGAGGTAAGAAGGAAAAAATAGGTTTGATGCATTACATGTATGAGTCTCACTTTTCTGAAGGAAAAAAAAGAGTAATATAGCCATGACTATGGACTTAATTGTTGCATATAAGGGCATGTGTGGAGAGATTGTTCATGTGCCAGAGCTTACTTCACATTTGACATCACATGATAGAGCTATTTGTGATTATCTAAAGCTGTATCTGGAAAAATCAATTTACAAATGGTGAATAACATGCCACTAATCACTACTACAGGGAAGCATTATTGGATCCATACCTCACCAAGTATTCTGTTATTATTGTTGATGAGGCGCACGAGCGTACTATCCACACTGATGTATTGCTTGGATTGTTAAAGAATGTACAGAAAGCAAGGTCAAAATCTATCAACGGAGTGGTAAATACTGATCATAATAATTCTAATAACGGGCATGCCCTGGAGGAAAGGATTGACAATCAGAATGACGGTATTTTGAAGTCATGTCAAGTGAAAAAGTACAACCCATTGAAATTGATCATCATGTCAGCCAGTTTGGATGCACGAGTTTTCTCAGAGTACTTTGGTGGTGCAAAAGCTGTTCATGTTCAGGGACGGCAGTTTCCTGTCGATATATTCTACACCCATAAGCCTGAGACAGATTGCATAGATGCAGCTTTGATTACTATATTTCAGGTTTTTACATTTATCTTGTTGCTTCACAAGTAAGAGTTTGAACTGATCGACTGTGTCATTAAAATTTCACAAAGGCACAGCAGCTTTGTGCCTTTGTTGTTGCTTTCTCATAGTATCTTATCAGGATTGTTACTATATTGGCCTTTTACATAGCTAAGTTTAATGTTTCACGTAGCATTGAGGGTTCGATTAGTCAAGTTTATAGTTTGTGATGTTGCTGAATGTCTTATGTTCTGTTCATTCCTTCCAACTTGTTTTGCTAGATACATCTAGAGGAGGGACCTGGTGATGTGCTTGTATTCCTTACTGGTCAAGAGGAGATTGAATCCGTTGAGAGGCTTATCCATGAACGTCTCCGACAATTACCCGAATGCAGTAGGAAACTCTTAACTTTTCCCATATTCTCATCACTTCCCTCTGAGAAGCAAATGAGGGTTTTCATGCCTTCACCAGCTGGACATCGTAAGGTTGATTTGTTTCTTTGGATAGCTTATTTTTTGAACTTTTGAGATGGATGTACTTACCTTTTGTCTATATCTGGGTTGCATTTAGATCTGCGTGTAAAGCATGACTTATATGAACTCCATTGAATTGTTTATAGGATAATATAATAATTGTGTGTGACATCCTCTGTGTGAAAAAAAAGTTACTCTAAACTTTGAATTCATCTTGCATCATCTGTCTGAAAAAACAAAGCTGAGTTGCAGTGTTTTTCAAAGGAATAAGCCACTTGCCAAAATATTGTGACTATGGAATTGATATGATTCTTGAAAACTAGGTTAATTCACTCCATTCCATAAAGGAAAACAAGTTCCATTCCTACCACTTCATGAAACTTTATAGCTTTAATTGATATTCCGCCAGTTGTTTTATGAATTCCTTCCATTACTTTTGCATAACGTAGTACATATGAGTATCATTGTCCTAGAAACATCTGCGTTGCACGTAGATGCCATGGTTTGGCTTGTACGGTTATGTTGAACGGGTGTCACTTTGGTGTGTGGGTATTTCACGTGGATTCTCTAAATACACCACAAAAACTTCAAGTACCCTTCTGAGGTGCCGGATCCTTGCACTTGTATGTCAGTTGGGGATAAACGTAAGGTTCAATTTATTTTTCTCCAGGGTAGGTGCGTATGGGTGGTTAGTTGTTAGTATTTTCAATGTTTTCTTTCTTTGGTTGAGCTTATACCGGTGCATCCCTTTGTGTACTAATTTTAGAAACTTCTACCTACACAATAAAAATATATGAAATTAATACCTGACCTAAAGAAACATTCATTTGGTTAAGGGAAATAAAGTTTGGTTATGTTCTAGCTTGTAGCCTTGTATTTGTTACAATATGGGCTTAGCATTGTGAATGTGCATTTTTATTATTTGTCTATGTTTATAATAATGCTAACAAGTTCTTTATCTAGTTTCACTGGTATGCTTGACATGAAGTTTTCAAGGCTTAATATTTGGTAATTGCTCTGAGTTGGCAAGTTATGTCCACTAAAATCAGATTTTAATTCTTTCATTTCATATTTAGGTGATACTAGCTACAAATATTGCTGAGACGTCGGTGACAATACCCGGAATTAGGTACGTTGTGGATCCTGGACTGGTGAAAGCCCGAACATATGATCCTAAGATGGGAGTTGATTCATTGATCATTGTCACAACATCTAAAGCTCAAGCTCTGCAAAGGAGGTAGGGTGCATCCAGGTGCATTTAAGTCTCAATACACATTGACTAAATCACCTCCTTTCCTCTACTAACTTCATTCAGAAGCATCTTTTGTCCAGCTTTTAAAAATTATGGTGGTTTGAACCATAATTTCCTTCTTACTTTGCATTGTTCAAGAAAGTGCAAATACCAATAAGGCCTCACATGCTTGTCATAATCATATTTGACATGTGGGATAGGCTAAGGATATGTACTTGGGATGTACTTATGCTTCAAAGTTCTTGTTTTATCTTGGATCTGTATCTGCCACTTAGGTACTAATATACTTCAAAGGGCCAACATAATATTGATGAGATAAACATAGGAAATAGGAGATTGTAATTGTAAGCAGAATATCTTTTCGAAGCAGAGGAATTGTAGAGGAGGATTCTTTTTCTGGTAACAGATAGAAGCTTCAAATTTGAAAATTACAATAGATAAAAGTAGCGTATTCATTCCATCTTCCTAATATTTGGCGGGCAGAGTTATCCGGTACTTGTATTGGTGGGAAGTAGGAGTAGCTAGTAGGATACTTTAGTTGCGTACAATAAAAAAAGAGACAAGGTTAAACCTAAAAAGTCCTGGGCGCAGCCTCTGAAGTAAAATCCATGGGAGGATGGTGATCGAGAAGTTGAACCAATGCAGTAGGATTTATATATACAGGAGGGAAATGGATAACAGACATTTACTCTATTTTGGTTATATTATCTGTTAAATATCAAATCAAGGGCTAATTTCTTGAATTTTATAGTGGACGTGCAGGACGTGATGGACCTGGGAAATGCTATCGTTTATATCAAGAAAGTTTCTTTGAGAAACTTACAGATTCTACATTACCCGAGATTAAGAGATGTGACCTCTCGAATGTTGTATTGCAGCTCAAGGCTCTAGGCATTGATGATGTCATCAACTTTGACTTCATTGAAAAACCAGACAGGTGATTACCCAAATGAGAGAGACAAGTGTTTCAGTGAATTTTGCAAATATATATTTCGATATAAGCATATATGATGCCTTCTCTTTGAATTCTTAATCCCCATTATTTGTCCTATTTGCATGACTCAAGTTTGTGTCGCACGTGTTTGACCATTAATTGGCATCTATCTCTAGCATGGTGGTACTGTATCATTTTACTGAACATGTTTTACTTAATTTTGCCATATTTTATGTATAAAATCCATTTCATGTTTTGTTAAATCAATGAAGCACTAGGGAGAGCATCCATCCTATATTTTCTTAATCTGTATAACTGGAAACCTGCATTTTCTTTGTGAAACTGAAGCATCATCAGACCTATGAAATCTACTTATTTGTTGGCAAATCCTTGCTTCTTCTTATAGAGCTAACTTATGCAATGCCCCCTCCACTAAGTGATCCAACTGTTCATAAGAAGAGAAAAAACTAGTAATATACTCAACAGCAGCTTAACGTTTGTGCTGCCCTTTACTTTATGGAGCAGAACGTTGCACCCCCTACATGCGTTATCACATTAGTTATTATGCAGTCATTTTCAGAATTTGGATATTGTCGTGCAATTATTGTTTTCATCCTTGACTATAATTCCTTCCTCGATTCTCTTTAACAGGACTGCTGTAGTCAACTCATTGTGGTCTCTTTACTTGTTGGGTGCTGTAACAGAAGATAATAAACTTTCAGATGTTGGACGTCAAATGTCCAGGCTACCCCTTGATCCAGTCTATTCTAAGGCTCTTATTGTTGCTAGCCAATTTGGTTGCTTGAAAGAAATCTTGATCTGTGTTGCAATGCTTTCAGTGGAATCTATTTTCTATGCACCACGTGAAAAGTTGGAAGAGGTAGTCCTTTGTGCTGCTAATTGTTATTCACCCCCCCGGATCTCTGTTGTTTCCTTAATTGATGAAAAAGATTAGCTTGTTAGTAGGTACGTATGATTTTTCTCTGAACTTGTGTGCAAGAGGTCTACATTGAAACAACCAGCTCTCTATCTCCCGATCATGAGAAAGCTTCTAAGGCTAATATTCCACAATATCCTACTATCGTCCATCCCACCATGTTGAAAAAGCTTACGGATAATCTTTACAGAGAAAGTTAGGAGATCTTTGGCGAACCACTAAATGGGCCTGGATTTCAAAGCTTTGCAGCTTGTCTGGTGATAAGTAAGCTGTCTTGGTTAGGATCTTCTATGCCCGTCAGTTTCCTGGCCCTTGAAAGTCATGCATTATAATATTGTCTGGTATGAGATTAGGAGGCCCATTACTTATTTAAAGAGAGATAGATCAGTTTCACGCTCCAACATTCAAATATAGATTTTTTTCAGTTACAGGCTTTGAATAAGTTTGTCTAGTTGATAAATAGGGTGTAGAGCTTAAAGCTTGACCCTTTTTTTTGAATTCGTGCGATACATTTCCCTTAACTCTTATAATGTTGATTTCAGATGAATCTACAAAATTTACCTTCAATATTTTGAATTATCTAACCATTGGAGTAGATAAAACAATATTCATGTCATTTTAGCTGTTCTAGTTTCGTTTTTCTTTAAATTTCAAAATCTGTCTGATAAGTTCAAGTTAATAGAGTGCCGTGAAATGTTGAATGGACTGAAGAAGAATTTTGCATTCAGTTTTAGCAACTGTTGTCGTCCCGTTTATTGGCTTTTCTTTTTCTTATCTTTCAACTTAGCAGTCACCTTTGACTTTGTTGATGTGTTATACTAATTTTTGGCATGTAATATAATTAGAGAACACTCTGAATAATTTTACCTGTGTTTGCCAGTCACGAAACGCTTTGAAAAGCTTTGCAAGTCCAGAGGGGGATCATCTGACATTGCTTAATGTATACCGCGCTGCTGATGAGTTCTTTCAAAAGAACAAGATGATACACAGTGAAGAAAAAGCTGAAAAGAATCTTAGAAAATGGTGCAAGGATAATTATATTAACAGCCGCTCTCTAAAACATGCTCGTGATATCCACAGGTAGGCATTACGTACTTCCACAGTTCTTTTTTAGAGAAAATGATAACACACACATTCACGTTTTTGCGAGTTCCCTTACCTGAACTATCAAGTGTTCACTTTTACGATTGAACTATCACCGTCTATTTATCAAAACACATCTGAAGTATCAGTTGTTCCCTTTTCCTACCGTTTCAGTTTTTGACCATTAACTCTTCTTTTTGTGTGTTACATTCTTATGCTCATGCTTGTCATATTTCACTGTTATATAATGTATTTGCCGCTCTTCTCATTTGTCCGGGTCCTTGAGTGAGTGAATAATCTTAAACTTCCTACCTGTGTTGCAGTCAAATTGTGAGGAATGTTGAACAAATGGGTCTTCGCGTCACTTCTTGTGAAGATGATACACTTCTCCTCCGCAGATGCCTTGCTGCCTCGTTTTTTCTTAAAGCAGCTATGAAGCAACCTGATGGTGCATACAGGTTAAGATTAGTGTCTTTTATTAGTCCGGCATCAATTCGTACATCTGTTTGGAGTTCTATGACATATCATCTATTCGTTCCGTATCTGACATTCATTTTAACTATCTACTGGCAGGGTGACGTTAAGTGGTTTGATTGTGCAAATACACCCGTCTTCTGTCCTGTTCCGAGCCAAGCCAGAGTGTATAGTTTTCAATGAACTGGTTCATACTAACCATAGTTATGTCCGTAATGTCTCTAGAATCGATTACTTGTGGCTCGTTGAGTTGGCACCTCACTTGTATGCCGTGCAAGACTAATGTGTTTTATTGCCATATTATTATTTATATCGGTAAGAGGTCCCTTCCTTCAACAACACCATATCCAATGTAATTCCACATATGAGATTTGGGGAGGGTCAGATGTACGCAGACCTCATCTCCATTACCTGTGTGGGGCTAAAGAGGTTGTTTCTGACCCTCGGCTCAAAAGGAATGTCATCAATTTTGCTTTTTGTGGTTTTATCAATTAGTTTTCAACATTTGTATGTTGTGAAATCGTCTTTGTTGTAAATATATACATACAAATGTTTCCCTAGATACTTTTTTGTTCAGAACAGATGGTGCATACCTCGATTAATTGCACGAGGTACCTACTATCTCCACTAGCACTTATATCGAGTATCTATCTCCACCGAACCTTAGATAGATGAAAAGAAACCACCTAATATTTTTGTCTCTACAAAAATTTAACCCCGAGACCTCATCATTCTCGATCCAATTCAGACCATTAAATAACAATACCAATGGAAATCCATCCATCTTTCTTTATTATAATACATTGCAGGTAGAGGCGAAATCAAAATTTGAAGTTTACATGTTCTAAGCTTGTGATCGAATCGTTTCTCGTTTTAGTTACAGGGTTCACAATTAAATATTTATACGAGTAGCATAAGCTACAGAAGTCGTTCAAATTTGTATTCAATATTCTAACTCCGCCCCTGATTGCTGGTTTATTTTAGTAGCCCTCAATTAGCATCCAACTTATTGTCATTTTCTGCTATACTCAGATTACTGCAATATACTGAGCAAAACCTGCAATCAGAAATTAGTTTTAAACCTTTGTTGGGTTTGATTTCTCATATGGTTACTCAATTAATCGAGTTATTATCTCAGAAAGTCAATTTTCTTCAACAAAGAAGGTGACTTTTTGAGGTAATAACTATAAGTTGAGTGATCGTCTGAGAAATCAACTCGACTTTTGTTTGAACAAAAAGAATAAAAAATGAACTCATTCATGTTAATATAAAAAGATAGTGAAATGAATCTCCTAATTGTTTATGTTTTCCTACCTGAGCTCTCTCACTTTGGTGCCAATGGCTAGTTTTGGTACTATGTTTCAGCTCCTGTTTCTTTTCACACTCTCCGTTCAAACTCCGAGACCATCTGTTTGGTAACCAAAACGCGTGATAATATCTCAGATGGTCACACAACTAAGGGTTCTTCTCTCAGAAAGTCACTCAACTTGAAGGTTGTAGCATGAAATTTACCTCGGGGAATTTGTTTGTTGAATAATCCACCCTGTTGTAACTATCTCAACCAGAAGACGAAGATTTCAATAGCAGTAATCTGTACATAGGAGCGCCACGTTCTATAACATGTTGCTCCCAATCTGATCGAATGCCAAAGGGATTTTCGTTCAACCATCCATCTTGCTGACTTGTGATATCTTCCGAATCGTGCATTACTATGAGCTTGCCCTTGCCATATTTCATAAACTCTTTTTTCATTCTCACTGCAACTTCTTTTACATCAGATTGGAGAAATACCTGTGTTTAAGACAACAGACTTGTATTAGTACTCTTCTTTTCTCTCATGAAATGATCTTTTGTTCGTCTCACGCAAAACATATCAGCCCGAGCTACTTTTGGGTATCTGATGAAGAATATCAATCACACAGAATAACATTTCAACACGAGACGCAAATGCATAGCACCAGAGAGCTGCATTTATCATACCTTCCCATCAGGAGCTACCAAGTCTGCTATTGCTTCAACTAATGATCTCTGCACCATCCTCCACCGATGTTCTGTTTTATTGAAATCTGGATTTGGACACTGCAGTTGCAAGGAAAGTTGCATTAGTTGACGATGTAATCATAATTACATGATCATATCGAATTGTATCTTCAAAAAGTTATTCATCTATATTTTTTACTACTCTCTTTGTTTCAATTTGTTTGTCTGGTTTTGAGTTGGCACGATGTTTAAGGAAGTTAAGATGATTTTTGAATCTTAATACAACTGAATATATGTCAAACTTGATTGTTTCGTGTTATTAACGTATAAGCAATTGCATGGCCAGTCTTGACCATGGCATTTTGATATGTATCTTAGATTCTATTCAAAAGAAGCAACAAAATGCTACCTACCTGAATTGACACAAGCACAAGATCACCAGGGTAACTGGAAACAATGGATCGGAATGTTGATGTGGCATTCGTTGCTACGAAGTATCTAGGAACAAAACACGAAATCAGAACACAGATAATACATGACTACCTGCTGCTATCATACAAGTATAATGGTTAGTGCACACGATATTAAGGCAGCTACTTTGACACTAAGATACTTGTTTGGCCCAGAGTTAGAAATATGAAAGCTCCCCTAGATGACTACACAAGTCAGTTGGAAACAGAAGCATAACGAAACTGTTTTACGTTGTTAGTCAAGCTATATATATTTGGAACACATCGACAACTTAAAACAGTTTGTCATACCCTTAAACAGTTGCCTTATACTGGGAACGATTTGAAACAGATCCTCCGGAAAATTCTAATCATGAGCATATCTTATATAGCAATTACGTAGGGAGGAAAACACGTACCCATTTGTCATGCCAGATTGAGAAACATGATCAAGACAACGTCTTACCAACTGGAAAAATGCAAAGCCAAAACTGTTAAACTTAGAACATGAATTTTTTGAAAAAACAGGAAGCAGCAGAAGAAACATTCTGCATAAGACTAAAACCTTTTCATTTCTCTCCAGTCCAAGAAAGTTCCAATCCTTCCGCATCTTCGCCATTCTGGTCAGAAATAAACCGTTGCCTGTAATTTTATGCTTTCATCTGTGAGAAGTAAGAACTAATTGTGTCCTTAAATGCTGCACAACAGCGTGGGATTCGACGATATGTTAGCTAAAGCTAAGTAAATGGAAAAATATAACTAAAAGTTTTATTTGTTAATATAAGGTGGTTGTCTCCCTCTCATTATATGCCGGACTTTCTTTTTACCATACAAAAATCAATCAACCAAGAAAGGACTATACGTTATAAACAAGTGTTAACATATACTCCCTATACTTTTCAGTGATATGAAAGTTCTATGAAATGGTTGTAAGACCAACTATGTCACATAGGAGCAAAAATTGGGCTTCTAAGGCACAATATATCTGCAAAATGAGTGTCGTAGGAAATGCAGACTTAAGACGAGTGTGGTCATATAAGATCAGAAATGATCACACCCTATAGAAAGTGCAAAAGCAAGCTTAGAGGATAACATGAGAAAGGTGGCCTTCGTAGAGCTCCGTGTAGTGAAATGAACATTGAGGATTTATATAACAAACCCCAAGTCCCCACGAGTATTGGGGAAACAGTGGATTCATTGCTCACAAATAGAGGAATTAGTGGATTCATTGTAAATATGAAGTTGTTATTGGCGTAATCAAATGACTATACACATTCAAACACAAATAATCTGATAGATTTATAGAAAGATTGAATCAGGGAAAAAGAGATTTACCACTTCCTACGTCAACAACAAGAGGTAGGGTCGTATTGGCATATAAAGCATCCCAATTCAACTCAAATGGATATGCCTGCACAAACGCCAAACAGTCAATTAGTTCTGAAGGGAACACACATCTATGTGAATGTTGGCACGTTCAAAGTGAAGTTCCATGTGAATGATTAGCAGCACTTCAATTGAGTATTGGAGTACTTAGAAGACAGAAAAAGGGGAAAAACGTGCAATGTATGTCATGCAGTTATACAGAAAAGAATCGCAGTAGGGGCAAGTCAGTAAATCTTTTATCAGGAATAAAGACTCCGACACCCTGCATTACTACTCTACTTTTAGTAAATATTTCCCAACATATATGATTCTACCACCCTAGCTAGTACTCTCCACTTAACATAGTTTCCTCATTACATAAGGTAGGGGCATCGGAAACAACCTCTTTATCTTCTCAAGGTAGGGGTAAGGCTGAGCACACATCACCCTCCCCGGATGTTGTTGTTGACATAACACGTGGCCAATGTTGCAAACATTAGTCAAGATGTGAATGAGAGGGGTTATTGATGAGTTTATTTATTCTTGTATCATTTTCTATTGAATGAAATCTTTGTCCTTATCCGTGTATCTTCCTCCTTTTCTCTATTAATACGATTTCCTTTTTATATCTAGAAAACTTGAGGAAGTTGGATCCAAGACAAGACGGAATGGTTGTTACTTGTTACCAATGTGTTTCGGGATTTTAAAATTTCTTTAACACAGCATGTTGAGTTAGAAAAGGCGTACTCTATCTAGTGCCAAGAGCCCGTGAAGCTTTCTCCCTTTCAGAAACTCCCAGACAATTGAAGCATTTTCAATCATATCAGCTGTAACGTGGCTTGATTTCCCAACAAATGTCTTACATGCCTGTTTGCCGACCACAATAAGATCACAGTTCATTTGACTAAGATTATAAAGCATCGCAGCTAATTTGGATGCTCCAGCAGATTCTTGATGTGATGAGCTGAACTTTACAGCTCCAATCCACAAAATTTTCTGAAAAAACAATGAAAGCATACTTCTCTGAGCATATATTGTTTCTACAGAATAGATTAAATGATAAGATCACAGAAATTACCAATTTCATAGATGCAAATCAAAGGTTAAACCTACCATTGCAATCATGACAAGACAGATTCTATTCACTCATATTGAACTAGTCAAAGAACACCAAACGGAGACCTCAAAATTGAGCAAGCACTTTTAATTCTAATCTTCAGCGCAAAAGGAACTTCAGAGATTACCTTGCATCTCGAAAGCACGGAGATCATTTCCTCCAATGTGTTAGGTCCAACATCAACAGGTTTCCATCCTAAGGAAAAACATTTGAAATCCTTAAATATATTAGAAACTATCATCCCAATGGTAAATACTACAGAGACGGTCCAATAATGGAGCAAATAGAACTGAGACGGTCCAATACCAGGAAATGAAGTCAGTTACTCCATCCGTTTCAATTTATTTGCCTTACTTTCCTTTCTAGTCCGTTTCAAAAAGAAAGGCAACTCTTTAATTCTAACTTTCCATATAACATGTTTAAGATCGTGAGATTAAAAGACATTTGGTTCATTCTACATATCTTTATTTATCACACGAGACTCAAAACTCTTCTTCACTTTCTTACTTGTCAAGTCAAAATCAGATAAACTAATTGAAACGGAGGGAGTATATATTTCACTTTTTTAACTGTTCAGCGATCTCTTGTCCATTTAGTCCTTAATCTAGTAAATGAAACAATGCAGACCTTGGGGCTAGGTTGAAGATTTAAGAGATTTAACTTTACCATCAATGATACGATTAGCAGGAAAAATCTTCATCTGCAACGGATAATAATCATTGAGGCACCAAAAGTCTTTTGGTAATATGATTTGTACTCCTCTTGCCTTTGCAGCCTCAACTAGCACATGGGCTGCCTCTAGTGATTCTTGTTCCACCAATTCCATAGGAACAGGTAATCCAAAAGCATGCATTATTTGAAATGCAGCATCGCCAACAAACACTAAGCCGTCACATCTAGATGCCAAAAATAGCAAGGCTGCTGCTTTCCCAGCGAGATTACCACCGACCTGCATTGCATCTCAAATTATCACTAATTGCAATATGTGAACCAAAAAAGCCCTGTTCTCATTTTAATCAAGAACCTGAAAAATACTTAGAAAAAGATTCACGGATGCATACTATTGCAAAATAGGGCCTCTTGTTTATGTCGATTATCTTCTTCAGTTGAGACATTCGCTCGTCAAAGTGAAATCCAGCAATGGACGCATAGCAGAAGCTAGTAATACCAACATTTGATGCAAGAATCTTATGTGATTGGAAAAATGCATCATTAACAAAGATATCCACGCCAGATGATAGGCGTCGTGCAAACTCTGAACAATTAGCTTGCTCCTGTTTAAACTGAGAAAGGTTCTCAAGAAGAAGGATGGCAGATTTATGTTTGTCTTCCCTCAGGGACTGCTCAAATCCAGAACCAAGCTCCACTGGTATTACTTTTAGTTCAAGTTCCGACGATAAAAGTTCTGAAGAACACATTATCCAGATCAATTAAACTCCATTTAAAACATGTTTTGTTGGAACATAGAAACATTAAAGTAAAAACTAGATGTATGCCAGCCCTTCATCATTGCCTAGAATATTGTGCCTGTGTAGGTTTTTCATACTCTGACAGTGTTATCAAAGGCGCACTTAAGCCATGAAGCGAGGCTCAAAGTGTGTTGAGTGCTTCACGTCGCTTAATGTACGGTTCAGTGTCCTGATCACGGTTCTAAGACATACTTTTACTTGCTAATGAGCCTCTTTTGAAGAGGTGACACTAATTAACTAATATTACACTTTATCATATATTTATTTTTCATGTTCTTTGTTCATATATAATATATTTGTCATTCATGCTTATAATTATTAGTCTTGGACGAAACATATATATTTGTATTTTTTCTCTCTTTGCACCTTTTTTTCATTAAAGCTCACGCTTTATTTGCGCTTTGAGCTTAACGAGTTTTGTTGCGCTTTCTAACACTGTATCCAGGAAGCTAAGCCTAAGTTAACAGATGGGGAGAAGCAACATGAACAAATAAGTAAAAAGTAAGAAATTTTGAAACCTGCAACATATCCCAATTTGAGAAGCCGCGAGTCAGCATTCAAACTCCAGCTACTTAACAGAACTAATTTTGCCCCAGCTTTGTGTAGATACTTGATGGTTGAAATTACGCGAGCTGCTGGAGACTGCTGTTTCCACTGCTCCCTTAGTAGGATGGTCAAGTCTAATCTGACCATGACAACTTTTCCGATCAGCTCCTCCTCTGGGAAGTTTCTAACGGTTTGCACGTAAGGTAAGATATCTGTTTCTCTCCCATCACAAGCTTCAGCCTAAAATTCGATTCTTGTCTGAGTAAGAAGAACAGACAGCACACTGAATGGCACATCAAAAAACAACAAATATGTCACGTTACCGTTCATGTTTCTTATGCTTTTTTACATTCCTAATTAAATATGCATACGAGCTGGTCGAATTTTAGCTATCAGCTCAAATCCTACATCAGTTTCTAAGGAGCTTTCACAAATGCACTATCACCGCGTCCATAGTGAAGACGAGTTGAGGTGTCTAGAATGTGCTTACTTGCCAGCGGAGACTAAGTTTGAGTGTGTGTTTATGTATTATGCCTTCTCATTAAACGTAACGAAAATAAAATTACTCAACTTACCTCATTCGGAAATGAAAGCAAATCAGCACGATCAATCAGCTCCAAATTTAAAGCTGAAAAAACAAAAACAAATTGACAACACCATTTATAACAGTATAACAAGATTTTCGACTTCTTTGACAGCAAATTAATTCGTACTAACCTTGTCGTAAAAATCGAATCTTTTCACATTTTTGAACTGCAGAACATTTCCCATACGATAAACAGAGTCTAATTTGTTGCAAATCTTGAAATTTTGTACAACCATTGTGGAAATTTGATATTCTAGGTAAAGAGTACCCTAAGAAGAATTCCAGAACATAACTCATCCTTTTGTTGTTTCACTATGAATCAAACTTTGAACTACAAACTGGAAGAAAAATATCAAATTTTCCATATGAACAATAAACGAAAATTACGAACAATCTTACTAGCTTAATTGATTGACTATCTAAATTCTCCTTTCCCGGATTCCCCTTTCCTACCCCCCAAATTATTTTTTTTGTGACAACGAAAACGCACAGTCGCTACCTTTTAAGTTGAGTGCGCACAAGGTAAAACTTCCGCTCCTATGCAATAGCTCGCAAACCACATAGGAGACCCGCAGTAGGCAAGTCCGGTGCGACGAGTTCGACCCAGAATGCAAAACCCTTGCTTTCGCTGGCAAGGGGTACCCCAATTTTTTTTTGAATAACAAAAATAAAAACTACTCATGAAAAACACAGTATCTAATATAGTAATTATTATATCAATACAACTAAAAAAATGATGCAAAAATTAGCAAATTACTTACCTGAAATGGCTAACAAGAGTGACAAGTTGAATGAAGATAAAATGTCTAGAGACAATATATATATATATATTTTTATTATATAGTTTTAAGAAAAGAATTTTGCATTAATGTCCCTCTCTAATATGAGACAATACATTTACATCCCTTCAAGAATTAAGAGTTACATAATCCTCCTTCAATGTAGTACTTATTACTCTCGTAATTTATATGATATGATTCAGATTTCAATAGTCGAACAATTTAATCTTAATCTTGAATTTAAATATTATTTAATATTTACAAAATATATATGAAAAAATTAGGATCAAATAAAAAAGAAATTTGAATCTCGAAATTTTTTAGATTAAATATAACGTCGGGTAAGTACCCGACCCGAATAGAAATACGGATCTATGCTGCTAAATCTTCAAAGTACAACCAGCTAAAGCAGATTTAGCTCACTTTTACTTGATCTCCGCCGTCAAAAATCATCTTCGCCGGCCGCCGATCTATTCTCCGACCAATATGGGTGCCGGTTTCCTCGTTGGCGTCATCGGTGTTCTAATTCTATCTCATGCTACCTATTCCACAATCCAATGTAATCCCCTTAGGTTTTTGTTCCTTCTTTTACCTTTTTTTTTGCGGCATCAGTTTGAAGAATTATTTTTTGTTCAATTTCAGATAAGGCTTTGCTTAAGATTACTGAGGAGGAGTTTTCTGGACCACCCATTGATGTAAAATTTCATTTTTCACCTTTTTTGCTGAATCTGCTGAGTTATTGTAGTTGATAAGAAGTTGAATTTTTTGTATATGTATGTGATGTGGTAGTGATTGATCTTTTCTTAATTGTTTGTTGTTCAATCAAGAAGTAATGTTTGTTGTTCAATTGTGTTATTTGCTGTTGCTATTGTATTTTCTTTACATACTTTATTTTTGATATGCTTGCTCGAGCTTAAGGTTTATCGGAAATAGTCTGACCTCGCTTATGGGATTATACTCGGTATGATGTTGTTGTGATGTGGTAATGATTATTCTCTTTTTAATTGTTTTGTTGGTCAATCGTGTTGTTTGTTGTCGCTACTTGTTCTCTTCTTAATTATTTTCAACATGGCTTCTTCGCTACTGTATTTGCTTTACATGTTTGATTTTTGATATGATTGCTTGTGCCAAAGGTGTATTGGAAACAACCTCTCTACCTTCATAGTGTAGGGGTAAGGTTGTGTACACATCACCCTTCCTTGGCCCCGCGCCCCCACCTGTGGGATTATAGTGGGTATGCTGTTGTTGTTGTGATATGGTAATGATTGATCTAAAGTATTGGGTGATGTGCAGGTTGTTATCGAATTGATAGTTAGTTTAGTGTTATGCTTGTGGGCTGCAATGGCTGCCCCTGGAAATTTCAAGTCAATCCATCCTCAATCTGAGGAAAACAGGTACTTAACTATTTCTTTTTAATTGGGGTTCTTGTATTTTTATTGTTTTTTCTTTGTTTTGCAGTAATAGAAAATTTTGGATTTCTAGGGACTTGTAGGAATATAGATAGTTGGTGTAAATCCACAGTTATGGGAAGATCTATTCTCACTATCTCACAGTGGTCAATGTTCCCTTGCTCATATCTTCCATGTGTTATACTATTATATATATTTTGTTCTTCTTAAGCACTCACAAAGGATTTCTTCTGGCACTATATCAGTTTCTTTCTCTAATTTAATGAACAACTAGGCTTACCTCGTGGACAAAGTGCCCCTTGGCTAGTTTAGAAGTAGCCACAGGCCAATGACTATCATGTGGAAATCCTCCTTCTCTTCCAATTTATTTTTATCAATTTTGTAATTTGTTTTAGCAAAAATATAACCTCTATAAATTTCCATCACTTTTCTTGCATATAGCCTCCTTTGTAGTCTAACATGTTCTCTGTCACCCTTGTAATATCCCTAAATGTCTACTTTATCATTCTTTTCTCGAAGTTCAGACAACGTTGAATATCACTTTCATTTTTATGTATCAGAACTAAGAAATTCTTTCTCTACTCATTTTGCGTCTTTCTTTGTTATTGTTGCCTACTGCAAACAAAATTTCATAGCTTTGTGAGTTATACCATTCTGACTTCTTTATGGCACTTCCAATCCTTTACAAGGATACCTTAACTTCAATGGACACAAGGCCTAGAGTGAGCTAATGTTTCTTTTGGTCATGGATGTGAATCTTTAAAGTTATCCTTGACTTCTCTGTTGTTGATATTTTCCATTTTATTACGTACCCCCCTGCACCATTCCTGTGTCAGAATTACTGTGGTTAATGTCTTAGACTTTTAGATATAGCTAGATGCTACATTCCAATGCATCTTCTCATTTTCTTCCTTTGGATAACTGTGTTAGCTTCTAACTCCGATGCTCCCTTCTTTAAGCACTTGTCTTTAAATGTGCTTTGGTTTGACTGTTTAGTATCCACCACAGAATCGTTGTGCTTGCAGCTCTTCTTCTTTTGTCGTGCCTGCCGCTACACATCTAGTGTTACCCGTCTATTTTGGGTGGTTAAAGCTTCTCCCGGTGACGATCTATTCATATTTGTGGCCTGCACATTTTCGTTTAGTAGAAATGAAGTCTATTTGACTTTACCTACTTTTAAATGTTATCAAGTGCAGTTCCCCTTTTGTTCAGAGAAGAAGTATAAGTTTAGTTGGTTGTTGACCAATCTTTGTCCCTTCAGGTGCAAGTGTTAACTAAAACTAAACATAAGTTAGGAAACCTGTAAATAACATTTTCATTTTCATTTCTAGTACCAAATCAATTTTTTGGTTCAGATAGTTATGGTGCCTGGGCGAGTTTACACGCATCTTAACTGTTCCACAGAGTACCTGCCTCCCACTGACAGAGATACCGGGTAACTCTTTGTTACTACAACAATATCTCCATATACTCTGTCAACAGTCAACACCATGATCTCTCCTATCAGATTTCCCCTAATAAGGATATGTTGAACATTTTTTATCCTTGGACATACCTATATCTTTCCAAAATTTAGTATTTGTCTCCTTTTAATCCAGTTTTTGAAGTATAGAAAATTTGGTTTCTGTTTTGAATATAGACACACTAAAAACTGGTGGTGTTGATTCTTTACTTTACCACACTGGTTTTAATTTGATAATCCTACCATTACTTTTCTCTATGTCTACAAACTTTATTTTTTGAATCATAGTTTGTCAATGTGTTTTCCCGTTCCTACTTATATCTACCTAGGAATACCGCAAATTATGACTTCTGCTATTGATCCCTCGACTTTTTTCCCTGTCAACTTAGCTTAGTTCATCTAACTCTCGACAGATCACATCTCATTAGAAAGACATGTATTTTCTTTTTTATTTAGGATTCTTTTTTTATTTACCTAGTCTCTTGTGGATACCAGAAACATGATATTTACGCTCCTCCTATTTAAGGTATTCGCTAGTTTTGACTTTTCATTGAACGAGTCTCAATATGTCCTTGGTTTAGCTGTTTAATCCTTCTCTCCTCAAACTACCAGAATCCTTTCTGTCACCATTATGCTGATGTGGTAGGAGTTATGACTAAATTCTTTATCAACATCCGTGCACTGCATGTAAACCGTCGCTTATACTCCATAACACCCAGGTGGAGATGACCAGATGGTTGTTTTTCTTTGTCACGATGACTATTTATTCCTAGTGAATCAACAAAAGACTAGAATTTGTGTAGGTTTCTTCTTAGTGATGTTGGGTAAGCAATATATAGAAGAAAAACTTGACGCAGAGAGATCATGGGAAGCATAGTTTATAGTTAAAAAATATAGTTCGATATTAACTTGGTATTTTGGGATGATAACGTCCAAGCATTTCATTTTATAGCAATCCCTCAATGCAGAAGCTAGTAGTGGACGAAACAGCTGAATTGGTTAAATTTTGAGAAATAAAGGTAATGGGTTTGTTTCACTATTTTGCTAAAGTAAATTTACCGCCAAAGAAACCATGGTGGATTGTGAGGAGGAGTTCTGTTATGACTTGTATTTGACTCCTATACCTATTTCCCAACTCCTAAGACACTGTAATGGGGATGAACCATTACATGATTTGGAGATAATTTTGCTCTCTGCAGTAGCTGAAAGGGAAGAAAAGTAGAGTGGAGAGGGGCAGAGGAATGTCTGGTCACTTTGGTATTTGAAATTGGAATCGTGGGGTTGGCTCTGGGTGATGGGTACCATTTGTTCAACGTCTTTGTGGTTGTAGGGCATCTATAATATTATTTTACTGGAGTGCTGAATAACAACTTCAGTGAAAGCTTTTATGTGCATATTTTCCTTTTTCACCTGATTTGGGAGTTACATCACCGTCCTTCAAATTCTAGGCTACAGTTTAGATTATGGGTATCTTTTAGGGCATTTACTGAAGTAGAAAAGTGAAAGTTAAGTTGATAGGTCCCTGATAATCAATTACTCCTTTCTGTTGTATTTTTTTTTTGCTAAAGCTCATTTAAAGAAAAAAAATTCTGAAAGCACATTCGTTGTGCTGGTGTTTTAACTTCATGTATAGCCAAGTGAGAATTGGTAGCAGAAATCGGTTTATTTTTGCTCTTATTGTATATGCAATGTCCTTTTTTGGTTATCTTACGTATCTATAATGCAGGGTGGTCGCTTTGCCTGCCAATCTGGATTTCATGATCTTTAATCACCGTGGGAAAATATTTCCTCTGGAAACCGATTTGAAGTTGAAGTGATGGCCTGGATTAATTCAGCATTCATGAACTCAACAAACTGCCACCCTCCAGACCAGACCCATCTTTCGCGACTGTTCTTGGAGAGGATAGTTTTAGACAGTTCTCCTATTACACTAATTCAATTACTTGAGCAGCACTAGTCGACCTGTGGAATGTTAATTGTTAGAGAGCAGACGGAAAAAAAGACACTCAGTTTGCACATTATCATTTTTGCTTGCTTAAATTTTAGTTTTGTATGTTAAAAGACTCGAATTTTCAGAACATACCTCATAGTGTCTATTAGCATTATTCTCTATCTATGCAAACATGAACCTGTTGTTTGAAAACAATTTTTTCGCTGTGAAATTTTTGTTTAGACATCTCTAACGTAGGACATGTATGACCCCGCAAGTGGGATTTGAAGAGGGTAGTATGTACACAAGATATGTATCGCATTATTTTGGTTAAATGAAGGAAACAATCTGTTTCTCCCCAATTTTATCATATAAAAACAATCCATCTAAACTAATTTTTTTCTTGTATAACCAGCATGGTCTTTTATCCATTAGGAAACTTGCATTACTGCAGAATACATATTACAAGAGATAATTTCAAGATCCTATGGATAAAATAAATGCCTTGAGTTTCATAAATAACCTTAAAATATACCTTTACACTATGAATGAAACAAGTTAAAGCACCACAAGGATCTAAGTGAACTCCAAAAACTGCTAGTCTGGACAATAAAGCAGCAAGACATTGATAACAAGTTGACAACAAAATGCTAAAAAACATAGAACATCCTTTACACATTTTATAGACATAGCCATGTAAGATACTCACATAGCTTGAGTCTACTGTGAGTCCCTGAGTATCACACTCACAAATAACAACTACCAATTTGTATGAAATGATGAAAACAAAACAACTAGGATTGACATTTCTCATCAATTGTCATGCTTCATCCATCAAAACCCCACTTCCAAACTTCTGCATTAAAGACTGAATAATGAAATACATACATGATCAACACCACTGTTATTCAAAAACATGTGTTCCTACACTGTTTCCCCCTTTTCTTCTGTGTAATCTTTTTTTTCTGCGAGCGTGTGTGTTCTTCTCGAGGGGTGGGAGGGGAGTGAGCAAGAGGAGTACACAGAAGGAGAAACTTCATTTGCAAAAGGAAAAAAGATTCTCACTGAAATAGATTCATTGGAGAATGAACAATGACTAACCTCAAAAAAATGCTCTACGTTACTACATCTCGACATCCAAACAAACTCTGTGACATCCACAGAAGAATTACAGTATGACTGACTTTTATCTAAACCTAATCAATTGCTGCTGTTTTGAAAAGGGTACAGAACTACCCCCTCAAGCTAACCAACTAATTTACAACTGGGTTAACTCCTGCTGATTTTCCCTAGATTGTCTCAGTATTAACTCAGCTCTCCTCTTCTTGTCATCTCTGTCTTCATCCCGCCGGAACAAGGAAGCGTTTCTCCCAGAACCCTTTTTCCAAAGCCTTAGATCCAAAGAATCGCCTAAGGCCTTCTTTCCAGGTCTAAACTCTAAACAGACAGCAGGCCTCTTGTCCGGAAGTGTTTTCTCTGTACCATCTACTGTTTCAGAAAGCCCATCCTTCATTGCCTGAATTGCTGGGGAGAACGTCTCCAGCAAAGAAACGTGATTTTTATCATCTACCTCACTAGAAAGTTTAGTTGGAAGAGCCACTGGGTCCACATCTTTCTCACCAGCTTGAAAAGGATTTGCAAGAAACGGGTTTTCACTTTTACTAGCACTTGAAGTGATACCAACATCATCTGGCTGCCTAGAAGTTGATGCCACTGCTGAACCATTGCACACCAATCGCTGTTGTAAATTTAATAAAGATCTTTCTGCCTTCCTTCGCTGTCTTGCTAATTCAATTTTATCAGCTCGAGGATCCGATGCCCTCTCATTCCACGTGGGGGTCCGTACATAAGTATGCGGATCAGGAAATGCAGGCAACCATGGAGGTATGTGCTTAAATGGTGGTGTTTCACCAATTTGTAAAAAACTGGGTATCAAATTGGGTTGTTTTACCACAGGAAAATGTGGAAGAGGTTGAGAAAACGGTATCTCTTCAGCAGATTCCACATACTCAACAATCTCGCTAACAATACCAGAACTTAACCCACAGCGGTTCACTTCCGATGCTCGCAGAAAACCAGTGGAGGCACACATATCCTCTAATCCTTGAATAATATCAAACACATTGCACTGTGTTCTTCCAGCTATATTAGCTTTACTACTAGCAGTCTTCCCTAGGTCAAGTATATACTTAATTGCAATGTCTGCAAGCGATTCAAGAGCAGATTCATTAAATATCTCAAACCCAATACTTTCACATATCTGTGCCACCGCAGTCCTCGATACTGCTCGCCCAAAATCATCTGTACCAGCTCTTTCTTCCCTAGTATTATCAACAGTACTCTCTTTCTCCCTTTTATCCTCGGCATTACCTCCAACGATCATATTCAAGTTCCTAAAAGATTTACAGCTTCTTGTACTCAAAAACCTCACCACTCAGCTCAAACTTGTGCCTTTAACAGGAAAAGTTCACAACTTGATAACATTACAAAGAACTCAACAACTCAAATATGCAGTTCAAGATCTCAACACTCATTTGCAATTCATGAACACCCTATGCATTTAAGCTGCATTAAGGAGTAAAGAACAACCCCAATTGCCCCAAATACAAGTAGACATGAATTACTAAACTCTTCGCAATTCCCAAAATGGAAAAAAAAATCACAACTTGGTGATGTAAAATGACAACCCCAGAACCCAAAACTCAACCAAAATCTTCAACAAAATCAAATAAAAACCTCAATATTCCTCCAACCACTTGGTAAACTCGGGTCTTTTCCCAAAATCACAACTTGGGCGATGTAAATTGCAAACCCCAGAACCCAAAACTCAACCAAATTCTTCAACTAAATCAAATACAAATCTCAATATTCCTCCACCCCACTTGGTAAAACTCGTGTCTTTTCCCAGAAACAAAAAAAATCACAACTTTGTGACACAAAATGTGAACCCCAGAACCCAAAACTCAGCCAAAATCTTCAACAAAATCAAATACAAACCTCAATATTCCTCCACCCCACTTGGTAAACTCCTCTCTTTTCCCAAAACATAACAAAACTCACAACTTTGTAACACAAAATGTGAACACCAGAACCCAAAAACTCAACCAAATTCTTCAACAAAATCAAATACAAACATCAATTTTCCTCCACCCCACTTTGTAAACTCCTTTCTCTTCCCAAAATCAAAACAAAAATCACAACTTTGTGATTTAAAATGCGAACCCCAGAACCCAAAACTCAACCAACTTCTTCAACAAAACCAAAAACCCACCTCAAGATTCCTCAACCCCACTTGATAATTCATAACACCTTAACTATTAGGCTACATTAACAAGAAAAATTACAACACCAAATGCCCCAAATATACAACCAAAATGTATGAAAATGAGTACTTACAGCTGATTTTTGAGACTAATTAAACTTGGGGTACCGATTTCTTGATTTGTAAATTGAATTTGCTTCAAAATTGAGAGAACTGAGAAGGGTTTATGGAGAATTTTTTGATAAACCCTAAACGGTAAACACCAAGAAAGGGATTTTTAGATCGAGAGGGTGGAGGATCGAATACTGGAGCGGGACCTTTTTTTTATAGAAAAAATTACATTCTAATAATAGCATATAAGCCCATATAGTTTAGAAAACTCACATTTGACCCACATATCTTTTATTATAAATTTTTTCTTGAAAATATTTTCGAAAGTGCATTAAATAAGTGATTAGACAAGACATGATTTATCTGGAGTTTAGTTTATTGACGGCAACGACTCTTAATCGGGGGACACGGAGGTTGAGCATTATGGTAAAAAAATTAGTAAGCAGTTAGAACGTTATCTAGTTTTTTTTTGTCAGTATTGTTGTTATATTTGTTCGGATATATTATTTGAAGTTTTGATTAATATAATATTTATTATTTCTATTATTTTTAGCATGTTATTTATTAATATATTTATTTTTCATATTTGATTTTATTATGTTTTAGTTGAACCGAAAGTTCAACGAAAGCAATTTCTACCTTCATAAAAATTATATACACGTTGTTCTTTTCCAATGTTACTTATGAAATTACACCGAATATATTATTATTACTAAAAGCTTTTTAAGTTCAAACATAACTTAGATAATAACCAATTTAACATCCAAATGCATTTTCTTACAAATAAAAATCAAAGTGAAAATTTTATCATCCATTTGCTTCATCATTCTAAGAGTGATTTATTTTTTGTTTGGGAAAAAGTTGTAAATATCATTAATTAAATATAAATAAATAGAATAGAGATTACAAAACTACAAATTTAAGAGGAAATATTTTACATATATGAATATGTGAACTTTATATATAATTCAAGTAGTTGATTTTGTTAACTATTTTATATTTGCATAATTTCCCATTGATGTTTTTTCTTTCATTAGAGCCAATTGATTAAGTTCCTATCATTCTTTCTTTTAATGCAATATAATTAATAATCCAAAAATACATATAAACAAGTTAGTTTTTTTCCTAATTAGTTTCATATTTTAAACAGTTCATTATTCTCTTTATTTACTTAAACTATCACTATTTTTATATTAAATATATTTTGATGTTGAATTGACCAAATATTTATTCTGAATAGACAACAAGCATTTGTAAACCAACCCAACATCGAGATATGCGTTATTACAAAGTAAAATTTATAATTAAAGTATAAAATTCGTGAAAAACCAATAGTTTGAATTGGATAGAATAATAGACAGTTAAAATATACTGTTTACTCAATGTAACATGATTGGTTATTGGTTCATATTTAACAACAATCGTAAATAGAGCATTAGTAACAAACTTTCGATAAAATTTATGATAAAATGACAAGTGTTCTTTCATCCCTAATATGAGATTTCGAATCCTGATATGAGAACATTTTTGTAGAAGCATTTTACCTTCAATGTGTTGGTTCGAACCCTAGATACGAGGACACTTTCATTTAAGACACGTGTGAGGTTTCGAATTTGAACCCTACATATAAAATGTCATTTTTAAAAAATCATCATCATTTGAATTTAAACAGACTCTCGTCATTAATAGAAACCATTTTACCATTATTTGAATTTAAACAGACTCGAATGTGAACTCGATAATATGAGAAGTTCAAGGGGGTAAAATGTGAAACTCCAAAAATGTTAAGAGCACATAAATAAATATAATTCTTCCTTTGGCTCACAAAATATTGGGATAAGCCAAAAGAGAAAACTTCTAGCGTTTGAGAAGAAGAAGAAGAAAATGGAGAAGTACTTTGGAAACGCATACAGGGGTGACCCGGGAGTGCCACACGCCGACCCGGAACGGTTCGTGAATATATGGATCGGGTCTGCTGCTTTCTCTGCTCTGACATGGATCAATCCCTACATGTGGACTCTTTCCAATCAATACAAGTAAAAACCTGCAAAACTCACTTTCACTTCCTTTTTTTGCAACAATGTTTGGTTGTTTTTCATATTTGTTGTTAATTTGATAAAGGGGTTGTCTTTATTTGGCTCAATTCTTGTTCTATGTAGTGTGTTTGTAGTTTTGAGGAGAAGAATTAAGTTATGGTGTTTGTGGTGCAAAGAGCTATTAGAGCAAGAGAGGAAGAGAGCTGTAAAGGGGTTGTCTTTATTTGGTTCAATTCTTGTTAGATACTTTTTTCTTCATATTTGTTGTTAATGTGATAAAGGGGTTATCTTTATTTGGCTGAATTCTTGTTCTATATAGTGTGCTTGTAGTTTTGAGAAGTGGTATCAACTTGTGGGGTTGCTGGTGCAAAAAAAGCTATTAAAGCAAGGGAAAGAGAGAGAGAGAGAGTGTGGTAAAGGGGTTATCTTTATTTGGCGCAATTCTTGTTCTATATAGTGTCTTCATAGTTTTGAGGAGTGGTATCAACTTGTCGTGTTGGTGGTGCAAAGAGCTATTAAAACAAGAGAGTGTGGTAAAAGGGTTATCTTTATTTGCTCTATTCTTGTTCTATTATTGTGCTTGTAGTTTTGACGTGTGGTATCAACTTGTGGTGTTGGTGGTGCAAAGAGTTATTCAAGCAAGAGAAAGAGAGATAGTGTGAGGGGTTATCTTTAATTTGCTCAATTCTGGTTCTATGTAGTGTGCTTGTAGTTTTGAGGAGTGGTATCAACTTGTGGTGTTGGTGGTGCAAAGGGGCTATTACAGCAAGAGAAGGTGACAGAGAGTGGTAAAGGGGTTATCTTTATTTGGCTCAATTCTTGTTCTATATAGTGTGCTTGTAGTTTTGAGAAGTGGTATCAACTTGTGGTGTTTCTGGTGCAAAAAGAGCTATTAAAGCAAGAGAAAGAGAGAGTGTGTGGTAAAGGGGTTATCTTTATTTAGCTCAATTATTGTTCTATATAGTGTGTTTATAGTTTTGAGGAGTGGTATCAACTTATCGTGTTGGTGGTGCAAAGAGCTATTAAAGCAAGAGAGTGTGGTAAAAGGGTTATATTTATTTGGCTCTATTCTTGTTCTATTATTGTGCTTTTAGTTTTGACGAGTGGTATCAACTTGTGGTATTGGTGGTGCAAAGAGTTATTCAAGCAAGAGAAAGAGAGATAGTCTGTGTGTTAGAGGGGTTATCTTTAATTTGCTCAATTCTGGTTCTATATAGTGTGCTTGTAGTTTTGAGGAGTGGTATCAACTTGTGGTGTTGGTGGTGCAAAGGGCTATTACAGCAAGAGAAAGTGACAGAGAGTGGTAAAGGGGTTATCTTTATTTGGCTCAATTCTTGTTCTGTATAGTGTGCTTATAGTTTTACAGGAGTAGTATTGACTTATGATGTTTGTGGTGCAAAGAGCTATCAAAGCAAGAGAGTTTGTGGTAAAGGGGTTATCTTTATTTGGCTCGATTCTTGTTCTACATAGTTTGCTTGTAGTTGAGGA
Organism: Solanum lycopersicoides; assembly: GCA_022817965.1. Taxonomy (NCBI): domain Eukaryota; kingdom Viridiplantae; phylum Streptophyta; class Magnoliopsida; order Solanales; family Solanaceae; genus Solanum; species Solanum lycopersicoides. Next base: position 1,740,476 of record CM040626.1, read on the forward strand.
GTGGTATCAACTTTTGGTGTTGGTGAAAGAGAGAGGGAGTGTGTGTGGTAAAAGGGATTTTATCTATTTAGCTAAATTCTTGTTCTATCTAGTGTCTGTAGTTTTGAGGAGTTGTATCGACTTGTGGTGTTGGTGGTGCAAAGAGCTATTAAATCAAGAGAAGGAGAGTGTGATAAAGGGTTATCTTTATTCGGCTCAATTCTTGTTCTATATAGTATGCGTGACTGCTTGTAGTTTTGAGGAGTGGTATCAACTTGTGGTGTTGATGGTGCAAAGAGCTATTAAAGCAAGAGTAAGGGAGAGAGTTTGGTAAAGGGGTTATCTTTAATCGGCTCAATTCTTGTTCTATGCTGTGTGCTTGTAGTTTCGAGGAGTGGTATCGACATAAGGTGTTGGTCAACTTTTGTTGCATTTAAAGTAGGTATTGTGCTTCTTAGGAGTCTTTGTAGTTTGGTGAGGAACTTGTGGCGTTGTACGTCTCTTTGGGATGAGTAAGACGTTTATACTTTTAGTTGGTATTGTTGCCTCTAGATTTAGAGAACTTCTACTTTGCCGTAAATGACTAGTTACTTGGTAGTGGAATCAAATAAGTCGGAATAGAACATAACTGGCATAAAGGATTCAGTTCATATAGCCACCACCAACTACTTTTGGATAAAGACAGTGGTTTATCAAATTATGATGTTAAGAGTTGAAGTAAATTTGAGGTCCATTTGGCATTGTAAATTGTAATACCACAAGGGAGGTCTTTTTTTCACCTTTCAAGTTCCCTTTTCAATTGGGTGGACAAGTAACTAACCTTCAAAGTTGTTCTTGATCTTTATCATGATAAAGTTAAGGCTGTTCTTGATGTGATTATGATTGAGTTAAGGGCTGTTGAATTTACACTACCAGTTTCTCTTTACAGTTTAGAGTTAAAATATGTGGGATCAGTCTATATCAAAAAAGATAATTGAGTCAATCTGTTTTTTATCAAGGGGTTGAGTAAGTTGTTTAGCCTGCTCACGTTAGCCCTTTCTCGATCCCCGTTGAGATGTCCGGAACATTGTCGACGCTTCCACTTGACATGTTTTTAAATGGAAATATTGATGAATATAGGTTTTGCGTATTTAGGTTCTAAACCTTCTTAGTGGATATATTACTAAAAGTTAGTTTGCAGACTGTCAATAGAAGGTTAGTGCACACTATAATGCCAACTCAAAGAATATATAAGTATCACTAGTTTATGAGCGACAGTAGGCATGTGATATTTTTTCATTTGTGCAAAGATTATATTGCTGAAATAAGTGTCACTAGTATGTTGAGGGATTAAATTGTCATTAGAATCATTGAGTTGCAGAAGTTTAGGAATAAGTAGCTCTTGATTCATGCTAGCAGGTCGTCTCTGTGCTTCATTTTCATTCTTTTCTTTCAATTTTTATCTTAAAAATTACTGCATACACATCTCTCTATTTTGTGTTCCGTTCTTCTTAAGTTCCCACCTCTTCCAGCTAAATGGCATCTGTTGGCATTTGAACAACAAAGGAGCAGTACGTTCATGCTAAGTTGAACTCCTAATCCTTCTCACTATTTTTCTTCTGTTTCTCATTAAGAACAAAGCATTTGTTGATTACAAAAATAAATCAGGGATTTACCTTAAGTAAAGCAAAAACTAAAAAGTTTTAGGATATTTGATGATTGCCTCAGACACGTAAAAGGTATAGTGTTTGCTCGTCCTCAAATAAAGGAAGATCACACTCACCCAAACTTGGTCGGAGGTTGAAATCTTGGGAACTTATTAAGTACTGCTTTGTTCAAGACGTCCAAATTAGTGCCATGAGACACATCCCTGTAGAACAGTTCCATAATCACTAGAGAAAAACCTCAATGCATGATGACTGTAGTATGCTTAACTTGTTGGAGATTATCTGTTTGTGCTTTCATGTAAATCTTAGTAATAGGTTAGGAAACCAAAGATAGCAGAAGTACTGTTAAGTTAAGTACTGGCAGTAGTAAGTGTTGTCTCAACGACAGCCATATTACTTCAAGATTGAGATTTCTTTTTTAAAAAAAAATCCTTTTTGCTGTGTATCTGACTTATTGAGTATGTTATGTGCAGCTGGCATGACAAAGCCATGCTTTTTGAGCAATATCATTGGAAGAAAGCTCTCAAGAAAAATCAGGACTATGAATTTAAGGTACTCATGGTTCTAAAGTTTGTTATGTTAACTCTTATGCGCCCTAAAAGGATGACGGTTTTTGTTCCAATGCTTCTAGTTTCAAACTAGGATGAAATTACTGGCTTTATGTTTCTCATTTGCGTTTCGTTTGTTGCAGTGGAACCAGTACATGGATAAAGATGCCCGAGACTCGTACTACTTCAATTGGCCTGTTTACTTTCCATAAGTTTCTCCAATGTATCAGCATGCTTCTGTTTCCTTTTGAAATTTCTGTTGATACTATGAATTCAAAACATTTTTAGCCTCTGAAAAGTTTGGTGATATTCCAAGTGCTGCATGATTGCTCTCTCTCTAATTAATGGTTTTGCTGCATCTGTTATATAGACTCATACTACTGTGTCCTTGAGTTCTACTTGATCTTAAGATGACAAAAAAGGCGAACGATACATGTCCACAGATTCAGTGTATTCTCTACGAGAGGTAGGGGTAAGGTTTGCGTACACATTGTCCTCTTCAGACCTCACTTGTGAAATTACGGTGGTTATGTTGTTATTTGGTACTCAAAGCAGCAACTCTGGTTTACTAAGTACTTCAGAAACATCCTTCTGTTTGAATCTGTATTCTTCCTTCAGCTATGTTTTTAATAGCCTCACAAATTTTGGTAGGCGTTTGGACATGCGATTCGGAATTAATATCATGATTCAAATACCAAATTCTTCAAAAAGCAGGATTTTTGGATCTCCGAATCGTGACTTCAAAATCTTTATGTAAAACTTGACTCATAAGTTTATATTTGGTAATTTTGCGAAAAAAAAGTTCATGCTCAGTGTGAAAAGATAGTATAGTAATCACAATTTAACAATTTTCCACACGTTATATTTAAGACTACAAGACTTTGAAATGATACATTTTACGTACTTTTAGTTTAAGAACACATGAGATTCAAAGGGTTTCTTTGCTTTCTAACTTTGTGTCAAGTTAAAATCAGATAAATCATATGATACGTCGAAAGTATATTATATATGTTCTCTATAACAATATTTCGCTAGATTAAGTAATTCGTGATCTTGGACAAATGGATATTATGATCAAAACTTAGTCTAGGGAACATATGAAGTTCCAAAGAGAGTTCAAAATTTATTATGTTTCCATCTACAATTCCTAATGTAATTATTACAAGTCTTCTTAGTTGTCATGTATTGTCAAAATCAAGATTGCACTCTTAATCAACTTTGGATTTATTTTTTAACAACTATTGCAAGTCTTATTAGTTTTCATGTATTGTCAAAATTAAATCAAGATGTACTCTTAATCATCTTTGAGTTTTATATCCGAACTATTATAATTTAGATGTGCAAGTTTTTTATCCGAACGATAGTGATATTTTAAGTCGGAAAAGAGAACAACTAATATAGAAATGCATGTTATGTTGATATTGATGTTACTTACTTGATATTTCCCTTTCTCCCAACTTACTGTCCTTTGAATGTTTATTTTTTGTCTTCCCATTAATATCTAATATGAAATTATTAATTATTGTTATAATGTGAATTCATTTCTTATTCACAACCTAACTAAACTCCATTCGGCCGATAAATTTCGACAATATATTAATTTATAATAATCATTTAAAATGCACCAATAATATAATATCATATTTTTTTTATGCGGTTAGTAATGGAATGATTGTCTTTCATTACTGAACAAAAAGAGACCAAATTCTCCTTTAGACGATACAACTATTATTATCATAATAGTTTTTGGTATTGATATAAAAACACCACTTTATCCATGATAAACATTACTATATATACTATAGAAGATGTAAAATTGTCCTTAAAATTATTAAGTTTAATTGAAGAATAACACATGAATTAAACTTTGTAAATAATTAATAGTTGAGCTCCACTAGGCCACACGGTTTTTCTCGAAAGGCCTTGTATATATATATATGTAGATATTTAATCTTTTGAACTACTATCGTGACACTTAATTCGAACATCCAGTAGCAAGAACCTTGTGTAATTCTCCGGCCCGACAAGGAAATTGAAGAACACCTTGTTGTTTAAATCCATATTCATCTTCAGCTTGTTTTAATAATTTCAAAAATGATGGATGATTTAGCCAATGCAACTTCACCACAAACCTTTGTGGTTCCTCTTCAGGGTTCATTGAAACAACAACAAAATGTCCTTCTTTTACGTCGTTCGGAACCAATAACGTCTCTCCACGTGGCATTTCGTCGTAAAATTGATCAGTAGAACTAGTAGTAGAATTATTATTTGACCTCTTTTTGGATTTGAGAATTAATTGAGGAAATTTAGCCTTCAATAACTTCCTAATCATCTTGGACTTTACCATATTTTGGTGTATACTTGTTGTGTATATGGAGTATATTTTTTTATTTTTTTTGTATAAGAGTTTTAGAAGGGGATTTATATAGGATATGGTGAACGCTAATAATTAGACACGATACAACTAATACTAAAATAATAAGTGAAGTAATCGATTTAAGTTTAGTGTTGGGCCCCTATAACATGTGCCTAAAATGGCAACCAACATTTTGGTCATATATTACAACTATTTTGGTCATTTATTGCAACATATGATTCATCGTTTCTTAATACAATTCCTTAGATATTTATGTCTTCTCTTTTTTTAATTACAAGTTTAAGAAATACGTATCGTTAACATAAATAACTTTTCAACGCCCGTTTATTTTTACTTATTATAATGATTTATATATTTTTTCCAGATATTTTTTTCGAAAAGAAGGAAATATGTAAGACGAGGGCTTCTTATGGGGTTAACTTTAAATGATCTGATAGTGTAATTTTTTATTTTTTTTATTGACGATATACAAAACTAAAATTCATTTCATATCGTACATGTATGACTATGAAAGTTTCTCCATTAGGGGTTTGTAGTTTGCGCACGAGTAAAAATTTATTCATACTCAATATTTACACAAATTAATTGATATACAATGTGTATACGTAAACTCTTAGAGCATAGTCATAGCTAATTAACTTGCAAATTCACATCATGAATTATCTAATCATTTTAGCCTAATCATATCAATTTTAAAAACTTTTTTACAAACTTGGGTCCGCTTGATCATGCGATATAAAATCATGATATGAAATTATGAGATGAAGTTAAAGGTTTGTTTGGACATACGATTTGGACTTTCTATGTTATATGTTTCTCATAAACATAAAAACTCTATAAGTTGTAAAACAATCAAAATTGTTTTAATTGTTTATACAATCTTACCAAATCAAAAAGAAGTTAATAAAATCGCATTATACATTTATCGCCAAGCCTATTCTAAGAAAATACGACATTTATTAATCAAATCTTAATTTAATTAAAAAAAAATTGAACATAAGTTATTGTATTCAAGTTGTTAGTAGCTAAGGAAATTATTTTTGCAATTAATGTCATGTGATTAGTTTGTCCACTCAACTAATGATGAATATTTATCATCAAACATTGATTTGTATGAAGTAGTAATAAATTTGATATATATAAAAAAATAAAAAAAATTGGTGAATATAAATGGTAAATTAACAATTGGTTTGACGTAAAAATAATTTTATATTGAAGAGAATAATCATTATATGAATTACTGCTTAAACATTGATTTGTATGTAGTAGTAATAAATTTGATAAAAAAAAAAAAGAAAAAAAAGAAGGAATTTGGTGAATATAAATGGTAAATTAACAATTGGTTTGACGTAAAAATTATAAAGACGTAAAAATAATTTTATATTAGAGAGAATAATAATTATATGAATTACAAGCAGTTTAAAAAGTAATGATATGATTATGAATTATAATTTTATTTACATATGAAATAAATGGCTAGTAGATATATATAAATTAAATGTGGGTTATTTTTATAAAATATAAACTTATGAGTCAACTTTTATATTTTAAAAATGTCATATCATAATTTTTGGAGAATTTGAAATTTCATCTCACGAAATAAATATCGATCTGAAATTGCATGCCCAAACGTTAATTTTATGTCATGATCAAACGCGTATTAGTCCAACCCGCTCGTTTGACATCTTCGTATAATTGGGGTCCTTTTGTTTTTGCTTTCTAGTCCCACTGGCTCTGTTAATTTACTATATTAGGCAAGTAAAACATGTTAATGTGTTTTTCACATTAACGCGATATAAAATCATATCAATTCGATAGAATTTGTCAGTAAGCCGACATGTTTGTACATATACATTAAGCTGAATATATATATACAACATCAATCTAAAATTTTATCGATTTATCATGATCTGTATGTGACTGTTTAAATGAAATATCACGAGCTAGTAAAAACTAAAAATGATGATAATTGTGATAGCGTAAAGGGAGGGACCTTCTCTTCTAGTTAGCTACGTTTTCCTTTTTTCTTATATTGATATTGATATTACTTAGCTTGATAAATCCCTTTCATCCTTTGCATGGGGTCCTTTTTGTAATTCACAAATATCTCAAATGCAATTAATATCTTGTTTCAATCTAGATACATGTAATTTGGCTATAATTATATGTTTATATTACGTTATCGTCTCATATTTTATGTATAAATGTGTTGTTACATCGTTATATTGAATGTTTTTTTAGTTTATTACGAGTTTTAAGCGTGTAAGATATGTATTAGATATTCTTAAAAGATCCGTTGCAAATTATCATATGCCAGATATAAATTCCTAGAAACGTCTTTTGATGGAAAATTAATATATTTAATTTATGGTACTTTTATTAAAAAAAATTGTACGTGAGATTTATTTTTACCTTCATTAGTTTTACTAGTAATCTAAAAGATATTAAATTTCCTTTCGTTGTGGGATCCTAATATCGGGTGAAAAATAAAATAAAAATCGTTAACATAATAATAATAATAATCTAAGTTTTCACGATAATGCTTATAGACATCTACACATGATCCATAATAACTATGCAAAAGCATTCTTGATTTTGAGTTGAAGTAATTATTCAATAGTATATGAAAATTCAATGATATAAAGGAGATAATTTTTTTATACATTGATTAAACGAAACTATATGAAAATCTAACAATAATTTATTATTAACCTAAATAAGCAGTCTGTCAAAAATAATCTTTGGTGAATTTGGTGAAAACTTTAAAAGGGCTTAACTCAACGTCAAACTCCCTGCTCTCAAAAACTTGCAAATTGCTTCTGTATTTGGCTATGTTATATGTTACTGTTTGACTGAACATAAAATTTAAAAATGAAATAAAGATTTTAAAAATTTGTGATTTAAAATAAGTTATGGATATTTGTGTAATTATAAATTATTTTGTTAAAGGATAAAATAAGAAGTTTAAAACGTAAATTATTACTAAATGTAGGTGTTATTCTATTTAATACGAGCTAAAGATAACATCATATAAATTGAGACGACCAATTACACTTTATTTTATCTAGCATATAAAATGAACGGTCAAAACTATCCTTAAACAGAAGGGCAAGTGTGGAGGTGGAGGTGTTTGGCTTGCACGTGTGGAGTCCATGTCGCATTTTAGCACATACATGGATATGCTTCCGTTAAACAGAAAGGCAAGTGTGGTGTAATGATTAGAGGGGAAGGACATCTTTGAGCCGAAATATAGTTTAAGGGTATATATAAGTTATTTCGAATAGTTTAAGGGTAATTTTGACCCTTTTTCCGTAGTCGTTTATGTGAAGGTGGGGTCTATTTGGCGTGCACATGTGGCGCCCATGTGACATTTAACACACACATTGATACTTCCGTTAACTAGAAAGGTAGGTCTGACCCAATAGTTTGACGGATAGGATAATTTTGAGTCGAAATATAGTTTAAGGATATATTTAAGCTATTTCAGATAGTTTAAGGATAGTTTTAACCCTTTTCCGTAAAATAAAAGATACTAAACAAACAATTCCATGGTCAACATAATATGGATGTAACATTTGTCCTCAAAACAAGTAAGTCTAATTAAACAATAACACAATTAACGTTTGTAAATTATTTTATCATACATCATACATATCATTAAAAGTCATAAAATTCAAAAGTATATTTTTTTAAAAACTTTGTAACTGATCAAACTAAATCACATAAAATAAAACGATGCATCACTTAGATATCTTTATAGCATCTTGTTGATAACTTTGTTAAACTACAGAAGCACTAGTAGCAATTAATTACATTATATTTTTTTTTCTCAAATGACCCTTACATCTTATATATATATATATGTATAGCTTCTTAATTAAATTTTTCTATTACCAACGTGAGACTTTATTCGAACATTCAACAGCAAGAACCTTCTCTAATTCCGCAGCACGACAAGGGAATTCAAGAACACCCTCTTGACTAAAACCATATTCCTCTTCAGCTTTCTTCAATAATTTTAAAAAAGATGGATGATTTAAACAATGCAAATTCACCACAAACCTTTGTGGTTCCTCTTCAGGATTCACTGAAAAAACAGCAAAATGTCCTTCTTTCACATCATTTGGCACCAATAATGTCTTGCCACGTGGCGTTTCGACGGAAAATTGATCACTATTATTTGACATTTTTTTTGAATTGAGAATTAATTGATGAAGATATTGAGTCTTCAATAACTTCCCTATGATCTTGGACTTAACCATATTTTGATCTTAATTAATGTTTTGATAGTAAAATGAAAATTTTAGGATTTGGTTTGTTTTTCTTATAGAATTTGAGTAGGGGATTTATAATATAAAGTATTATATTGGGTCCCTATTGCATGTGCTTTGTAACCTTTTTGGTTATTGATGCTAACATATCATATAATACATCTTTTTCCAAATTCACTTTTCCAAACTTTATGTTGTTTTGTACTTGGTGGAAATAAATTATTGAGTTAGGTCAACTCATATTTAAATTTTGATTTTGTACATAAAGTACAATTTTTAAGCGAAAGACGTTCAGATTATTCGAAAAATCTCTATACTCAGAAATTCAACGAATGTACTTATAATACGAGGTAAAGTAGTTTGCTTTGAACCAAATTAGCTACTACACTTTATGCGCTTAACTATGAATGTGAGACTTTATTCACGTACTCAATCGAGAAAAGAAGAGTATTTAGTTCTTTCAAAAATAAAAATAAAAATGTTAGGTTAAGTTGATAAACTCCAAAAAATTCTTTAAAATAATTTTAAAATTGTTAGACAGGTAGTTGCCAGATTAGAAGGAACAGAAAACAAAGCAGAATTAAGAGAAACATGATTAACAAATTATAATTAATTAATGATTTGACCTTTCATATATTGCTCACATGAGAGAAGAAAAGGATATGAGGAAAGGCCAGTAAGATTTTCCATTTTGGGTGTGTTTGGTATGAATTATTAATTAGATTATTATACAAGTGTTATATATATATATATATATATATATATATATATATATCGAAAAAGGGTCATATTGTCTTTATACTTTTAAAAAAGGGTTATATTTAATTTGTTCTTCGTTATAATTTTTTTGGTATATTTGGCATTGCCATTCAACTAAAGATGCATATTTGTACTTGAACGGTTAAGTTTCATATCTCCACTTTTCATCCTATGTGGCATCTACATGACATGCTCACATAGATATTTTTTTAACTGGTATAAGTATATATATATATATATATATATATATATATATATATATATATATATATATATATATATATATATATATATATATATATATATATATATATAGACATGCCACGTAGGCACCATGTAGACATTCCATAAGATGATAAAAGTGGAGATATGAAACTTAACGATTTAAAGACAAATATGTGCCTTAAGTTGAATAACAAGAGCAAATATATCAAAAAAGTATAACGAAAGACAAATATAACTCTTTAATGACGAAACTAGAGAATATATGTATTTGTTCCTAAAAGCTAAGGTTAAGATTTCTCTTTAATTTTTTAATATAAGTACTTTTGACTTCTAAAAAATATGATAAAATAAATTATTAAAATAATTACTTTAAATATTGATCATCTAAAAGATACTAAATTCTCCTTTGGATACTTCAATTGTCACATCATAAAAGTCTAAATATTTTCTATTGTAATGCTTATAGACACCACATGTGAATTGTGATCCATAATAACTATGTCAAAGGAGAAATTTATTCAATAATATTAAAGGATACCTTCATAAATTAATATTTAAATCAACCTAGTAATAAGCAATCGATAAAAAAATTTAATTTGGTGTCACGTTTCTTAGCTCTCAAAAACTTGTAAATTGTTTAATCGATAATTAGTTGAGTAGTTTGTCACTCTGTAGTATTTTATTTGTCTTAATTTATGTGAACATATTTGATTGGACAAATAATTTAATAATAAAATAAGGACATTTGAAATCTATAGTCTAAAATATATATAAATATTTAAGTGATTATAAATCATTTTATAAAAATAAAATAAAAAATTAATTATTATAAAATTATGTAATAAATTATTCTTTTTAAGACTAACTAAAAAAAATATTATATTAATTGAGACATGAGGATAAGGAAAAAGAGAAGCTTAAAAAGTTCCACTTCATTTTTGGTTTATATAAATAAAATGAAATGTACTAAGCAGAAAGTTCCATGATAAACTTTTTGTATATTCACAATATTTAGCTTTAATGTTTACGTTTATTTAACAGGAAATGCTTACAAATTCACTTTTTTAAAAAGAGAAACTCGTAATACTTTCAAATAAGTATTTTCAGTTACGATACTGCATACTTTCTTTGTTTCAATTCATGTGTCACACTTTTTTTCTTTTGTTCTGTCCTGAAAAAGAATGACATTTTTTGTTATATTTAAAAGCAATTTTAACTTTAAACTTTTTTATTTTTCTAAAAATATTTTTCCAATTTTTTTTTTAGAATTTAAACTTTAAAATTAAGTGTGTTAGGCTGATTGGATAATCTCCAAAAGTTTCTAATATATAAAAAGATTTGCTAGACAAGAAGTTGGCAGATTCAAATGCATATTCCTCTTTCAAAGGGAACAAAAAATAACAAAATAGTTTTAAGAGAAAAAAAAACTTTGAACATATTTAAAAGGGCCAGTTAGATTTCATTAAATTGTTGTCCACATATTATTATTATTATTAATTAATTTTGATACATATGAGTTGGATTTTATATATTGGCTATCTCTAATTATTCGTTTTTTAGTCAACTCAAACAATGGGTAGGAAGGACTTATTTTTATTTATTTTTCTGTAATTTTATGCACTTTTTTGACTTACGTGATATCCAAATATCTTTCACGCGCCTCAATTGTATGGAGTCACGAAGTGTGTCATGTAAGACAAAAGGTGCACAAATTACAAAAAAAAAAAGTTCAGGAGAATAATAGGATCTTAGTTTAGTTAAGATGTGTCTCTGAAATTTCGATCATAATTTAGGAGGTACTTGTGCAATTTTTTTTTGCTAATAGTTGATGTTTCATTTTCTTAAACAACTAATCATGTAATTAAGGTCCCTTAATGTTTGGTTTTTCGCCCCACACAGTTATCCCTAATTAACAAACAACTTGTCTTAATTCAAATTAAGTAACTTTAGCTCGAACTTTGTATGGTATAACGACATATTCAATGATAATTCCACAACACAAACTTTACCCTAAGGTAGATAGATTGTTTCTCAAAGACCTTCAATAATACGATCGTAAACTTTTAAATGATTAAATGAATTGTGATAAAATTTAGAACTAAAATCCATGAAAGATCAAATCTTCAACTTAATAGTCTAAAATGTTGTACAAAAAAAGTATTCAAAAGGTCAAGTCATTGTTTGCCTTTTTTTCATGTTGTTTGGACAATAATTGGTTCCATATCTTTTTCTTTCTTTTTTTCTTAAGAACTAACACTGTTGTTCACTCAACCGTTTAAATTAAAAATAATCAACAAATACGAAATATATGTATATTTAGCATTGTGTATCGATAAAATATTGAGGTCCTCAATTTATTGCACCACACTTTCCTGAACGTGAGAAGAAACTACATCTGTCACGTGAGAAGAAAATGAACCTTGGGCGTAACTTAGCTCCTTAAACAAGCTCACGAAGTGAAAATTGTCCACATTCCTCATCGATCACAACCGATGTGGAGATACTGAAACTACATAAAAGTAAATCTTACTGAATGTTATAGCAGTGATGGAGTAAAGCTTCCAGTCAACTCATCGTCTTTGACTCACTGATGAAATATCCATAGTAATAATCCTGGTTTTCTATCCTAGATAAAAGAACGAAGTTAGTCAATCAGATTGATAGAAAACTCAACAACATATACAGTGTAATTCTACGAGTAGAGCCTGGGGAGGGTAATGTGTATGCAGACCTTACCCTATCTTAGGAGGTAGAGAGAGATTGTTTCTGATAGACCCTCGGATAAATTAAGAACTCATAAGGTGAATTTTTTTTGAGAATATGCATGTTCACAAGCACAACAACGACAATAAGAAGCCATCAGAAGAACATATTTCTCAAATATGGAACAGATTAGTCCAACAGTTTTCTTCACACGAAGTTGGATGACATAGCAACGAAGTTGAAAATTTTAATATGCAATGACTAGAACATGAATCGAATTCACTTCACTAGTTTCAGAAATGATATTTTAGCTTAATACCATTAGGATTATGTTCTCTTATAATTCAACAGCACAGTTCTGTGAAATTTACTGACGAGTTTCCATAGAATTCAAACGACTATTTCAGAAGGAGTCCTAAGAAAAAAAACTCCGTCAGTGATTTCAAACCACATCCTCGAAGGCTCGAATCTTTCTCTACACCATTCATATTCTCCATAAAGATCTAGAATTGCATATTCTTAAGAAATAAGAAATCATGTGGTCAATAGCTAAAAACTACGAGCTGCTACATAATAGGCTCAAAAGTTCTATAATTCCGGACCAATGTGCCAAAGCAAAGTATATATATGCCCAAAAACATCAGCTCGAATTGTTATTTAAGAATTCAACATATAAACATATAGCTGAAGAGATTTCAAAGAAACTAGAGTGAGAAGTACATTTGGCTTTAACATAGAGGGTGACGTAAGTTACCATACTTGGAGCAGAGCAAAAGTATAAGATAATCTCCCTTCTCGACCAAGGGTGGATCCAGGATTTAAGTTCTATGGGTTCGACCTTTAAGGTTCTTAGTTGAACCCATTATATTTTTATGGTTATGAGCTCATATCTATATTTATTTTTTTAAAGAACGTGGTGTATGGCCAACTTCCGCGCACCTCGACTAATTTCACAAGATACCTCCCACCTCCCACCATTTCAACCACTTCATTGACCTATAGGCACACCCTTGGGTGTGTTATGAGCTCATATCTATTATTTGTTGCAATGTAGTAAAGTTTTACACACAAAGGTTCAGATGAAACTGGTAACATTAAGCTACATCTGCCCATAGGTTGATCAGTACAAACGGATCCAAAATAATGGCTAAAAGGAACTGTAATTTGAGTCTATAGTTTTGATTTTTTAGGTAACATGACTCGTTAAACAAAAAAACAATACATTACACTCGCCAAATCTTATTCTTCGGTTTTGTTAGTACTGTTGTTTTATTTACTTTGTGGTATCTACACTGTATTATTGTCAATACTTCTCTTTCTTCATTATTTTCATCATTGCCTTTTAGTCTTGCTCTTTTTGCAAATCTGTTCTCAAGCCAAGGGTCTATTGGAAACAACCTCTCTACCCCCTCAAGGATAGTTGTAAGGTCTACGTATAACTTACCCTCTTTATACCCCACATGTGGGACTACGTATGTTATTGTTGATAGTGGCCAAATCTCCCGTCCATATGGGCCTGAAAAGATGCGCAAACAGTTGTGGAACCTTCGCCATATGTAATGGTCTTAGGTAGAGGCTTGAGCATCTCCCAAAGCCACAAACCCCACTCCATCAATTACCTAAGTTGTTCGAACTCGGATATGAGTGTCCAACACGGGTCCTAATCCTAAGTTCAGATTCGGTAAAATCTAAATTTTATGATTTGAGGGTACAAATCCAGGTATAGGTGCTGGGATTCTACTAAAAGAAATTCAAAATTATAAAACAGAGCTACAAAGATATTCTAAATTTTGAGAGATACTCTGTGGATATAATATTGAGACAAAAGGACTATAATATTGAAGGTACGTCATTTCCCATGTCTAACATCTGTTATATCTTTCATTTTGAGAAATCAAAATCTCAATTTCTCCCCTAATTTGTTCATCGATCTAGTCACAATATGACCTCATACTAGACAAATCCCACATCCACACTAGTGTCGTATCGACACAGGTTCGGCAGCAAACAAGTTACTCTAGTAAATGTAGATGGTAAGATAATGCTAAAATTCAAAAGGCAATTAGCAAAAGCACAACCACAGTTCCGGGGTCATCAATAAGAACATTTTAACAATAAAATCCTTAACATTTCAAAGACCTTGTGTGTACAAACATGATATACTTATAAACACTTAAACATGTAGCAAGAGAAAGTTAGAGAAAACAAAAAAAGTGTTCGGCTTAGTCTTTACCAAAAGGCTAGCCTATGATCAAGCAGTTTGTTTGCGTTCAAACCCAGTTCCAGGGTCATCATCACAGGGGACGACATCTAGTCCAGTGACAATAGCAGATGGTGGACCCCTCCGACACCTCTGCTCCATTTCCTGAACTTTTTCCGGGCTTCCAGAAAACAAAGCCTCCACCGATCCATCCCTCCGATTTCGAACCCAACCTTTCAACCCCAATTCTTTAGCATTCTCCACAGTCCAGTCCCTGTAAAACACCCCTTGCACTCTCCCTTTAATCACAGCTCTAACCTGCAACCACAATACATAAGTAACAGAAATGCATGAAAATATGAACACTCATTACTGAAAAAACACCTTAAAGTCCCATATTTTTAAAGAACTTTTAACTTAAAATCACAGCTACCTTGCACACACAACACACAAATACCTAAAATTAAATGATCAAACAATCATAAACAACAAGTAGCTTAAAGTCTCGTCCTTTCGTATATTTTCAACTGAACCCACAGCAAACCTGCAGCAGCAGTAACATAATGTAAACAAAAAATCCAACAATCATCCAAGAAAGCTCAAAATCTCATCCGTTTGAAGAATTTCAATAGAAATCACAGCTAACAAAAAGACGGAGCAACAACCAAGAAAAATCTAACAATAAGAGAACAATAGCTCATAATCTTATCTCATTAAGAATTACAAGTAACATTACGTACACACCACCCTCCCAAGACCCCACGTGTGAGATTACACTAGCTATGATGCTATGTTGTTGTTGTTGCAAGCTAACCTGCAGCCATAGCACCACAAACACCCAAACACCAATTTCCTAATAAACGCTCAAAAAGCCATCTTTCTCTTAACACTGTTCGGATGGTTGTTACGTATTGTTTCATAATGTATCGTATCGTATTGTTTTAATGAAAAGAGTGTTTGGTAGAGTATATCATTCTCCGTCCTTAAATAATGTCACACATCCCTATCAAAAAAGTAGGATATAAGGTAGAACTACTATTAACAAGCTCACAATGACCAAAACTCAGATACAGATCAATCACCCGTTACCATTAACAAGCTCAAAATCACATCGTAAAAACAGAATCACAGCAAATAGCACATAAATATCAAAAACTCAGAAACAATCAAACACTCATAACAAGGGGTAAGGGATAATTAGCTCAATATCTCATCTCCTTAAGAAATTCAATCCAAAATCATATCACCCTTACAGCCATAGCACACAAAAAAATGTCCTAAATCCACAAATCACTAAACACCCATTTCTCAAAATCACATCTTTTTCACCAATTTGAATCGAAAAAACGAAAAGGGAAGTTAAGACTCACAAATCACCAAACACACATTTCTCAAAACAAGCTCAAAATCGAAAAGGGAAAGGAGGACTCACCGTTTTAACATCAGGGTTAGCGTCGGAATTTAAGGAAGACATAGGAGATGAAATGAATTTGTGCAGAAACAGAAGAGATGAACTACGAGGTAATAGTAACAGAGGAAGCTGAAATGAAACTCGTTTTACACCTTTATATGAATCAATAACACTATGGTTGTGCATAATAAACGAGATTGTTGATCTTGTTTGCCATTGCTGCAATAGTGAGTCTAGATTGTTCTTGTTAAGCTTCGTAATAAAATGGGATTTGAAGAATGAATTTGTGAAACGACAAGTGATTCTTTCTGTAGAAAAAAAAGATACAGATGTTGAAGCTACCATCAATGCCATTCGATTCATATTCCATCCACCATTCCTTTTTGTTCTAGATTTAACGAAAGAGACATGGTGGGAAGATCACATAACGAAAATTAAATAGGGACACGTGACGACGTTATTGGTCAATATACCCTTTATAGTATCATTACATATACAATACATATAGAGTGCTTTAGTATTAAATGAAATGAAATTATCGATCAAAAATGATCCGTTAAGCAAAACTAATCAGTTTTATGACCATTTAAGTAGTTTTTGCTTAAATTTTATAGTGTTAAGAGCTAATTACATTATTTTTTTACTCTTTCTAAAATTATGAAAATCTCTTAAAACTGAATATCTGAATACATAGGTGAGAGTGGTATTGGAGAGGAAAACAATATATTCGAGAAGGGCTAGGATATTCAGATACATCATTAGACTTTCGGATACGTTTACAGACATCTGGATACATAGTCGTATCAGCCAGAGGAGAGGAGGGTGATGTATCTAAGAGGTATTATCAAAAATTAAAATTAGACATATATTTAGGTAATTTTTCATAAAATGTTTGTAAATATGGCTATTCTTTAAATAGATCCTAAAAGTTGCTATATGTGCACTTCACTTGACATTAAGCTTTTTTGGGTCAACAAATACAATTAGATGGGCTTTACTATTGGATTATGCAGTTGATTTGATGGGCTTTATTTCTGGAGGCCCATTTATAACTTTTGCTATGGACCTATAAGAACTCTCCTATTTTATCTCAATTGATATTATCAAAAATTAATGTTTAATTTTAGTACAATTAAAGATTTTATTAAAATAGAAAATTGATATTTTCATAGAGAAAACATTGACATCAAAATTTAAAATTGCATATTGAAGAGTCTCACATCAATACCTTTTAAAGGATTAGTGGTATATTTAATATAAATTAAATTATATTTTTCCAGCTAATTTTTAAAATTAAATTAGATTTAGTATCGATTTCTATAATACGAAATCAGAAAAGAATTCATTTCAAAAAAATTTATTTTCAATGTTAGGCCACCACATTAAATTGTTTACATGTCATATATATGTCCAATCTTAGACATAAAGGGAAAGTGTGTGTGAAGGGCCTCAAATCAACTCTTTAAAGGATGTGTGATTTCTATAATTAATTTACTCAACATGAAATTAGTGAAGGATTCATTTCAAATTTTATCTTCAATGTCAGGTCATCATATTAAATTGTTCATACATCAGATAAGTCTAGCCTTTGACGTAAGGAGGCTTTTTTTTGGGGGGGGGGGGGGGAAGGGAATTGCGAAGAGTCGAATATTGATTCTTTAAGTGAGTGATCTCTTTAGTAATATTTAAGAATGCTTAATTTTTTAGTTAAATTATACGCACATATTGATGACTGGTCAATTTTACATGTATTTGTGCAACTCTTTGCTTACTTTCGTTCACCAATTTTATTTTTATTTTTAAATAAAATGTATGTCCAAACATAACTTTGTATTTCAAAAATCACAACTTTCAATAACTCAAAATTTCTAATTTTAAAAAATTTCAACCTCAAAATTTATAATCAAAGTAGAGCTTAGTCCATAAAATTCTATAAACCTAAAAAGCCCAATTTATAATCCTTCTAGAGTTCTCTTGAAGAAAAGTTGTATAATACTAAATAATAGTAATTATTCTAATGGATTTTTAATTTCTTTTTAAGGAAGATATAGTGCTGCACACACTTCAATAATATTTTTAGGGATTGGCATAAACACCGAAAAACCGAAATATCGAACCGAATCGATTTGTTTCAAAATTTTGTTTCGGTATTTCGGTTTTTGATTCGATATTCGGTTTACTTTTTTATATTTTTCGGTATTTCGCTTCGGTTTTCAATACGTATTATTTTAATTTTCGATATTTCGGTTTAAACCGAAATATTATATTATAATTTTTACTATGTTTATATTATATTAATTAATAATTATTAATGTTAAATAATCTTTTAAAAAAAGAAAAAAAAATCTGAAACCCTATGTAATGTCCCTATTCCTAATTTAATATTCATCTTGCAGCTCTTCCTCTTCCTCAGTTCCTCTTGCAGCTCTTCCTCTTCCTTTCAGGCAGCAGCAGCCGCCGCCGTTAATAAAAATTCCACTAAGCAGGCCCATTAAAAAATCAAAATAAAAAACCGAATCGAAATAACAAAAACTGAACCGAATCAAAATATTTCGGTTCGATATTCGGTACATATTTTATAATAACCAAAAACCAAAAAAATCGAAAAAAACTGAAACCAAACCAAAATATCGAATGCCACCACTAAATATTTTAAAATATTTTCTCCAGCCACCAAAAATATTCAACTATATAACCTCTAGCTTATCCATATCCAAATAAGCCAAAATGATTCCATAAAGTCAAAAAAGTAACTATATAATTAACAAATAAAATAAAATCAAGGCTAGTCATTATGTTTCAAAAAAGTCTTCAATTTAAATCAAGAAAATATAGTCAGAATAATACATTTCTTTTTCTACTGTATATAAAAAAAAGAATCTTTTCAAAGTCTTTATTTTTGCCTTGTAAAGAGGGTTTTCAAACTTTGGGAACAAAAAGATTAGCTCAAAATAATAATGTTTTTAGATGGAGGGACAAAAAGCTACTATTTTATAAATTCTAATTATAACATCTTATATAACTTTTTAAACACTATGTTTAACAAGTATTTTATATTTTGAAGAAGTCATTATTATTAGAACAAGTTTTATGCTAATCTACCAGTCTATATATCATTTATTAAATTAATCAATTCAACTCTATAACCATGTGTGAATCGTTTAAACTCGAATAATTATATCATTTATTAATAATTAAAATAAATATTTCTACAATATTTTGAGGCGAATTCAGAATTTGAGGACTTAAGGTATATTCATATTATTTTTATTAAGCATTAGTGGGACTTTCAAAGATAATTAACGAATAATAACGTATTAGATTGGTAAACCGAATCCTGATCGCGTAGGCGGGTGTGTTGGCTTGTACCAGCAGTATCAAGTGTCCTTCTATGCTTTCTACGGGCGTGGTTACTTATTTTTAGTTTCTGTCAGTTTCTCACGATAAATCGATATATATATATACGTGATTTTTTTTCGAAGCTAGTGAGTGTACCTCTGACGATAATAGTTATTTGTGATCCTTCAACTACTAAACACATGCTTTAATATAGTTTAATTTGATCTTATATGATATTTATAGCTGATAATTTTAAATTTAAATATTTAAATTTATATAAAATTAAACGAGTAAAATCAGTAGTTTAAATTTGAATCTATCTAAAATACCTACATTGTTTATTAAAAATAGGTGGGCTTGTGGGGGGTGGGGGTGGGGTGAACCTGGTTTTGAAATAAATGGTCTAATATGGAACCAACAATTAATATTTTTGACTAATATGGTGGCTAGTGTTACTCAACTTGTATTTTTCTTCCCTAGTTATAATGAATTGTAAAGAAAAGGTTCCATTTGAATTTAATTATTTTGACTAGAAACATTCTACTTTGGTTTAATTCTTATATATATATCATTTAATTTATCCAAATAATGAAGCAATTCTACTTTACTTTTTTCCCTTTTCCTATTGGTTGTCCTAATATCAACTAATTCGTGGTGTTGCTATCAGAATTTTCATTAACGAAATTCAGAATAAAGAAATTTATCACATAAAAATGTCAAATGAATTTAATACGCATATCTGACATTTGTATACTATAATTCTTAGGCGAAAGAAAGTCATTTGAGTAAGAATAATCTCACGTCGATCTCTTAATCATTACGCATACACATACGTAATCGACTCTAATATATCCCGTTTCACCAAGCTTTTGAAAGCTAGCAAAGCTATATTTCATTAATAATATCCTATTAATTTATATTTAAATTGCTTTGAAAAAATCACCCGATCAATAAAGATTATAATTCAAAGGCGATCAAATCTATTAATGTACTTACCATATATGTCTTATTGTAAGAAACATATATTTTCTTCTTTAATTTTGTTTTTCAATGAAAAATTTATTGTTATTATTTAATATTTAATTATTTTGGTCTGTGATGTTGAAAATGAAAGACAAAATTAATGTATTTCTATACCCACGGTTGGTTATTTTTGGACTTTGGGTTATAAATTCAAAATCCAGCATGGCAATATGAAAGAGTGACGTGGACTGGGACCCACATTTTTTTAAGAGTCAAATTTAATATTCTTCAAACCCTTTTTAGTTCATACTCACATGTTTTTTTTTTAAAATAAATTTAAAAATGCCACGTCATGTATTGCCACCCATCATACATGTCTCATGCTCAACATGTCATGTCATGGAATATGGTCATCATGATCATTCATGTATGTCATTAAGTTTGGTTATATCATCAAAATAGTATTAAAACTTTCACTAATTTGTTGTAAGGGATATGACTTTTGATAAATAAAGGAAAATATTGAATATCTGATTGTCGTATATTTTAGGCATATAATACATAAACATGATCATTAACTTAACGTCAACTGACAACTATGACCCTTAATTTTGGGTGTGCATAAGTACGCAATTGAACTTGTATAAAATTAAACAAAAAAAACATATTCATCCTACATGGCAATTTGTGTCCTACGTGACGTCATACATGTATTATGTCATGTAGGATACGTGTGTCTACTTGTTCAATTTTATACAAGTTTAAGTGTCGACTTGTGTACGCACGCTCAAAGTTGAAGGGAATCATAATTGTCTGCTGAAATCAACTTAAGAGTAATGTTTATGTATTATGCCAAAAAGAAATAATTGAATATAGTTTGATGTGTATTATTGTGTTTTAATACACATATAATGATAGTTTAGTAGAAAACAAAAAGAACAATTAATTGTAGTTGGAGTGTGTTTTAATACGTAGATGACGATAATTTTAAAAGGAAATAAACCATGCTTAGTAAATAATTTATTTTAAGGAATTTTGAAAAAATTGTGTTCTATTATTTCATTTGAAATCTTTTTATACCTCTCTTGATAATTTGCCCTCTTTTTATTTTATTTTTAATGGTTGAAATGTTTAATTATTTTTAATTTATTTTTCTTAAGAAGAAGCCAAAAACATGGCCACGTCATAATCATTGCTGAGTCAGAGGCATTAGAAGGTCAATTTCATGACTCATTGCCACAATACCCTCTCCATCTATGAGTTTCTTGCGGTGTCTTTTTTTCAAATCGATATTCAATATATGTATTAATTTTGATTAAATTTTTACTCACATCGATGTCGTCTTATGTTAAATATTTTCTAACAAAGATAATATTGTATTTAAGATTTAAGCTCAATTTTCTAATTATGATGTCTGGTTTATTTTCTTTTATCACGTTATATTCGATATTAATATTGAACTTAAGCAAATTTCGACTTAAGCTAAAAACATCCTACATTAAAAGAAATATTATCTAGTAAATACGACTTTATATTTGATATTTAAATTATTACAAATAATTTAACATTTATTGGATTTTAAGAAGTATATTTCATAAAGATAATTTTATATTTAAAATTTAAATTCGAGATATTTGATTGAAAATAGAGATAAAGTAATGATGTCTATATAATCAAGGCAATATATAGTTGATAGTGAACCATTTCATCAATAAACTAATTTATCATTATTATTTTATATTTTATTATTTATAAGTGCTAATAAAATTAGGTTATTACCAAAATCTCTTCCTTTATTATATATTACAAATTTTAGAGATGTCATTGTACTACTATTAATTAGTTTAGTTAGGGGCTTAAAAATCTCTTAACCCCTTTATTAATTACCAAATTGGACCACACTAGTGATTTTGTCACCTCATGTATTTAATTTTTTTTTTGGTATTTTAGGTTTCAGTTGAATAATATAAGTGGGCATGCATGTTTACGTAAAATCTCGTAGTATGTTTGACCAAATTTTTAGAAAAATATGAGTATCTTAATCAAAATAATAATAAAAATTGCACAAATGACATTTTCTAGAAGCATTAACATTTCTCAAGAGCTTTGCCTAATACAAATTATTAGTTTTAATAATATTGAAAAAGAATTTTTTTTTTTTTTAAAAAATAATGAAAAATATTTCTCTTAATACCGAATACACCCTAAAAGATTACGTGTGAAACTTTTAATGGCCTGCAGGCTGCAAAAGTTGGTTTTAAATTTTGTAAATACGTGTATGTAATTAACAAATAAAAGAGGCAAAAATGATATTTAAATTATGTAAAAATCATTTTTGAATTTGATATGTGAGTGACAAAGATAATTTAATGCAGGCCTAAGAAAATAAAAATGATTTTACTTAAAAAATGAAGAGATAAATACGTTATTTTTGAAAGATAATTAACTTGAGTATAACAAAATAAAGAATGAAAAACTAAAATAACAGTGAAGAAAATATAACAATTAATATGAAATAAAAATAATTAGTAGAAAGAAAAAGCAAGGCACTACAAGATTAAAGTTAATTATATCTAGACAGACATCACTAAGCCTAAATTTTTACTTCACTATCTGCTAACGTTTCTACTCTAATAATCCGCAACCTTGAGTCACACACTCTAAGCTCATCTCATCAGTAAGTTGAAATTGCGTTATGTTCTATCTAATAATCTTTTTAAATACTTTTTCAACTTATCTTTGTCTTTCCCGACACCCTCTATATCCAACCTCTCACACTTCTTACCGAAAATATGTATATCTCTTCTTTACATGTTTAAACTTTCTTAATTACGCTTTTCTCATCTTCTTTAGTTCTAAGGCAACTTCCGCTTTTGCTCAGATATCCTCATTCCTACTCTTATCATTTTTAATATATCCACAAATCCATTTCATCATCTTATTTTCACAAAATAATTTTAAAAAATATTGATGAAACTTTAAATTATTTAATTAAATCTCATCACTATGTATTAGGTAAAAATATTATAAATGAATTATTATGCAACTAACTATATATTGTCAAGATGACGTGGAACTGAAGCTGCATTTATCTTGTTTTAGCCGGAGTGAACCATGCCATCAATCCCTTCTAGAATCTTCTAATATTAGGTTGAGTTAATAAATGAACGGATCAGATTTTATTTTTTCGTTATAATAATATATTCATCTCGATATATTTTATTTATAAATTTAAGCAGGAATTGGACGAGTCACATTTTTATATATTAATTTTTATTGAAATACTATATTTTTGCCACACATATATTCATGTCTTTTAATGAGACACTTACTTTCAATCTTTTATTCGATATTTAATAGCTATAAAATCGATCAACAAATTTAATTTCGTGCCACATAAGACCGATTTAATTAAAAAAGAAACACCTCCTAACATAATTTATTTCCCTAATAATCAAGTAAGCCTACCCTAATGGAAAAATTAGTCGTGTACAACATATATACAAACTTAATAAAGAAAATTATATTTTAGTTTTTTAATTAAGACAAGTATGTACGGAGTCAGCAAAGCATGATTTGAAATAAAATATTTGAAGAAAAAAAAAACAATAAAGAAAATATTCATAAAAATGTTTTATTTAAATTTTATATCACTAGATATTGTTTGAGGTTAGGTATATACGTGGCCATTATATTATTGATAAATATGACCTCATGTAGCAAAATCCATCCCACAAAAATATAATTTAAAAAATATATATATATATAAATAAAAAAAGCTCAAAAGCATGCCTTTTCTATTGAATTTTAGGGGCCAATAATATGACCTAATTAATTAATTAATTAAAATAAAGTAGTATTGTTGACTGCTTATGTTAATTTGTACCTAAACCTATATTATTTTAATTATAAATAAATAAATAAAATAAAATAAATAAACCTTGTTAGGAGTGGATATTCAGATTACATATGAAAATGTTGATTTTAAAATATGAAAATCAGGTTAAATATGAAATCAATGATGTATATATATATATTATTTATTTATTATTATTTATTATTATTATTATTATTATTGTTTTGGTGTAGGTGGCTCCCATTTTTTTCTTTAGATAATAAAAGCCTGTCCATAGCTTGCCAAATGAATAATTATTTCCTTAGTATTTGGTAGATTCCTCCTTATCTTAAAAAAAATAAAAAATTGATATATTGATATTATTTTTAGTTTTTTTTACCAAAAAAAATAATGTGAAGTACATTATTTTATCTAAAAATGTAGAGAATTGTTTTGGCTATTTTTTTATATGAAAATTGTTAATCAATTCATTTATATATATATATACGAGATATCACACATAAATTTTATACGAGATATTATACTCGATCATTTTATGTACTTAATTATATTTTCCACATGTTTCTTCATGTGGAGGGTTGTTTTTCTATTTTATGAGCCACACATATTGACATTTTTTCTTGATAATGTGTGATAACGAAATTTTAATTTGTGATATTTGTATTATTATACTGAATTGATGAACTCATGTTATATTTATATAAATTCTTTGATATACATCTTCATGTATAAAAAATTTCTCACATGTAATATAAAAATAATTAATACACTTAATAAGATCTGAATAATTATGATATAAATTTTAATATAAATATATTTAATGAATGAGATCTGAATAATTAATACCGATGCTAATAAAAATATATCAGACCTTAATAGAACTCTTTTGTCAACACATTTTCAATGATGAACTACGCAAAACATATACTCCAATAATTAATAATAATTCTAATAAATTTCAAGGTAAATTAAAATAAAATTGCATAGATAATATTTTTTTTAAAAAAAAATTATATTATTAATGCGTGTTGGATTAAAAATCTCTTGATGGATATTTGTATACATCATGCCAAAAATTAAAACATAGGAAAAAGATAGTATCAAATTGTTCTAATGATTGAAATGACCCACTAATCAAAATTTCAAAAAGCTAAGTCGATAGAGAATATTCATTATTTTCGTAATTGCAAGAATTATTTTTTCTCATAACTGAAGTAATATTGAGTATGTCGCCTGTCTAGCTTATAAAGACAAAAAGAACGAATAAAATTATCGATAATATAAATATTCTTTGTGTAAAAAAAAAAAAAATTTACAATCAAAAGATTGAAATATGAGAAATTTATAATTATAGAAATTGAATTATTTCTACGAGAATCGATCTTAAAAACGTATCACATTTAAAGTCTTTTCACTTTTATAAAATTATTATTCACATAAAAATGACAATTATTATATACTTTAATCATAAATGAAATCAGCATTTTGGCTTTTTGAATGGAATTGTGCCACATATTTATATTTTTTATATTATATATACAAAGTTTACTTGTATTAAAAGCAATAAACTTTAATTTTGTTCTCATTTATTATTAGAGAACCTGATTCAATTTAATTTGTTGACACTGATATTGTAAAATAAATTACTCTAACATTACCAAATCATCTAAAAAAATAATATTATAATATATATTCTTAATAAGTGAAAATTTTAAATTATGGTAATATAGTCTAATGATTTTTAATCATAATTTCAAAATTTTCTTCTTAATTTATACATTTATTTTTTTCTATAAATATCAAATATGACACGCTAACAAAAAATTCTCCATACGATACTTTCGAAATAATTTTTGTTATATTTTTGAACAAACATGATACTCCATAATTAAAATACTTCTTCTCTAGTGTGGCTGTGCCAAACTAGATTAGACAATATTGTCATCATCTGTTTTTTTTTTTTTTTTTTTTTTTAGAAAACTATGTAAATTAGAATACTATAATTATTTAATTTAAAATCAATCATCTCAATTTAAAAAAATATATATCTAGTGAAAAAGTTTGTGATGGATATTAATGTCTCATAAATTTATATTGAGTTTGTAACCACTTTTTATTTTCATCATAAATTTATAATAATTATTATTTCTATCGCGAAATTATAATTAAATTGCAATGTATCATGATCATATTCACCACAAATTTTGTTCATAATAAGAATTCATTTATAAAATTGTCACAAAAATTTCTATCACAAATATTCTACCACAATTTTTCTATTTTTCTTGAAGTTAACGAAAAGGCTTACATAACCATCTATATATCCGATACCAACTAATATTTATATTCTTTAATTTTTAAAATACATAAGTAGACACGTACAAACGTCCTACATAACCTTTTATATGATAATTCACATGAGATATATACTCAAACTGATTTGTATATGTTACGTAAGATATATCGCACATGTGTCTATACTTATTTAACTTTATAGATATTTAAATGCTTGTGTATATTATAAATTAAAAAATATAAATTTTAATTGAGATCAAATTAAATGACACACTTTTTTTATATTGAAAATTGTTTCATATAATAAAAATTTTAAAATTCTTTTGAGTGGTGTTTGATAATGATCCATGATAGGGAAATTTAAAAGATGTCTCTATTAAACATGCTAAATGATGTATGGACATATGTCATATTATAAGAATTAAATTTTTTTTTATCTCAACAATTATTGGCTCCTTTTATTTTGTCTTTATTCTACCTATAAAGAAAACTTTGAATTCTATACACACACGTAATTTTGCACAAAATGTTTTAAAATACTTCCTAAAGTATCAAAAATGAAAAACACTCACGAAAAGTTAGGACTTTTTAACTAGTTGAGTTAATTAATATAAATTTTATTTTAAATTTTTTTAAAATTTATATTTAAGTTCACAATTAAAGGTAATTATTGCCTCTTGAAATTCAATTATTATACCATATAAATCGAGACAGGAAAAATATAAAACAAACAATTACTAGCCGACTCAAAATTGTAAATCGAGTACTTATAATGAATCGCGATATAAGATAACTACAAGCCGACTCATAATTTAAAGTTTCGTTCTTAATACAAATATAAATTTTCGATCAAAATCATTAAGTTCGAGTTTCGTTCTTAATACAAATATAAATTTTTGATCAAAATCATTAGGTTTCTATCGAACCTGTAAGTAAAACTCTATTTATATATATTAGTATATACTAATTCTTTACGTTGTTGTTAATATACAAGTCAAACTTTTATCAATTAAATTAATTTTTGAATAAAAATAAATTTATCATTCCTATGTGTTACAAATTTACAATCAACCTTTTTTTTTTTAAAAAAAATATAATAATAATTCAACTTTTTTTTGTGGTTTGGCTTTTTTGGTCGTCACTATCTTATCTTGACAATTATTTTATTTTTTTGAAAATTTGACAAAATTGCATGAAACAATTGTGATATTATGGAGATGTTGCCAAAGCACTACGCAAGAAAACACTAGGTACAATAAATATGACAATATAAATTTTGGAATTTTTAAATATGCCAAATTTGATTAGATGGCCAACATGAAACGCATAAATAAATAAATAAATAAATTTATTAATAAAAAGAAAGGAGAAAAAGTAAATATATATATATATATATATATATATATATATATATATATTGAAGTTGGAACAAGAAAATGCCATTGTGATTTGAATTAAATCTCAATTACATTTGACAAGAGGTTGATTCGATGCGTCACTACAAGAAAAACACAAATTTATGAAGAAATATTCAATATTGATGATGATGAGTACTCATCGATTGTAACTTGTGATAATTTTAACCATGGAAAAATTCGTCAATATAAATGAAATTTACTATTGATATTTACAAGCACAAATTCATGTGTAACATGTCTGGTGCTCAAGCACCCATTAATCTCAACGTAAATGTATATATATAAACTTTTTGTAATAAATAAAGTATAAGAAAAGTCATATATATATATATGACTTTTCTTTTTAATTTTGTTAATTTCAACTTCCTTCTCTTCCATTTATACTTTATTTACTTTACCTTTAGTTTTAAATTTTCTCTTATATTTTGAATAAATTTCTTGTGATTTTAAAAAAATTTATAAAGAAAAATCATTGTTTTCTTGAAAAAATTTAACAAGTTAAAAATCCCTCAGGGTAATTTAGTTTATTTCTAAGAAATGACGAGTATTTAACTATAACGTTTAAAAAGTTGTATTTTATACCGTTAGACTAGGCGATTTTATAGTAATTTTATATTAAGAGAAGTAAACACCCACGAGCTTAAGATCCTGAATTCACCATTGAATATGAGTGATAAACTGTTACAGTTTAGTTATATATTATTGAGAAAAATAATTGCTACTCTGTCATAATTCCATAACATGATTATTATGACGAAATTGAGGATGAGTTAGTAAAAAATTTGTGATAGTGATATTGATTCATCGCAAACTTTTCACAAATAATTTCTTTTTATCTGTCACAAAATAGTAACGGAGTTAAGAATCTGTTACAATATTGAGTTAAAAATATAAACTAATGATGAAATTAATTGACGATTCGTAATTTTTCTTTCAATATATATTTATTAATCTGTCGTAATATGTTCTACGTGTATCACACATATTTACATACAAAATTATTTCAACAACTAAGTTTTAGTAGGGTTCATGAACTTAAAAGAACATCATCATTGAAAAATGAAATTCAAATTAAACTCGTGTTTCATTATCGTGTATGACTAGTACTCTTACAATAGCACCAATAATAAATCCAAGATATATATTATGTGATTAAATTTAACAATTTTGACTCAAATTTTAAATTTATATCAAGTATTTTTTAAAAATATGTTTGAATAATTTATTCAGATTTCAATATACAAACAAAAATAATTAAATTTTTGGTTTAAGTATATATATTTTTTTGCGGATCACGTTTTGCAGAACCCATTTGGGGTAAAACTCCAAACATGATTTTCTCCATATCAATAAGATCTCTGATTAAGATTGAAACGCTCTCACCAATGTACCACAACCTATGTTGATCGCCTTTAAATATATACATATATAGATACAAACTAACGTATTCAAAATGTCCAAATTTGACTTGTGTTTGTTTAGAAAGTGCAAATTTTTTCCAAGTATGGTACACTTTTTTTTCCATATATGAGTGCGCGCGCACGTGCGTGTATCATGGGGCACGTGAATATGTGTATCACGAAATGAAATCATTATTTGTTTTTGTTAAAATGAATATCAAATGTCGAGTGAAAAATTTCAAAAAAAAAAAGTATTTTTGCCACAAGAAAATAATTATGGTGATGAATAAATTAATTATTTTTTTCTGAAAAAAATATTTTTTTCAGAAAGTTATTGTGCATATGTAGAATTTTTAGAAAATACATTTTAAAAAAATAATAATTTTAAAGGAACTGAGACGTAAATATGCGATATTTTGAAGAATCAAATCAATATGCAAAATATTTATTCTTAGAATAGTAGTGAAGTTAATTACGCACACCATATTTTAGATTTGATTTGTTTGAAATAATTAAAACAATTAACGCATGATCACAAAGATCTATTTCATGATAAAAGTTATGATAGAGTGATAAACAGATGTTTCTTTATTTTTAATTACAAATTTTAAATTTAAGTTTTCTCGAATACAAAATCGTCTTTGTCAGAAAGCGTTTTATTCCTTAATGTGAAACTTATTAGCATGAATTCAGATTTAATCGAACTTTAATACATATATCAAACACTAAGAAAGTTAGAAGAAAAAAAGACCTATAATTGGACTTCATAATATTCTTCTAGTCAATAATCATAATCTTTATTTTTATTTATTTATTTATTGCGTATTTTATGGAAAAGATTTTGACATTGATTGGTTCTTTATGCAAAAAATTAAAACAATAGTCTAAAAGAATTCTTGATTAGTGACATTTGATAAATAATCGTGATTTTTGGATTATAGTCTAAGATTCGAATTACATCCTAAGGCAATATTAACATAAGGTACATGTTCTCATAATTAGAGTTTTTTATAAACAAATTTTACAAAATAAAAATAAAATCACTTATGAATAGGTGAATAAAATGTATAAGTTACGTATTAATCACGTAATGAATTTGGTTCCTTAATTTAACTAAAATAGAAAAGTAAATATCAATTGTTTTATCGAGAAAAATCTTTTTGCTCAAAAATGAAAATTACGACCTATGATGTGCGTAGAACTTTCAACCACATTTTAATTAATTTTTTTTCATTCTTCATAAATCCAAATGTTGAAATATTTTTGAAGTTTTGAGGATAACGATAAACTTAAGGTGAAAAATAACTGACCTACAAAAAAAGTTCGTAAGGAATTAATAGTGTTGAACACCTATCTTTTCAACTAAATATAATTAAGTGAGAGATTCATTAATTGACGAGGCATTTTATCGTCAACCGACAATAATTGACAATACTCCTTTTTAAAAAAAATATCTTTAGAAGCGAAAACGATCGATCTAAACCTCATTTTAATAATTTACTCATCAAAGTAGATACTTTTTTAAAATAATATTATATACTAATAAATCTCTCGATTTTACCTATTTCCTCCTATACTAACTCTTTAGAATATTTATTTAAATGCAAGAGTTAGCTCTTTTAATAAATGGCTTTGTAGACAAAAAAATTAACACCTTAATTTTGACCCTCTAAATATTATTTTGTTTTAATTATCATGGCTAAAAGAAGTTAACAAGAGTCAAATCTATTGAATAATTTATATATATAAAAAAAATATAACTTTGAGTATTTAAATATGTATCTTATATAAATTAATCAACATCATAACCAACCAAACCATGATTTTTTTTTTAGTTTTTAAAACATCTTGACTAAATATAATTATTCTAATTGAAGTTAAACGTAACCTTGTATTGGATTAATTAATACTTAACCTTTATAGTATTGAAAAGGCAAAATCAAATAGATATTTTCCATGCAATAATTATATTTAATTTCTTCATATTAAAGCTATTTGCAGTGTTTAAAGGGTATGTGTCAATTTTTTCAATAGAAAAATAACCAACAATGGATTAATTAGTAAAATTGTAGTTAGTTGTAATTAAGAGATTAATTTATCTAATATAATCCACTTTTTTTTAGCTAAACCAACTTCTCAAAAGTCACTTTTTATCAATTTGGAATTTTCTAGAATTATCTTATTTATCTAACTTCTCATTGCTTCTAGAGTTTAACATCTTAAAATATCTTATGTTTAATTTAAACCTTAAGCTAATTATAATATAATATGGAAAGGTTGAAATTTCTAAAAAGGGGAAAAATGACCGTTTTAAGCTTATTTCTTCATGATTCATGTGATAATTAAGAAATGTTTTGTAGTTGAACTAATTAACTAATAAACTAATATCTATACCATAATGTAAAATAATTTTTTATAGTGGTTGATTACTTAAAATGTACATTATATATGCAATCGTTCGTAATAAGTGAAATTAATAATAACTTGTATAGCAAGGCTCCATTATTATATGCGTGCAGGATTCATAAAAGCATGAGCTATTCGAAGACTTAAATTTTTTGCTTAGTTACGAATGAAGAAAATCTCTTCGAGCTTCCTTCACCAACAACTTATATATGAAGAAATCACTTTATAAAACTCGATAAATCTTACTTCCCTCTTCTCTTCACTTATTAAGTGAAAAAAAATTTGTTGACATTCTATAAGTAATATCATACGATTATTGTCGCATAAATATATATTATGAAACGAATGCAATATCCTAAGATTATTGTCAATCCACTATTTATGACCTTTTTAAGTCTTGGATAATAGTCTTATTTGGCTATGTAGATGGTAACTATTTAAATTAAGTTTATAATTATAAAGATACGCCTCACATATTAAAATCGGAAGAAATATAACATCAGATAAAAAAGAAGAATAAATAAAATAAAATGACACTGGTTGACATAAAAACCAGTGCAACTAATTATTGGTGCTTTAGTTTTCAATTAAAAGTCCTGAGTTTGAAGCTCGAACCTCAATAAAAACAAATCTAGAATTTAAAAAGTGTATGATCTTAAATTGATTTCATAATAATGCAATTTCATAATTTTATATCGTACAAATATAATTTTATCATTATTGATTAAACTCTTTGAGTGGTTCATAATAATTGATTATTTGACCTCAACTAATTGTTGATGAGACTTAATAAGCTTGAGCCTCTATGCCATTGGCTACAACATAATTCAATACTAGCTATCATTAATTCCATTTTCTATATATTTTCTATCATAAATTTATTGCAACTTTGAAAAATGTTTACCCTAGCTTGATACTAATTATATTTTGTTTGAAAATCCAAATAACAAGTTGTCAACTTTTTTCTTGGATTCCATCTCTCAAGTATCAAAAATATGACTTATAACAAAATATAACGGCGGAAGCAACTTTAGAATTTAGAATTTATATATTTCTAAAAAAGACTTCGAGTTAACTAATATATACAGTATAATGAGTTGCTTAATACATAGACAAAATCTGGATAATTTAAGCGTATATCTATATCGACTGAATCACTCTTTTAATCAAGTTAATCGGGAGAATATATCGGAGTGTACAATTTGTTAATTAGCTAATGCATGGTATAAACAATTCTTGTAATTTTGTCTAATTGTAGATGGTGCTAATCCAACTACCTTAAGATGTGACCTAAAACCATATTTCCATTATGTCTTTATGTGCAAAATCTATCAATTTATGATTTATATATGAATAAAAACAAAATATTGACAATATTAAAATTGTACTATAGATATTCTTGTGCCAAGTGGTTTATTAGCCACCATAGATTAAAATTAAACATGAATGCTTACATGTGCACAATGAGATAATAATGTAAATAATGAACAAGAAAATAATAAAGAAAGTTAAAATATGTAGTCACAAAATTGAATATATTATTATCTATAATATATTAATAACATACAAGTCAAAAGATAAACCTAATTAAACCTAATGACATTTCCTAAAAAGAAACTATATCCTCATATGCCATTACGTATACATTTCATATTATTATTATTTCTAAATGTCTCATAATATGTGATTTTCCCCACAAATCAATACAAAGTAAGGGGGAAATATCATTATAACTGGTAAATTACAATTCATTGTGTTATCTTTAGATATTGATAATGAGACTATTTGATTTGATGTATTTACATTTTTACTTGAACTCTCTCCCTCAACATTGATGACTCGATCTGTCATTTGAATCACATGACAGAACAACCATTAGGATTCTCGTCACTGAACATTTGTGCGTTGTTCAAGTATGTCGTTGGTGGAGGAGGTGGTACATATGACGGTTGGTGGTAGCCATACTCCATGGCGTAGCCCGTATGAGCGTTGTAACCGGGATCGTACATTGTTACACCATAGTCTTGATTCATGTAACTTTGGTTGTACATAGGCATGGCGTAATGTGTTTGTGCATTGTAACCATAATACTCTAATTTATTCGCTTCAGACTTTGTCTCCACACCTTTACTTTCTTCGGCTTTTTGTTCACCCCCTTCTTTCTCTTTCTTCTCTCCACCTCCGCCACCACCACCTTCTTTCTCTTTCTTCTCACCACCACCACCACCACCGCCTTCTTTCTCTTTCTTCTCACCACCACCACCACCGCCACCGCCTGATTTCTCTTTCTTCTCTCCACCACCACCACCAGCACCAGCACCTCCACCGCCTTCTTTCTTTTCACCACCTCCATTATCTTTCTTAGGTGGGATAATTTCTACATTTCTTTTCAATTTATCTTTCAAATAAGGAATTAATTCCTTTAAGTCCATTGTACCCTTAACATTGACCAAATCTTTTTCTGAATCTACTTTGACTTCTTCTACCCCTGTCAAAATTAGATTATAATTTTATTAGTTTCATTAATCGCGTATCGCGCAGATACTAATACTATTAATTTAATTGACTATATTATATATCTTACCATCAATTTTCTTTATAATTCTCTTTATTTTGTGTGCACACCCATCACAATGCAATCGAATCTTCAACACCACTGTACTTACTTGTGGCTAAAATATATCAAAAATTAAAAAAAAATAAAAATCAGAAATATAGTTCAATTAATAACACCAAATTTAATTAGTCATCAAAAAATAAATATCAAATTTAAACTTAAGCTATAATAGCACATTTGGTCCTTCATATTTAATGAATTATCAAACCGTTAAACTTTTATTATTCACTCAATTTTTTAGGAATAATTAAAAATACTCTAAATAAACGATATTTAAAATTAATTAGAAGTGAAATGTGCTTAGTCGAATATTATTTGGATCAAAATTGTAATTCATTAATAGTTGAGGGATCTGAAGTGCTATTATCCCTTTAATTAAACTAATTACTAATTAGTTAATTAATCTATAGTTGAAGGATAGTGAAATTACCTCTTTAGGCTTCTTATCTTCAGGTTTTTTCTCTTCTGCCTTTTTCTCATCGGGTTTTTTATCTCCACCGCCGGCGCCGGCGCCGGCGCCGGCGTCCTTTTTAGGCTGAGGAGAAACGAGCACCACCGTCTTCTTCGTCTTCATCGCTACTTTCTCCCGGAGCCATGCCGGATCCACGTTCCCTTTCACCGTCAATTTTCCACCGTCACAATCAGTCTTCACGTCCTCCACACCTTTGATTATCAAAAATTCAGAGACAGAATCAGAATTTTGATCTTCGTTATGACTAAGTGATTTGTACTAAAGCTAAGAGCTCGTTAATTTAGTAAATTTCTTAGCATAAATTTAAAATTAATACTAAAAATTATTGAATTCGATCGAATCGATAAATGCGGATCTTAATTACAATGATGATTCCTTGAAAAAACCGTAAAGTTCTATTTGCCGGTAAATTCAAGTAAACCAATTTTATCAATAATAAACTAAAATCTTCACTCTTTTAATTCAAATTTCAAATTATATTACAATTTTCGTTTAATTTTTGGAATTTTTGATGCGCGATGCAACAAGCTCGACTCAGAAGAGATTTAGCGAAAATAAATAATTACCTTCGAAATGGCGAATGGAACGTTTGACTTTTTTAGCACAGCCTTCACAATGCAAATCGAGTTTTAAAACTATGACGGTAGGACCGGCATCCTTTTTTCCACCGGCGGCGACAGCGTCACCGCCGCCGGACTTTTTTTCTCCGGCGTCATTCTTCTTCTCTGCTACCTCTGGTTTAGTTTCTTCTTTTTTCTGCAAATCCAAAAAAAAGTTAAAAAAATTAAAAATTGAGTAATTTGAATGAAATTGGTAAAGTTTAAAAATGAATTTATGTGATTTTTGAGTTTCATAAGTAATGAATTTACCTCACCCATTTGATTAAATGAGAAGGAATTATAGAGAAATTATAGGAAAATAATTTTTTTTTGGTTTGAAGAGAATAAAATGGAGGCAAATGAGACAATATATAGAAGAAAAAAATATGTTGAATAAATAGTAAATTGATGAGATCACATTCATATACTTTTAATAAAAATTAGTAAAGCCCCCACTTATGGACTCTTTTTATTTATTTTTGGTTGTTTTGGGGGGTTGGTGGGGGTCATTGAGGGGTGGGGGGTGGTTGAATGTGTGTATATATATATATATATAATATATGTATATGTGTGTATGTAATGTTAAGTGAAGTTATGGATGGATGGATGTGAATGATGGATGAATGTGATAAATAGGATAGCTAACTTTAGAAGTACGCATCTAGACATTTTAATTTGGTTTTACGTGATAATTAAACACTTCAATTCGATATGATATATAAATTTAGAGGTGTCTAAATGACTGTTTTATAAGTTACAACCTTTAGTAGGATTTGAATCCTGGTCTAGAAGGTGATATCTCTAGCTTCTAATAATAGCGCAAAGGCATTTTTATGTTTTTTATGGATACACTGTTAACTAACTATGTCTTAAATTTTTACCAGTTTTACAAAATAGATATACATATATGCATATGATTTTTCTGGAAGTTAACGGGTGGACGTGCACCCCTCCATATAGTGTGGGTTCGCCCCTGTATGTTCGGATCATTATTACCCATTGTATTGTATTATATTGTATCGTTATTATACCTACAATGTTTGTTTTGATTTTATGGAACAATCAATTTAGTGTGTTCCCATTGTTACTTAATTTCTTTTTCTCAATCATATTTTTACATAATATTTCAAAATACTATTTTACGCTTTACCTTAAATCTAATCAAACCTCATACCCTTGAATAATTAAGGATATTTTAGTAAATTTATAAATGACAATACAGTACGATACAATCAAACCAAACAATCAAAATGTTATTAAACAACAACAAACAATACAGTTTATTCAAACATTGTGTTTTTACCATACAATAAAACATAATAAAGTGCAATACAATACATTATGAAACAATGAGTAACTATGATCCAAACAAAATGTTAGAGTGTCTGACTGAAAGAGACAAGTTTAGATATCTAAATATGTATTTTTAAATTTGAAGTATTTACTGGTTAGCTTTTTTTTTGACATTTTTTATCGCTATTTAGATTTTGAACTTGATTTTGAAGGCGGTGTGTTATAAGGGGAGATGAATGTACACATAATTGAATCCTTAAATTTATCAAAAATATTTGATTTAAATATTTAAATTAAGTTATACTCTAATTGAAAATTTTCAAATTTTAATATAGTATTTTAGGTGTACGTTTCCTTAAATTTATCAAGATATTTCATTCATTCATTTAGTATTTAAATTAATTATATTAAATATGTTATTTTGATACATGAATGTGAAATAGGATTGCCGCCGGTTTTGTACTTTTGTTACTTTAATCTTCTTTTCATAATTTACCACCTAACTTTAACCATCATTTTTATTTATTTATTTATTTATTTATTTATTTATTTCAACTTGAAAAAGGTGTTTTACTTTTGAAAAATAATTAATCACATGCAACTATTAATTGATGAAAGGAAAAAAATAATTGTTTACTCTAATCTCCATGCTACCACTAATATGGTCATTATAACAATTAATTTTCCCCGTTTTGAAAAAAATACCTAAAAAAAAGAATTGCATAAAACTAATTTGGAAAGAAAATACAAATTAAATTTTAGCAAAACGATTATTTCACTCAAATGATCTTTTCATGAAAATTAAATAATTAATAAATATATGATATTAATTAATACTTTACACAAATTTTATTTAACTATTGTTGGCCAACTTATTTAATTTGATGTCATCCACATATGTTCCTAAAAAATGTAAAAATAATAGTAACAAAATTTAAATACTAGAATGAAGAATTTAAAGATTCATAGGCCACATATTATATGTCAATGCAACAAATAAAACAAATGAAAAGAGAACAAATTAATTTACGTCACCTTAATTTGTGGCTATTATATGCTCCTTATAATTAAAGTAAAATTAATTTTTATACCTACATACGTACAACAAGTGTTAAAAAGTAATTATTTTCTTTGACTTGGTTATTGGCATTTCTCACCAAGATTATGGAGGATTATTTTTTATAGGTATAAATATTTTTACATTTAAGAACAAAAACGAAGATAATAAATAATAATAATAATAATAATAATAATAATAATAATAAATTCAGTATAATTTCATAAATAGGGCAAAAAAGAATATAATATGCACGTATAGAGAAATTGTTTTTGATTGATCTTCCAAAAATCTTTTTCTTTATTCGAATTTGAGACAGATAATGTGAGCGAGCTTATACAGACAAATAGAGTACCTTAATTTACCACCTTGGTATAAATAATTATTTGTCTTTTGGTGAAAGGTGAAAGATCCAAAGTGAAAAGGTCAATTAATTAATTTTATAATTTCAAGTGGAATTATATATTGTTTTGGCTTCTTAGATAATTAGTGAGCTAGCTTGTCCATTTTAACGTTGAAGATGGCTTATATGTTTGGCTTTTAATTTAATTAATTATTCTTATGGGATTTGTCGAATGTCATTTTATTTTATTTTTTGGCTTTTACCTCAACCCAAAAGACAATAAATGTGATTTAGTACTTGCATGGACTAGATTAATGTAATTCATAAACCTATCTATTTTTTTTAAGGGAAAAGGGTCAAAAATATCTCTCAATTTTGATTTATTGTTTAAATTTACCTTCGCCATTAAAATAAAGTTATTTTACCCCTCGTCGTTAAAATAAAGTTAATTTTACCCCTCCTTTTACTAATTTCACCAAATTTATCCCTTATTAGACGGATTGACCCAATTGACCCGAATTTACCTTTTTGACATATTTAATGGAGATTTGGGAGAATGGGTAAATGGGTATAGGAGATTTGGGAGAATGGGGTCGGGTTATTTTAAATGATCGGGTTAATGGATTAAAATAAGGAATAAGTTTTATTTTTAAAATTCGGGTCAATTTGGGTCAATCCATCTAATGAGGGGTAAATTTGATGAAATTAGTAACAGGAGAGGTAAAATTAACTTTATTTTAACAGCGAGGGTAAAATTAACTTTATTTTAACGGCGAGGGATAACTTTATTTTAACGGCGAGGGTAAATTTAAATAATAAATCAAAGTTGGAGGATATTTTTGACCCTTTTCCCTTCTTTTAATAATAATTAATTAAAAAAAACAATTCTAGTATTCAAAACTTACTAGGCTAACTAATTTAAATTTGTGTCAGGTAGATTTTCTAAGGAGGCATACGTCCTATCAAGAATTTATCAATTTCATGGCTTAATCCAAAAATGATTTTATTTAATTTCTTGGCTTAATCCTAAAATCTCTAATTTACGTTGGAAAAATCGTAATTATCTTATCAAAGGGTGAATTGATGCTTTAAATTTTATGGACTAGAATTCAATGTTTTTCCATTATCCATTTTAAGTTATTGGATTCAAAATATATTATTATTTTTTATTTAATTGTACTTCCTTGCTCTTGAGTTCTTTGTAC
This sequence comes from Solanum lycopersicoides, assembly GCA_022817965.1. Lineage (NCBI taxonomy): Eukaryota > Viridiplantae > Streptophyta > Magnoliopsida > Solanales > Solanaceae > Solanum > Solanum lycopersicoides. The sequence continues at coordinate 1,779,858 of CM040626.1, forward strand.
TATAAATATCAAAGAAAAATACATAGAGTACAAGCTACTAGTATTTAATTTGTACTTTAATATATTTGGTAATGTTTGGTTGCACAAATTAAAGTTGGTGCAAAAAACCATTATTATATTTTGAAAATAACTAGAATATTTTAGTCAATCGAACATCATCTGTTAGGTAAATTTAATCCATGGGTTTGAAAAGAAAAGAATGTTTCTAGAAAAGCTTTTAAATATTTGATTGGAAAAAATCAAACATGAAATAATAATAATATTATCTTTCATTTTCATTTTTTTTGATATTTTATACTGAGGATATTTTACTGAATATATCTTTGTTGATATTTTGTTTTTAGGATAAAATTCAACAGAGTTATTTTAGAAACAATTTTATTGTCATATTTACTACATCAAGAGTAATAAATCAAATTTTACACTTTGACTTTGAAAAATATACCTCTTTTGTCCATTTTTTTCTCATCAACTTTACTTGTCTAGTTTACAAAAATAATTTTTACACGCTAATCAAAACAATTTATTGGTCAAATATACACTAATTACCTATTTATTGTGATCTTATAAATGGGGTTTAAAAAAAATAAGATATATCGTGTATACATATCTTATCCTTATCTTACGTAAGATAGATACATTGTTTCTGATAAATTTCAACGATTAACGTAGTACTACAATGTTGGTTGGGAAGAGGTTGTAAAGTCATTTTTACATTTCCAAATTATGTGAAATTACTCAACACTAATTAGTGAAGATGATACTTTGAGTTTTCATTTTCAAGTGTATTAAGTATAGATTCCAATTTTCAAAGAATAGACTACACAAAACTTATGTGTAGATTGAAAAATTTGGACATGTATCAATTTGTTCATTAATTAATTAATTAGCTACTAATCTCAATATTCATCTTACAATATTACATTTTAAGTAGCAAGAAAATATATAGTCCACTATTAATTTTGATTGATGCATTTTGAACCACAATTTTCCCCTAAGTTTTTAATAATTTATATATGCATATTAAATAAATTTGATTCAAAATCATTGGGTTTTATTAAATCGTAATTATAACGATGGCTTCACCTCTAAACATAAGCCACATCACTTAAAATCTTTTGAGATATGTAGGAGGAATAATGTTGTAAGTAAAGTTAAATTAATGGTCATATTCAATTCACGATATATCATATATATTAAAGTTTCATATATGATTTTTAAAAAAAAAAAGAATACTATTGGTATAAAAAACAAACTTCTCATAGAAAAAAGAAAGAATTATTAAAAGTTTGAAATAACTAGAGAATTATGTCTGAAAAATAAATAAATGGATTTGGTTATATTATAAACTGAAAAAGAATTGTTTGAAATATCAATTCTAAAAAAGTTATTAATAATTTTACGTTTAAAATGTATTAATTTTTGAATAAAATCTTAAAAAGAGTTTCATTCGATTTTGCCTTTAGACCGCTAATGACTTGAGATGCCTCTGCCTATTAGCTATTGCATTTTGCATGATGGTAAACAAAGTCAAACTCATGATCTATGGCTACAAAAATGTGTGGAAATTATATTATGTTTGTGAGATACTAGAGTGAGAATCAAATTTAGGTTTGAATCTTAAAAGATCGATCGTATGCCTCCTATATTAACTTGTGTAACTAACCGACCTTTATGAATGAGGATATTAATCAAGAGGTTACTAGGAGATACATGATCCCCGATTAGGGATCACTTCATTTTTTATGATAAGCGCTTGAATTCAATTAGTAATATCAAAATCAAGAACACCAGTTCGACTCCTAAGAACAACATAGTGCATATATGACAAGTGTGAAAGGGGGGTTATGTTGTTGGGTAACATCAATATTCTGTCTATGAAAATTGAAGAGACGAATGATTGAATAAGGTGCTTACTTTGAATTTGATTAAAAAATAAATTTTAATCCTTGTTATTAACTACATAAAACATTTGGATTAATATGACTAAAATTTGATTCTAACATACTTATTTTTTTTAAATAGTTTTGAAAAAAAGAATCATTGGTTATCCTTGCTTCCTTGAATTATTTCCATTTTCTCAATTATTTGATTATACATTATAATCAACTGACCACTCTTCGCCGACTATAGCAATCCCCCAAAGTGTAGGGGTATATCTATTTGGAACTATATACAACTATTAATCATTAAGAAAGTGTTAGGAGTTATAAGGACATTGAAAATGAAGTTGGAATAGGACACCCTCTTGACTTTTATGAAACTTTTTGGGACCCAATAAAGTGGCGGAGTCAGTTTTGATGTAATACGAATTTAACAGAATTTAATAATTTTAATCTAACTTAAATTTTGTATTTGTTTTAGCATTTTTTCAATAGATATAAATAATATATTATGAATATAATAAATACAAATAAGTCAAAATTCAAAATCGATAATTAAAAATTCTAATTTCGCCTCATCCGAGAATCAAAAGGAAATAGTAATAGTAGTAGGAATTGCCTAGGGCAAAATAAGAAAAAGATGTCCCTATGATGAACAATATATACATCTAGAGTTTGGCAAATTACAACCAAGTGTTTTTAATGCTTTGCTTGGCCAAGAAGAAATAAGAGGTCCCCCATAGGCAATAAACTTATCAATGTTAAAGGGGAAAAAAATCATAATTTGTTTATGTACAATTGTTCATTGAATATATCTTTGTGGTTAGCAAATTAGTATGCATATTTGTACTTGTCATAAATGAAGTTTTAATGTGAAATTGACATTCAAAATTTTCAAGAAAAAAAAGAGTATAAATTTATTCATAAACTTCTGATTTATGATTTAAACTTTACCCCAAATTGGAGCTCTATTAGTGATCAAGGACAAAATAGCAATGTTTCTAATCGTGAGATTAAATAGAATTGAATTTTTTTTAGCTTACAGTCATTTGTTCAATCGCTTAAATGAAATATAACTTAACAAAAGTATAATATATATATAATTCATGTTATAATTAGTGTATATCCATATATATAATTAGTGTATAATTCCACTAAAAAGAAGAGTGAATTTTGACCACTAAATTTTGAGAAAAAGAAATGAAGAAACTTTCTTGAAAACTTTAATGACTTTTGTACAAAACCTAAAATATTATGATATATACCAACAAATGAAACCGACCTATATATATTTCCTCCGTTTCAAAAAGATTAGCCTAATTTAACTTGGAACGGAGTTTAAGAAAAGAAATAAAACTTTTTAATCTTGTGGTTCTAATTTAAAGTTATGTCAAATGTACCAAAATATCATTTAATCTTGTGGTCTTAAACATGTCACGTGGAAAGTTAAAGTTAAAGAGTTGCCAAAAAAAAAAGGATCATTCATTTTGAAACAGACTAAAAAAAAATAAGGTCATTCTTTTTTAAACGAAGGGAGTATATAGATTGTCTTTCATAAATAAATATATTAGCTGTTAGATTTGTTTTTTAAGATTAAAAAAAATAGAAAAGATTGGTATTGTGAAACTGAATTCATAATTTTGGATTGTCCCCTTATAAATTAATTTGATTTGACTGAATTATTTTTCACTCCACCCAAAACACAAAAAATGAGAGTCTTGTTGATAATTAATGTAATTCTTCCAATAAAACTCATTTAGATTGGGTTTAGATTAATTAAAATTAGCATATCATTATCATAGCATAATGTTTATTTAAGAGGAATATACTTTGTTATCAGAGTTTTCTTTATATTTGTAGGTTTGAACACGAAATTTCTGATTAAGGATGAAACGATTCTATTCATAATTTATTTTGTTTTTAAATATTTGATGTTTATAAAGACTAAAGCCTCATTTATTTGTATTTAATAGAGGTCTGAAACGGAATTGTTAAGATATTACACAATTAAGTGTATTTGTTTTCATTAAGAGGTCTTAATCATTAAGATGTAGAACATAGTCTTAATACCATTAAAATGTATTCTTGTGTAGATAATATTCACCAACACTTTATTCAAAGCACCCGCCACACCACTAACCACCTCTTCCATCACAGTTACAACCACCACCACCACCATTATCGCAAGTTACCATCAACCACTTATGTTATCACAATCACCACTTTTGCTAACGAATACTGTCAGCTGCTACCACACTTGTCTTCTTCATCATTATATATACTTATATCAATTGTCACCATCACCACCGTATCTATAGTCACCCCACCTCCATCACCGTTACTATGACTATAATCAATTCCTACTAGCAACAAATTACGCCATCACACAACCAACACCGCCCCCAACTACCATCATATATTTTTCGATCACTATCATAACGCTGTCATCTTCACTATTATTATCAGACACTATCATTATCATAAATAACACTGTCACAAACTATTGCAAACACATTATCAACCACCACAGATTCTTCAGTCACCATCATTAACACGACCAACTAATAACATCAACCAACTTCACAATTACAATCACCAACACCATTATCAATCATCATCATTATAATAGTCACCAGAAAGCCATCCACCTTCACCTTCATAACTATCACCATCATCATTACTAGTCACGAACAATAACTATTACCATTATCACCGCCGCTACAAACTATCTCCACCATCATTAGCAAGCACAAGTATTTCATTTTTAAATCAATAATAATTTTATTTTATTGATTGTTAATATTTAATTAGTTTTTGTTTGAGTTGTATTTTTATTATATACTCATGAATAAATTATGTATATTCAGAAATTGAAAACTAAATCCTCTTAAATATCATTTAGTTTTCAAATTTTGAGACAACATATTATTCAGATGTGAATTTAAACACAGATGCCTAAATCTTAATACAAATAAATGAGGTCTAAGAGGTTTATTGAGGAACATGTTTAAGGGTGATATCAAAAATAATTTAGGAAAAAACACTTACATAATCAAATCTATTAAATGATAAATATTTGCTTCTTGAAGGACAAAAGTAATACTCTTTGACTAGACTTTCTAATTGCATTTTTTTCACTCTCCTCTACGTAGTACAAAATTTTACAAATAATTTTACGGCAAAGGACATAAATCACATACTTTTAAGGTAAAATTATCATTTGTTCCTTATAAGTTTATAATTACAGAAATCCCTTAAACTGATACAATAATATAAGCGCTGATACATTAATCTGATGAGAGAAATCGTTAAGTAAGATACATTACATTTTATACATGATACACTAATCTGATGTACATTTTATAAATGATACACTAATCTGATGCGCAAGATACCTTAATTTGATGCGCTGACACATTAATCTGATTGTAAAAATTGGGGATTTTGTAAAACTAATAGGGGATAATGGTAATAAGAAAACTTAAAAGTGAGATTTCTGTCATTTTCCCACAATTTTAACTTTGTAATTAGACTTTAAAGTAATTTTCCTTCTTCAAATACCATGGATTCTGATACTGGGCTTCTTTTTAAAAGCCCACATTAAACATTGGACTCATTCTTATTGGGCTTCAACTTTATTGTGCATTGGCTCAAATTCGGTTAGCTCAAAGCCCTTTGACCCGATCGGCGTCCGGCGGGTCTGTTATCCGGCACGGTAATCGGAACTTCCAGCACTCCTTCCGTCAACAATACTTTTGTACTTCCACAGGTAATTTCTTCTCCTTCGTCTTGAACTGAACTTTTGATGGATAGAGTTATTGGTACTTGCTGCTAAAGGGAGGTGATAGATATCCGGTAGAATTAGTTGAAATGTGAGAAACTATTATGTCAAACTTTGAAGTTTTCTGTGGTTTAATGAATTTGAATTGCTGAAAGTTGTATAGAAATTGAATGGTGTAATACATTTTTTTGGCAAAAAGGAATGAGTATGATACTAATTGGAAGAGTATTAATGAGAGGTTCCATCAAGGCACTGATAGTTGATTGCTATATAATGAGATTTTTTTTTATTGTACACACTATCATCCCGAGACGCCACTTGTGAGATAACACTGGGTATGTTGTTGTTGTTGTAAGTATGGTAAATTTTTTATGCAAGTATCAGCATCAAGAGTATGCTGTACATCAAAGGAAGTTCTTACAGGAAGTACACAATTTGAGTATCATGTACATTTGCCTTGTTGTTCCAAAAGGAAAGCAAGGAAATACAATGTATGCTGGTATTGTATTCCAGAGTTTTGAATGTATGCCCCAAATATAAAAATCTTGAGTTTCTATCTCTCTAAATAACCCACCAAATCGTTGCTGGTATTGTATTCCAGAGTCTTGAATGTATGCCCCTTAAGTCCCCTCTGGTGCCAGCTTTGTTGTAGATTGTATGCATCTCTAGGCCCAAAACGATTAAAAAATATGTAGCACAATTGAGCTGTTATTTTTAAATGCAGAAATAGATGGTTAGTGTCCTCTGGCTGCTCTTCGCATAGTGTACATCTACAGAAAATGTGCATTCCTCTTCTTTGCAAATTTGACTGTGCGAGACATGCATTTTCGCCTACTTAACCAAGTGAAGATCTGAACTTTGTAAGGGGCGTGGTGTTTCCAAACTTTCTTTCCAAGGCCAAATTGATGTTGCATTTTGTAGATTGAGCAGAAGGGTGTAGCATGATTTGACTGTAAAGATACCATCTTTTCTTTCCCTTCCAACATATGCTGTTTTTCTTGTCTGTAGAAATAGTTCCTATTTGTTGAAGTAAGATACAAGTGCTCTATAATTCTCAACCAACTTGAAATATGTTTTGCTTGTAAAATCAGAAGCAAATTTTTGTTCTTGCCTGCTATCTGTATATGTCTCTACTTATTTTACGAGATCTTATATTATATTTATCGGCATTAATTCGGCAACTTGGGCAGACCTTAGGCGGGTACATCTTGGAAGTCGAATGGAGGGCACCAACCCAGGCCATAAGAGCCTTCTGATCGACTCATTGACCCCGTCCATGTAAGTCTGTTTTTGTGCTTATTGTGCTCACTGAGCCTTAATTTCGGGTATTATTTGCCTATGCATGCGATAATCATTGTTTTATTTGAAAATTTTAAGGCTTTATCTAATAGGGGTTGGGTAATTTAGAGCACACCGAGGGTCGTTATTTTGGGTATTGTAGCTGTATAAAGGTCGAGGAGGTTAAGGATGTTATTCGTAGGATGAGCAAGGGTAAAGTGACTGGGCCTGATGATATACCGGTGGAATTTCGGAAGAGTATAGGCAAGTTATTTGATGTTGGTTTATTTTTGTGCAATTATGAGCTTGACAACACGGATCTTACCTTGTTAGAGGAAAAGAGATTTGTTCAAACTACAAAGAACGTCTTGGTTTTGGCATTGTGAGAGGAGTGGAGAATGATTTCCAGGTTATGATTGCTCATACAATCCTTTAGTTGCATTGATCTTTAACATTGGTAGTGTGTTCGGCAAGAAGAACATTGTGACTAATTTATAGAATACTATGCTAGAGGTCATGTGCTAGGCCCTGCATTCACAACTTAAAGAAATATTAAAGCAAGACAGTGGGAAAATATCTTCTTTTCAACTGCTTTTATTGCAGAGAACCGTATTGTTCTTTTACTACTTCTATTATAGGAATTTCCCACCGCATCTCTTACCTTATAAAAAAAAGGAATTTATCACCGCATTAATATAAAAAAATTACTTCATGAAAAAACAATATCATTTTTTTAGTATTCCCAGCCATATCAACTTCTTCGTGTGTTTTGCGCTTAAGGGGAGAGCCCTATATACCCAGTTGGGAGTTGTCTACCATTGTAGCCAGACGTGTCTGCTAATTGTTGTATGCTTGTCATGAATCTCACCTCTACTGACTGCTTATATATGTATATATTGGATAATTTAATTTCATTTGGAAAAGTCAAAAAACAGTACCAAGACCTAGACAAGTACATAAATATTGGACTTGTACAAAGACTAACCAGAAACTTAATCTAGCCAGTCTGGGATGTCATCTATGCTAATTACAGTATCATTTTTATGCCAGCGAAACAAATTTTGTAAACACCTATATTTTATAACAGAAATCAGCTTCTCTTTCCCTTAAAACGTCTCTTGTTCCTTTGTTGCCAAACTGTCCAAATGATGCATAAAGGAATAAGCTTCCGTATCATCTTTTCATACCGTCCTTGCCAGCTGTTCAATAGATCCTTAATGAAGATTTCAAGTCCTAAAAATGTTGAATTCCCATGTCTAACAAGCAGTTAACAGATGAAGATGTCCAAAGCTGGAGGAATATTTGACTTTATGGTTTCACTGTCAGTCCCCACTTTCTTGTAAGATATTTAGATTCTCTGGTTTTGGCCTTTATCCATGTAAGGTTTATAAAATTTTGAGGTTCTAGGATCAATGGTAAATTTGTCTTCGTGTGACCTATAGGTCACGGGTTCGAGCCTTGGAAGCAACCCTTAATGCTTGGATTAGGTTAGGTTGTCTATTTACACCCCTTGAGGTGCGGCCATTCCCCGAACCCTGTTAACACGGAATGCTTTGTGTACCGGGCTGCCCTTTTTTTTTCTGGATCCATAGGTTCATTAAAATCTTTAGGAGGGGTTGAGTCATGAAGTAAAATATGCTTAGCTAAATCATTAAGTTCCATGAATTTGCCTTTTTCTTGCAGAAAAGAAGATAATTTTTTTTTGTGATACGTAAAAAATTAGAACACAATACTAATGCTTATCTTTTTAACAATTTACTACATACATACTATGCAATGGAAATCTGATGACACGACAAAGAGTAGCAAAAGTTATTTGGGCAGCCAAATGAACATCTGTAAATTCTGGAAATATATAAAAATAATGAAACACATTATTACATTGAAACCTTTAAGCTCTTGTAGGGCCTAACTTTTAATCAATTTAGCACTTGCATACTACTAGTATACTAGTTGGGCATGGTTCTCACTGTGTCCTGCATGCCAGTGGCATCCTATGTTCACCGTATTTTCTAATTGGGGACGAATGTTCCAACATAGCCAATTCCAACAATGAAGAACGCTCCTGCTTGGAGGAACAGGTAGATGAAAAAGTGGTCATTTCCAAATAGCATGTTGTATATAGCACAGTGTAGCATATACATTCCCATTAGCAGCTCTAAGACGTGAATCCTGTTTGCAAAACCAGTGCAGGTTACAGTCAGAAATTTGCAGGATAGAGAATACTTTGATGTTTAACCAACTTCGTAGGGAGTGAGAGAACCGTCAAATAATATCATGATTACCTTTCACCTATCCTCGATCTTGGTTTCTTTGATGCTTTGGCACTGTACTTTTGCTTCATCGTGTTCCCCAGCTTCTCAGTTACAACCCATTCATTTACTCGGCTGGCTTCTAAGAGTCCTATTATTGCTGCCTTGGATCGATGGAGAGACATGACATTCTCAAATAGGATCCAGAATACAAGAAGATGGAAAGATCTGTGTGGAAACCAAAGGTGTATTAAATTATTGTGCTTGAAAAATATAAAATGGAAAAACAAAAGGACGATTTCTGAGTTCAGTTTCGTGATTTTACATACCTTGGTGTGCAAGCGGCATTAAGAATGGTAATAGTTGCTGGAAGATATATAGCTAGAGGCTTTGTAAGATGGACTTCAGGCACCAAGATAGTTGCTGGGATGACGACACAGTAAAAGAAAAACGTAACCCAGTGTGCGATAATCTTCCTCACAAAGAAGAAACCATAGATGAGATGAAACTTCTTCCATACTGATACACGCTGCATTTAAAAGAAAAGGTGTGATGTGTGACTTGTTGACAAAATAACTTTTATTAATAGTATAAATTCTTTTTTAAATAGTGATACCTCACAAAGGATGATTTCTTTAATCATCTTGCGAAAGAGGTTAGCTGGGCCACATGACCAGCGGTGCTGCTGAAATCTGTAAGCCTTGAAGGTACTTGGGAGTTCGTTCTTGACCTAAATGAACTATGTTAGGCATCTGATACATAGAGGCTTGTAGTCATTGACATAAATAAGAAGACTGAAGTTATGAACTCACAGCTAAGTCGCCCACAAACAAAAATTTCCAACCCTTAAGGCTTGCCCGAACTGCAAGATCCATATCCTCTACTGTGGTCCTGTCTTTCCATCCGCCAGCATCATTCACTGCTCGAATTCTCCACACGCCAGCAGTCCCTACAATTCAATCCAAAAAGCTAATTACATTCTTAAAATAATGTCTAGCTGTTAAATTTTGACAAAGATAATGTCTAGCTGTTAAATGCCTGTATATGGAGTGAGATCTGACTAGTTGTTTACCGTTGAAACCAAAAAATGAACATGTGGATGAGCCAACTTCTTGCTCAACACTGAAATGATAGTCCAGTGACATTTCTTGAAGTCGAGTCATCAGACATTCATCTGCATTGACTGTGGAAAGATTTTCACTTACATTAATAACCTAGAAAGAACCAGAAATACGACTGAAACTGGTAATCCTTTGTGTATGTATTATTTCATGACAAGTTCTTTGAGTGAGTAGAAACAACATAAAAGAATCCTCTTATCATGGAACGGATACAATCAAAGTTTATTATCATAAACATAGTAATCCGCTATTCATTAATTTTTACCTCTTCCAAACAACTTTAATTTTGTTTGTTTTTGAGGTCATGAACAATTATTCAGTGTGTGTATGGACATAAAGCAGTCTTTGGCCTTACCAAATTTCCATCTGGCTTGAACCAGAGCCAGTTCTGGGTTGTCGATAAGATATGGTATGGTCCTCCAAAGAAAGTCTTCTTCAGGCTGAAAGTCTGCATCAAAGATCACAACATACTCACAGTCATCAACATACTGCTTCTTTAGACCCTCCTTGAGAGCACCAGCTTTGTAGCCATTCCTGTTGTTTCTTGTTTCGTATTTCACATTTATCCCTCTCTCTATCCACTTTCGACATTCCAAGTCCACTAATGTCTGCAATTATATTCTCAAACATTAGTTGGCATTCAGAAGATTCTTAAGCTTTTCTCTCAGTAAAGTTGAGTTGAAAGTGATACCCGTAAAACTTCGTTGGTAGAGTCATCAAGAACCTGCACTACAAGCCTATCTGATGGCCATGACAAGCCACATACAGCTCCAATTGAGAGCTTGTAAACCTGATAAAGAAAAATAAGATGATAATCTGATAAAGAACAATAAGATGATAATCTGATAATTAACAATAAGATGATAAGATGATAATAAACAATAAGATGATAATGGTTCTTATAGTGTAGAGAAAGTTCATATCCTTATTCGTATGCTATTCTAGTTGGGACTAATTTCAAATGTGTTTTTCTTGTTGTCTACTTTTGATCCTCTTTGATCAGGACTCAGAGCAAGGCGCAAAACTCTGTGCCTTTATTTTATATGCTCCTAAATATTGTTCCTCATTTGACTAAGCTAGAGGTTAGAACCTTGCAGTCAATATGCTATTGATATATTATTAAACTTATTTTTCTAACTGCAGAAAATATCTAGATTTATTTCCATTGGTTTCTTGATGCTCATTGTAGTTTATCTTCTTATTAAGCTATGTATAAGTCTTTAACAGTATTGGATGATTAACATAAATCTATAATTTCTGCAATCAGTCAGTATATTCTACTGGTTAAAACTGTCCGTAAACTATCTTGCTCCTTTTTGAATTTAAAAACAGATGGACAATAAGCTTCCTTCCTTTCAATGTCCCGACTTACATCTTGGTTTGACCTTGTTGACCAATTAACATTGACCTTTTAGATCTATTTAAATCATTTGGTCTCTTGCTATTAAAATCATGGTTTTGTAGCAGTACTCAACAGGGAAAAGCTTAGGTATATATCTTGACAAAAGTTTTGTTAGCTTAATCAGTAAAGTCTGACTAATGGTTCGGGATTTATATGAGAAGGGAGTAATCTCTTGGTATCTATTTGTTCATTAAAGAAATTTCCCATATTGTTGGTGTAATTTTTATTTTGTAATTCTTTTCTGGATGGTCGGTCCAGGTATGAAGAAGCTGTAAGGGGAAAGGTGAGAGAAGAACAAATATTGTTCCTCTAGCATTGAAGGTAAAATCCTCCCATGAACTTTCACTTGATACTAGGATATGGTTGTATGCTCTGTGTTGTTTCTAGGTTTTTGATTATTGGTGGTTGTGAGAAATGAAATTATATTTTATTTTTTCTGATTCACTCAATTTATTTCAGTTTTGGGATCACTGTATGTTTGTGATTTATTCTCTAAAAATTACTCTCAAGATGGAAAAAATATAACCACTGATCAGAAAAAGAAAGGGCGGTGGAAACAGGCATATTTGTAATTTCTTCTAGGAAAAACTGAAACACAAAGCTAAACAATAATTACTTATGCATAACTTTAAATTTCTGGAACTTGTACTCGAGTAAGGTATGTACCTCCTTTTCATTGAACATAGGAATTTGGACCAACACCATTGGGTAGTTTTTGTTTTTCTCTAGGTCTTCTTTTACGGACTCGAGCTTATACTTGGTATATCTTTTCTTTCCAAAGCACTTGACCCCTGCTATCACTATTGCCATGTAAATACGCTCAAGAAATAGCATGACGGACATGGCTATGCATATATACATTGCAAGGTGTAGGGCAGGGACTACTACTGGAACTCGTATTCGCTCCCAAGCATGATTTAGACTTTGAGTAGTATTGGTGCTCACTCTGATCCCAGGATCTTGGAAAACGAGATTTCTCATGGTTTGTCTCGACCTGAATTCAGAGTTTAGTTAGGGAGCAGAGCACTTTAGGTTGAAAGGAACGAGCTTGCCCTTGCAAGTACATAGAGCTGGAGGGAAATTGCGGTGAAATTTAGGATGCAGGTTTTGCTGCTTTAAATAAAGATGCAGTGTGATTGTGGTGAAGGTGACGATAGTAAATGGAGATGAGCTGGAGTGGTATCGTAGATTGAGTAATCCATTTCAATAAAGTTCTTTCATGTGAGAGACACACGGTCTACATGCAATGAAGGTGCTGCAACGTATCATTGTGCTAGCTGGATGTTTGGCTTTTCCCTCCGACAATGCTGTTGGAGGATCTAAACATAAATATACATGTTAAACCTTTGTATTCGATAATAAAGATTAAGTTTTGAATGATTATATCTATTTACGTATCTAAATAGAAGCGTGAAAGAGATTTCATCTGAATTTCACCAAAATGCTTCTTAACTCCTCGAGTCTTTAGTATAACTTGTTATCTTCTCTCACTATTGCCTTTATCCTTTTTTTAGCTCCTAAGTTACTCTGATTTCATGCTTTCTTTTTGAGAGTATTAGTGGTAATTCTGACTTGAATCAGAAACAAAATAATTATCTTAGTAGGACTACGTCGTTTTATCCTGTCACCGACATCACTGATGCTTTTGAAATCATACTATCAAATAAACGAAAATTGCAAAGTTTGCTTTGAAGTTCTTTACAGCTGGCCTAACTCTGTTTTTTCTGGATGTAGAACCATGAAGTGATGCATAAATCTAGCCTCAAAGACACCACACATAGTTTGGAATCATGTGAATATAGAACACAACACGTTTTGAGCATATCCAACGCTAACACCGTCATCAACTCTTGCAATGTCATCTAAATTGTCGATTCTTGTGTGGGACACTTGCAGTCCCAAGTCACGACGGATATGTTAGTAAGTGGTTGGCTTTATTTAAATGTTTATAAATTACCTTGTGAAGGGTGACTTTCCTAATTATATCATGGCTGTCGGTAATTCTTTAGAAAGTAGGAAGTTTGGTTTAAATACGTGCCACTTGTTGATTGCAATAAATTTCTAAAGTTATGCTATGTCCGAATTTGTTTAGGGCAATAAATTGTTGGTTAAATTGGCTGATTTGGTTATTCAATTTGTCAACTTTCCTACACCAAAATGTTGTTAAGTTGAAAACTATAAGCAACTTTAATCTATTAGTGACAAATGTCATAATAAAAACTTACCCGCGCTGGATATTTGCGCAAACCAATGAATGCAAGGCATGTACAATAACATACCCAGTGTAATCCCACAAGTGAGGTCAAAAAAGAGTACAGTGTACGTAAACCTTACTCTAACCTTGGAGGTAGAGAGGTTGTTTTCGGTAGACCTTCGCCTTAGGAAAAAGAAGATCAAAAAGAAAAAAAAATGAAAGTAAAGAAATCATGGCAAAACCTATTAAAAGCATGATAAAGTATTCTGAAAATATAAGAAATAAGAACAGAAACTACAACAAAATAGTGTGATAAAAGTACAAGAGACCCAAGTTGCTTGGACTCGGGTGCGGGTGTCCGATACGGATGTGGATCTAGAGGTTGGGTCATTCATGATCTAATCAGGGATATGATACGGGTGTGGATTCGCCTAAAAATAATTAAATTATCTTAAAAATAGAGTTATAAAACCTAAGTTATGAGATATTATGTAGAGAACTTGAGGAGAATCTGGACAGTGATTAAAGGAAAATGAGTGACATAGAAATTCTATGTAAAAGGTATTCCATTTTCTTCAATTTCACCTTAGCTTTTGTATTGATTACATAAAGCATTAAAACTGTTTGGACTTTCCCCATCAATTTTGGTCTAAGTACGCAAAATCGGTTGACCAAATCGGACACGGATCCCAACACCTACACCCACACCCATGTCGTGTCGACACGGGTGTGACACCAAAAGTGAAGAGTCCGAGCAACTTAGCAAGAGACGATAGATAATGATAGAAATTGAAGGACAAGAAACTATATGAAAAACACTACGATTACTAGTATGGAAGGATGAATGAGACAACACTCCACTACCTACTAATCTTCTACCATGGTTCGTGTCCAACATAACAGTGTAATCAAAAGCGAAAAGCGCAAAAAAACTCCAAGGTTCATAGGGGCTTTAAGCGCAAATAAAGCATGGGATTTATTGAGAATAGGTGCAAATGGAGAATATATATATATATATATATATATATATATATATATATATATATGTTTTGTCCATGACTAATAATTGTAAGCATGAATAGCAAATATATGAACAAAGAAATTGATTGTTTTTATGATACATTGACATATCAATGGTTTAGCGTCGCCTTTTAGGAAATGCTCATTCACAAGGGAAAGTATGTCTTAGAGCTTTGATGACAACACTGAAGCGCACATTAGCAAGGTTAAACACTCAACACAATTTGAGCCTCTCTTCAGGACTTAAGCACGCCTTTATAACACTGCTCCACGACCTCCTATCTAAGGTCATGTCCTTGTAAGGCTCAAATGTGTCATGTCTTGTCTAATCACCTCTCCCCAATACTTCTTTGGTCTATCTCACCTCTTCTGTAATCATCCATAGCCAAAAACTTTAACGCCTCAGAACAAGCGCATTCATGCATCTCCTCTTCACATGTTTGAATCGTCTCAGTCTCGATTCCTGCATTTTTTCCTCTACCAAGGCTACTCCTACCTTGTCCCGAATATCTTCATTTCTAGTCTTATCTTTCCTAATAAGCCCACACATCTGCTGCATCATCCTCATCTCCATAACCTTTGATCTTCTAAATATGAGAGCTCTTGATTGGCCAACACTCCGCCTTATACAACTTAGTTGGTATTAACCACTTTGTGGAACTTGCCTTAAGTTTTGGTGGCATCTTTTTAATACTCCAGATGTGAGCCTCCATTTCATTCACCCTGCACCATAACGATGTGTGACACCATTGTCAATCTTCCTATTTCCTTGGATAATAGACCCAAGATACTTGAAACTTCCTTTCTTTTGGATGACATGTGCCCTAAGCCTCACTCCACACCAACCTCGGGCTTGAATCGCTGAATGTGTCCATATATACCTTCACCCCGTAGTCATGGTTAAGTTGTATGCATTCTCACTCTAATTTTTAACTACTAAGGTTAACGTACTTGATTTGCATAAACACCTGGGGTGCGTAAGCATTTACCCAAACGTCGCTTGGGTATGAAACAAGAATGTTCAGCTCAATTGGCATAGGTCTATTTACGTCTGGCACTCCATAAAATTGATGTATTTTGAAAATCAAAGTATGGAGTTCGCCAAAAATATTATCTAGTTCTGAGTCTTTTGTTTGTGTATTGACAACCTCTAAACTTAGTCCATGTCAAAAGGACTTGATTTTTAACTCTTAACAGGAGTTTGATATTTGTGGGCACTAAATTCATAAGATAAGATTGACACCTTCCATTCTCTTGTGTTTATTCTTTGATCTGATGCAACTACTGATCTTTTGAGAATTTTTTTTAACTCCATGAGGATGTAGTATTCTTGATCTACTTCTTTTTAATTCTTAGATGCTCGACTTTTCTCAGTTTAATATACCTCATCAGCATATGCATAAAATGCTTTTGGTCTTTCTTCTCTCTTGTTCTATATTTTCTAATCTTATATATATCTTGTCTTGAGTTTGCATAAGTATTTAGAATAGATTTCAGCATTGTTGGTGCTTTATTTTTTTATATTCTCTTTGTAGTACTCCAAATTTAATCCTTTCAAATTGGGAATGTGATAGTTGGGAATTGTGGGGAATTAAGTAATAACAAAAATGAATTTTGGACCAACCACCTTAGGTTCTTCAGCCACTTCAGATGCAGTTAAGATTCTATAAGTTCATATTATCCTGTAAATCTCCTCCACAATGCCTAGCATAACTAAGAATTCTTGAGATCTCCACTACTGTTTCCATGTGATTATGTGAAAAATCTCTTTTCAAAGTTATAGACTTCAAGATCTTGTAAGGATATGATAGCTGTAATCATATCTATGATCCTGAATAACAATCTCTATTCTACAAGTATGCATAGAGATAAATAAGCATGTGGGCGCTAAAAGATAAATTAACAATCCCTGAATCCTGAGGATAGAGATAGTGGACTTCTTAGGAGTACAATTGACAATCCAACCGAAGTACAGATAGTGGACTTCTTAGGAGTTTTGTAATTAATGTATTTCTCAGCATACCCTTTATGCTGGCCACCATCAAAAAAGTGTGATTACATTGTTCTTTGCACCAAAAACTAAAGATAAATACAATTCCATTTGATCTGCCATAAAAATCCTTTAATTTCTCTCCTTCCATATGTTCCACCAACTGCAAGCTGGTACCGTTTTCCACCAATTTTATTTTACTCTTACATCCCATCTTTTCTGTTGTAGCAGCTTAGTAAGTGTGCATTATGTTCTAGCATTGTCCAATCCTCCCTAGCCAGACAGCAAAAGATTGCCCAGATTGGAGATGTTACCTTACAATGAAGGAATAAGTGACTGTTAGTTTCTGCTGTCTCCATACATAAAGAGCATCTAGATGTTATCTGGATTTTCCTCCTCTGAAGTGTTTCATGAGTGAGACATGCTTTCTTTATTACTATTCTTGAAAAGCATTTCACGTTTTTTTTTTTTTTTTTTTTTTTTTTAAATTGGTAAATTGTATTCCTTCAGCATTAAGGCTATGCTGGCCACCTCCAAGTAGTTTACAAAAAGAATAGAGAGATACTTACAAAAAGCCTATAAAATCCACTAATTGGATTTCCTCTTCTATACTCTGTTCTTTACACCAAAAACCTAGTGAAGTAATTACTTTCCACTTAATCTTCAAAATAGAGGATTCTTTTCCTTCAAAGATCCTTTGGTTCCTCTCCTTCCAAATGGTCCACCAGATGCGGCTGGGACTGTCCTCCACCATATTTTTTGGCTTTTGCTTCCTCCTCTTCTGATCCAACAGCTAAGCAAGTCTGCAGTATGTTTAGGCATGATCCAATTGATTCCAGCAATGGCAGTGAACATAGCCCAAATTTGTGTCGTTACTTTGCAATGCATGAAAAGGTGTTTGTTGGTTTCTAGTGCCTCCTTGCAGAGGAGGCATCTAGATGCTATGATGAACCCCCTTTTTTGCAGTGCCTCATGTGTCAAGCATGCTTTCCTAGCTACTAGCCAAGTGAAGCATTTCACTTTATTAGGAGCCACACTTTTCCATATAGTATTCCAAGGTCCAGTTGACCTGCCTCTAGCAACACTCAGTTCCCTTTTGTATACTCTGTTAACAGTGAGAATTCCATCATTGTGGTGCCTCCAAATGAGTTTGTCTGAATCTGTATTAATGCCCGGAAAGTTTTTTATTAGTTTTAGAAAATCTACTACCCATGGTATTTCCCAATCATTTAGGGGTCTTCTGAAAGTGAGGTTCCACCTTTGAGGGGACCATATTTCTTGTATACTGCATCCAGTATTCAAGCTTATTGAGAATAGTCTAGGAAAAAGGGATTGAAGTGTGCCGTGACCGCTCCAGTCCTCTTTCCAAAAACGTATCTTGTCTCCCCTACCAACTCTAACTTTGGTGTTTAGCTTGAGAGTCGTCCATAGATTCCTGATAGATTTCCAAACCCCAAACCCATATGTATTAGTCACTTTATTAGTGCACCATTGCCCCTCCGGACCATACTTATGAAGGATAATCTCCCTCCACAATGACTGATTTTCTTGAGTAAATCTCCATAGCCATTTGGTAAGTAAACTCTTATTATGAAGCTTTAAGTTCCTCACTCCCAGACCTCCAAAACTCTTGCTTTGCTGAACTGCGCTCCATCTTACCAGGTTGAAACTTTTCTCAATCTTGCTTCCTTGCCATAAGAAATCCCTTCTCAACTTGTCTAAGATTTTCAGCACCACACCGGGGATGGGGAATAAAGACATTACATATGTTGGCAGAGAATCTAGGACTGCATTGATCAGAACAACTCTACCTCCCAAGCATTTCACTTTTGTTGGTGCCATGCTTTTCCATATAGTTTTCCAAGGGGGCCTTTAAAACTTCCTGTCATCTCAGATAAACCCCTGTTGTATACTCTAATAAATAAGAAATATCCATCTTCATTGTGCCTCCATCTGATGGAGTCGGGAGTAGTGGTCGTCCCTGTAAAATTTCCTACCCTTTCTAGTAGTTCAATCACCCTTTCCACTTCTCAATTATCCAACAATCTCCTGAAAATTAGATTCCATCTCTGTGCTGACGAAGTCTCTTCTATTGTGATATCTGGATTAATGCTGGTAGAAAAAAGTTAGTTTCTGGTGACCAACGTATGAGCAAGACCTGTTTACCCCTGGAAGACATTATTGAGTCCTGTATACATAACATGTCAAACACTGATTGTGTAGTTTGTTTCTCAATGTTTAGGTTCCATTACTATCGACTATATTATTCAAACACTTCCAACTGGTTTTTCTGTAATGTTATGTTGGGCGATGTGGCCAAATTGGTTCTCATTATGTGTATGACGCGAATATACATCCTAATTCTGATAATTTACACTGGTTGTTGATGGTTCCTTCTTTTACCCAAATCGGTTGTTGATCATTAAAGATTAATTTGTGCATTTGTCGATTGGTGCTTGTGATTATTGCTTGAAGTGATGGATCATGTGACATCTAATAGTTGTGGAGAGAAGTATCGGTATGCTTTAGTGAGAACTTTAGCACATCTATGTGTTTTTCTTTAGGGGGGACTGGATAATCTACTCGAAAACCTAGGCAGATCCATTATCCATCGAGTTTGGTAGAGAAAGTTGCTGACCGTTCAATAGATCTAGACGATAACCAATAGCTTAGGAGGTAAAGAGACTGAATCTCCTCTACCTCCGACTTGGGTTTAACTATCCATTAAGACTTACATTCTCAAGTTTCAAACTTTGAGACCTTTAGTTAAGGACATGAACGTTTTAAACATTCTATTACACCTCGTGATAGAGATCTTTCATTCTCATAGTTCGACTCAATGGTTAAGTGTGGCAGAAGATTGATACATCTAACAGTGTTCATACAAAACACAAATATACGTGAAAAATTACGAAATATTTAAGGTTGAATTCATTGAGTTTAGATTCTTTATCCATATTTAATTTCCATTTACTCATAGTTTGGTTGAAAATTGCATTACTCACCATTCCACTAGACAGACCTGAGGCACTTCAGGTGGAGTTAGTGTTGCTGCATTTGGTCTGACCACGTGTCATTATATCATTGGTCACCAAGTATAAACAGCATCTGCCCAAGCCTATTCAGCACGTGGCTTCTGTCTAACTATTCTACTAACCATTCAAACTTTTGTCTCTTTGTTTCGGTGGTGTCTGATATCCGTATTGAATTCTTACATATTCAAATCATATCGTGTAAATTCATTTTCGTAACATAATTTTTTTATATTCATGATTCGAACTTAAGATCATTGGTTAAAAATGAAGCAATCAACTTCATTTTTTGAACTATACAACTAGAAGCTTCTTTCTTGAATGAAACTTATATATCCTATGTTTTTTTTTGTTTTTCTTTTTATTTATTTGTTTCATCTCTTCACGTGTTTGATTTGTTGGGTAGCTTACATCTTTTTGAGCCCATATATCAAATCCCAAGAATTCACCACATCAATAATTATATTATAAATAATAAATACTAACACTCAATGCCAATAGTTATTATATATATGCATATGTGTGGGGAGAGGTTGTGAGAATAGGAAGGCTCTTTCATGCTAGGTGTCCAGATCTATTATATTCGAGTCTTATTTTCATCACATCTGCTATTATATCTACTAACACTTCGTCCTACCTTACCCATAATATGTGGAAGTATCGATCTAATTTCATAGTCATTCGATCTGTAACGAGTTCCGATAAACAAGAGAACATTTTAATCTGCATTTGCACCTGCACCTTAGTGAACGAATTTGTTCTCGTGCAGAAAGGTGTTGGTGCTAATGCAGACAAAAATGATATCTTGGCCTCTCATTTGGTTTCTCAATCTTTACCTTCCAAAGTTGTTGCACTAAGTGTAAGCATTGGTTGAATCTGTGTTGATGGGAGATGGTAGTATTTAACGAATTAATCGAGGTAAGTATAAATTGACACTTATCTTTTCAATAGTTAAGAAAATGTTACTATGGTAGATTTGATTTCCTTATCAAGATTCTTGTTTGATTTGTCGTTGCAATGATACGATTATTTAGGTGTTCGACTCACAACGAGGCAGGCCCGTCTAGTCCTATCGGGATGATAAAGGATATCTATCAATGATGTTGTTTTGAAGACGATTAATTGCTAAAGTTTGTGGTGGAATGAATATGATTTCTTCACCTAAAATATAATTTGATGTTTGTCTTCGAGTTGTAGGATGGTAAAATATCCTATTAAGGAATGTTTTCCCTTTTAATCGACGGTAAGGACTTGTTTGGCCATAGATTTCTCAAATAAAGAATGGAAAAAAAATATTGGCAAATAGACCTTTCGTGGTGGCCCGATGGTTTGAGCTTGGGACTTCCATGTTGGAGGTCTCAAGTTCGAAACCCCTTACCAGCGAAAGCATGGAGTTTGCCTTCTGGGTCGAGCTCGTCGCACCAAGTTTGCCTACTGTTACCTCTCCTATGTGGTTTACGAGCTATTGCATAGGAGCGGGAGTTTTACCTTGTGCGCACCAAAGGGTAGCGGGCTAGCAACTCCGGAATTTGCTATTATTTGGCAAATGACCCAAATTTTCAGTTACTAGAAAAAATTAGTGTTTGGTCAAATCTCATTATTTGAGAGCTTTTAATATTGAAGTTTTATATCAAATTTTTATTTTTTATAAAAACACCCTTTATAGTAGTTGTTTTCATTGCATTACATTATTCTTTACATGAATACCGAAGGAGTGATGGAATATTCAGTGAATACGAAAGTAATGATATGATTGTTGTGGATCAGGAAAATAAAGTCATGTGCTTCGTCTACTTCACTAGATGTTACACTCTCTCTGAACTGAAGATCCAACGGATTTGTTGTGGAGTCATGATTCTTGTTACATTGATGTTTCTATTTTGTCATGTAATACAAACTTATGATAAGTTTTGATAGTTTGAAAACTTATGGGTGTAAATTATATTTCTTAAAAAAGTAAAAGATGTTTCTCAAATACTATAGCTAAACACATTGTGAAATTTCACGCGAATCTTCATTAAAATAATATTTATCAAAAATATTTGAAAATCGATGATCAAATCTTAGCGAAGTGACATGTATTTGGACAAAATGCACCGATTGTTCATTTTCGGGATAAATATTTAGTAAATGATCCTCTTTTTATTTTTTATTTTGACAATTTCTAAACCTTTTGAATTACGATAGTAAAAATCTCTTTGAAACAAACTAAAAGAATTATTAGACACAATGATCTTAAACTTGTAAACGTTACCCAAAGGTCTAATATCTAATCAAATCATTTAAGATTATAAAAATACCTCAAATTAGGCAGATACTTATTTACCTAGCAAAAAGTATATAGTAAAAATAAAATAATCAAACCAAATAAGAAGTTTTTTTTTTTTTTTTTTTTTTAATAATTGGAACTGAGAGTTATGTGAAGAGATGGTGTGCTATTCTTAGTCATGCACTTGTCATGTGTATGGAAAACATAATATTGAGTTGTCATTTTCAATAAATTTTCTCTCTTATCCTAAATAATATACACAGGACCAGCTCAATGGTATTTATTTATTGAGTTTAAAATATATAAGGTAAGAATTTTTTGCTATAATAATTTTAACTAGCAATCAAACAATTTCAAAATATACCGTAATAATATATTTAGTGTGATTTTTTATGTGTGATTTGAAGAAATTGATGTATACATAACATTGCTTCTATCTTATAAATATAAAAGTGTTATTTTTAAATGACTTGCAATTTCAGTAAAATATATATAAAAAATAAGTGTGCAAATAAAATATAATAGTAAAAAAGTTATGTAAAAACAAAGGAGAAGAGAATAATAGCAACGAAAGTAATACAATATCTAAAGCATAGAAAACAATATGTAACAATAACAAAATCGAACAAGGAGATTATTGGAGTATATAAGAACAATAAGGATAAGAAAATAGTAATCGACTACCTACTAACTTTTTCTCTAATTATCGATCTCTATTTCCTCCTTTCTTCATATCCATAATAGTAGGGACGGAGCTATCCTAGGACAAGGGTGTTAATCGAAACTTCTTCGTCGAAAATTACATTATATATATAGGTAAAAAATTGGTTTGATAAATATATATACAAAGATGGTAAGATTGACGCATCTTCATACAAGTTGAAGGTTTAGTATAGTAGTTAAGGGGTTGTAAAAATTGTTTGAGGTTGTGTGTTTTATCCTTTATAACAACTTATATATTTTATTTCACCACTCACACCTATTTGCTAGGCAACTGTGCATCTGCTCTTCTCGTGTCCTAACTATCTCAGTCTACCTCCTTTATCTACCATGAAGATCACTTTCAACTTATCTTGAATATCTTCATTTTAATTTCTCTCTCTTATAATATGTGCACATCCATCTTAATATATTTTAAATTTTCTATATTTATTTTTTGAATGTGTGAGTTGTTGACTCACCAACATTCAGTCACATACAACATAGTTGATCAAACAATCATTTTACAAAACTTATCTTTAAATAATGGCTAACATTTTTATCACAATCCATCAGATGCGAGCCTTCATTTCATCCCCTCCTTCTAATATGATGTGTAATAACACTACTATTCTCTTCAATTTCTTGAATTACTAACGTGAGATATTTGAAACTTCTTCATCGTGTGAATATAAATTGTGTCAAAATCCTCAATTTCATGTATTTCATGTAAGTTGTTTAACTTAAACACTTTGAACTTCATAATTTGTCTTTAAATCATCAACATATTATTAACTCCGCCCATATTTCGTTAACTAATATTATCTCATATGTAAATACATACACCATATTTGGATATGCAACATTTGTTCATCCATCACAAAGAAAAAAAAGATAGGCTATGAATTTTTCTGTGTTAGAAACCCAATAGCAATTGAAAATTGTTTTGTCATACATGTCTTTAATCTCCCTGTTATAAGTTGAACGTTTCTAGCCTAAAAGCATTCATATATAAAAAAAAATTGAAAAATTTGTTATATTTCTTGTAGATTAAAGTACAAAGTCAATTTTCTTAAAATACGAAATAAGTTATATTAACAATAGTATTATACCTTATAAAAAAAAGAGAGAGAAAAAAAAGGCAAGCAAATATATAGTTGTGCTAGATTTTATGTAAGGATTATCCTTTTATCATTTTTATAATTTAATAATAATGTATAAAATTATGCAAATTTTAATATACCAACTCTACTCTAACCAATAACCAAACAAACCTCTAAATATCTATTGACATAATAATAATAATAATAATAATTATTAATATTAATTCAACTTCAATAATAATAATCTAAACAAGAGCAGGACCAAAACGACGCCATTTAATATAGAAGCATATATATATATTAATATTATCCCCTTTGAAATCACAATCTAGGGTTTCAAAAAAAATTCCCAATCCAACCGGAAAAACCCTAATTCGCAGAGAGAGAAAAAATGGGAGGAAAGTGTCCACACAGGAGCGTGAAGAAGCGTAGATACTCTCACAAGCAATTTCGCCGTGCGAAATTCCTTGTCAAAGGAGACGATGCTGTTTACGATGAGCTGTTAAAGCCGGAGGAGCAACGGAAAGAGTTGCCCGTCGACGAAGATCTTCCCGGAATGGGTCAATACTACTGTATGCACTGCGAGTAAGATAAACTTCGCTGCTTTAATTTTCGTGATGTTTGATTATTATTTTTAATGTATAAAAAAATGACTTTTTTTTTGTGTGTGTTTAGTCGATATTTTGCAAATGTTACTGTGAGGGATGAGCATTTCAAGACGAAGAAGCACAGGAAGCGGTAAGATGTTCATTGATTTTAGCTTAATTTTTAAATAATTGGAGCAAAAGATACTTTTTTTTATTGATTTCTTATTGCAACAACAACATACTTAGTATAATTTCATAGGTGGGGTATGGGGAGGGTAGTGTGCTCACATTCTTGCCCTTGCCTTGTGAAGGTAGACTGGTTTTTTTAAGGATAGATTCCAGGTTCAAGTAAAGAAATAATAACAAGTATTGAAAGGAAATACGTTAGAGAAGAAGTCATGCTAAAAATGAAGTAGGAAAGAACAGTGGCAACTACAAATATAACGGTAATTGAAAAGCAGAGGAAACAAGCAATTATTGATTTCTTATGGGATGAGTTTGTGTGAATAGAGTGAAGTAGGTGATTATAGTTTCTTCTGATTATTACTGCGAGGTAATGAAGCTTAAATGGTGAGAATTGATGATTTGCTTGATATGTCTATAAAAAGCTTTTTGTAGGAGACAAAGTAATTGTATTTAGTCTAGAGACTAGTGAGGGTACTGTAGTTGTAGGCGAACTTATGGATTTCAGAAGAATTAGTAGCTAAAAGGTGCTTCAGACTTTCAGTTAGACGTAGGCTTCCTAAGGCTGTGGCGTATCAATCAATGAATTGAGTAAAAGCAATGCAAGTCCTTTAAATTCCACTAGAAACAAAAATTGTTTTGGTGATACCATTACATCTGCCTAGGCTTTGGTGGCAGAGTTACCCAGTATTTGTGCGGGTTGGTGGTAGTAGATGCTTGATGAAATAGTTGAAGGTGCTTTGAAACTGGCTTGAATCCATCGTTGCAAAAAAAGAATTAATGCCTAGTGATATTCCTTCAGTATAAGACGTCATCATTCTAAAGAGAATACAAAGTGGACATGCCCCAAACATCGTAATAGGAAGTAGACCCTCTTTATTTTGATCTGTTAGGAGTAACTTTTGTTATTAAGACACCAACAAATGTGATGCTGGGATAGTTATATCCAGAAGGAGACCATTTGCAAGTTGTAGTAATGAGCTACCCATCAACATAGGTACCTATCCAATTGCCTTTGGGTGACCTTCTGAGTGAAACAATCAGACATGGAAGAAGCTGGAGGAGAGCTTCTGAAGAGTCCAATCAACTTAGGTTGCTATCCATCTCCCAATTGTTTTAAATGTAGCGGAACTGTATAAATTAGGAACGAAACATGCCCTTTTCAGACCAAAAACTTGTTTTCCTACCATCCCCCTTTTGTTGGTGATTTCTCTTGAAAGAAATCCGACATGGCCTTGATGTGTTTCCAGATACCTTAACCAAGGGAAGGAGGAGAAGAAGTTTACCTCGATAAAATTCAACCAATTCCTTAGCAAATTTAGAGTCTCTTAGAGAACGGGAATATATAATATGCTTTGTCTGTGTATCACAGCATTCCTTATTATAAAGTATAACAAACTCAGTAAAATGCAAACTATGATGTCTCACACAGTCCAATAGGAGTACGGACAACATTCTCTAAAATTCATTTTGAACTGACAAACTGAGCAAGGGTGGAAAGCATGCCTAGCGACAACTAAACAAGCTGAAAGATTTCAAAGGAAAATTGGTCCTTGATCTTGCATTTTTGCCATCACTTTTTCCTACAGATATAGGTCAATGATCTAACTTACCAGGACCATGAAGTTTAGGAGTCGAGGACCATAGAAGATGTTCTTTTAGGGTTGTATATTGAACACTGAAGACCATCTCATCTGCTTGTATTACACAGTATCACATACCTGATAATTTGCTGTTAAACCGTTTGCCAACAAATAGTACTAGCTAATTGTCAAGAGAGTCAGATGTGTGTTACTTTCAAAGATAGAAGAACAATAGTACTCCCTCCGTCTCATTTTAGTCCGTCCCTAAAAGAATGTCACCTTACTATAATTAGAAACAATTTAACTTTAAAAATCCTCTTTTACCCTTAATGAAATGATTTACAACCACGCATTTATCTAAGAATTATTTAGACCACAAGTTTCAAAAGTCTTCCTTCTTTTCTTAAACACCGTGCCAAGTCCAACGGTGCCACATAAAATGGGACGGAGGGAGTATTATTCTGTTTTTTTTTTAGTATAGAAGAACTTCTAGTAGTGAATTTGGCAGGTAGTATTTTTTTTAGTGTTATTTGCAAGTTACCTTTTTATTCTAGCCTGGGTTAACAAATGCAAGTAATATACACTGTAGAGCCTGTGCAGTCTTTCACACTTGCATGGACAGGGTGAAAGAATAGATTAGCTTTTTGCAAGTGAATGGTGAAAAGTGAATTGGTGATAAATAATGTGTGAAGTCTTGAACATACAAATCGTGTTTTATTCGTCTATCAGCTTCTTTATTTCCTTTGCATTGTCATAGTAGGGATTTCTTGGATAATTCAACATGTCTCACATGGTAAATTGGAGGATTTTGTTTCAAAGTTACAACTTAAAACGTTAACCTAACAGAAACATAGGTGTTACAACTTTAAAATGTGATGCTCTCATTATAAGTTGTAAACTGCGATGGTCGGGAACTGCATATCCAATTTGAAGTGTATATGCTCCAAACATACAAATTTGACTAATGAATTGTGAATCCGTGGCTTTAGTGATTATAGTTTGTAATCTGAATAGTTCTGTACTTTTGTTTATGCAGTGTGAAAATAATGATGGGCCCTAAACCGCACACCCAACTTGATGCCGACTTAGCTGCTGGAATGGGCATGCCAGATAATGGTCCAAAACTAATGTCAATGAGTTAGAGCTTCTCTCGTCCTGTTTATAACTCATTTGACAGTCATAGAGGAACCGTCTCTCTCTGTCTCCCAGTATAGTAAGTTTAGAAGATACCTAGCAGAGCACATTAGCTTGGTGTTTGATTCACTGGATGATGCTAGCTAGTGACTGCCTATGTTTTGTTTCTATTGTATCAAACTACAGATTGCTTAAAGAATCGCCGTCTTTGAATTTATATGTCAATTTGGATTCGATAGCTAAACGCTGAAAGAGCAGTAATTCGTTCAGTTTTTGTTGAACTGGAATAATTGCTTGATCCATCTTACAAGATGATGTCTCCTATCTAAAATTTGTGGAAAACTGGAAGTCATATGAACCTTATAATGAACAAATACCATGTTTAAGTTTAACTATTAATTATTATCGTTAACCGTGAATAATCTAGTACTTGTGACGGTAGAAGATAGCAGATATCGAATAATTGCATCATAGTAATAATTGAGTGATTCTATGGGGTTAATCCTTTTTTTTGTGTGTTTTGTATTAGGTAATGTAAGCATTCTATTATATTCAATCAACACAAACAATAATCTCATATATAGTGTGTCCCAGTGTTTTCAAAAACGTTTTCGGGGCGAGGCGTACCAAAAATGCTCTGGGGCGTAAATTAAAAATGTAGATCCATAAGGCGTAAGCTCTGAACATAAAAACGTAAGTCCTTGACGTAAAAACGTACGTCCGGGCGTTTTTAACTTTTTTTTTAATTTTTTTGCTTTAAATCATATTTTTATTATTGGTTAATGATATTTCTCAAATAATAATTTTAATCATTTTTTATTCATTATTGAATATTAATACTTATCTCACATAAAAATTATAATTCATTGAAAAGTTTACTTTTACTTATTTTATTAGTAATAAAACTATAAAATTGAGTATACATGCGACTACGCCCCGTAGATTCATGGGACTTACGCTCCGTGTCTCGAGGCTTAAGCTTACCCCATACTGTATAAAACGTCTCGCCTCACGCCCTCGCCTTTTAAAACACTGGTGTGTCCTAAAGCTTAAAGGTACAAAGTTGAATTAATATTAGACCATTATTATTTCATTTCCAAGTTTGGACCAATTTAAATGTCCCAATTTTTGTACATTAGGCAATGTGTATATCATATACATTTATCTTAGTTTCTTCTAGTTGTATATATATATAATATAAATGTAAAAAGTACCAATAAATGATTGTAACGGAACGGTATGCGGGACTTCTCGACGTTTGAATTAATTGGATTCAAATGTGGGTAACGGATGCAGAGTGAAAAATCAATTGAAAAGAGAAATGAAAAAGGTGGTACAAACTACAAAGTAGCAGAGACGTGAGTGTTAAGATCAGAACATCCATAGAAACGGATACTGAGTGAAAAATCAATTTAAAAGAGAAATGAAAAAGGTAGTACAAACTATAAAGTAGCAGAGACGTGAGTTTAAGATCAGATCATCCATAAAAACGGATACCGAGTGAAAAATCAATTTAAAAGAGAAATGAAAAAGGTAGTACAAACTACAAAGTAGCACATACGTGAGTGTTAAGATCAGAGCACCCATAGAAACGGATACTGAGTGAAAAATCAATTTAAAATAAAAATAAAAAAAGGTAGTACAACAAAGTACTAGAGCCGTGAGTGTTAAGATCAGAAACACCCATAGAAACACACACATTTCAAAAGAAGAAGCAAAATATTAAGGACGTTACACGTGATTTATGGAACGCATGTCACGAGTTTAACTTTATTACGATTTACAAACAGCGCTAAATATTTAAGTCGTAGAGAAAGGTAAAGAGACGGGCTCATACTCTTTCGGAATTCCAAACGTGTACGCCAATTAGAATTATAATTATATGAAAAAAACAAATCGTTAAAAATTGCTTTTTACAACACTTTCTGACGCAAAATCTGTTTGTATTTTATGGATTTTTTCTTATTTGGGATTTTAATTATACATTCAAAAACATATGTCCAAAACTCTTATGATGTATATTTTTCGTTTTTATTTTATATACTATATATTTTTTTAATAATCTATTTTTAAAATGACACAATTTTTATTTTTATTTTTTAATAAGAAGATTTAATACATATACAAATACAATGATATGTTTGAGTTTATAAGTTAATTTTTTTTTATAACACGCAAATATTATGAAACTTCAAAATAATCTTCTTCTTTTTTTTTAAATTTTTTTTATGTTCATTATTAAACCTCTGAAAACTAGTACCAGTTAACTATAATAAATTAATTTTCACTTTCAAAATTAATTTGTAAATTAATTTTCACTTTCAAAATTAATTTGTCTTCATCTATTTGTCTGTTATTCACTTTGAATGATTTTATTTCAACTCATATCTGTCATGTTTTTGACTTTAGCATTTTGTTCACATAGACAATTACAAATATATAGGATCCAAATAATGTCATAATGGAATATGTTTCGAATCGTTTTAGTAGAATGTATAAAAATAATATTAATTTTAATATAAATAATAATGTTGAAACTATTGTTATCCATAATTTGATCTAGTATATTAAGCCTGAAGAGATTTTATTTTTTAATGGTAATTTATAATCTGTAATTTCACTAACATGATATATAATTAATACATATGTTGAGTAACACGACCGAACAAAATATAAATAATATCTAGGTTAATACATATATTATTTTCTCTAATACATCCTACGAAACAACTTTTTTGTGATCAAAGATATATAAGATCAAATAGTCCACTTTTCAGTAAGCTTTTTGTTTATGAATTACTGAAATGTCTCAAAATTCTGCTTTATAGAGAAAACTAATTTATGCTTACAAGATTACTTCTCTAATAAATAATTTATGTATTGTAAAGCTTACGATGTGACTAAATAAAGATTCGTTTATTCAACTTCAATTATTGACGGAAGATAAATTTTAATCATTTTATAAATTTATTTACAAATATCCCCCTATTCAAGTTTTTTTTTTTTTTTTTACTAATGTTGGAAAATAATGCCGTTGCCTTCATCATGAAAAAAGCCATAATATAGCATCCCTTTCAACTTTATAAATTGCCACATTTTTATGTAACTTTTCACTCGTGCACCTCCCACCACCAATAAAATAACCCAAATATTATTATTGTTATTATTATTATTATTATTATTAATAATAATAATAATAATAATAATAATAATAGTAATAATAACTATTATTATTATTATTGTGCAATAATAGTACTCCAAACAAGTGTTTTGACCTATATATGAAAATATCTCACATTGTTAGATTTTTGTTTCTTTTTGCTATTAGACTCTTCTTTCAATCCTTTTTCAAACAATCTCTTCGCTCCGTATTCGATATCTATATTAAGATTCGACTAACTTTGAATTTATGTATTACATGATCCACTTTTGAGAATTGCGCTGTCAACAAAACTTATTTTATTCGCAGAGGCTCGAGTCCAACTATAACATGTTTTAATTTGTGTAGTTTGATTATACTATTGTCAGAGGCGGAGCCAGGATTTTCAATAAGGGGGTTCAAAATCTGTAGAAATAGGTAGTCGAAGGGGGTTCGACATCTACTCTATATACATATAAATTTATTTTAAACATATATAAATAGTATAGTTTTCCGCCGAAGGGGGTTCGAATGAACCCCCTTCATTAAGGGTAGCTCCGCCCCTGACTATTGTTATTCTATTTATTTTTTTTCGTCCAAAATTATTTTAATCTCTAGCAGAGGGTCTGCCGAAAACATAAATCGCTCTACCTTTAATATAGAGGTTAGGTCAACATACAATACTCTTATCTTGTTTAGACTGATTAGTTTTATGAGACAATACTGAATATATTATTATTACTATTGTTGTAAAAACTCAATTTTAAAATATCTAATAGAAAATAGAGGAATTTCAATCGTTCCATTTCGATCTCATCAATTATAAGTTGCTTTCTCTTTTTTTTTTAACACTTGCGCATGTGGAACCACTCACCACGTGAATCCCTTAAATCAATTATGTTGTTTCCTATTCCTCCCCCTTCTTCCACTTCCCATATCACTATCAATATTGTCGATTTATCGGTTATATACATCGACAGTATAATAAATAATTTTATATGATCAGTATAATCTTATACGATCAATATAATTTAATTTGTTATAATAAGTTATTTACCTATCATTTAAACTAGGTTAGGGGTGGATGTTGTAGCATTTTTTCGTCATTTATGTTATTGGTAAATTTAATTTTAATTTTTGTGATGATTGATTAAATATATTTAAACTTTGAATTATTTGGAACGTGTGTCTTATATTCATTTTGATTGTGAATATTGACAAATTTTGAGAGTTAGTAAATGTTTCGTTGTTTAATTATTCATGTGTTATGTTTAATTTGTATTGATATCTCATATTTCAGAATAATATACTTGTATAATCTAAATATAATATATTTGTTACGTAAAGTAATAAAAAAAACATATATTTTAAATTAATTAAAGATTAAATATGTTGAATTATTAATTACAAGGACTAAAATTAAATTTATCAATAATGTACGTATATCAGTACATGAAACTTAAACTATTTGACGTTAGATGCTCCATCTCGGAGCACAATCAATATCAAACAGTTCAAAATTGCATAAAGTAAAATAAAATCATATTATGACTTATAAATCTTGTCTACAATCCAACATTTTTAGGTCCCATGTTTTTATTAATCCACACAAACAATATTTTAATGAAAAGTGATTATAGACAAATTTAACAATCTTGATTAATTATTAAAGTTTGTCATAATTAACGTTTGTAACAAATTAGTACTAGTAGTAATTAATTAGTAGGGTCTAGTTAGGTTGATTTGGTGGTGAATTGATAGGAGTGGGACACAAAAATAAAACATGTCCAAAACTTTGTTTCTTCAAATTAAAGTTAAATATGTTGTTTCAAACATTATGATGAATTTGTCTTTGAAATAAAGAGGATGTACTATGACTTTGTGGCCATAGACATGACTAAAATCAATCTATGTATAATGTGTCTATTTATTTACGATCGAAAAATTCATCTGAAGTCAAATTGGATTTAGAGATGTTTGAAAGCCTTAAGTAAATGAGTATTTTACATATAGCCGCCAATCATTGATAAATTGGTCATTTTGATTCTTTGGAAAAACTCGATGAATTTGGGTGATCGATTTAGGAGAGCATAATGACTATGGATGAATATATCGGATGGCTGGTTGATCGCGATCTAACTATACCTGTCTTTTCTTTTGGATCAATATCAGTTGTTCGTCCAATGATAACTCTTTGGTTGAACCGGTATATCCTTATGCCAAAGCCTTTTAAACTCGAAGATTATGAGTTTGTAATCCTTCTCTATTTAAATATTGAACTTAGTCGGTTGGAATATGGCTCGAAACTATGATCTAAGGTCATCTTTTGACCCTTTTTTACGAGGGTAGTATCTGGGTCAATTTTCACGCATCTCGACCAATTCCACAAGATACACGTTACCTCTCACCAGTAACAAATACGAAGTAACTCTATCCACCTAGGCTAGGACAGATGAGAAGAATCACCTAGGGTGGTTTTTCTCTGCTGAAATTTGAACCTGAGATCTCGTAACTCTCAACCGCTTTATCGAGTAGCTAATGAACATTAGGTACTAAAAATCCCCACAAAGATAGTGAAATGTCCCACTCACCCGTTTTTTTTTCCTTCCTACATTGTATGACTAAAGAAAAGCAATACGGTGCATAAAACATTCTGCGTTATCATGATTCAAAGAAGGATTGTGATGTAAACAATCTATCGTAATACAAACATTGTACTACTACTACTACTAAGTTGAGTTGATTTGGTGTGTTCTCAGAGAAAAAGAGTGAAAGATTGAAGGATAAATATAAATTTTGGATTAATGCACATATTATACTATACTATACTAGCAACAGTGAACAAGAAATTAGCAGTCCAAAAAATAATAAGGGTGTTACACAAGGTATACTCCTCTTTCTTTTTTTTCTAGTGATATTTTCATTTTGAGCTTCAATTCGCGTTTTTTTTCTTCTCAATCTTGATCTTCCTTAGGACGCGAAGAAGACGTTGATCCTGTTGCCATATTCACAGCTTCTCCGTGTGTAAATCGTTGTAGTTGTATCATACGCGCATATATCCCATCTGAGTGGTTTTTCAACAGATGAGAATGAGAACCTTGTTCTGCTACTTTCCCATCGTCTATGACCGCGATCACATGTGCATTTCTGATTGTAGATAGCCTATGTGCAACAACAATAGTGGTCTTACCTGCACAAGCGCGATCCAATGCTTCTTGTACACATCTTTCGGACTCTGCATCGAGTGCACTTGTTGCTTCGTCTAGCAGCATTAGCTCAGCTTTCCTTAGGAAAGCACGAGCAATGGCGATTCTTTGCTTTTGTCCACCGGACAATTGAACTCCCCTTTCTCCGACGAAGGTTTTGTATCCATCAGGCAATGCAGATATGAACTTGTGGGCGTTTGCCAAGGTTGCTGCTTCGGTTATCTCAGCTTCGGTTGCTGACTCATGTCCATACGCGATGTTTTCATAGATGGTGGTAGCAAAGAGGCAAGGTTCTTGTGGCACTACAGCAATGTGTCTTCTCAAGGATTTAAGGTTGTACTTGCGAATATCCTTGCCATCGATGATGACACGTCCGGATGATGGCTCGTAGAACCTCTCTATAAGTGCAATGACTGAGCTCTTTCCACATCCACTTGGTCCAACAAGAGCAAGAGTCTTTCCAGCTCGAGCACGAAGATTCAAATCACGGAAAATTGACACGTCGGGTCTAGTGGGATATGAGAAGTCTACATGCTTAAATTCCACTTCACCACGAAGACGATCAGGAGCAGTGGTGGCATCTGGATCATCCGGCTCAACTTCTGTTTTACGGTCAAGGAGTTCGAAAACAGAACGCATTGCTCTGCCACCCTTGATGAAGTCAGGGGCTAAGGTCAATGTTTCGGCTGCGCCATTAGCAGAAACCATGAGCACCATGAATACACGGATCGTCTTCGAGAAGTCAGAGATTCCGTGCTTGACAAGCCAGGAGGCATACCAAAGGCCAAGGGCATAGGAAGCATAAAGCAAGAATTGAGCAATCCCATAACCACTTCCCGCTATCTGTCCCTTCCAGAAGCAACGCCTAAGCGGAGTTTGGAGGCTGGAGTCGAAAAGATTGACTATTTTCGTCTCCGAATTAAAGGCAGCAACTGTTCTTACATTAGCTACAGCTTCTCCAGCAAGTTGAGTGGCTTTGGCATGAGCAGCTTCTAAGTCTCCTGAGAATCCCTTCATGAACATTTTCTGTTGGGAGATACAAATAACTCAGCACACAAACATATAATCTAAAAATCAAAGTGTCTTAATGAATCTCCGTCCCATTTTATGTGAACGCGTTTAACTAGGAATGGAGTTGAAGAAATGAAATGAAGACTTCTAAAACTTGTAGTCTAAAATAAGTCATAGATATTTGTGTGCATATATATCATCTCACCACGGGTAGAATGAGAAGTTTAAAGTCAAATTGTAACTAAATACAGAAAGGAGTTATCCTTTTTCTTTGTCAACCAAAAAGGAGAGAATGTCACGTAAATTGGGACGGAGGAGTATACAGAAACAGGAAGTTAGACATTGATCGTTTTTATTGATAAACCTGTTAACTGATAAATTAACATGTTGTGGGATTCAATTTAAGTTTCCATGAACTCACTCACCTGTAAAACTGTTGCTGCAACGACCACGGGGAAGACCCCAATGAGGACGAGGGCCAGTCGCCACTGCAATACGAATCCTGCAGTGCATGCGACCAGCATGAGAGCTGAGTTCTGCATAATGACGGAGATTCTATCCCCGATGGCTGACCTAACATTGTTGGCATCCAGAGAGAGCCTAGCTGCAATTCTTGAACTATCGTTCTCTTCCTGATCGAACCACGCCATTTCCATTTTAAGCACTGCTGCCAGCATTTTCTCTCTCACCCGTTTTGTCAAATTCTCCCCCACTACATCCCAGTAGTAATGCTGTAGAGTGTTGAAAATGAGTGCAGCTGATGAAACTCCAATCAAAAGATAACAGTATTTCGCAATTTGTTTGCTCATGTAAGCATGATCCGGATTGTAGTACACGCTAAGAACAGCACTCAAGACGTATGCAAAGAAAGCACTAAGTGAACCACAGATGACGGAGCCTACAGAACCAATTAAAGCATAAGTCCACTCAGGAGAGTTCATTTTTGCCAGCCGTCCAAACGAACTAGCTTGGTCCTTGAATGCAAGCTTTTCATTACGGTAATTAGAATATGCAGCATCAAGGGAGAGGCTGAAGTCCGAGGTAGAAAAGTCAGATAACCGGCGGGAGTATGGTGATCGACCGTAGGAAGAGTTTCTAGTGATGATTGGTGAGCTTACGGAGTTCCTTGCACTCGAGGGCCTGTGGGAAAAAAAGTTGAAGAGCATTATGATTCTCGTCTTTAGTTTAAGGTGTAATATTATTATTTAGATAACCATACCTTGCACTGCTCTTTCTGGCATTACTAAGAGCGGTTTCATGAGCCGCTTCTTGCATTTTGATGAGCTTGGCATACATACCATTCTCTCCTTTACTCATAAGCTCATCGTGGCTTCCAATTTCCGATACACTGCCTTGTTGAAGTACAGCCACCAGATCAGCCTTCCGGATAGTAGACAGGCGATGAGCAATCACAAGAGTCGTTCGTCCGATCATGAACCTGTCTAGAGCCTCCTGCACTAGCTTTTCCGATTCGGAATCTAAAGCACTAGTTGCCTCATCTAAGAGAAGGATGGCCGGGTTTTTAAGCATGGCCCTTGCTATAGCAATCCTCTGCTTCTGTCCACCCGATAATTGTAATCCTCTCTCCCCTACCTGCAATGTCCAAATACACATTCTCACTCAAACATGTATACTTTAAAGAAAAACGATGAACGTTAATCACAGAAATAATGACAATGATTCATACGACATTCGTCCATCACACGTCATACATGTTGCAGCTCAAATTTCATTTTACTCTCAGATTAACAAATAAAAGTTCGATATTTGACTACTAAGTAACATCTCATAGACAAATCAAGTAAAACTAATTATCACAGTCCAGTTACTATCTCCAGCTTTCATCAACTTGTCCCTTTGTTACACTTCCCATTCAATCATATTTTAATCGATCCAACGAAATGCACCACCTCCCCCACCCCACCCCACCCCATACATCTTGTGAGCACAATAACTTCCAAGTAAGTATTTATTTGACTTTGTATGTCTATCATGCTTATTATAATCCTACCGAGTATCGATAACCCTACATGTTTTTCCTCAAATTTTTTTTAAATAAAACTCTGATGCATTTATCTTCTATTGTCAACCCTCCAACTACTAACATTACAAACAAAGTCTTTTGTTCTCACATGAATAGATAAAACAAAATTTGTTCCTGCACATGCACTGTTAACTGAAAACCCCATGTTACCTATTTCTTAAATGAAATGACCAGTCCCCTACACATATTGACTTCATTATAATAATGTTAGGTTTGTTTGTTGACCAAACACAACAATTTAGATTTGAAAAAAAAAGCATCTTTTGTATATAATTTACAGTTAAATGTACCTTCAAAGCTACAGATATTTGACCATTCAACACAACAAATGAATTAATTGGCTTTGCCTAAGGCTAAAGTCATCCTTTAGGTTAAAAAAAGAAACTTTGCCTTTGACTAAGGAAACCCTTTTGTTATATGATAGTATATGTTTGTTGCTCGGACTCTCGAAAAATGTTGTCGCGGTCGTGACAGATCCTTTAAAATACACTACTTAATAAGTTTGTATCAACCTTTGTAATATCCCTAGTGGTCCCACTTGGACCAAGATTAATGCTAAACTAGATTTTAGTTATATTTATTTTATAGCTTAGACACTAGTGGGACCAGCATGAGTTATATTATATGGTCACATATTAAATACCATATGGAATGTAAAAAGAAATTCTTAACATTTAATGATGCATCTGCTAAATCTCTATTTGGTTGAATCTAAGTCTAAATTTACTTGTCTTACTTTCCTTTTTAAGTCCGTTTTGAAGATATTAGTATCTTTCCTTTTTTGGCAACTACTTCATTCTAACTTCCCACGTGGCGTATTTAAAACAAGATTAAACGATAATTTGGTACGTTCCACATATCTTTTACTCTTAAGACAACAAGATTTAAAAGTTTTATTCAAAAACAGACAAACAAATTGTAATTTTTTGAGTTAGCTAACCTGAGTATCAAAGCCATCAGGAAGTTTGATTATGAAAGAATGGGCATTGGCAACTCTAGCAGCTTCTTCGATCTCGATTTGTGTTGCGTCTGGCCTTCCTAATAGTATGTTTTCTTTGATGCTTGTTGCGAAAAGTGCTGGTTCTTGGCTTACAAGGCCAATTTGCTGCCTTAGCCATTTCAGTTTCAGTGTCTTTATGTCATTTCCATCAAGCATAAGTTGTCCTGCATAAAGATTAACTATTAGCTTGAGATGTTCATATATTAAGTACGTTGCTCGGACTCTCCGAAATTGTTTTCACGCCTACGTTTGGAGTATCCGGCTTGCGTTTTGAAGAGTCCGAGTAACATAGCATGATAACTAAACATGTCTCCACATAAACACATGGACTTCATGAAATTCACTTTCAACTGCCAGACATTTCATTAAAGTTGCCCATCACATTGCTAATATTGAATTCAATAATGTAGTAATTGTTGCAAAGTTGTGCTACCTGAGGTGGGATCATAAAATCTTTCGATAAGGGATACCACAGTGCTTTTCCCCGAACCACTGCTTCCGACTAAAGCGATGGTCTTTCCAGCCGGAACAACGAGGTTGAAATTGTTGAGAATCTTGATTTCAGGCCTTGAAGGATAAGAGAACTCAACATTCTTAAGCTCTAGCTGGCCACTAACAGTGTCTAACTCCAACCCCGTCTTGGCGTTTCTGTCGACGCTTGGCTTATGATCGATAATCCGGAAAATCTTGGCAGCTGCAACTCTAGCCTTTGCAAATGCAGTCATGCTAGGGGCAGATTGTCCCAAAGCCCTATCAAATGAAGGAGAAACATTTAAGCAACTATAACTTCTTCTAATTAAAAAAAATCGACACAATTACGTATAAAGCTTAGTACTTACAATCCACCAATCATGACTGCAAACATTGTTGCTATGGCAAGTCCTCCATTAGTGAAATGATGTCTAACTAAATACCCACCATACCATAAAAGTAGAGCATAACAACAGAAAACAGTAAAATATGTAGCTCCAAGTCCTAATCCTTTTGAAAATCCACTCTTATATCCAATCTTTTGAGAAACTCTAAGTGCTGCTGTGTATGCTTGCATTGCTTTTGCCTCACCAACAAACACCAATACCGTTCGAATTTGAACTACTGTCTGTAAACCATCTACACTTCAGCAAATCAAGTAACAAAAAAAAAACATCTTTCATTTCACAAAATTTGTACAATTTTTTCTTTACCTGTTCAACAATGTTCCCTGCTTTTGACAGTGCTTCTTGACTTTGACTTGACAATTTGGCTGATGTCATAGTGTAGATAGCACCAATTACAGCAATAAGTGGAACTACAGCAAGAGTAACTAGAGCTAGTTGCCATACTGCTGTAAATCCCACCACAAATCCAGACAAAAATGTAGCCATATAATGAATGAAATTGCCCAACTGCAGTAAAACACAAACAGAAAAAAGCTTAT
The DNA here is from genome assembly GCA_022817965.1 of Solanum lycopersicoides. Taxonomy (NCBI): domain Eukaryota; kingdom Viridiplantae; phylum Streptophyta; class Magnoliopsida; order Solanales; family Solanaceae; genus Solanum; species Solanum lycopersicoides. Next base: position 1,819,186 of record CM040626.1, read on the forward strand.
CAGATCCTTAAACTACACACCCTTTTTCCCAAAAAAGTTTATCTAGTATGTTCACCTTCTCACTAATGGCATCTTGGACTACTACAGCATCAGTGTTGATTGCAGAAACAACATCAGAAGTTCTAACTTCAGTATCAAAATATTGAATATCTTGGTTCAAAGCAGCCTCTAAGTATTTGATCCTCATCTTTGTTGTTTGTCTCTCACCAGTCCACATCCAGCATGATATCTCTGGCAAAACCATTACCAAAAAAATCAACAAAGAATCCTCAAAACAAAAAAAAAGATTCAATTTTTATGAAGTTCCCAATTCTTGAAATGAAAAAAGATTCAATCTTTATGAAGTTCCCAATTCTTGAAATGAAAAAAAAAAGTTTCAATCTTTATGAACTTCCCAGTTCTTGAAATCAAAAAAAAGATTCAATTTTTATGAAGCTCTACTAAATCTTGAAATGAAAAAAGATTCAATTTTTATGAAGCTCTACTAATTCTTGAAATGAAAAAAGATTCAATTTTTATGAAGCTCTACTAATTCTTGAAATGAAAAAAAGATTCAATTTTTATGAAGTTTTTTGCTTTACCTGCCCATGAAGATGCCCATATTGCAGCACCCACCACAAGAAAGTAAAATGCATACTGCAAAAAACACAAAAACATTATCAAGAACTTAAAATTTAACTATAGCTTACTTTCACTTACACTCAAAACTTAGTAAAAATTTTACCTTTAAAACTTCTTGAGTCATCTTATCAACATCATTAGCATAAGAGCCAAAAGAATTAACAAGATCAGCAAAGAATCTAAGAAACAAAGGCAAAGAACATCCATGGACAAAAGCACCAAGTGAACCAATTATCATTAGTACATAATCTAAACCATCAGCAAATCTAAAAAGTTCACCAAAACCAACTGCTGGTGATGGACTAGTTGGCTTCTCCACAACAACCCCTTGTTCATTTTTCACCTCCATTATTGTTTCTTGAAATTGATGACTATTTGTTGTTGAATTTTTGTCTTCAGAGACAACAAGTTCAACACCTTGCATTTCAGACCATTTCCAATGTTCAATGGTGTTTATCTCCTCAGAATCTTGTGACATTGCTTTGCAAAATGAAAACTTACAAAACACAACCCACACTATGTAGTTCCTTTTTTTTTTCTTTTCCACCCCCCCACCCCACCCCACCCACACCCCACACCCACACCATACACAACTTTTTTTTTAATAATTTTTCTTGTTTCTTACTCCATTTTTATATTTTTTTTACTATTCCTAGTCATATTTTTCTACTTCACCATTGACTTTGAATTGGACAAAAAAAATATTGAATCTTTTTTTTTTTTTTACTATATGTACTTTTTTAAGCATTGGAGTAAGGGGAATTGTTTCTTGTTTTTTTTTTTTTTACTATTTTAGTTATTAAAATAGAAATACGATGGAATTACTCGAATGGTAAATATCAGTCATTTCCTATTCAAAAGTTGAGAGTTTGAGTTTCTAACGATTAAAAAAATAGTAAAATAAAATAAACATAGTCAAGATTTGCAAAATAACATGTAAACTCTGTTAAAAGTTAAAGTATTGATTCGAACCATGAAAACAGTGAATTATAGATAAATAAACACTCAAAGGTTGTTTATATAAACGAACACTTAAAATTTCAATTTTGAGAAAACACGTTATATTAACTTGATTTCAACTGATGTAAACAGACGTGTGACACATAAATTTCGAAAATATATGACTTAAGATAATTATTTTTGTAAAAAAAAAACAAAGAATTGACAGATGATGAGAACAGCCTATAGAAAGAGATAGTGTGTGTGAACTTAAGCATCCGACAAGAAATACTGTGTGTAAACTGAAGATTAGTTTTTTTGACCAGAAAAACAACATATAGTTTCAATTTGGCGGTGGTTAAAAAAAAAATTAAATTATAATTAAAAATATTTTTTTTTTGTTTTTCTTCTGAACATTAATAATCTATCATTTTCACACATTAAAAATGTATATATATGTAGTTATTAATATCTATCATTTTATAAATATATTATAAAAATACAATAAAACTTAATTTTTTTCACATTTATGAAATAATTGTTCTTCTTCTATTTAGAGCTCTTCTTAATTAATGGTCAAAGCGCCATTTTAGCCTATTTTAATTTGTTTCTATATATGGAGTAATTTACTGCTTTCTCCGTTCACTTTTATTTGTGTATTACAAATTTTGAAAAATAAAATAAAATTATGTAAGTGTTTTATTACAATATTAATAATAATTGTTGTTTATTTTTATGTCTAGTTAAAAAAAAATGATAATTAAAAATAAATTTTTATTTTATTTTATTTCTATTCAGATTTAAACGTGTAACTTTATAATTCTCGATCTATATCGTTAATCGGTTTGAAAAAAAAAAGTTTTTTTACCTTAATTGGTGAATTGAATTCTCCAAAGTTGAATACAACTAATGATTGTGTTACAGAGAAAAGAAAAAAAAAGTTGGATCTAATCAAATTTCCATTATAATTTTTGTCTAAATTCCTTCATCTTTAAGCTTTTTATTTTTGTCAGATTAACACCACATACTTCCACTAATATCATTTTTAGTACCTTCAAAAAATAAAATAAAAGTTAATAATGACTTTTAATTGGCTTAATATAAAATACCATTTAGGTATATTTTTGCTAACACTTGTCAGAAAATCACCAAAAAATCTGCAGATTCCTATTCTTTTTTTTTCATACTTTAAGGAAAGCCAAAAAATAATTTTTTTTTTAAAAATGACAGCAAATTTGTTGGATTCAAGAATTTTGATAACCAATAGTAGTATTACATTGAAATATTAGTTAGGGAAAACGGTATTTTTAGTCTCTATATCAAGGCTAATTTTTTATTTTAGTCCTTGTGTTATCTAACTTAGCAGTATTGACCTTCAATTATATCAAGTGAGTGATTTTAATCCTTCAATTAACATATCCGAAAAAGTTAACAGAGTGTTCACTGCTAAAAGGAGTAAGTCGAGTATTTTTAAAGTTATTGCTTGAAAAAACATATAACTTTTAAAAAGAATTTTCGCTGCAAATCTATTGTTCGTCGATGTAAGAGAGAGGGTTAATGCCTATCAAGTTGGTTTTTATTGAAATTGTAGCTCAGATTGATGAGCTTGTTCTTCAAGATAGAGACATGGAAGAGTTGGCTTGTTTTTCAATAAGAGAGAATTAAAATGAAATATCCGAACTATCCCTTTTAGCAGTGAACTCTCTGTTATTTATTTTTTGAATCTGTTAGTTGAAGGATCAAAATCACTCATTTGATATAATTGAAGGTTAATAGTGCTAAGTTAGATTACACAAGGACTAAAATAAGAATATAGCCTTAATACATGGACTAAAAAGGCCATTTTCTCTATTAGTTAATTAAAAAAAATTATTTTCTCGATTTGAGTTAATGTGACATATTTTTCTTTAAACAGTGAATTCTCTTTATAACGATGTTATTTCTAATGAGTTATGGTTGCTATATAGAGAAATGATGTTACAAGAAGCATATAATATAACGTAAGATGAAAATTAAAAATTGTTATAGAAAAGTCTGACTATGTGCATTTTTGAATCACGAACGACTTTTTTGTCCGTTAAAGTGCACCTTTTGTACCCAAGAAAAATATTCCGGACATAATACCGTCAAACTTCTTTATAACGAAATTGCTTGTCCAAATGCACCATGACAGCTAAACGTTGTTACGAAAAATATATAATGTGAAATCGATTAAAAAATATTAGATCATAATGATGTGTTATTGTAGAAAATAATTATTGATTAGAGATTTAAATATAGGGATAATTGTATATAATAACAAACTAATAACCTAAAATAAATGGAGTAGCTACTGTTTGATTTAATTGTGCCCCATAGCAAACGTTTGCCAAAGTTTGCCAGTCGCCCTCTCTCCCAAAACTCTCGCTCGCCACTCTCCCATTCTCGCTCGTCACTCTCCCTCTGCTCGCGTCTCTCAATTTATACACAGAAGTGTATAAATTATGTTTCTTTTTTGTATAAAGTGAGAGAAAATTGTATATACACATGCAAAATCATATATCTTCGTGTTATACACTTAATTATACAATATACAAATATTTTACTTCAAATCAATTGTATGCAAAGCAAAATTTATACAGATATTGCAGCGAAATAGGCCAGCGAATTATACAATTGCGCATTATACAATTGCAGTAAAATAGGCCAACGAATTATATAATTACAGCGAATTATACAATTTAGGCCAGCGAATCATACAATTGTATATGTATAGCGAGGCCAGCGAATTATACAATTTAGGCCAGCGAATTATATAATTGTATATGTATAGCGAATTATACAGTTATATGTTTGTTATGGAGCGCAATTATGCAAACTTTGCTATAACATACAAATATAAATTTTTTGTTTGCTATATGTGAAAGTTGCCCTTAAATATAATCACCCTTACATTTTCTATCATCACATCTTAAATCCATAAATTTTAGAAGTTATAATTACTTTTTTTTACACCTGAGATATTTCAGATATTACATTTTTTTTAAATGTCCAAACACTTATTTAAAATTTTAAAGTACAATAATAAGGTCTTCTTGGAATATTTTTTAGAAAGAAACTCAGTAACTCAGCTTTATTTTTGTTTTTTAATTTTTATTTTTATTTTTATTTTTTTTTAGCTAAAAACATGAGTAAAGTAAACTGTGTATCTGACTTGTACTGCAAATTCTCTCAGGTTTGTAGCTTTGCTTATGTCAGTTTATTATTGTTTTTAAAATTAAATTTTTAATTAAAAAAATATTGAAAGGAATATAAATTTTAATAAATTCAGTATTTTTGCAGGCTTTAATTTTCTTTACTTTCTGCAAGTCCCTTCACAACAAAGGCTTCTTTTGTCTGTTAATTTTCCTTTTTGACCATTATGTTGTTTTACCAAAAAGCCCCTCTTTCTTCTTATCGAAATTTGAATAGAAAATCTTTCGAGAATAGCGTTTTTATCTTTATAAAGTAGAAATAAGGTGTGGCGTATGTTTTCTTATAGTCATGTTAGAAATATAAAAATTAATTGAAGAAAAAAGGTTAGCAAATATTACATTATGGAGTATTAGTTTTGATTTCGAGTTATGATAATTTACAGTTAAAATGAGATTTTTCATCGATATTTAGATTAGTCAGACCCCAAAAATGATTACTAGGCCTAACTAATGTAAGGTGTTCCCACAATTTATTCAATTTTTTTTTTGTTAAAGCGAAATTCAAAATCATTTTAGATTTGTTTATCAGTTAAGATCAATTTTTCACCAAATCATAAACATTTGTATTTTTGTGTATGTGTATGTTTTATGTGTGCTTATTTTTACACACACATTTTCTAATTGAATCTTTGAAGGGAAGTTTTAGATAGCAACAATAAAATTTTAGTTATCTGATCAGTAGGTCACAAGTTTAAATCGTAAAAACATACATACATATCATTCTCGTTAGACTTCACTCCCTCATAAAATTACATTACTTACTATATGTTAATATCATAAGTTCTCTATTTTACGATTTACACGTTATGTATTTCATATGAACTTGTGTGTATTAAGTATGAAGTAGATGGAATTTAATTGGCACATGAGTACAACAAGTACTTACTACATGGTTGAAATTGTTTAACATCGATAGGACAATAGTGGTTTATTATTGACTTGATATATTAAAAAAAAAGGAAAAATATTATATTATCTTTTAACTTTATTAAGTTAAATGCGTTGAAAAATGTGTTAAATGATAAATAATATTTAATATCAAAGATAAAATAATATAAAAATAAATTATCTTTTAATTTTTTAAATTAGACAATAATTATTATTGAACGAAGAAAGTGTGCTTATATATATATATATATATAAAGAAATTAAATATAATAAGTGAAGTTAATGAAAATGGGAAACTCAGTTATATTTGCAGAGAAAGTATTTACTGACTTCACTCTTTTTTGGAACTTACAAGGACATATAAATTTAATTTTTCTTATTTTAAGGGTTCAATTAATGATCTTGGTCTATTTAAGTACTCAAAAAAATCACCTTTTCTTGGGTGGACTTGGTAAAAAGTATTTAGAGTCATGATATTATTTTTGTCTTAAAAGAGTGACATCAAACTTTTATTATAAATTTGAAACCTAAAGGAAAAAGGCTCAGATATGCTCATAAACTATTCGAAAAGGTTTAGATATACTCTCCGTTTAAAATTTGGTTCACTCATGTCCTCGTCGTTCAACTTTTGATCCAAATATGCCCTTATGTCCAACATGACAACTAACGCTCATAAAGTCATATTTGGACCAAAAGTTGGACGGCGAGGTCATGAGTGAACCAAATTTTAAACGGAGGGTATATCTAGACCTTTTCGAATAGTTTAGGAACATATTTGACCCTTTTCCCAAACCTAAATGAACAATATAAAAAAAAAATTGATTAAAATAAAGTGTAAAAACAAAGTTAGCATTTTTGACATATAGCTAATGCACTAAATTAGTGCACTATTAAATAATCGATGTGATTATTATTAATTATTTCAAAGAAATTTGGTGCGAAATTAAATCTTATTAGATTTTAACATAAATATTGTATATCGAGTAAATTTTTAAGAAAAAAAATGTTATATTGTCATATCAGACCAAACGACCATAAGAAACCAAAATATAATTGGGAACATACTTTAGATTCAAACTAAACTTTGGACTAAAGCAAACTATGTATATATGTAAAAGAACACTTAAAAGAGAAAAAACAATGATAATTAATTAGAAAAGAAAAAAGACCAAGATATGACCAGAAAATAAAAATAAAATGAAAAATGATTTAAAACTAAAATAATACAATAAACTAGTACAAAAAGAAGGGCTCAATCATAGAGATATGGCCGTTATATATAATAGGGATTTGCTATTTCCTAGCAGTTCAAATTTGGAGATTCAAAATAAATTTATATTTGATATATATAGAGAAATATTAAATGGCCAAAAAATTTGATCAGAAATTCAGAATTGAACCAGAAAATTTAAAAAATTATAATATTTTTTTATTTTAAAATAAACTGATCTTTTTCATTTTTTAGTAAAAAGTATTAAAGCTATAAGGATAAATATGTTTTTAAAAAGTAAAATTACATAAGAAAAAATCTCATTCTGACCAAAAAGATTTTTTCTGAACTTTTTATATATGTCTTAAATTTTTTAAATTGTCAATCATTATGATTTATGATATTTCTACATAATTTTTAAATATATAAATTTTCATACACGAATTTACAATTAAAATTAAATTATTTCTCTTAAAAAAAATAAAAATATCACATAAATTAGAAGTTGGAGAATATTTTTTTTATTGATAAATCAAATAGAAAAAGTCCAATAAGTAAGTTGAGTTTTGGTGTAAATCCCATAAGTAGTCGGTGGTCTATTTTTAAATTTTTATACTTTATAGTCTCTTTTTTTTAAAAAAAAAATAAAAAATAATTTTTTTTAGTCTAAGGTTTATCATTATAAATAATAAGGTTAAGTTTTGTGTACATCTCCGTCCCTTTTTTATATTTGGCTTGAAAAAGTATATCGAATATATTATTATTGCTTTTAATCGGTGATCTAATTCCAATAAAAAAAAAAATATTTCTACTAAAAGTAAAAATAAAAGCGTATATAAATTAAGAAATTCAATTAAAATTCTACTGATTGCAATAGTCTTAATTGTTTTAATTAATCAGCTTAATTTGGGGAAGAAGTCAAAAAGGAACAACCCTAATTCACTCTCTTTCTTCATAATTAGTTAGCCTTATTAAAAGGGATGTCCAATATTTAAATAAATTAATCTCACTAATTCCAAGGTAAAGGTCAAATAAATTAAACGAGTTTAATTTCTACTTATTAACGATGTATAAATTTTTTACATTACCTCGTTAAATTGACATACAAACATGTAACTATTCATAAAAAGTTTATTCGAATCAAGAAATGGTTTTGTTAAAGTGGTAATAATATTCCTTCATTCTAAATCAGAGAGCCACAGTTATAGCTTAAGCGTAAAGTCGTTTTTGTTAGAAAGCTTTTTACCTTCAATATTTTTTTCTGGTGTAAATTCGAATATAGTCTGATCTTTATGAGACATCATACATCAGGACAGAAATCTAAAGAAAATCATATGGTATAGTAGCATACACATTAAATAGCGTAATAACATGTTATATAGTCGATTAAATTGATTTTTTTTATATTATCAGTATATATGACTTAAATTTTAATTAAATTTTAAAATATGAGTTTAATTTAAGATTAAGATATGAACAAGAAGCACTCAAATGACCACTCAAAGACTTTGTTGAAAAAGTGATGCATGTGATGCTTATTATGCCACCCTATTGTCTTGCTTGTGGGTAAGTGTGCTTAATTCAGACCTAATCAAGAAAAAAAATATAGTTAAATAAGCTTAAAGTTTTAATTAAAAAATTTTTAAAAAAAGTTGTAATGATTCTAGGCATTGTTTTTATCTAGGGATTGATCTCTTTAATAATTTCATATCATATGTTAGGGACCACTTAATTTGAGAAATATATTTCATCTAACTATATGTACTTCCATTAATTATTAATATTTATTTACTTTGGTTATCGTATTAATTGTTATTTTTACAGTTCTATTTTAAGCATGGTTCTTCACTATTAGTATTTTATTTTTTTATATTTGATACTGGTTAAAAATTATTATTATCTCACTGAAAAATATTTGGTGATTATTTTCACATATATTTTAATTAAATTAGTGGAAAAAGAAAAAATATTTTATGGTTATTTTCAATATTCCAATGAAAATTTGTTTTCGCTATGAGTATTTCTAATAAGCTGATTGGGTGGAAACGGAGTGAAAATCACGTTTTGTGACATTTTTCATCATTTCGTGATAGGAAAAACCTTTGTTTCTATTTTCTAATAGTAGTGTAATATGTTGTACAAGTTTTTTAAAATATAATTTAACTATAATAATCTTTTAATAAGACATTTCAGTGTCGGAATACAAGAATATTTAACAGTTTATTATTTAAAATAAATTATTTAGAGAAAATAACATTTTAATAAAATTTAAAGAATAAGAAGAATTATTATTGTCAAAGAAAATCGATATTCATAATTAAGTGATATATATGTCATCAACCTAGGTTATTGTGGACAATTGAGATCTCTTCAATCTTAATCAGTAAAAAAAATCTTGAATTTGAGCTCGTAAGAACGAAAAATATATTGTTAGAAGTGTCGCTCCAAAAAAAGAGAATCATATAATACACATTTCAGTATATTGTTAGATAAATTTGTGTATGTTTACATGCAGATGGATCAAAAGTTGTAGTTTTAATTAATTTATGGTCTAATGTATTAAGTAGAAGTTCAAGGATTAAAAATCATTATTTGCAATAATTGAGGGACCAAAATTGCTATTAATCCTAACTAATTTGATTAGATATGAAACTTAAAGGAAAAATTGAATCTTTTGTAGTCTTAAATTAAGTATATGAAATTTTTGGAATTAAAGAGTTATTAAATATAAAAAGATAATTTTTGAAAAAATGTCTGGAATCCATCTTTAAGTTTTCTTATTACCATTACCCCCTATTAGTTTATAAATTCCCAAAATTTCTCATTTTCACACATCAGATTAATGTATCAGCACATCAGATTAATGTATCAAACGCATCAGATTAGTGTATCTCGCGCATTATAGTATTGTATCTCGCGCATCAGATGTATAAAGTGTTCATTAGATTAGTGTATCATGTATAAAATGTAATATATCTTACTTAACGATTAATGTATCTCGTGCATTAGATTAATGTATCAACGCTTATATTATTGTATCAGTTTGAGGGATTTCTGTAATTATATACTTATAAGGGACAAATAGTTATTTTGCCTTAAAAATATGTGATTTCTGTCATTTGCCCAATCTATAATATTTTTAAAAATTAGCCTCTATTCTAGTTATACCATGTAAATTAGCCAATATTCTAGTTCTCTCTCAATTAAATCTAATTACATATCGATCAAGTAATTATATATTTTATTAAATATTTTTTTTTTAAAATCATGTAATTTTTCCCAATTTTAGTAGTAAAATAGAGGCTAATTTTTAAAAATATTATAGGTTTTCACATCCTTCAAAGTAGATTCACAATATTTTGTTGTGCAATTAAGGTACATACTTGCAATTGAGGACTACTTCTAAATAAATACTTAATAGACTTTTTTTTGTCTCTATGACCAATTAGTCAAATCTATAAATTGTTGCCATTTTGGGAGCACCCCTTAATTTATATTATTTTATTCTATAATAGATATTATTTTTACTAATTAAATAACTTTATCTTGTCATTTACTTTGTTCCCCAATTAGCACTAATCCTATCAAATTAGTGCAAAAAAATAAATAAATATTTCCTAATATAGTAGCTAATAGGGTTCTATAGAGGCTAAACAATAATCCTTAATTATTTGATATGTATTACTTATAGGTGGTAGTAAATCTTTAATAGGGGTCTCTTTTACCAAAACCTTTTTTTGGTATAGAATAAGTTGTTTAATTTTATAATATTATATATAATAATTTGTTTTTTAATAAAAACAATAGTTATTAGGGTATATTTTATAACAAGAAATGGCTTAGGTGAGCATGATGTAATTTGATGCTAGGAACACTTGAAAGTGGCAAATCTTTATATGAAGATTTGAATGAAAAGGAAAATATAACATGAATAGGTTAATTTAATTCCCTATTGATTCTTAGGCAACATCAAATAATTAAATGGTCCTCCACCCCACCCCACCCAAAAAAAATAATATTAAGATTAAAAAAAGTTAAAAATTAATATTAAAAAAAGGTAAAAAGGGCAAAAGTAAACCTAAAAAGTTTTTTTTTATGTGCCTATAACAAAGTTTTTTAACCATCCCATTAATCACCACTCTTTATCCTTAATCCAAGGTGTCAAATTTGATAGTTCGGTATGAGATCGTTTTTTGTTTGAAGATACTTTATTTTTAATAAGAAACTTTTCGATGCATAATTAAATTTAATTAAATTTAATATATATATCAAATGCTGAATGAAAAATTAAAAAAATACAAGAATATGTATCTTTTTTAATTTATTTTCAATCATTCGATATCCAAAGATCATTAGTCCTATTAATGTGAATACATGTCTTTCAGTGATTGAGTTCAGTAATTCCTAATATAAAATTATTGATTCTAGAGATATAGTAATATGGAGAAGACAAAATTGTTTCAAGCACCGACAGAATCGGTAGCGCCCCTACTTTCAAAGAGAGGAGGACGGGTTATTCACATTTCATGTGATGGTCAGAGGCGAACTGAAAATTAAGCAGTGGAAATTCTAAAGATTGCCCGGGGAAAAAATAGATATGTCGGTTCTCAAACTCTAAAAATTATAACTCGAAACCTCTAATTAAATTATTTTCTTTTACTTATTACAATAAAAGAAATGGGTCTGAAAAATACTTCAACTTTGGTCAAAATTGTTGTTACGATGCCAAGCTTTATGAGGACTTTTTACCCCTCTGAACTATGTAATTGTATATTTTTTACCTCCAAACTATTTAATATTGTATTTTAAAGATATATATGTGTTCACATTGACACATTACTATTTATAATTATGCAATATTTTTTATGTCCATGTGGACATATATATACCTTTAAAATACACTATTAAATAGTGCAGGGATAAAAGTTCATTTCCAAAGTTTGATATCGTAATAACAATTTCGATCAAAGTTTGAGATATATTTTAGACATTTTCCCTTACAACAAACATCTTCACTTTCCATTTTCTACAATTGGTTTTGAAGTTATTTTATTTTTGAGATAAAAAAGATCTTTGTTTTTCTATTTTGAACATGGGAAGGTGGCTAATAATATTAGGAACAATCAAGAGTATAAATATAATTTATTTTCCCAAGGAAGATTGGCCAACTTAGAATCTTACCATATATAATATAACTACTACCACAACTTTTTAGATACTTCTAGAATGAGACATTTCGTATTTTTTTCCTCAATGTTTGATATCTGTTTTGAAATTCACGTTAAAAAGTATTTTTCCGATGTTAAAATGTTTCTTATAGTCTATAATTTTCTTAACTATATAACCTCTATTTATTTATTTTTCATTCAAAAATTTAAAGGTTGCAACAAATTATACAATATATGAAAATTTGATACCATAAGGCCCACCAACTTGTCAATAATGGAAAATGTGCATCAATATATTGGATGCACCACTAATTGTTTAATACAATTATTTGTAAAAACAACTCATTTTACATAAAAGCATATGCTATATATATATATTTTTTTGTTTTGATCCACAATATATTCCACATATTAATAGAATATCAAATTTTCTTTTATAATAGCACTAACTTTAGCTCAAACTCAAAAAGTGGAAAATAACAGATATAGTCCAGTTCAACAATTACAGTATTCACTGTTAATAATAAAATAAAACAGTACTAATTATTATAACATAAAATTATAAAATTAGTACTGATAATTAGATTAGTGGATTCTAGAGTTGATTCTTGAGTTGTTAAAGTGAGAATCCCATAAAGAAGAATCACAAAAAAGGTCTTAGAAAATTTTAATAGTTATATTTTTCGCTTTCAATTTATGTGACATTTATTTTATTTAAAAAAAATTCACATTTCTCTATGTTTAAAATAATTTAATTTATTTTTTATTTTATCATGATTGACTTATTCTAAATTATATGTTTAATTTTTTATCTTTTCATTCTTAAATTTTGTGTTAAGCCAAACGTATGGAATCGAAGTTTTACGAGTTTTGATCTTGTCATCGAACTTATAATTCATTTTAATTACTAGGTTTACAATTTAATATTATATTTAATGATTTTTCTAATACAAGTATGCGGTTTAAGCAAAAAATATGAAGTTCATCCGAACTCGTATACGTAGTTATTAGTTAGTGTAGTTTAGTCCAGTCAAATAGTGTTACGTAAATTAAGACAGAGAAAATCTTAGTTATGCATAAAATATAAATTAAGCATCCTTAACGGTACTAAACTTGCATTATGAAACTAATCCTTTAAAATAAATGTTATTTGTACTCTTTAATTGGTGGTTTCCAGAAAATCTTAAGCATGCTTTTCTTAATTAAATCTTATTAATATTAATTAATCACTAGAGCACATGCTTAGGAATCTTCTCTACTAGTAATGCAACTCTTTCTAACCACTTCCATTTTTTCAACATAATCTAATGGATTAAAAAAAATAAAAACATTTAACAAAATGACTTTTTTTTTTAAAAAAATAAATAAATAAAAATAATTGGAGAGTTATAATTATGTAAAGCTAGTTAGATCATCTGTAACCCCAAATAAATCTTTGGATTAAAAAAAAGGACATCCAATAATTGTCATTGATGAAAATGTACAAGTTAAAATTAATTAACTTTGAAATGAAAGGTAAAAAACAAGAAAATTATTTCAAACTGCACAAATTAAGGGGATAAGGCTTTGGAAGCAAATATATGTTTTTTTATTTGGTTTGATCAAAAAAAATTTATCCGCACCGGGTGTTTAAAAATATTCAATGCGGATAAGTTTTACCCGATTTAATCCTTTCTAATTTTCCTGGCTCGACTATTCTGAATTTTTGCTAAGTAAACTTGTTAAGGAAGATAATTAAAGCGCTTTTTATATTACTCCAAAAAAACACAAGACTTTGGTGAAATTTCAATTTAATCGACACAATACAAGTTAAAACTTGACCAACAAGAATTGTAGTGGATGCATATGTTTCCTGTATTCTTAAATAGAGATTTTAAATTTGACTCGTGATCCTAATAAAGAATACAATTTTCTTTAATAGTTTTCACGAGACAGAAATTTAAAATAATCAAGATCTCAATATAAATATTAGACACGACTCAAAAAACCTACAAAAACACTTAAAATAGGGACAAAATAATTTGAAATCAAGAATAGGGCAACCATAATCCCAAAAGGACTTTGTGGGTGGGAACCCTATACTCCAATCCAATAATTAATATTTATTAGAGTAATATGAATGGACCATATTATAAGTTTGATGAATATTGTTGACCTTTAAGGCAAATGCCAAAAAGGTTTTTGTCATGTGTATAGAGTTGTAATAATGAATGATGAGTGATGAATTATTACAATCTCTACAAAAAAATAAAAAAATTCTTAGTGGAAGAGTTGATATCCATGTGTGCATGTTAGTGATCATATAATTTTTTTATCTTTTTTTTCAAAAAAATAAAAGTTTAATATATAACTCTATATCTATATTTATGTTTTTTTTTATCACATATATTTAATTTGTGACCACTTTATTTATCCTTTTTGCATCATCCATGAAGATGAAGACTATGACCCATGCCCTTTTTGTCTCTTTTCATTGTTGATCATTTTAAAAATATTTATTACAATATTTCCTTGTTTATTTGAGATATAATAGAATTTTTAATCCTTCGATTATTGATAAATTATAATTTTGATTTTTATAATATTTTATTATATATATTTAACCTTTAATTAATTGCAATGATTGTTGTTAGTCCTTTAATGTAGATTTTTAATTATTTTTAAAATTATATTAATGCAAAAACCTATCATAATATACATTTATTAATTATGAACTTCACTGGAAAAGGATAACATAATTTTGTTTGTATATTTCGATTAGTGGTAAGTTAAATATGCTTAGCCAGATATTATAGGGATTAAGAATAAGAATTTGTCAATAATTGAGGGACCGAATATACTATTAACACTTTTGATTAATTTATAGTATTTTTTTTATTATTAATCCTTTATTTATTGTTTTTGAAGTAACACCCTTTTTTTATTTCAAATATTGAAGATTATATATTGTCTTTTTTGCTCTTTTTTTTTTTTATCAAAGTATCATCATCAACTCAATTTTGATTGTACGGACGAAGTTTTAGAACTCTAATTTAGGCCCCCCACTTTGTATATATATATTGAAAAAAAATACGTAGAAAACTTCTTCTTTTTTTCACACTAAAAAGCATTTGGAGTTTCAAAAAATTACCTTAAATCTCCCAAAAAAAGTTAATAAAAAATTAATCAATACGTATCTTGAATCTTTTAATACAAAACTGAAATAACTATAAACTTTGTTGTTAATCTCTTGTTAAATTGCTAGCTAACCTAATTTTTTTGATAATTTATTACCAATCTATCGATAAATATGACTTGCAACGGATTTTAATGTTTTGCTATTAAAAAAATATCCCCCACCCCATTGTCTCCAAATAATTCAAGATTTTAGGTACTTGTTACATAAAAAACTATGGGTTTCTTCTTTTTTTTTTTAATTTTTTTTTTTCAAAAAGTAAATTCAATAAGGTGAAGAAATTGCTAGTATTAGGGGTACAAAAGATGGCCCTTTACCATGTGAGATAAGTGACTTATAACTAGACTTTTCACCAACTAGAATAAGGTGAACTTGCACCATATTATAAAAATAAAATAAATAAAATAAAATAAAAAATGTTAAAATATATCTTTGTCAAGAAAATGATGTCTTGATAGCTACACAAAATAAAGGAAGAAATTAATTAGCTTTAATTTGGTTTCTGTCCCATCTTTTCTCTCTTTAAACAATTATATTCTTTTTTTAACCCATTTTAATTTATTTATCTTACTCTTCAAGTTTCTTTTATTGAAACTATTATATAATTGGCAAGTGAAAGTGTAGTTTCTTGAGCATAATTTTGTATCAAATACACTTATTATACACTTGGTATATATACATGTTATACATAAGAGTATGTTTGATATGAAGGAAAATATTTATCAGAATATTTTTTTACTTTATGTTTGGCTAGTTGAAATATTTTTCAGACTTCTTTTAGGAAAACAAGTTTCTTAAAAATCTGGAATATAACTTTTCTAATGAAAGTAAGACGAGCATGTTTCGTAGGTGAATTCTAAGAGGCTTTGTAGATGAGTTTTATGACTTATAAGTCAAAAATTATAAGTTAATATTTTTAACTAATGACTTTTGACTTTTTTCAAAAAATAATAATTATTTTGACTTAAAAATAAGTGGCTAAAATACTTTTTATTCTAGCCAAACACTAAAAAATTGTATCAAAATTATTTTGACTTAAAGACGTTTAAATAAGTCAATCCAAATAAACTTTAAGTTCGTTGTCTCTTTTCCGCCACCCCAGATATAATGATTGTTGGTGATTAAATTTTATAAGGGAAAATTGATGCCAACTAATACTTTCCTCAATGAATTAAAAGATAAGGAATGTAATAAAGGAAAATAGCCAAACAAGATAAAATTTTCACTAATTATTTATTAAGAAAATGACTACACTTTGAATGAACATAATTCTTAGTATAATTAAATCCTCATTAATTACGATTATTTAATGTGATGGTGAGTGGGAGAAAAATAACCTTTTACAACATCCTAATTCCTATACACTAATAGTAAAGGTTTATCATTTCTCTTATTTAATTAAAATGATGTAAAAAAATATCATGTTAACTATGGATAATTAAATCCTCATTAATTTCACTCCATTAAGGATATTTTTTCATTTCACAACAAAGTTCCTCCAAACATTATAAAAGAACAAATTATTAAAAAAAACAATAAATTATCTTTATGTGCTCTCCATTATTTTTACATGTTTATATATTATAACTCTATGGTTTAGTTAAAGAATTAATAGTTATATTTTTGAGCCCTTAGTTATTCTGTTGGATTCTAAATTATAGTTCTGATGATTTTTGACTAAAAATAGTTAACATTCAATTAATTAAATTACTTATTTTTAGTTCGATTACTTATAATCCTCGACAGTTTGAATATTTAAATCGCCGATTTGACTACTTAAAAACTATGGTCAAGAAATTAAAGTCATTTTAACCTCTCTTTTTTACATGAAAAAATGTATTTGGAATTATTGCAATGAAATGAACAGGGAAAAAAAAAAACTAAGTTGGTTAAGATGTAAAATCAAAAGACATAAAAAGAAAAAAAAAATTATGGGTCCTAAGTTGTGAAAGTTGAAAAGATAGGTCTATGTCTACTATAATTCTACATATTCTATTATAAATAATATTCTCCAATATTTTTTGCTATTAAGGGTAGACAATTTTTATTTTATTTTATTTTTTTTAAAATATAAAATTGATGTGGAAATGCATTATTAAAATATGGAAGAAACTATACAACATAGTTCAATTCACATTATTACATTGTATCTACATATATAGTCAAATATACATTATTATATATAACACTTTGATTATTTCTTTTAGATAAATAGTATTTAAAAATACGATATACAATATTATATATTTAATATACAACATTATACAAATTACATTGCGTAGAATATGAGTTCAAAATGTCACTAAGTATTCTATAAATAATTAGTTTTATTGATGACTAAAATACTATGAGAAAAATAGTCTTACATTATTCAAAAATATTATATATATTTTAAATATTCTAAGTTGAACGATAGTTAATAAGCATAAAATTTGATGAGTCTAATGTGGTGGTAAGTATTACTATATCTACTTTTAATTGTCATTCTATACTTTTCGAAAGTTTAATTTGATTAATTTTAAAATTAAATTAGATTACTTTATTTTGATATTTCAAATAAAAAATTAGATATTCAAAATCTATACGAAAAGTATTATAAATATCATTTTTTTTGCATATTATTATTATTATTATTATTATTATTATTATTATGACAATTAAAAAAGGACGGAAGTAGTAGTTGCAATTACGTGACACCAATGGTAGCCAACAAGGACGACGATCACAAAGAAGGTTTGATATAAGCTTATGTATAAGCAAAGTTTCCGAAGAAGTGTACATGATATCTTAGAATAAGATCACATATCAAAATGAGTCCATGTAATACACGAGGTCATATAGGCCAAACAATAATACGTGTTATAGACTTCGATTTAAGTTATGATTAAAGCAAAGATAAAAGCGATTCGATTGAACCTTATAAGAATGACAAGAGTTTATCTTTCAACAACAAGATTGAATTTTTTTATACATGATAACATCAAAATAAAGTTTATATTTTCAAAAATAAAATTAAAAAAAGCATTTTAAAAGTAAATATTAAAAAAACATGGCATGTTGATGATCTAGGTTGGTCTTTTCTTCTTTTGCTTTGTGGTTTGGTGGATTGAGACGTTATCCCAACTTTCATGTGAAAAAAAATAAAATAAAAAACTTTTTCTCTTTTTCCTTTTTCTTCTAAAAAAAGGGAATAAAGTTAAATTCTTTTGGGTATATTCCTCTAAAGAATAATTACATAATAATACTGTTTTTATTTGAAAATATCTAATACTAATATATTTAGTAAATAGGCTTCTAAGTCACCAAAAAAAAGAAAAAATCTAAATAGTTGTCCATCCATTAATTAAATTAAAAATATATCATGAATATATTATGTTATATTTCATGTATAATATGTCTGTGATCGTGTATAATCAACATATACCGATTGGAAAAAATAAACAGTAAATCTGTGTGACTATTTCTGTGAAAATTCCCAATGAAAAAAAAAAAAAAGTCCACACTAAAAACATCAAATGAAATCTATATTTTTCATGGGCCATGTAAAATATTTTCAACTCTTTAACAGGCCCAATAATGGCCCATTATTGGAAGGTTTAAAAGTTGTTTTTAAATTTGGAATATAAACTTTTGAGTTTGAAATCAAGTGGTGTTGTTGAAAAGCTTGTAAACATTGATAGGGATAAAAATTTGTAAGATGAAACTACAAAATTTTTCCTTTGAGCTACGTCATCATCGAACCTAAAAACTCATATAATGAGACAATTCCCCTTTGTGTGTCACACGCACCCCTTCAAAAAGATTGTCAACATTTCTTTACGAGCCCGCACCTTATCAACCCGCGACTTAGTACTCACCGACATAAGCATCACACTAACCAAACAAGTGACATATAAAGTTTAGGCATAATACATAAACATAACCTTTAAGTTAACGTCAGCTGACAACCATGATCTTTAACTTTGGGTGTACACAAGTAGACACTTAAACTTGTATAAAATTGAACAAATAGACACATTCGTCCTACACAACAATTTTGTGTCTTACATGACATTCTACGCGTATTATGTCATGTAGGACACGTGTGTCTACTTGTTCAAATTTATATAAGTTTTAAGTGAACTTGAACACATTCAAAATTGGAGAACATATTTGTTCGTTGAAGTCAAGTTAAGAGTCCTGTTTATACATCCGCGAACGATTGGGATAATGTCCTTCATTGTTGAATAAAGGGTAGGTAATTTTTGCAGAAGAGTTATTTTCATTAATAAAGTAGATAACAACTCACTTTTTTTTTCCTTTTCTCAGTAATTTTTCAGTTTTTGTTCCCCCAACATTTTCAATGCAATCTGACTATATAACAACTCCAATATTTTGTCACTTACAACAACAATAATTGCAACTTCATGCTCCCTTTGGATGTATAAATTATATCGACGAGTCGTTTGATACGTAAGATAATGATAATAATTTTGAAATAAGTTTATTCAATGTTTAATTTGAGATATTACTTAATTTTGGGATTATTATCCCACTATTTGTAATATAATACGAGATAAAATAATCTCGTGAAATATCTGTGTGCAACTCATCTCACATACCAAACGAATTGATTGTACATGTATTGTATACATAATGTATATTTAAAATAATTATTTTATCGACGTAGTTTAATATGTTATGGTGAGCTAGAATTATCGATATAACATTATAAATTATTTCAAGATTGCTAATTTTATATCAGATGTTCAACCAAAACATGAGATAAAATCAACTCGTATTTTATGCCAAAAATATTATCCAATCCCACAAATGAAAGTATATTTTTTGATTCAAAACCATATTATCCTAGGATTAAAATCATAATTATAATATTGGGATTATAATCAGAAAATCTATCTCATATTCTTTATGAAATAGATAATTTCATAATTATGGTATAAAATTTATCCTAATATCCTCAACAAAATATGGAATAAATTGTATCATCATTTTATTAAGGGATAATTGTATATAATAGCAAACTAATAATCTAAAATAAATAGAGTAGCTAGGGTTTGATTTAATTGTGCTCCATAGCAAACGTTTGCAAAAAATTGCCAGACGCCTCTCTCCCAAATATCTCGCTCGCCACTCTCCTCCAATCTCTCGCTCGCTTCCTCACTTTTTATACAAACACAAGTGTATAAAAATTGTTTCTAATTGTATAAAACAGAGGAAATTGTATAAATACATATATTTTTGTTCCCATCTCTCCCCTCTTCCAGATCTCGCTCGCCACTCTCCCAAATCTCGCTCGCCACCCTCGCCTTTCTCACTTATACAAACAGAAGCGAAATGTATAATTGCGTTTCTGTTTGTATAAAGCGTGAGAAAATTGTATATACACATGCAAGTACATATATTTTCGTCCTATACACTTATAATTATACAATAAAAATACTCCTCTGCCCAATTTCTTTTGCCTTTTTCTCTTTCTCGTTTTATACAATTCGATTCAATTGTATATTCCCTGCCAAGTCTCTTTTGTCTTTCTCTCTTTCTCATTTTATACAAATTCAAATTGTATATAATCGTTCTATACACTTATAATCATACAATTCGTTTTATACACTTTGTTTTTATACAAGTCTCTGCCCAAGTGTCTTTCTCTTTCTCGTTTTATACACTTTGTTTTATACAATTCGCTTCAACTGTATATGTATAGCGAATTATACAGTTTCTATATTTGCTATGGAGCGCAATTATGCAAACTTTGCTATAGCATACAAATATGAATTTTTTATTTGCTATATGTGAAAGTTGTCCTTTTATTAATTGGCCCAATATTTAAGCCCAAACTAACAACATTTGATCCAAGAAGCTGTTTGAAGAATTAATTTCACAAATGACCTTCATAATGCGCGGTCTTGATTTTTTTGACTTCGATTAATAATTTTTTTTGAGAAAATAGCTACCACATCGGGCATAAATTGTTGAAATAACTTAGTTTTCCTACGAGAAAGAAGTTCGAGATATTTTTAGACAGTAAACATGCTCAATTAACTACAAATTCTACCTTATAGGGCATTGACCACGATATGTCAAGTTCTATCTTATGGGGAAACCCTAGAATTTGTAAGTAAAAGCAAGTTTTACCTTCTCACAAATTACATGTTAGGCTAGAAGGCTCGACTATCTACTAGCCTTCTAGCCTAACATTATCGACCTCTACCCCTTCTTATTAAGGTCTTGATCTGATCACCTCCCCTAATAATTCTTTTTCGGCCCAACATCTACCTCTTCTAACTCCTGTTACAACCAACCTCTCAGACCTTTTCTTCACATACATATCAGTATCATCTTTGTCTTGCTTCCCTCATCTGATTGTGGACACAGCCTCATAGGATCGCTTAGTTCCACCCTTGCCCCGTGGCAAACATGATGGTGGGCCAAACCTTAACCGAGTTTAAACAAATCTTACATCATGTAAAATCAATAGTCTTCGCTCTGATCCAAAACAAACAATATCACATACGATCTAAACTTTTACATATGTTGCTATCTAGTCAATTCAATTGAACATTTACATTGACTATGTGCCTTGAAAGAAAATGACATACATGTACCTTAAGGCAAAAAAGTATTAGGACAACACTATAGAAGTCATATTATAAGTTCAAATTTAGACCTAACTTTAATTGGACAAATTAACATACACAGTATCTGTATTCTATAACAAGACAGCTCATAATTAATAGTCAATATTTTCAAGATGACAAAGACTTTATCATTATGAAAATTATTTGTATACAAATAAATTAATTCGTGTCGTATAAAAAAAAGACTTTTTTTGGTATGTTTGACTAAATTTGAATTCACGCATTCTAGTGCACATTTTTGAAGATGATGCTCTCGACAAAGAAAAAATCATTCACAGAAACTTGAATCCGAAACTTTTGATTAAGAGTGAAGAAATCTCAAACTATCCCACAACAACCTGTATTAATGTATCATCAACAATTCTAACATGAAATAATTATACTAAGAATTTTGTTGCATTGACCCTAAAACCTAATTAAGGGAAAAGTCTTAAACAAGCAGCCAGCAATAAAAGGATATTCCGCCCTTTGTTTTTGTAAATTGTAACTTGTAATTTGATTATCGTTCAGAATTATGATGAGACAGATAAGATTATTTATTTTTAATTAAAAAAAAAGATATTTTTAAACCTTGTGAATACAAAAAAATCTTGATTAGAGACCGCTTTTTTATTTAATAAGTTTTGTGTTGCACTTGACATAAGTGGATATATATGATTTTAATTTTATGTATACTTAAATGATTTCAAGTGAATATACAATAAGAACATAATTTGTGGTTAAGTATTTATAAATATTTAATAAATTTATTTATATTTATATATAATTGAGCAAAAGTTACTGAATTAATGTGAATCTGATGCTTTAAAGCTAAATTCGCCTCTAGAGTCTATAATAAATCTATTTTTAATCATAAATTTTGAGTTTATCATAATAAATATCGCGGAATAAAAAATAGGGAAAAGGGTCTGATATACCCCTCAACTTTGTCATTTAGAGCTGATATACCCCTTGTTATGAAAGTGGCTCATATATACCCCTACTTATAAACAAATGGCTCACATATACCCTTTTTCTAACGGAAAATGAAAATAATAATAATTTTAATCTAATTTTTTATTATTTTTTTCTAAAAAATATAATCCCATATGAGTAGATTTAATCCTCGTCAAACATACTTTTTTTTGCTTTTTTTATTTTAATGACTAATTTAGAATTATTATTTTTGATGATCAAATTTATTAAAGTTTCACTAATATTCTTGTAAAACTTATTGTAGATGACCAATTTTTTTTCTTCGAATACAAAAATTAAATTACAGTATAGACATAAAAAATAGTTTAAAATATTTTTTTCTTTACACTAAGGAATGAAAGGAAAAAATAAGAATAAGAAACTCAAATAATTATAATAAAAGAAGTCAAAATATAATTTATGTATGAAAAAAATTGAAATATACCTTGAACTTTGATAAAAGAATCATATATACCCCTAAACAATTTTTTAAAAAAAAGAGTCAAAAATATAAATTTAAAACTAATTTTTGCACTTTCGTTAAATGAAGGGTATATATGAGCTCATTTTGTAACGGTAGGGGTATATGTGAGCCGTTTGTATAACAGTAAGGGTATATATGAGTCACTTTCATAACGAGAAATGTATCAGCTCCAAATAACAAAGTTGAGGGGTATATCAGACCTTTTCCCCTAAAAAATAAATAAAAACTTTTTATTTATTTTTTATATACATATACACTTATTTTTACATATACATATACACTTATTTTTACTATGTATAAATAATATAATTTTATTAAAAAGAAGAAAGGGGAGGTTAATGTACCTTCCCACAAAGGCCTAAACTTTCAACCCATGCTGTTGGGAAAAGAAAAAAAATAATATTGTGGAATTTAATGTCTCAAATATTAAGTCTATGTAATGATTGATTATTTTAACTTAATATGTTGCAAAGTTTTCATTCATTTTGTCATTTTTCATAAGTTATCAAAATTGAAACTTCAAACATAATAATTTCATAGTTTTACTTGTCAAAGTAAAATTCCTTTTTGGGTTTTATTATCTTAAGATTCGATATGTATTGACTCGATTGATTGTATCTGTATCTCGTAAAATCTATTAAAAGAAAAATACTATTTTATCAAAGATTCTTTACCTCTAAAATTCAAATTCGATATCTGATTAAAAATAAAAAAATTATATTAATTTCACTATCTTATTCATGTGTTACTAATTCAAACTTAATTAGATGGTCTCACATAATATAAAATTAGAGCAGCACTATTTAAAAAACATACAATTTTTTAAATTTTATTTACAGTAAGCACCTTTTGACCTTTTTAACTTCACTAGAGAAGACATTCTTAGAAAGAAAAAAAAAACTTTTCCCATAAAGATTAATTAAATCACATAATATTTCTTTATTAAAAATAATTTAAATTTTCTTATAGCTGGCAAGTTCCAATAAATTATTCTCCTTTTAATATTATCATCCACACAAGAAAACAAAAATTGGTGAAGAAGTCAATGCATTCACCTCTCAAAAATCAAGATCTTTCAAAAAAATAATTATCCTTATTTTAATTAAGATTTGAATTATATTGTATACTATATAGTATATATATAAAATTTCCCCACTTTTTACTAAAAATATATTAGAATATAAAAAGTAATCTTCGAAGAAATCAAGAGAATAGTATAATTTTTTGATGAATGATTATTGATTGATACTACGTCGACAGTAATCTTAAATAATATTTATAATTACTTATTAATTGTCTAGTGATCAACTCATATAAAATAAATTAAATAGTCAAGGCTTAAAATTTAATTTTAATTAATTAATGAACCTAGATTATTTAACTTTGTTTTCTAACATATATATACAAATACAACAAAGACATTACAACTTTTTTGGATTTTCTTGGATGTTTCCCTATGAGGATTCTCTTTACATTTTGCCTGCAAAACATGACTTGATTTCTACTTTTTATAATTATGTCTTTTGTTCCCCACTAGTGGATTATTTATTAAAACACAAATAAATTATTCATTATTCATTACTAATTAATTAATATATTTAAATTTGTCCTTATCAATAGGAGCTGAGAAATATGACGTAGATTAGAGGCGGATTTAGAATTCAAAATTGTAAGTTAAAGTGTAAAATAATTTAATTTATAATCAAATATTTATACTCTAAATAAAAGTTAAGAAAATTCTCGTAAACTCATATGTTATACTTTAAATTTACATGCGGGTAGATAGTTATAAAAGTTATGAAAAATACTCCTTATTTCTATGAGTTAGTCGAGGTAAGATCAAGATTTACATATATATATATTTTTTTCAAATCGTATTGATGCGATTATATTGAATTTGTTGTTATAAGTTATATTTAAAAATTGATTGATCCAAATTGTGCTTATTTTTCTAATCAAATGTCTTAATCAGTAGGGTCTGACTAATTTAATTTGTGGGGGAAAAAACTCGTGATTTAAATCACAACTTTCCTTGTATAACTTTTATTTTAAAATCCTCTAATAAAGAAAAAAAAATATATCTGCATTTATTGCTTAATTATATATATATATATATATATATATATATATTTTTCAACATTCATTGATCAAGACAATTTTTAAAAAAAAAAAACTTTAGACCATAAAAATCCAAGATTATATATACTTGACCAAAAATCAGATTTTTCTTATTAAAAAAAAAGGAGAAGGCTACAAAACATGACAACACAATAAAGTTAATTACATTTTTTTTATATATAAAAATAAATGAGAAAAAACAAATAGGATATGAAATAAATTAAATTGTGCATGTTTCATCATTGAATTTTGAAAACATAATGGCTCCTCTAGTTTCCAAGAGACTAATAAGAAATTTTTTTATAGAGAAAAATATAAGTTATATATATATTATATATATCTACAATAATATTATGAATTTTTTGTATTCAATATAGTTTAATCTATATAACATTTTATTTTAAGTTAGTAAGTAATATATATCACTAAATAGAATTAATTATTTGCAATAATCTTTAAGTGATCTAAATTGTATAAATCTTTTTACATCATCGATATAAAACATGAATAATTACTGTAAAAAATATGAATATTAACACACGGCGATGAGTTTAACAGAACGAATAAGAATTACACTATAACTATGACTCAATTTTTAAGAAAGATATAAATCTTGATGCATAAACATATCTGATATCTATCTTGATAGTAAAGTAATGGATGAAATAGTCGACTTGCGATAAACTGGTTCGAAGATTATCTTTATTTATTTTTTAAAAAAATATGAAAAATAAAAGGGATGTACTAACACATTAATTTCCCAAAAAAGAAATTCACAATGGAAACTTTTTACTTTTTCCAAATTGAAAAATATTTCTTATATATGTCCATCAATAGTACATCATGACTTTTTCTTCTGTCTTGATCTCATGATCAAGCAAAAAGCTATTGCTATTACAAATAACATGATTAGTGCTAATTAGATCCTTAATCTCCTCCAAACTACTATAATCTAATGGATTTTGTTGCTCATCAACATAACAACCACTACCATTATTTCCACTAATCAACTTTTCTCCTTCACTAATAACACCATTGTTATTATACATATAGCTATGAAAATTAAAATTCGAAATGTCATAACTCTCATCGGAAGAGGTAGTAGTACCCGCGAAAGTACTAGCAGTAATGCCTGAGGTACAACTAGTAGATGCACCCGCGCTTAAGAAACTTGTACTTGATGGGATTATTGTACTAGGAATATTGGTTTCATAGCATGGGAAAGTTGTGTTGTTGGGATAATTTGATGAGATTAATAAAGATGAAGCTTGAAGAAGTGAAATTTGTGGGGAATAATTATTGTAACAATTAGTGGGAATTTGGTGTTGATGATAATGATGGTGATTAAGAGGCCTAATCCTGTGAGATGAAGAGACAAATCCCATTAATTTCTTCTTGAGCTTGGTGTTCCAATAGTTTTTGATATCATTATCTGTCCTGCCTGGTAATTGAGCTGCTATGATTGACCACCTGCATATATATTATTTTTTTTTTGTATATCGAGATTAGTTTAATTAATTTTCATGACCAAAAACATTAATTTTACTAGTACTAATTAACTATACTTTGATTCTTGAAAGTAATACTCATGCATGCAAAGTATATTTCTAGGATCATGCTAGTTGTTAGAAGCATAAAATTGATTCAAGATTTAAATTTATTATTTCGAGTTTTTATTTGAAATTTTATGACATCCCATTTAGGTATGAAGCTAAAAGGGGAAAATTAAAGTGGTTCACTCGATCTATCTATAACTTGTTCTCAACATCACCTCTACTTAGAAATCGATCCACGATTCAAAGTTAATGTATTTGAATTTTAAAATTCTTAGCAGTGAACTCATCGTACTTTTGAAATTATGTGATTATAATTAAATAATGATTGAAATTTTAGTAGGAAAAAAATATGTATATACCTGCTTCCAATGTTAGCATAAAGGCCGCAAATGATTCTGTCTTCTTCATCTGAAAACTCTCCGTGTTTAATATTCGGCCTAAGATAATTTAGCCATCTTAATCGGCAGCTTTTTCCACATCTTCTTAGCCCTAATCACAAACAAATAATTCAAAAAAAAATAGAATTAATTAACAAAAATTAATTAAAAGAAACAAATCAAGTATGTGTTATTAGTAATTATAGTTCTACTTATAGATTCGATAAAATTCAGTACTTTCAATTTAAACATAATCTCGACCTTAACTCCAACTCAAAAGAGGAGAGAGAACAAAAATGAAACATAACTAGAAAAAGATCAATAAATCAAGTAGAGAGGGGGAACTACAATTTTACTTACGAATTCAACAAAACTCAATACTTTTAATTCAAACAATTATATTTGTATAAAATTCAAAAGACGTAAACTCAAAATCCCGACTTTTAACTTATGAAGATACTCAAATTAAATAAAACATACCAGCTTTTTGTGGAAGAGAAATCCAATTTCCACCAGTGCCAAATTTGTCAATATATTCTTTTAATTTTGCATCTTCTTCTGGTGACCATGGCCCTTTCTTCACATTTGCTTTATCACAACATGGAGCTCTTCCCATAATTTTTAATTATTTTTTTTTGAAAAAAAAATGGACTAAAAGGATTGGCTTAGAAAAAAAATGAATTTGGACACCAATATATATGTATATTTATTGAGAGAGATATATCTTACACAAGTCAAAGAACACACATTAATTTTCAATTTTTATAAAGTTGTCCTACACTAGTTGAGTGATTAGATAGACTAAATTTATTATTGTATACAAGGAGACAACAAGTTTCCACCATAAAATATTTTTAATATAATCCCGTCTAATCATAGTCGTCCACTATTCATTCGATACAGAAATTAAAAATAACAATAGATATGATAATTTTATTTAATCACCTTTATTAAATACAAGTGCAAAACAGATACAAAATGATAAATTATTTATTCCCTTGATTTTTATGAAGTGGACAAATATTATTGAACAATTCAAAATAGTATAGATGATAAGTAAAGATGGACTAAGGGAGCTATACTTTCCCGTTCGTTTACGATTTTAATTTGATACGGAATTTTAAACAAGAAAGAAGATTTATAAATTTTGTGATCTTAAACTAAAGATACGTCTTAGTTTTGTGGTATGCATTACAATTTTTAAAAAATACCAAACAAACGATATTCTTTTTTAAACGAACTAATAGAAAAATATTATTATTTTATTATTATTATTATTATTATTATTATTATTATTATTATTATTATTATTATGTTACAGTAAAAGGATCCAAAGTCTGCCTAAATAATGGCGTACAATTCAGCAATTGAATATGATTGGTCATAGCCTTATAATATCAAATTTTGAACCACCAAACAAAGTACAACAAATTTTAAAAACATAAAAGTAAGATTTACAATTTTAACTTTATGAGTTTAAATTTGAAATTTTATTCGATTTTTATTAAATATGAATATATAACTCAATAAATTATATCATATAAAATGGAACGTAAGGAAAATTTGATTTAATTAATAGCTGTAAACATGTGGGTGAACTTGCTAATCCAAGATTTATGGCAGAACTTGATATAAGATTAGACAGACTATTTAAATAATAAAGAAATTTTATTAAATTAGCATCTTATTTTAATAATGATAATAACTCATATTTCTTAATTATAGATCTTCCTCAAAATCATGAAACAAAGACCCTAGCAAATTGTATTTATTACAACATATTAATCATTACAACTAATTAATTAGTACTTTGATCCTATCTAATTAGGTTGTTTCATATTTGACTCACTATTAGATTGACTGTACAAATAATAATAACACAGCATTGAAGATAAAAAAGTAATTGAATTTTACTCCATTTTATATTAACAATAATGTCACAGAATAATATTTGGTCATATAAATTTATTAATAATGAAGTCACAATTTTATCTACTGTTAAAGTAAAAATTATAGTTATATTTTGTGAAAAGTTTAGTTATTTTACTATTATAGTGTGTAAAATTTTAATTATTTTAATATGATATATTTGTTTTGCGATTATACTGTTATCATGAGAAAAATTCAATTATTGGGCTAAAAATATTCTTGCAGTTGTAATGAAGAAAATTTTCTCTATATATATATATATATATTACAATTAATTTATATATATGATTATTGGATTTTATCCACGTTCAAACATTAACATTACAAAACTTTATCAATTATAATTGTAAAATCACCTTGATGGATAACTTTTGTAATTATAATCTGTGAAGTTCAATAAAAAAAGAGAGAAAGTAATTAATTTTGTGGCTTTAATTACTATATTATAGTGATTTTTTTGTTATAGTGAAACAAAATTTAATTAAAGTGATAAAAAATAATTGTGTGATTTATTCCATGGTATGGATAAAATTAGCAAAATTAAGATAGTCAAAGTATATGCTAATATTATGGGAAAATGCACAAGTATCCTCTCAATCTATGCTTGAAATCTCAGAGACACACTTATACTATATTAAGGTCCTATTACGCTCTGAACTTATTTTATAAATATTTTTTTACCCCTTTTCGGCCTATGTGGCACTAGTTAAAAAAAAAAATTCAACACACACTGGTCCCGCAAGATAGTGTCACGTAGAACGAAAAAGGGTAAAAAATTATTTATAAAATAAGTTCAGGAGGGTAATAGGACCTTAGTATAGTATAAGTGTGTCTTTAGAATTTAGGGTACTTGTACATTATCCCTAATATTATTACAGAAATTATTTAAAAAATAAGTCAAGTACTACATATATTATTGGCTAAATTTTCTTTAGAGATAGTGATGTACGAAGATAGGCAGCCATGTGCTAATTAATTTTTCCTCTTATCTCAAATGTCATTTATGATGATATTGAATTTATCTCCAATAGGTTAACCCCACCCCCACCCCCACAACCCAAACCAAAAAAATGTCAATTAAAAAACATAAGATTTTTTTTTAAAAAAAATGTGTAATTATTGTTAAATAGTGAATTATGGATTTATCGGAAACAGTTTTCTATATATTATTGATGATATAAAAATGTCAAAAATTAAACCAATAAAAAGTCATAATGTTCCACACTAATTAGAGTTTTATTGTGTATGCTAAATCATGTGAATATATAGTAATAGCATAGTACAAAAATTTAGTAGCTTAGAAATATTAACAACAATTATTAATCATCTTGTGTATCTCTTTTTTTAGTAATTTATGTATGGTAAGAAAAGAACTAAATAAATATTGTTAGAATAATTAATAATTAAGTAAGAAACATTTTTTTAAAATATATATAGGAAGATAAACTAAAGAGGAAGTTAAATTCCTATTTCAATTATTTTTCCAAAAAAGGGGAAATTGGTGCAATTATTGTTAATTAATGTCACAAGAATCAGTCAAAATTGAACCAAGAAAAAGTCACAATGGTCCACATTAGAAGTTTAATTTTGTACCACAAATCATGTGAATATATAGTAGTAGGATATAGTACAAAAATTTAGCCATTTATAATATCACATACTTGTGACTTGAAAAAAAACATTAAAATAATTATTAATTATCTTCTAATGATCTCTTTTTTTTTTTTTTTTTTTTTTATGTATAATCAATGTACGATAGAAAAAGAATTGATTAAACGTCAATAAAAAAAATCATGAACAAATTTTTCTCCCAAAAGATATGCTATATAGCAGAATTGTCACTATAAAAAGTTGTAGTTTTGCGAGTCTGAAAAGTCGTCGTTTAGATAAAATTACATAGACTTTAAATATGAAATCTATGGACTTTGTAGTAAAGATTATTATCAATTTTGGTCCCTCAATTAATGATAAGTTTTAATCTTAATCCTTGTAATATTTAATCAAACATTTTAATCTTTAATTAAATTTTAGACAAAGTCATATTGACGCTAAATATGAAATTAACTTTATAGGATTTGAATTAATGTCACATTTTTCCACCTTCTCCACTATAGTGTGTAATTATACAAACGTTGATGACTTTTCTTCCCTATAGTCAAAGACTTCAAATAAAAAGTAAAACAAATACAAGTGAAAGTTTAAAAATTAATTTGATTAGTCTAATTTGAATATTTTTATTAAAATATGTTATTATGTAGCCATCAATCAATTTATAAAATGTCATATATATAATATTATAAACTCCAAGGTTCTATAATACGTTCACTATATTATAATTACAATTTTTTTTTTTTATGATTCATATTAGAATAAGTTGTATATATTGGATTCGAATCATTCAATTAAACCATAGATTTAAGTTAATGACGTTATTATTATGTGATTAAATTACTAAGCGAAAAAAAGTAAAGTATATCATATATTTATTAATTTGATACATTAAACTATATTTCATATTATATTGACTTGGTAATTTTGTTTTGAAATATGCCTAAATTTATTAGATTAGATAAAAAAGATATTAATTGACTTAGAGGAGACTATTAAGAAGATGATTGTCATTATGGGACCATTAGATTTGAATTAGACACCAATTAAGATTAGATTGAAATAAAATAATGTCGATGATATTTTTATGAAGGGAAAATTGTATATATAATGACAAATTAATAAATTAAATTAATTGTTATAATCACCCTTTGATTTAATTGTGTCCCGTATCAAATTGTTTGCCAGTCACCTCTCTCCCTCAAACTCTCGCTTGCCACTCTCCTCTCTCGCTCCATTTCTCGCTCGCTTCCTCTCACTTTTATACAAACACAAGTGTATAAAATATGTTTCTATTTGTATAAAGCGAGAGGAAATTGTATACATACATATATTTTTGTTCCCCTCTCTCAGATCTCGCTCGCCACTCTCTCTAATCTCGCTCGCCACCCTCGTCTCTCTCGCTTATACAAACAAAAATGAAATGTATAAATTGTGTTTCTGTTTGTATAAAGCGAGAGAAAATTATATATACACATGCAAATACATATATTTTCGTCCTATACACTTATAATTATACAATAAAAATACTTTTCTGCCCAGTTTCTTTTGTCTTTCTCTCTTTCTCGTTTTATACAAATTCAAATTCTATATAATTTCTCTCTTTCTCGTTTTATACAATTCGATTCAATTGTATATTCCCTGCCCAAGTCTCTTTTGTCTTTCTCTCTTTCTCATTTTATACAAATTCAAATTGTATATAATCGTTCTATACACTTATAATTATACAATTCGTTTTATACAATTCTCTGCCCAAGTCTCTTTCTCATTCTCGTTTTATACAATTCGCTTCAATTGTATATGTATAGCGAATTATACATTTATATGTTTGCTATGGAGTGCAATTATGCAAATTTTGTTATAGAATACAAATATAAATTTTATATTTGTTATATGTGAAAGTTGCCCTTTTATGAATGTGCAAAACCAATAAAATATGCATACTTGCCATATTAAAAAAGGAGGAGGATATTATCACTTTAGTCCTCAAATATTGATAAATTCTAATTTTAATTTTTGATTAAGCACATCTAATTTTAACTATCATTTAATGTTATCGGTGTGTAATGTAAATTTATACCGTTATTTTATATTTAGGATGATATAGTGTAACAATCCAATTCGTTATCGATATTCTTTGTTTAGGATTTGAATCTGCACGACTTTAAAACATGTCAGTAATATGTAAGATCTGCTTACTTATATACCCATCTCTCACGTATTAATACTACTTATAAAATTTATACCGTTATTTTATATTTAGGATGATATAGTGTAACGATCCAATTCATTGTTGATATTCTTTTTTTAGGATTTAAATCTGCACGACTTTAAAACATGTCAGTAATATGTAAGATCTGCTTATTTATATACCCACCTCTCACGTATTAATACACTTATCTTAAGTTAGAGCCGTATATAATTATAGAAAATATTATATATATTTACTATTTAAAGAGATCAAAACCAAAATTCATCAATAATCAAGGGACAAAAGCTATAGTTATCCCTAATAAAAATTTAAAATTGTTTCAAGAGTAATAACTTTTTCTATATTATAGTGTGGCCCAACTATAATATGTAGATCACAAATTTAGGGAGAAAAATGATTATTATTATTATTTTATTTTATTATTTAGGGTCCCATCTATAGACTATAATATATAATTAAGAAAAATATTGACATTTATAGCTAGGAGCTTAATTTTGACCTCCTCAATTTGTACTGCTAATATTTTTTATTAGCTGTTGCAACTATTATTGGACCATTATGAAAAGCTTCATAAACACTAATTGATGAATTTAATTATTTTAATTAATCAAACCTTTCATGTGATAAAGATAGATTAATAATATAAATTAGTCAATTATTAATCGGTGGAGGAGGTCAAAATCTCTTGCTAAGTTTTGTCTTTTTATTTCAATTTTTTTTAATATTTCGTGTAAAATTTCAATTAATATATTTGGTTTTTACATTAAGAAAGGACAAATTTACTTAGAATAATGCTATTTCTAACAGATTTTTATTTATATATGGTTATAGTTACGTTATCTACTATGATATATTATACATTTCATTGTTTAAATTTTCAAAAGGTGGCTCTGAAATAATTTTCATCAAAAAAAAATTCGGGATATCGTTGAGCAAATGATTTTTTTTCCTGGTAATTTATCAACCTTTAGATTACGGTTTAAGAATTATTATTTTTAAGCAAATCAAATTTTTATGAGAAAATGTTAAAATCATGATTTAAAATTCTATTATACAAACGTTAGATCATATTCTACTGTTTTATTTAAATATTTTTTATTTTTATTTTCCATATGATATCTGGTGCAACATTAGGAGTCTACTGAATTCAAATTTGCAATAAAAAATCTAATGTGAAAATTACAACCCTCAAATATGTCTCCATACCTAAGATTCGAAGTTAATCAAATAGCCACCTAATTTGGTGAATTAATGTCAATGTAAATTTACAAATCTATTTTTTTTTAAAAAAGAAAAAAATGTACCACCTTGTACTTAGTACATGTGTCAATGATATGTAATTAATCTAATGAAAATGCATGAAAAATTTACTTAATAAAATGGAATTTCTTTATATTCATACAAGATTTCATATTATTCCCACTTTATAATAATTAATAACTTTATACATAGGTTGGTTGTAAGCTATATATCCAAAACCACCTATAATTGCAGCTAATAATAACAATTAATTAAAGGGATAATTGTATATAATAGAAAATTAATAACCTAAAATAAATGGAGTAGCTAGGGTTTGATTTAATTGTGCTCCATAGCAAACGTTTGCCAAAATTTGTCAGTCCCCTCTCTCCCAAATATCTCGCTCGCCACTCTCCTCCAATCTCTCGCTTGTTTCCTCACTTTTTATACAAACACAAGTGTATAAAAATTATTTCTATTTGTATAAAGCAGAGGAAATTGTATAAATACATATATTTTTGTTCCCCTCTCTCTCCTCTTCCAGATCTCGCTCGCCACCCTCGCCTTTCTTACTTATACAAATAGAAGCGAAATGTATAAATTGCGTTTCTGTTTGTATAAAGCGTGAGAAAATTGTATATACACATGCAAGTACATATATTTTCGTCCTATACACTTATAATTATACAATAAAAATATTCCCCTACCAGTTTCTTTTGCCTTTCTCTCTTTCTCGTTTTATACAAATTTCAAATTGTATCTAATTTCTCTCTTTCTCGTTTTATACAATTCGATTCAATTGTATATTCCCTGCCAAGTCTCTTTTGTCTTTTTCTCTTTCTCATTTTATACATATTCAAATTGTATATAATCGTTCTATACACTTATAATCATACAATTCATTTTATACACTTCGTTTTTATACAGTTCTCTGCCCAAATGTCTTTCTCTTTCTTGTTTTATATACTTCGTTTTATACAATTTGCTTCAACTGTATATGTAGAGCGAATTATACAGTTTCTATGTTTGCTATGAAGCGCAATTATGCAAACTTTGCTATAGCATACAAATATAAATTTTTTATTTGCTATATGTGAAAGTTGCCCATTATTAAAAAGGGCAAAAGATTATAAAATATTTATAAGTATATTCCTTAATTATTATTGGACTTTGAAAATGTTAGTTAAAGTATTTTACCTAACAAAATATTTATAAATGTTTTTTTTTTAAAATTTGATGATTGTTTTGCACTCTTAAACCAACTTATACCAACTTTTTGTTTACGTACGTCTTTTTCCATTCATAACGAATTTTACGTAATAAAATTTTTCGTGAATTTCTTTCGTGATTATGAACTTTTTTAGATCACGATTTAATTTTTTTTTGAGTAGACAATTTTTTTTTAATGAGATATACTTAATTATCGTCTAAAATTATTGCAAATGTTAGATGACAATATAGCGTTTTGTTAGAAAAGTAATTGTGCAATATATCAGAAATTGTTTAGGTTATAATTGGGGTTTCATTTATGGGAATATTTTCTCTCTTCTTTGACATATTTGTGTTTTTTCAAAGTAAAAAATGGTTTAAGAATACTAAATTGGAAAATTAAGGTTAAAAATATTTCAAGTTGAAGAGACATTGGTCAAAATTAAAAATGTATAAACAAATGAAGCTAATTAGCTCATACAAATCTTGGTGATGAATGCAAAATCATGATGTTATCACACACGCATAAAACACGGAAATCAAAGGTGGACGGTAAGGGTTACAACATCAGATTCATCTGAATTCAATAATTTGAAAACACGACATATAATTATATGTAAAAAATTCATTAAAATTTCAATGGATAGTAATAGACCTCGAACCACTAATTTTGAATTTGTCTCTGACTTATTGTCTTCGATTCAAATCATACTTATCTCTAAATCTTAGATTCTCTGTCATGAAAATAAAAATCATGTAAAAATTCTTATTAGTGAAATTTTTGGACAAGTTTGATTTTCATGAATGTGACTATTTTTTTTTTTCTTATATTATCATTGGGGTGGGGGTGGGGGTGGGGGTGGGGTGGGGTGGGGGTCCTTCTTTGCCTATGGAATCTTGAATTGAAAAATGATGAATGAAACAAAAAATAACAAACTACATGTTACGTGTGGAGGTACGTTAAGATTAACATATATATATATATATATATAACTATAATATAATGTTTGAAGTATATCAAATTTGACTTTGGTTCTTTTACTTTAATAATCATTTTATTTTAATGTGTTAATTATATTATTTATGCACTTAGCTTATATTATTATGGTTGTGTTCATAGGTATTAACTAAATAGATATTTTTAACTAGAAAAATGTGTAGGACAAATTTTGGTAGAAGGTAGTTGACATTTAGATGTTGGAGAAAATCATATGTGAATTAAATAAATAATTTTACCAAATTGAATTAAGTGTGTGAACCCTATCTATTTATGCTTGAAAATTGTGTCCTTAGAAGAAGAAAAGAGTAAACTTGCACAATTACACTGGAAAAATCGCGATGAAGTCAGAAATTTTATTTAAATTATTTAATAGTGTTTCAGATTTAATATGTATATGAAAAAAAAATTCATTAAAGGTCTGGAATTTGAATCATGATAAGAAGTGTTCATTATATAATAAATCTTACGCAATGCAAATTCAAATTAATCGAAATATAATTACTTTAATCGAAACATAAAAGTCTCCTCTCTAGATAATTAGGTTAACCTTTCAATATTAATTATTAGTTTTGGCTTCACTCAAAATTCAACGAATATTGACTTTATATTTAGTTTCTAGAACATTTTTCATGATTGTTTTGTTTAAAAAATGTTTATTAGATTAACAACTTTTAGGTAAAAATAGGAGGTAAATAATGAACATAATTTTTCAAACTAATATCTTATCTTTAAACAAACAAAAATCGAATTACGTGTCACTTCTCATTTTTCAATATTTAAATTACATAGACTTTAATCAATATTCTAAAATATAATTCTTCCTTGTATCAATATGAGAAAAAATCTACAATTTAAATTTTTTTTCATATAATTTTTGAATATCTAAATTTTAATTTTGAAATAGTAAAATAAATCTAACCAATTTAATTTCGAAAATCAGTTAAATTGACTCTTAAAAAACGATAAATGACCAAGCATTATGTACAAATTGGCCCAATTGCATATCGGCCCAATATATATGACCTATATATGGGCCTCGGCTTTTACCAGCTTGTGTTTACACAAGTAGATATTGAGTTAGTAGCCACTTTTCGTCCCTACTATTTAAGATATAACCAATTTATTCTGAAATTATCTAACTTGTGGCCAATATATGTAAAATATACTATAATAAAAAAATATTTATCATTTATAGCAATAATTTTTCTTTTTCACTTAATCACTTTTAATTCATTTATAATACAAGTTTAATTCATATTACAAAGAACAATTTTTTATTCACATATAATACAAATTTAGTTATAGTTTATTTATTTATCACACATTTTAATACACGTATAATACAATGTGTCAAATTTTTACCAAACAAACATAATATATTTTTAAAAACAATTATAATTCATATATAATGCATACATAATTCACTTTTAATACATATTGCAGATTTAATATAGTATTGCTATAAATAGTAATAAATAAAAAGTATTGCTAAAATCAATAATTATTTATTAAAAATGTATAAATTTATGTAATTTTCCAACAAAAAATATGCTATTAGGTCATATTGTTTTAGTGCTTAAAATTTGCAAGTTTATTCACTTCATATATACGATGTTTAAAGTTTTATATGACTGAAAGTAAAATAATGTATATGATCCAACTATTTCCCCCTAATTCAAGCGCATAAAGATGAAATTTAACTATTTTCGCTTGACTTTTTCAATTCAAATACATATAGTTAAAGTTGAGCTAAACATTTTTGCCTAAATTTTAGCAATATATGGTTAAAGTCCGTTATTTATGCATTAATCGAACTTCAATAACAATCATATTTAATCTTTTTCGATAGATTCTCAACAATCAAAACCATTTTAAAAAAGAAAGTAACAGATGTATGATTATTAAACAACCGTTAGTATTATTAGAACATAAACTATAACAAAATAATATGATAATTGAATCACAAAAATAACTTACAAAAATGATACAATAACTATAGTATAAAAAAATATAAATAATTTTCTCACGTCTTAAATACGAGTATCGAATATCGAACCTAAAAGGATAGGAAACCATTTTTTTACACAATTGACAACCACATTCTTTGCTAAAATAGAAAAATGCAGCATTCCAAAGAGGAAAAAGAATTTGTCATCTTCTCATAATTTTGTTCTTTCTTGTTCTTGTTTAGCTTCTTCTTCTTCAATTTTGCTTCAAAAAAATCCCCCAAATTCTCAAATGCTGCAAAACCCATCTCGAGAATTGCTTTCTCTGTTCTCTAATGGCGTCTCTTTTCCATTTTCCCACTTCCCATAAGCTCTTTTTGCCTTCTCACACTCTTAGCCCTTCTATCTGTATACGCCACAATCATCATTTCTTTCTAATTTGTCGTTCAAAATCAAAAATTTGTGCTTCAATTAAGAAATCCAGGTTCGTTTGAGTTACCCTTTTGGGTTTATTATGGGTTTATCTATGTTTCTGTACAGTGTTTGT
Source organism: Solanum lycopersicoides (assembly GCA_022817965.1). Lineage (NCBI taxonomy): Eukaryota > Viridiplantae > Streptophyta > Magnoliopsida > Solanales > Solanaceae > Solanum > Solanum lycopersicoides. Next base: position 1,858,240 of record CM040626.1, read on the forward strand.
GGTTCTTGATACTGATTGTTTTAGCTGGAAGAGGCTTAGAATGTGCTAATGTGAGTGTTTTTCTTCAAAGTTTTTTTTTTTTGGGATTTATTAGGGAAATATAGAATGCATTGAAACCCCCCCCGAGCTATCCATGTTTTGTAGCTTTGTGCTTAAATTGTGGAGTGTTGCTATTAGCTTTGAGCTACAATACAATGTTTGTGTTTGTTAGTCATGATACTGTGTTTGTAGTTTGGTTCTTGATGCTGGATTTTTAGCTGTAAGAGTCTATGAATGCACTAATGTGAGTGTATTTTCTATAAAGTTTTTTTTTTTTTTTGTTTGCTTCAATAGAAAAATGCATTGAAGTCTCCCTGATATCCATGTTTTGAAGCTTTGTGTTTAAAATATGGAGTGTTGTGATTACCCTGAGCTACAAGACAATGTTTTTGTGATTGTTGATACTGATATTGTGTTTGTAGTTTCATTCTTGATACTGATACCCTTTGACGGAAAGTTATACTGTTTATATATGGTTAGAAACTTTACATATATGTATAAAGTAGATGTCCCTTCGGCTTCTTTGTGTGTTTACTTCTTCATATTTTGAACCCCGTTAATGAAAATTCTAGTTCCGCCACTGGCTATAAGAGTCTTTGAATACACTAATGTAAGTGATTTTTGTTCAAAGCTTGTTTTTTTCATTCAATAAAGGAAGAGAGAGTACATAGCAGTGCATACTGAACTTTCAAGTTTGCAACTTTGTAATTAACTTATGGAGTGTTGCTAATACCCTTGAGCTACAATACAATGTTTGTGGTTCTTGATATTGATACTGTGTTTGTAGTTTGGTTATTAATACTAACTTTTTAGCTATAAGAGTCTTTGAATGCACTACTGTGAGTGACTTCAAATAGTAACATTAGAGTTGGGGTTAATAGCAACACATGTAGTCTGTTTAACTATGATAGTTGCAAAGTTCAGGTTAATTTTAATCACCCATCTAAGTGTATTTTAGTTTTTTCTCTTTTTGTTGTTTGTGCTGTGTTTGTGGCTTGTCTTTGAGAGTGAAATTTTAGCTATGAAAATCATTGAATGCACTATATGAGTGCTCAATCATAATTCAGATTCTTTTACATCACCCATTTGACTGTATTTTTGTTTTATCTACCTGTGTCAATTGCACCGTGTTTACAGTTAGGTTCTTAATACTGACTTATTAGCTATGCACTAATGTGAATATTTTTCTTGAAATATTGATTCTTGATCTTACTGAGATGGGTGTTTGATGTTCTTTTTCTTTGTTTTGGGTGGGTCTAGGGCAAGCCGGAAGGTGAAAAGCAATGATGATCTCTGCAATGACATTAGAGAATTTTTATCTTCTGTTGGACTTCCGGAGGATCACGTACCCACCATGAAAGAGCTGTCACAGAACGGAAGGTGAACTTGAATGCCATTTATGTTCTTGGTTTTCATTTTCCATCCCCCCAACCCGCCCTATTTTGCAGCTAAGATTGGTACAGTTAAAATGATCTGAAGCTATTTAAAAGCTGTATGTATAGAGTAATGCACCCAATTCATGTCAAACTCCACGGTTAAAGTGAAATAAGACAAATTGAGTTATTTGTAGGGGAGCTAGTAGCTACTTCTAGCTTGATCATTTTTGAGTTTTCCTGCGACATGCCCAATATTTGGTTGGAACACTGGAGAAAGAAGGCATCAACTGGGTTTTCCCTTAGGATAGGTCTTCTCTAATGCAGTTGAGAGGTGCCGGTTATCCTTTTTGGAGAAAAAATGGATTTTATGGAACTCAATTCTTTTTGATGACTTAATATCAATGAAACTTGTAACATGAAGGTGATAGCTTATTCTTTCGCCATGTGCTGGGCATGTAAAAGGTGCTAGGACAAAGGCATGGACAGTTTCTTGAACTTGTGCTTTATTAATTCATGTCTTTTTGATGCTTGATTCTACTTATATGAACTGTTACACAGTCATGCGAGACAACCATATTCCTTACATCAATGTTACTCCAAAAATTTCTGCTCAAATGTAAATACTTCAAAGAAATTTGGATTTTGAGTCTTTAAAAACCAGATCTTCAGAGACATTTTTGCAAGCTATGTGATTGTCTCATATATTCCACAGGCAAGACCTTGCAAACATCGTTAGAAGAAGAGGATACAAACTTGTCAAGGAGCTTCTCTTAACTTCCAAACAACCAGCTTATGAGTGCATTGGAGAGGATGGACTTGTTGAAAAAAGTGAAGATGAATCGTTAGGTCAGCAGTTCTTGTTCCTGTGTATTCTAGGTTGTAACAACAAGGCCAATTTTGGATTTTTCCGATTGACAACCTGCTAATTTAAAAGGTCAGATGGGAAAATAGCAGACATGGCTCATGATGTTTCTTTACCAAGTGAAGCTTCTACAGCGGATGACTACACGAATGATGCAAGCAATGATTTGATTCTGAATTCGGATGAGCAAAATTCTGGTGATCAAGAATCCTTGGGGTATTCTTTCTTGGAGGAAAAGGTGGCCAATTTTATTCAGAACGGAGAACTGGATACCATAGAGGGTAAGTGATACTACTTCAGGGTGCTTATGTTAAATGACATGATTTGTTTATCTAGGTGACAATACTTGGCACCATAAAGTACCTGAATTGGTCATTTTTTTTTCACAATGGAGCCTGGATGGCGTAGAGGGTAAGTAATCCTCTTCTCCTCTTGTTTATCTGGGTTTACTTACAACAATATCAGGTACTTTATGGTGACAATACTTAGCACTCCATTCATCCATGTTACACACTTACCATTTGACCGCAGATATTTCATGCACTTTCATAAGTGCTAATACTATGTTCACCATTTCAAGTCTCCTGTATTCAAAATCATCTAGCAACTCAATCTAAGCTATGTTCTTTTTTCATTTTTTTTATTATATGGGCAAAATCTCAGCATGCAAGAGGTTACAGAAAGTAGGAAATCCATGCGTCCTTATTTTATTTTCTGCAAAAAGCTACCCTGGAGGCATTGAGACTTGCATCTTCCCCTTGCCAAATGTGAAAACACTGAACTAATAACTATATCTCTACTAATGTTGCAGGTTGCCTTTCTAAAAAATAATAGAGTAATAATTATATCTCTACTAACATTATTTGTGATGATCTTCTCAAAAAAGAAAAACAACATTAGTGGTGATGCATATTGGATCTGTTGTTCATACTTTCCAAAAATAATATTGTTTCTGCTGTTCATTCTGCGTCAAAAGCTAGTTTACAGTGACTAATATTTGCCACTGGCTAAGGCCTTAAGCAAACTTTCAAGTTCTGGTGCTGTGAGCAGCTTGAGTAAATATATTGGATTTTAAATTTAGATCGGAAGTGTTTGAGTAAATCTAACTGTTCTGTTTTTGCTTCATTTTTCAGGTAGTGGCTTTGAAATCTTTCAACGAGAGGGATCTGTTGAAGGACAGAATGGTGCTAAGATATTTAGTGAAAGTCCCACGGCACAATCTATCCAGCATGATGAACATCCGAGTTCTCTGATGAGGTATGCATTTCTTGCAATATTTAAGCTTCCATCTGACTAAGTTCTTCATTTTCCAGTGGGCCTTCAGTAAACCATCTTTGGTTCTTCATTGACCCTGCTTCGTTTTTTGCAATTGTGTTTACCAATATACTGGTCATTTTTTTTTTTATGACCGCATACGGATCATACTTTATTAAATTTGATGCAGGATGAATGTGAATCGAAATTCTTTTTGTGCTTCATTCGTGTTGATTTAATAAATCTTTCTTTTGCGTCTTATTCTTGTTGATTCAATAAATCAATCTTTGGCCAAAAACATCCCTCAACTATGTCCTGAACCTAAACTTATATCCTTGAACTATTCTTGTGAACAAAAAGACATCCTTGGAGTATCCAGAACTTTGCAGCTTTCATCTTGCCGTTAGTTTCTTTCAAAAAGTTAATGGCTCTAACAGAAAAAGGTGCAGAGCACCTGACTTCCTCAAAGCTATGCTAATTCTGGAACATTTTTTTCTGGCAACAACAAAGATAGTTTAGTTGAGAATATATTGCGGTTATACAAATGCGAAATGTTTGACTAGGAAGTAAAAGTAAGAGGGAAAGGAAAAAAAGACTATGGTTTTAAGAATACTTGGAGTCTTTGTGAGTGAAACATGATCTGCACATGATAGGTTGGTGATTATCTTCTTTCTTCTTTTTCAATAAAAAATTGAAGAACTAAACTGCGGGTTTACGTGAGCACAGGGATGGTGCACAGATTTTGCTTCATACAGAAATAAGTAGTTTCCCTGGTTTACACCAAGAACTAATTAACGGCACCAAGAAATGTTAAAATTTAAAAGAGGATAATTGGTTTAAGGCAGAAGGGAAAAAATGAACTTTAAAAATAACAAGGAATCAAATAAATACCTTCAGTATACTTCTATAGTCCCCTTCTTTGTTTAACAAAAAACCCAGTGAAGTTCTTCTTTGTCCCAGAATTTTGCAGAATCATTCACCTCTTTGATGACCACCTTCGCCGGTGGACAAGGCATGTTCACAGTTTTATCATTTTGGAAGAATGAGCATCGAGGAGAGAGAAAGAGTTGAAAGCTCAAGAGCTGCTTTCCTAGGTATTTGCTTCTCCATTATGCTACAACTCCACCTAAGTTGGGGGAAGCTCTATGGGAGGAGTCACGACCGTTTGGTTTCGAAACAAACTAGCAGCAGGATGAAACCTGATAGTTAAAATGTCGTTTAGATTTGAGGTATTAGGTATGTTTAGATGTTTTTGGCTAAAAACTCGAACAAATCCAACTCGATGTTTTTCCACGTACTCTCAACAAGCTGATGACCTTTACTTCTTTGAAGAGTTTAGATTTCCCGTCCTCTTCTTGTCTATGAACTGTATTATCTTACTAGCTCTAAGATATAAGATTAGATTAAATCCAAAGTTGCTTTTTGTTCGGGGTTTTCCATCTTTCTGTTATCTGAATGCACCTTGATTTTTGTAGGAATGATAGCTTGTCAACTGAATACTTAACCATGACTGAAGGGATAATTAGTGCTGATACTGAGGTGACAAAATTCTTTGTTCTGATTGTTTGCTTATTATTTGATTCCATTTTGACTTGGAATTTCCTTTGCCTTCATATTTTATCTGTTAGCCCCACAATATGGAGATTCAAGCTGAAATTAATCATCTCAAGTTCGTGCTGGTACTGCTCTTTGGACAATTTACTGTTGAAATTTTTCTTACCCTACTTGGCTTCAATTTTTCTTTGTTCAGACATTTCTTGTATACATTTCCCATAAGAATTACCAATGCCTTAAATGGTTTTGTTGCTGTTCTTAGCATCAGAAGGAGCTGGAGTTAACTCAATTGAAGCAGCAGATTGAAGAGGAAAAGGTATAATTTCCTTTTTAATAATACGAAGACCTAACTCCCTTTTTCTCTTGCTATGGTAATGAATATTTCCCTTTTTAAAATGATAGAAAAAGACACATTTCTCTGTGCTGCAGAGATGTTGCCACTTATTTTACATCCTTCTATGTCATCTTAACTATTGGCTTATGACCTCTATGTTTAGTTTCTTCAATATATCTTGTAATATACCAAAGTGTGGAGGGAGGTGATAGTCAACAAGTACGGGTTAAATGGAAATTGGGTCTCCAACTCTGTGAATAGCAGTTATGGGGTGTCAGTTCGGAGAACAATAAGAAATTTGTGGCCTGATCTAAGTAGAAACATAGTCGACAAAGTGGGAAATGGGACGAAAATCCTATTCTGGACAGAGAATTGGAATTGAAATGAGGCACTGATGGTCTTATTTCCTGACCTATTCTCCTTGTGTACCAATCCGGAAGAAACAGTGGCTGAGGTATGGTCTATTTATAAATGGAATATTGTGTTTAGAAGGCATTTAAATGACTGGGAGAGTGGCTGAGCTATTACATGTTCTCAATGGGTTCAATGGGTTATCGGCAGACAAAGATTCTATCATATGGAAACACTCTAGAGATGGTAGCCTTTCTGTTAACAAGCTATATATTAAGGAGGTGAAGGAGCATCCAGGTGGTAAGCTCGGCCCCTGGAAGCAGATTTGGAGGAAAAAGGTGCCAACCAAGGTGTGTTTCTCTTGGTTGGTTGCCAGAAAAGCTGCTCCACACATGAGAAATTGAAACGGAGGGGTTTCTATATTGCCTCTTGGAGCTCTCTCTGTAATGAGACTGACGAAACCAACAACCATTTGTTCCTCCATTGCAAAGTCACAACACAATTGTGGAACCTTTTTTTGGGACTAACATATACAGAATGGATTATGCCTGAGCATATTAGTTGCTGATGGGGGAGAAAATCTAAGAAAAAGTGGTGGAGTATAATACAATCATGCATTTGGTGGTGTATTCGGAAAGAAAGAAATATCAGATGCGATGATAACAAAGCTAATCCAATAGAGAATGTCGAATGGAACTGCTTGACTAATTTTTATTTTTGGTGTAAAGAGTAAGGGATAGAAGAAGCTGCACAAGTTTTGGATTTTATAGGCACTTTGTAATCTATTAGCCTTTTTGTTTTCTCTCTTGAGGGAAACCAATTTTTGGAGGTCTCCAGCATTACAACGTTATTTTTATAAAAAAAAACATATATACCAAAGTGTGACTTGACTTTTTGATGATACAATCCTATACATAATAACACAACTCAACAAACTATGAAAAGGACAACTGGATAAGGGAGTGTTCTTTCTTGGGAACCTTCGGTAGCATTTGAGTTGAACTAGTTTATTCATGCTACTGATATGATCATTGATGTTATATTTTGATAATTCATTTAAGCTATTTTGGTCATGTATTATTTTGATTGTGAGAATTTTAAACATTACACTTTGATACTTGTAACATATTACTCAAATGAACAATTAGTTCTTCATGAAGTGGAGAAGTGTAATCTTCTTATATTGCTACTTTCAGCGCTTACTGTCAATTTTGCAAATCAAAGCTGAAACAGAAATAAGGGAAGCGGAAAGACTTATTTCGGAAAAAGATGCAGAGCTAAATGCTGCTGAAGATAGCCTCTCAGGACTAAAGGAGGTATTTAATCAATCTCTTGTATTAACTTCCCCGAAGCTATGGCTTGTTGATTTAGCACAGTTGTTTCTATTAGGTTGAGATCCAATACTGGGCAGATGGGGAAAATGTTATTGATTTAGCACATTTGTTTCTATTAGGTTGAAATCCAATACTGGGCAGATGGGGAAAATGTTGAGGTGGCTGGCAGCTTCAATGGGTGGCATCATAAAATAAAAATGGATTTAGAAGAATCACCAGATTCCATCAGCGAAGATATACAAGCATCATTAGATAACATAGATCTCATCGGTGAAGATATCCAAGCATCATCAGATATCGTAGATCCCAGGTTATTTTTCTATCTATTTCTTTATCTTTGGAGTGATTGTTAACGTAGCGGTTTGTCGATTATGTAACCTTCCTTAGATATGGTATTGTACTTAGGTTTTTCCTATTCATCTCTTCCTATTGTTTTGTACTACTTCAAATCTTCAATAACACATTGTTTGTTGCGTATCCTTTTCCAAAACAGAAACTCTGTCCAATTGATAATTTGGGTGGCCTGCCCAGTCTATAGTTGGCTTGTTGCCCGATTTGATCTATTCTTATCTTTTGAGTCATCATATATTTTCATTTGTTTACAATAGTCATTTATATGCAAATGGAGAGTTCTTCTGTATATCTATTGGCCTCGGCCTCCATTCTGAAAGTCATCCTATTATATTAAAAACATGATAAACTGTGCTTTTCAGGAAACCTCGACTTTGGAAAACTGTGTTATGGCTGTATCCAGGGATATACGAGGTACATCTACTGTACGATAGAGAAATAAAAGCTGGTTGTGTTGTCACTTCTCGCCTCAATAGTTGTATTTCGAATAAGTAACTTGGATTTTTCTTGACATGCGTTTGAGTAGTCCATAGACAATGCTATTACGAGATATCTTAAACTCTGTCTTACATTGTTCAATGAATGTATTTGGTACAGATAAAATTTGTTGTTGATGACCACTGGACAACTGATCCTCAAAGAGAGTCTGTTACGAGAGGTTCGATACACAATAATGTACTACGAGTTGATAGATGACTTGGATATTACATTCCCACATACACAGGTAGATTAGTTGAGGTGGCTGACAGCTTCAATGGATGGTGGCATCATAAAATAAAAATGGATTCACAAGAATCATTGGTGAAGATATAGCATCATCAGATATCATAGATCTCATTATTCTGTCTGTTTCTTTTATTTTGGGGTGATTTTAATGTAGCATTTTGTCATGTAATTATAAACATTCTTAGGTATGGTATTATATTCAGGTTTTTCCTAGTGGAAACTTAGCTACATTTGCAAAATAGTGCATAGGGCATAATCAACAGAAGATGATGAAATACTTGTCTTAGTATCATAGTGCCTACTTAAGCGAATCGAATCGAAAAAGCCATGGGTTTATCAATAATGAGTTATTGGTTTTGATAATAATTTTAATTTTTTTTATTATTATGTTTTCGATTCATATAACAATTTGAAGTTTTTTCTTAACGGGTTAGCATGTTTACAAACTAATAACCAATAAGTCAAATCGATTCTAAACTGCGTGTTCTTTTTCATGTGACTAATTTTTCCTCAATATTATCAAATTATATTTTTAAAAAACTATTAAACTTGACCTCTATCACTTATATTTTTATTTACATATAAATAGTGAAAATAAAAAGACAAAACACGAAAACATAACAACAAAATGTTTGAATAAATAATAACGAAGGACCATCAATTTTTTTATTTTAAAATGTGTCGTTTTTTGTTTAAAAAAGGAAGACACATGTCAGCATAAGCCTTGTACATACAATTTAACACCGTTCTCTCAATCCAAATGTTAGCTCTTTTGGTTTCATACTTGATTTTTGTTGTCATTTTGAAAATTGTACTCAATTTTTTTACATTTTTGACTTCAGACTTTAATATTGGCTTTGTAAGACCATCTTCAATTCTTTGATATGTTTTATTAAGCCTTTCAAATTCAAACTAATTAGATTAATTATCAAATAATTATTATTTTTTAATTATAACTTTGAATATTTTCTAATTACTTTTATATTGATTTTTGTGGTTAAAAATATTACAAAATATTATATAAGTAATAAAAATGACTATAATTGGCATATTCAATTAAGTGAATTCTTAATTGTTTTAGAACAATTTTAGAATAATTTTGATGGTTTAGATAACAATAGATAATATTGAAAAAGTTTTCAAAAATATAATCAACAAGAGATTTACACATTTATTTTGTTGTGAATCATACAATAATTTATATATGAGTATTCTTGTCTTACAAAATATTACAAGCAATTGAAAAAGAAAAAAATATTATTAAATTATAATCCACTGCTATATTTTCTTTAGAATTTATCAAAATAAAAGATATAAACAAATAAGGTAAACTACTGGTAGTGACTTTCTCTGATCCTGAAGGTTTAAGATATTTGGTGTACTCTACGTGTAGTTAATTCTTGATGTTTTGAATTTAAGAAATGAAATTATGATTTTTATTTTCTTTTTGGAAAAGACAAGAGTTAACTAGAGGAATTTTGACGTCGGCCTATGACAAATATCGAAACTGAGCACTGTGTAGAGAAGTGAGTGAGAACATGTTCAATTATTGTGAAAAGTCGAGCCAATTGATAATCACGATAAAAACGATCCATTTTCAATGTCAAACGAGCCCCAGAGCAGGTAAACTCTCAATTTTGTCGATTTTCGTATGCTATAGTTCATGAGATTTTTGGTGATCTGAAATTTTGACGTTATTTTTGCCAAAAATTTACATGGATGTCCGTTCAGACCTTAGCTATGGAGCTAGTTGGTCACCACGGCCAAAACGGCCCATTCTCAATATCAAACGAGCCTCAGAGCAAATAAACACCTCATTTTGCTGATTTTCGTGCCTCAATAGTTGTATTTGGAATAAGTAACTTGGCTTTTTCTTGACATGCATTTGTGTAGTCCATAGATAATGCTATCAAGAGTACACATTACTGGATATCTTAAACTCTGTCTTACATTGTTTAATGACTGTATTTGGTACAGATAAAATTCGTTGTTGATGACCACTGGACAACTGATCCTCAAAGAGAGTTACACAATAATGCACTACGAGTTGATAAATGAGTTGGGTATTATATTCCCACATACAGAGGTAGGTTAGTTGAGATAGCTGACAGCTTCAATGGGTGAAGCTATACAAGCATCATCAAATATCATAGATCCTATTATTCGGTCTATTTCTTTATTTTTGTGGTGATTTTTAGTGTAGCATTTTATCAGTTATGTAATTACAAACTCCTTAAATATGGTATTATATTTAGTTTTTTCCTATTCATCACTTTCTATAGTTTTGTAAAGTAGAAGATGATGAAATACTAGTACCATAGTGCCTACTTAAGCGAATCGAATCGAAATAGTTATGGATTTATCAATAATAAGTAATTGGTTTGAACAATGATTTTGATATTTTTTGTTATCATGTTATATTTATATAACAATTTAAAGTTTTTTCTTAACGGGTTAGCATGTCTACAAACTGATAACCAATAAGTCAAATCGATAAACTTTAAAATCGGATCAAACCAAATAATACGCCTAAATTGCGTGTTATTTTCATGTGCCTATATTTTTGCCAAAAATATAAACAGACAGCCGTTAAGACCTTATCTATGAAGCCTGTTTTTTCACCACGGTCAAAACGGTCCATTTTCAAGGTTAAACGAGCCCAGAGTAGGTAACCCCCAATTTGCCAATTTTTGTGTGCTGTAGTCCACCATCTTTTTTGGTGATTCAGAATTTTGAGATTATTTTTGCCAAAAATTTACACGTACTTCAGTTAAGATCCTATCTATGGAGCCGGTTGGTCACCACGGCCAAAAAGGCCCATTTTTAAGGTCAAACAAGCCCCAGAGCATGTAAGCCCTCAATTTGCCGATTTTCGTGTGCTATACTCCACCATCTTTTTTGGTGATCCCCAATTCTGAGATCATTTCTGCCAAAATTTAACACAGACGTCCGTTAGGACCTTATCTGTGGAGCTGGTTGGTCACCACGGTCAAAACGATCCATTTTCAAGGTCAAACGAGTCCCATAGCAGGTAAACCCCCCATTTTACTGATCGTCATGTGCTGTAGTCTATCTTTTTTTTGGTGATCCAAAATTCTGAGATCATTTTTGTCAAAAATTTATACGGACGTCCTTTAAGACCTTATCTATGGAGTCGGTTGGTCAATACGACCAAAATGATCAATTTTCAAGGTTAAACAAGTCCCAAAGCAGGTAAATATTCCATTTTCCTAATTTTTGTGTTCTAGTCTATCATTTTTTTGGTGATCCAGAAATTTCTAAATTATTTTTACCAAAAATTTGCACGAACGTCTTTTAAGACCTTATTGATGGAATCGGTTGGTCACCACAGTCAAAACGGCTTATTTTCAAGGTCAAACTAGCCTAGAGCAGGTAAACCTTCCCATTTTGCCGATTTTCATGTGCTATAGTTCACCATCTTTTTTGGTAATCCAGAATTTCGAGATCGTTTTTGCCAAAAATTTACACGGACGTTCGTTAATACCTTATCTATGGAGTTGGTTGATCACCACGGTCAAAACGACCTATTTCAAGGTTAAACGAGTCCCAGAGCAGGTAAATCCCCTATTTTATCAATTTTCGTGTGTTATAGTTCACAATCTTTTTTGGTGATCCGGTATTCCGAGATCATTTTTGCCAAAAGTTTACATGGACGTCTGTTAAGACCTTATCTATGGAACATGTTGGTCATCATGGCCAAAACGACCCATTTTCAAGGTCAAATAAGCCCAGAGCAGGTAAATTCCCCGTTTTGCCGATTTTCGTGTGCTATAGTCCACCATCTTTTTTGATGATCCAGAATTGTGAGATCATTTTTGCCATAAATTTACACGAACGTCCGTTAAGACCTTATCTATGGAGTCGGTTGTTCACCAAGGCCAAAACGACCCATTTTCAAGGTCAAACGAGCCTAGGTAAAACCTCTATTTTATCAATTTTTGTGTGTTATAGTCCACCATCTTTTTTGGTGATACGAAATTTTGACATCATTTTTGTCGAAAATTTACATGGACATACGTTAAGACCTTAGCTATGGAGCTAGTTGGTCACCTTGGCCAAAATGAACCATTAAGGTGAACTGAGCCCAGAGCAGGTAACCCACCCCACATGTTGTCAATTTTCATGTGTTATAGTTCCCCCTCTTTTTTGGTGATAAAAATTTTTCTCGTCATTTTTACTAAAAAATTACATGGACGTCCGTTAAAACCTTAGCTATGGAACAGTTGGTCACCACGGCCAAAATGACCCATTTTAAAGGTCAAGCAAGCCTTAGAGCAGGTAAACCTCCATTTTACCAAATTTCGTGTTCTATAGTCCACCATCTTTTTTTGTGATTCAAAATTTTGACGTCATTTTTGTCCAAAATTTACAGGGACGTCTGTTAAGACCTTAACTATGGAGCCAGTTGATCACCACGGCCAAAACGACCCATTTTCAAGGTCAAACGAGCCCGGAGCAGGTAAATCCCATTTTATCGATTTTCATGTGCTATAGTCTACCATCTTTTTTGGTGATTTGGAATTTCGGCATCATTTTTTGCCAAAAATTTGTATGAACGTCCGTTAAGACCTTAGCTATGGAGCCAATATGTATCTTTAACAAGTTATTCCAGTGGAAAGATTTTGAGACATTGGTGCATCACTATGATTATAATATGATGAAATCAATTTGGTGCACAAAGATTAGACTGATTCCATTAATTTTTAATGGTGGATCAGTACTAAACTAATAGATGTTCGTTCAAATATAAATTTTGATAATATGTGAGTTTTCGATTTTTTTAAAACTATTTATTTTTATTTATGCCTCTATTTATAATATTTGATTTTCTTAAATAGAAATAAAAGGTGCATTTGGCTATTAACAATTTCTGTTGATATCTACTTGTTTTCTGGTAATGAAAGACTAAAATGTTGCATCCAAACAATTCTGTTTTCTCAGTTTGACATATTATTAACGTCTGTCTTTCATGACCACATAAGGAGTAACAAATGATAACGTAGCATCCGGATCTTAATATTGGGATTGCGCCAAGCCAAACTTCAAACAAAGAAAAATCGAATTTGATGTTTGAATTTCTGATGAAGTTGATTTTGAAATGGTTAAACTTGCAAATGGCACTTATTATTTTCTTGGGAATTCGATAGATTTGTCTCTTGGGCTTATGTCATCTTTATTTATAAAGTTTGTCAATTTAAAAGTCTGTTAATCATTATTATCGTTGACTTGTGTCTCCCCCCCAAAGATAGAAAAATAAATAAAGACATGAAAGTTTTCACAATTGTTTTGGTATATATATAGAAATTCAACTAAAGCGTTTTCCTTACAAAGGAGGCTACGTATTTAAGGAGATTCAAGCTCAAAACTTTTGATTAAAATAAAAGAATATTTATCACTATATCACGACTAGATTAGTCCATTTATACTGAAAAAGAACCAAACAACTTTTGTAAAGTAGCTAGTGCTTGTGGTCACCACGTGTAATATCTTATTATATTTCATTTTATATTTATATGTATAGTCGTGTCACTTTCTTTGCCTTACCCAATTTTTTTCTTATCTCCAACAACTTGAATAAATAATCCAACAACCAATTTTTTTCTTGAAAATCAATCACTTACTTTTTTTTATGCACAAATGGCTAATATTGTGAATGCTTCACCAATTGCATTCACAAAATACCCTTCTTTTTCATTACTTAATTATCAACCAATTATTTCTTCCAAATTTTCCAATAAATCTTTGAAAAATGAAACAAAAAGAAGGATTTTTTTAGCTCCTTTAGCTTACAAGAAGTTGAATTGTGAAGATATTAATGTTGATGTAAAAATAGTTGAATTAGAAAAAGAAGAAATGTCTTTTACTAATAATGAGACATTTTTGTATTCATTCAATCCTTTGCCATTGATGTTTCTTGCTGCTCTTCCTGGAGGTAAATGCTCTTTCTACATGTGATTTTATCTTATACCTACAACAATATTATATTAGAACACTGTCAGATTCAGGATTTTCATTATGGGGTTCAAGAAATAAAAATGTAGTACTTGTTATTTGAACTTGAACTCTTAAACTCTACATAAAAAATGAGTTTTAGCGACAATTAATTAGCAATTGCCACTAAATATGTATTTTTAGCGGCAATTAACACTCTTTGTATATGTTCTAAAGGTTTTAGCGACATTGGATCTAATGACACTTAACTAATGCCGATAAAGATTTAAACACTCTTTATTAATGTGTTTATTTATTACTGTTAAAAGTTATTTTTGTTATAGTGAAACTACTGAGCCAACCTCTAGTCTATATATATATATATATATATATATATATTATAATTTTTTGTTGAAGGTGTTCCACACCCTTGGACCCCCTTAGATTCCCTCCTGTCTAGGAGAGTGGAGCATAACCGGACCTTATCTCTATCTTCGTGGAATAAAGAAGTTGTTTTCAATAAATTATCGACTCAAAAAAAATTATCTTGAAGAAATGCAAAGAGTAATCTTATACTTGTGATTCTAATTTGAATTGGTTGGAATAACAATATCATATACGTAGTCTAATTCCACAAGTAGAGTTTGAGGAGGATAGTGTGTACGTACTCAGTCTTATCCCTACCTCATAATGATACGTGAAATAGAGAGGTTGTTTCTGATAGATTCTGTCTCTCAAGTAAAGCATCTAAAACAGTTTGAAAAAAAGACACTACAACAATAAAAACAATAAAAATAACGACGAAATAAAGCATTATGAAAAGCGGTACATAACACACACAAAAAGGACAATAACAACAATGAAATAATGTGATAATCGAAGCACTGGCACAACACTCAACGAACAAGAAACTACGAGAACAGTGCTAATATTACTACTTGTTATTTTGATTCAGCTGGAACTATAAGTTCTCTGTTTGGGCCATTTGTTGAGCTTGTAAAATCATGGAACTTACCTGATTGGCTTGTACATTGGGGACATCCTGGTAACATGGTATGTTTTTTTGCATCTCTCTCGATTCGAAAAGAATCGAGAGAGAAAAAAGAAAGAATCGGAATTGATGATAGATATCTCGAAACAAACAAACAGTACTAAACAGTACAAAACTTTCCTTCTTTTTTATTTCAGGCTGTTGTTCTCTTTGCTATGGGTGGTTATGGAACTTACCTTGGTTTTCGGATACGATTCTCTGATGACGTGGTAAGAACTAAGAAACGTTGGCATCATCTATAATGACCCCTTTATAATGAGTCGTATGATTTTGCTTACTATAACTGTTGTTTTATTGCATTGTATTGTTAAGTAGTACTCTTGTTGCCATCGAGATAAATCGATGTTTTATTTGTAGGAGGAAAAGGCGAAAGCTAAAGATTTGCATCCAAAACTTCTTGGAGGAATGTTTTTCTTCTTTGCTCTTGGAGCTACTGGTGGAATAACATCCCTGCTTACTTCAGATAAGCCTATTCTTGAAAGGTACCTTATTTACGCGTGTGCTCGGGAAATGTTTTTTTTGAATTTTTTCATGTTTGGTTGGTCGAAATGTTATGGAATGGCATTTCGTGGTAGGCTTAAAAAAATGAAGAAGAACGACTTTTTTAGTCAGAGTAGGGAAAACAAGTTCTATAAACAGTATATCGCGTTCTGACATTCTGTTTTTGGTTGTAGTCCTCATGCTGTTACAGGTTTTATTGGCCTAACCCTTTTGACTATACAAACCATTTTGCCTACACTATTCGAGGTAAATTCGTTCAATTTGTCCTAAATCGAGATTGAGATATAGTTGATTGATCGATACTGATGTTAAGTTATCGTGAATTGTTTAGGGTAATCCCGGATTGAGGAATGTTCATGGGATATTGGGAAGTGGTATAATGACATTGTTCCTCGTACACGCGTTCCTCGGACTTCAACTTGGTTTAAGTTACTAAAACTAGTCAATTCATGATGAACGACGAAGAATAGACTGTTGGGATATACTCATTTTTTTGGTTTCGATAAATGTTCTATTTAGAGGTGAGGAAAAATTATTGTTATTTTAATTTGCTATTGAAGTATAGTTCAAATTTGATATAAAGCTTATAAATTCAGAAATATTTATAAGTTAGATTGGTGATGAAAAAAAATGAGATTCTTTTAGTAATTCATCATATTGTTTCTATGAAGTCTCAAATGTGTAATCCGTTTATCCTGGATTTCTTCGTCCGGTATTAATACTGAAGTTCGATTAAATTTAGAGTCACGCATCACATGATTTATTTCTGGGGTCGATGCTTCAAACAGAATTATTTTCATTTTCAAGGGCTTAAATTTGAAATCTCTTATTAAGTGTGAAGGGATTTCAATCATCCTTCTATATTGGCAGAGCCACATGTACTTGAGAGTTGAGACCGACACCCCCACTTATATTTGAGACCGACACTCCTTTGAAAAATTATATTGTGTAGCTAGGTAAAATTCTATTTTTATCATTTTGTGTATATGGAGTATTAGATACTGACACTCCTTGACTTCTGTTCGATTTTTCTTCTTTATTTTAACATTTCCTAGTCGAAATTCTAGCTTCATCACTGACTATGTTTTTTTACTGTCTCTAGCTGACCGCGATATCAAATACTTTTCGGTCTTATTTTATGTGATATTTTTTGAATTTTCAAAACAAGACTTTGTTTGATCGTAATTTTTTCATATATCCTGTAAATCTCTTGAATTATCAATTATTGTGACTTATAGTATTCTGGACATAGTTTTAAATATGTAAATTTTATTTAAAAAAAATAAAACTCAAAAATTTCATGCTTGAATTCAACGTCAAAATTAAATTGTTTAACTTTTGAATTCGAATTGTGCTATATAGATTGTGGCAGAGTAAGTATGAGTATCAACTAACCAAAATGTTGGTTCAACTAATTGGATTCTAGTATTAATAATTCAAATAATTTTCATAAGAGAGTTCTATAATAATAATAATAATTAAAAAAAAGGTAAGAGAAATAAACACACTTTAATGTATGATAAATCATTTAGCAACTCAATTATATATCAAGGTATTATAAAGGACAATTTGTTGCTATGCATAATTTCTACTGAAGAAATATGCATTTATTGGTCTGCCAATTTTTGGATAATAATTTATTAGCCTATCCAACTTTTTTCTGCTTAGTGAATGTTATAATTAATTATTACAAGTCTATTTTGTTAGTATGTTAAAATTAGTTAAATTGGTGGTGGTTGGGGGGGGGGGGGGTTGCATGGAATAAAATTATAAAAATATATTTTTTCCAACTATTTAAAGAAAAATGCAGTTGGTTAAATTTCTTGATTATCAAAATTATAATTTGTCAACTTCTTTGGACTTGAAGTGTGTAATAATTGACCACTGCTAATTTAGACAATTGATGAATTCACACAGCTAAATAAATAACTATTTTTCAAATCTGAGTATTTTTTCTTTTCTTTTTCTCTTTGTCGGTCATGCAAATTATAACTACAAAATATCGCGTATAATTTCATTTCATAGTAGGATCTAAGAAAGAAAAAATATAGTTATTTTTCTCTATTAGTCATTCTTTCATAACTTTTGGGTCACTGACCACCTATCGATATTCAGGTCCTTATGAATATTAAAAAATGAGAGTTAGGAACAACTTTAACTATAACATAAGTTATATTTATTGCTTTGGAAAAAAATATAACTTTTACAACATCTCATGTCTTGGATCTCGGGTCCTGAGTTAATAGGGTTGGATCTCGAGTCGAGTCTAGGTTCTAAATCAAATCTTGGATCAAGGTTAGATCCTGAATTTCATTTCTCAGTTTCTAGGTCAGTAATCGAGTCTCAATGAAGGTTGGGTCTTAGATTTCAGATTAGGATCGAATAACACATCGAGTCATATGTTAAAGTCATATCTTGAGTCTTAAGTCGAGGTGGAGGGGTCGAGAGTAGAGAGTTGGACCTAAAGGCTTAAACCTGTATAGTCCATTTTAATCTGTCCAAATTTAATATATTTGATCCATCTATTTAATATAATATTCCAAAATTATTACTACTACTATTGTCTAGTTTACCATTAGTGGCAATGCAAAATAGAGGACAAAAATTACCATATAATTTAGTATGGGTCTCCATTTGTCTAGCTGTCCCATCATATAACCAGCAAAAACAAATAATATTGTTAATACCTTAACAAACAAATTATGACCGACACTTCTTCCTTTCCATTTATATTCGCATATAACTCGATGTTAAAAATTTATTCGTACTCGATATATACATATACTTCTCGTACACTTAGTCTTACCAATTAGAGAGTGAATAACATAAATATTGAATCTCAATATCGAATAAATAAAAATCTGAGATAAATCTGATTCCAATATCATAACAAGAAAATGAATCTTAATCTACTTTTTTACTATTGTAAAGTAATGTAAATAAATACAAAATACTAGAAAATATATATATCATAATTTGTATTTATAATTGGGTATTATTCGACGTATCATTGATTATTAGGCCATACCTATTTAGAAAAATATATATATGACCGACACTTTAGAAAAATAGACATACAAATATAAATGTATGCTTCATGCTTGACAACGAAATTGATTGTGTATAGAGTAGGTTCTAACAGATCTAACTTCTTTTTTCTCTTTTCTAGGTTGGCTGGATCTCCCCTAGGGATCTACACTATTTTCGTTATTTTCTCCGTCTCAAAATACTTCTTCTCTCTAAAAAACTAATAAGACGTATAATTCGGTATACTAAAGTCTTCTTTATGCGCAAGTTTCAAGATCTAAGAAATTTTACCAGAAATTGCTTTCAAGGCTTGAACTCGTAATCTCCTAGTCACATGACAATAACTATATAAATTACTCCAAGGCTTCTCTATTGATCATTTTTATTTGTCTATTTTCACTACAAGAAAACTATAAATTACATGGGGATTTTCTTAGAAATTAGAATGAAAATTCGAAGGAAACTTATTTTTCTATAAATTTTCATACTAATTCCCAGGAAAATTCTCATGTTAATTCACAGTTTTCTTATAGTGTTTATACTTTGTATATTTCTTAAGAAATAATAATCAATTTAAATATTCTTATTATAGTCTTAGATATTAATAAATGAAGTTAAAAATAAGTAATTAACGTTGATGGTAAAATAATTAAAAAAATTTAATATTAAAATAATGACTAAGTTAAAGTGAACCGAAAAAAATAATACAAGACCGCGGAAAATGAAATATCAAGATCCAAAAAGAAGATGGGTCAAAGTAGTTTCTGAAGGAATAAAAAGACAGATCAAATCCTTGAGTAATTGTCAAACATACAGCTATAAACTAAAGCTTTGACATATGTTTGCAATTTGCAATACACTCCATGTTACTCTTGACGTGCGAAAGCATAATAATGTTTTTTGATTCAGATCGGAGACGATTCAGAATTTAAAGTTTATAAATTTCAGTCGATAATAAATTATTGTAAAATATATATTATATACAAACGGAATATTTTACCTTGCTAAACTTTGTTTGTCACCCGAAATTTGATAGTGTTATTAGGATATCGATTAATATGAATTCATTTTTATTTAAAGAAAACGTTTCTTAATAAATCTTTTTTATATCAAATATTTAAATTAAACTATTTTATTCATCTAATATAATCTTCATTGATTCTTACGAAACTTACCTATCAACTTTTAAAAATTAATCGAATTATAATCTAAGTCAAAGAGTAGGTAACTTCTCTTCTATGATCAAAAGTTAAAAGTGACATCTACCAAACCTTGTTGTAGGTGAGTTAAAAAAGGCAACTAACTATGTCAAATCATAATTCCACTATTAAACAAAATCAATGTTAAAAAGATATTATGTAATAAATAAGACTGTTTTTTTAATAAGAGATTTCGATACTGAATTTCAAAAATAAAATTATCTTTGATAAAAAATACTTTTTCGAATGAATTCTACACAACACCATGAATTGAAAGAAAAAAAAATACAAAATTCTCACCAACCAACTTATTTTACAAAAGAATATATATAATTATTCACCAACTTCAACAAATATAAAAATTACAAAACCAGCTTAGTGGGAACATGTCACCCCACGCACACAAACAACAAATTTGATTTATAATTTATTATAAATGTTTTTTTATTCCACAAACTTAAATTTCAAATGAAATAAGTAAATAATAATACGGAAATATGCAAATAAAACACAAAAAAACTTTTGGGGTTATTCATACCTCAATTATGATATTATTTTTATTCACAATACATGTGGACGAATAATTTCAGAAATATTTATTTCGAGATTTAAAATTAAAATGATATGTTGCCTCTTCTTCAAAACTCGTCAAGCAAAATTTTTAAATTTAAATTTGAAAACTATACTATTTTATCTTAATTTGATTTAAATCAACTACATAATTTATACTATCATATATCACAATTTTAATCGAAATAAAACAAATATATACTAATAAAAATATATTTACTCAATAATTCCTTTATCATCAATGACAATATTATAAGAGAACAATTATTAATTTTGAAAAAACTTATCCTCCAATCAAACAATCACGACCCCGATCCAATAATAACCCACATTAAAATTTTAGTTGCTAATTTAGTTAGCTATCTAAACCTTCACCTCGTCCGATTATAAGGATCGAATCACATTATAATTTATACTCGATTTCTCCTTCCTCTACCTCCAACTATTAATTTCTTTCTTTTTTTTTCCGTTTATTTTTACTTGTTCATCGAAATGATCTTGATTGTTAATTAAAAAATGGTGAGTGGGTCCCATAGAGATGGTAAAGGCGTGTTAAAATTGGGACCCACAGAGAAGGTATATGTGGGCCATAGGTTGGTAGGTGGTGTGTGAAAGACGTGATTAAAAGAAAAGCGAGTGAAGTCTACGCGCCTTCTCCTTCAATTTCGCTGCTTATAAATACTGGACCACAACATCTCCAAATTCGTCACACAGATCCAAATCTCTTCTAATTTCTTCTCATCTGGGAAAAAAAATCTTCAATTTTTCAAAGGTATGTTTCTCAAATTCATGCCGGAATTTAATTGATTTGATCTATTAAATATGTTTTTGAAGCATTTAACATCTAGATCTTAGCATTTTTGCTGTATATGTACTCGATATGGCCTGTAAAAAAAAGTGTTTTTTTAGCAACATTTTCTATTATGCAAGTGTTATGTGTTGTTTTACATTTCAAATTCATGGAGTAATTTGCAGTTTTTTTTCCATGTATTTGATTTGTTGTATTAGATCTGTTATGAATTTTGTTTTAGCGTATTTTAGGAGCTAGATCTCAGTATTTGTAGGCTGAATGTTCTGGATTTTTTTAATTATATCAGTTTATACATGTTGATTGTTCCGAAAAGTTTCAAATCTGTGTAAATATTTGTTTTTTTCAGCAGCAAATTTTGATATGCTAGTGTTATGTGTGTAGGATCTAGATCTCAGTATCTATACAATGAATATTCTAGGGATGTGAGTTTATAAATGTTAATTCATTTCAAAAACTGTCAAATGTGTGTGAATTAGTGGGGTTTTAGCAACATTTTTTATATGCAATTGTTATGTGTTGTTATCAAAGCTAAGTTTTCAAATCCAGGGAGGAATTTACTGTTTTTTTTCTGTGTTAGATTTTATGATGTTATGAATGGTGTTTTGGGATTTAGATCTGAATATTTGTATTTTGTGATTTTATGTATGTTTATTAGTTTTGAAAAGCTCAAATGTATGTGAATTAGTGGTTGTCTTGCAACATTTTCCAATATGCTTTAACATTTTTCTTCCCCTTTTCTCTGTTAGATTTTGATTTTGTTCCTGTTTTTTGCTCCATTAGTTTCGTATTAGATCTGACATTGCTCATTGTGCACGTCTTTTTGTTTATTTAGGATGTAGATCTCAGCGTTTCTACTGTAAATATTCTCGTTTTGTATTGTCATACACTTTTGATTTGTTTCAAAAGCGTATGGAAGTGTTACGTGTTTACTCGTTTGGTTTGTGCTTAGATCTCTTTGTTTACTAAGGATATTAACTTTGATTGTTATGATATTTGTTAACATTGGTAAACTAGTAGTCAGATCTCATTGACGAATTAGTTTTTTTTTCATTTCGAGGAAGTACATTTGATCAAAAAGTTTATGTGTCCATCAATTTGGGTAGTTTAAGTGCTAATTTCAGTGTTATGGCAAATATAAAAATATCGATTTTTTATTTTTGACTTAAAAACTACTTTTTTAAGTCAATCCAAACGGGTTCTAAGTGGGATAGTTTATTGGGAATATGATATGGTGGTTTATAGTATGATCTCGTTGGAGTTCTTCTGGGTGGCCCAATGGTTTGGGCTTGGGACTTTCATATTGGAGGTCTCAAGTTCAAAAGCAAGGGGTTTGCCTTTTGGGTCGAGCTCGTCGCACCTGGCTTGCTTGGTGCGAGTTACCTCTTTGGTTTGCGAGCTATCATAGGAGTGGGGGTTTTACCCTGTCATAAAAAAGAAAGTACGATCTTGGTGGATAGTAGCTGACTTATAGTTGGATAATAGTTGTCTCATGTGTAGTACTAGCTGTTTTTCCTTGATTTATTGGTAAATTGACTATTTTAAGATTGATTTTAACATGTTGTCTTAAATTTGGTCAGAGCAGACATGGAAACTTTCTTGTTTACCTCAGAGTCAGTCAACGAAGGTCACCCCGACAAGCTCTGTGACCAGGTCTCAGATGCCATTCTTGATGCTTGCCTAGAGCAGGACCCTGAAAGCAAGGTTGCATGTGAAACCTGCACAAAGACAAACATGGTTATGGTCTTTGGAGAGATCACAACCAAGGCCACCGTAGACTACGAGAAGATCGTACGTGACACATGCAGAGGCATTGGATTCGTCTCAGCAGATGTTGGTCTTGATGCTGACAACTGCAAGGTCCTTGTCAACATTGAACAACAGAGCCCTGACATCGCCCAAGGAGTTCACGGTCATCTTACCAAGAAACCAGAAGAAATTGGAGCTGGTGACCAAGGTCACATGTTCGGGTATGCCACTGATGAAACTCCTGAGCTCATGCCCCTCACCCATGTTTTGGCCACCAAGCTTGGTGCCAAGCTTACTGAAGTGAGGAAGAACAAAACCTGCCCATGGCTCAGGCCCGATGGCAAGACCCAAGTTACTGTTGAGTACAAGAACGACAATGGTGCCATGGTCCCTATTAGAGTTCACACTGTTCTCATCTCAACCCAGCACGACGAAACTGTCACCAACGACCAGATCGCCCAGGACTTGAAAGAGCATGTGATCAAGCCTGTGATCCCAGCTAAGTACCTTGACGAGAACACCATCTTCCACCTCAACCCATCAGGTCGCTTTGTCATTGGTGGTCCACATGGAGATGCTGGTCTTACTGGCAGGAAGATCATCATTGATACCTACGGAGGCTGGGGTGCTCACGGTGGAGGTGCCTTCTCAGGAAAGGATCCCACTAAGGTGGACAGGAGTGGTGCTTACATTGTTAGGCAGGCAGCAAAGAGTGTGGTCGCTTCAGGACTTGCTCGCCGCTGTATTGTGCAGGTTTCTTATGCTATTGGTGTTGCTGAACCACTTTCCGTGTTTGTTGACACTTACAAGACAGGAACAATTCCCGACAAGGACATTTTGGTTCTGATCAAGGAGAACTTTGACTTCAGGCCTGGAATGATGTCAATCAACCTTGATTTGTTGAGAGGAGGCAACTACAGGTACCAGAAGACTGCAGCTTACGGTCACTTTGGCCGTGATGACCCCGATTTCACCTGGGAAACTGTCAAGGTCCTCAAGCCAAAAGCTTGAGTGTGAGGTCTTGCATTACAATTTTTTGGCCAGTTAAGTTTCTATTGGCCATAATTCTTGTCGCGGACCAATAAACAAGCTTCATCATGTCATACATTGATATCGATATTGATATTTGTTTTCAAGGCTGAATTAGTGCTGGAAGAAGACAACAAGCGTTTCTATTCGGAGTATCTGAACATTTGTTATTTTCCTATTTCTTTCTTCACCCTTTTCTGCAGTACCTTATTTCTATTTTGTAATGGTTATTGAGTAGCTATGATTTAAGTTCTTGTTTTATCCAATTTATATATGTTTTTATCATAGTCTGATGAAATTTGTTTATTGTGATCCATCACATCATAATGAGAAATGCAAGTCAGTTTATCAATTGATTTGCTTTCTTTTTCTGGAAACATATTGTATGCAAAACACAATTCATGGTTCATGGTAAATCTAGAAATATGATAAAATTTTGGTCATCTGTCATACAAAAGTTTGGTATTGAAAGCATATTCAACATCTATGAATGCAACCACAGACGGTCATGCAAACGCTCGTCTCCTCCTCCAAACATCTCATCAACTCTCTCACCATCTCTGTAGAAATGAAAAGTTGGTGTGTATCGAATGTTCTGTGTTGTCTCTGGACATTCATCAATATCAGCGTATACGAAAGAGAGTTTTGGGAACTTTTTGCTTAGCTCCCAAAATGTAGGAAGGATCTGGTTGCAGACGCGGCACCTGCAAATGCAAAGCACAATCAATGGTGTTAAATTGATAATCAAAAACTTCCCTAGTAGTTTCTTGATCATTCAATGTCTTTCAGAGTTCAAAATGCAACTCGTGACAACAGTAAAACCAATCACCTTATTGATATCGTTACTGGAGAACTAGTAACGATAGAAAGAGGACATCAAGAAGAAAAACAGACATGGTCTCGTGCGCTAGGAACTAACAAATTTGACAGAGGAAGACAAACTAATTTCATATACAGCTTTGAAACACAGGTGTTAAATGTAGAACTTTTGAATTGACGACTAGCTTTTTCCAACTTCAACTCAAAACACGATGAAGACCAAGAGAGATTTAACAAGAACTAGAGCCACAGCCTCACGTCTACTAGCAAATTACAATCTTGATAGAAGAAGATGAAATACTTTTAAACAGGTTTTGGAAACATAGCGTGGACAAAGACAAACAGGTATTCACAGTGGTAAAAATTCGTTTAAAGCAGTACTTCAAGCTCCTAACAACATTGAAGAACATTACACCTTAGCTGCAGTCAAATTAGTCTTCAAAATCATATATAGGAGGTTTACAAATTATGTGAAAATCTATCGGACTCTCATTCGAGATCCTTGAGGACTTTCACCTCAAGGGTAGATTGGAAACCTTACGTGGTAAACCTTAAAGTTTCCTTTCAGACTTGTGACTTTCGTTAACTAGCACTAGTTTGACTAAACTGACCAACGATATTTGTTTTTCAGAAAAACTTTAGCTTGCATACAGCTACAGAAATAATGATGGCCGTTCCTAAATTCATGTGCACTCATCTTCCTAGTTCTGCAACTCACGGGCCACGTCTCATTCAGATTGGTATATTAACTTCATATCAAACTAGGGTAACAAAAGATGAAACGGGATCGAACACAGAAGTAAAAGCTCAAGCTCTTCCAACCAAAATAAACTAGGCAAGAAATATGTGAAAAATCACAGTTGGATATAGGATTTAAGCTTTATGGGTTCAACTTTTAAGGTTCTTAGCATTGAACCCGTTATATATATGAAGTTATGGGTTCATATCTACTATTTGTTACAATTTTAGTTGACTTTTACACATTAATTTATGTACCATGTCAAAAGTAAACGCTCAGATGAACCCCATGTCAGAACCAATACTTACATCGAAATCTAAGAGTACAGATAAGAAAAAGACCAAATATAGAAGATTTTAGTGAACGACTGACTTACCAAGAAGCTCCATAATTGATTACAGCCTGCAAAACACAATTAGCAAAAAGCTTCAATTCATCGTTATCTATGAATAGAAAAGCTTGTTTCTTTCAAAAATAAAAATAAATTGTAGAAACTCAAGCTAACCGGAGTTTTAGTTGTTCTGATAGTGTGGAAAATGTCCTTGAGATTTTCGTCATCAGTGGCTGTCATTAAGTTCGCCTGTTCATTCACCGGAAGTTTTCCACTCACTGCTTTCTCACCCCCTTCACCCATTTTCACTAGTTCTTTTTCCCTAAATTATCATAATCCATTACTCGTCTTGTTATAGAAAGAAACAGTAGCAATGCTGCAAAAGCTATATACTTGGAAGCAAATTGAATACATTTCAAACAAATATTTCTTCAACAAAAGGATATACAACCTATGAATAACAACAACATACTCAACGTAATCCCACAAATAGGATCTAAGGAGGGTGATGTGTACATAGCCTTACTCCTACCATGTGAAAGTGAAAAGGTTGTTCTCGAAAGACTCTTAGCTCAAGTAAAGCATATCAAAAATCAAGCAAATAAGTAGCCAAGAAGCCATGCTGAAAACAATAAAGAACAAGAACAAGAACAAGAACAACAACAAATAATACGATCATTGAAGCAAAGGAAACGACAAGTAATACTAAGATCGAATAAAAAAATCTTAGGAGAGCCATTAGTCCCACAAGTGGTGTCTGAGTAGGATAGAATATACGCAGACCTTTCCCTTACCACGCAGGTAGAGAAGTTGTTTCCGATAGACCCTCAGATCAAGAGTAGTAACAACAACACTACAACAACAACAACAACAACAATATACCCGGAGTAGTCCCGCAAGTGATGTCTGAGCACGGTAAAGTATACGCAGACTTTTCCCTTACCACACAGGTAGAGAGGTTGTTTCTGATAGACCCTCAGCTCAAGAGTAATACTCCAATAACAATACTACAACAACGACAACATACCGAGTGTAGTCCCACCTAGAATATGCACAAACCTAACACTCACTCCCAATAGGTAGAGAGACCGTTTCCAACAGACCCTCAACTCAAGAGTAATAATAACAATACTAATAGGCGGAAAATATAGTTAAATAATCCACTCTACTTGAAGTAATATACCTTTAGGGTTGTTGAATCATACTATGTTTATGTTATACAACACCTCTTAAAAAAAATAGTCCAATTGTTTCAGGCATATCATCAAACACTTTTGCTGCATCAACAATATCCCCTTTTTTTTCTAAACTATTACTCTATTTTGTTCCTAATGGTTGCTTCCAAAGAAAAATTTTACAAAACAAAAACACATATATGTATAAAATCATAAAATGCACCAACAAAACATGAGTAAATAGGAAACAAATAATCATCTACATTTGTATTGAATCAAACATTTACATGAGCATTCTACAAAAAAGAGAGAAAACTAACCAGAGTTCACCAAATCCCCACACAAACAGGAACAAATTTGGAGATAAGAGTAGAAATGAATTTTTATTTGCTTTTAGTAAGACATAGATAAATACCAAAAAAAAATAAAAAATTGTCACATCCCAAAATAGTAATAATTGTTTTTATATGTATATATATTTTGTAATTATTTAAATTTAATTTTAATTAAAATAATTTATAATTATACAAATATTTAAAAAAGTAAGTAGAAAGTGGTACATGTTCTAATAGTCCTAATGTAGCTAATTGTGCATGCATAACAAATAAATGAGCTTATATTATAATTTTTCGTCGAAAGGGATTTCAGATTAACGTTTTGTGTCCCTCTAGCTCCGCTCCGCCATGTGTTCCTCCACCATTAGGAAACTTCTAAAACTAGCTACCAATCCACACCTTTTTCTTATACAAAACTGTACAAATATGAAAAATCTCAAGAAATTTCATGGCCATTTCATTACAAATGGCTTTTCAAATGACACCCTTTTCCTAAGTTCTATTCTTTATTTTACAGCACTTTCTCCTACTGGAAATTTAGCCTATGCCCATTTGGTTTTTAACCAAATTGATTCACCCAATACATTCATGTTCAATACTATGATAAGAGGTTATGGTTTTAGCTCTAATCCAAGTGAAGTAATGAGTTTTTACATCAAAATGTTGCGATATGGTTTTTTCCCTAATCATTATACTTACCCTTTTGTGATTAAAGCATTGTGTAGGACTCAAAATTACATTCTTGGTGAAGCATTGCATTGTTCTGTGATAAAATTTGGGCATGTTTTGGATCTTCATATAGCAAATTCACTTTTACATATGTATGCAAAGTTTGGATTTTTCGTCGAGATCATGTATCTGTTTGATGAAATGCCTGAACCAGATGTAGTTTCATGGAATGTGGTTATTGATGATTTTGTTGAAAATGGTTGTTTTGATGAGGTTTTGGCTGCTGTAAACCAGATGTGTTTGAACAAAGTTGAGCCTAACGCGGTTACACTTCTTGTACTTGTTTCGTGTTCTTTGAAAATGGGGGATTTTGGTTTAGGTAAGTTGATACATTTGTATATTATGAAGAGAGGTATACATATGAGTGAAAATCTTGGTAATGGGTTGATTGATATGTATTCTAAGTTTGGAGATATGGATTCAGCTGAGAAATTTTTCGATAGGATGCAGAAGATAACGGTTTTCTCATGGACTTCACTTCTTGATGGTTATATACAAAAGGGTGAACTACAAAGAGCTAGTGTTGTTTTCAATCAGATGCCTAAGGATACTACTGCTTGGAATGTCATGCTTAGTGGGTATTCTGAGGCAGGTGATTTGAGTTCAGCAGAGACTATCTTTCGAGCAATGCCAGATCGAGATTTAGTCTCATGGAACACTATGATTCTTGGTTATACTCAGAACAAGATGTATATGAAGTCCTTAGAGTTGTTAAGAGAGATGCTAGGGTTTGGATTGAGACCTGATCGGATAACGTTAGTTGGGTTGTTTTCAGTTTGTGGATATGCAGGTGTACTGCATATCGGTGAAGCTATCCACTCGTTCATGGAAAAACAGAACGTAAAGGAGGAAGAAGTCGAGGTAGCTTTATTGGATATGTATAGCAAGTGTGGCGATCCTGAGAAAGCTCTTACAGTATTTTACACGATACGAAGAAGAAAATCAGTGTTGGCTTGGACTAACATGATCGTTGGACTAGCGATGAATGGTCTTGCAAATGAAGCTCTTATGTTGTTTTATCAAATGTGTGATGAAGGAACAGATCCTAATGAGATAACATATTTAGGTGTTTTATGTGCTTGTAGCTATGGTGGTTTGGTTAAAGAAGGTAAATGGTTGTTCAATGCTATGAGTAAAGTACATGGCATTACACCAAGATCTGAGCATTATGGTTGTATGGTTGATCTTCTCGGTCGGTCGGGTTTGGTTGAAGAAGCAGAGATGTTTATTCAAGATATGCCTGAAAAGGCTGATGCTGGTATCTGGGGTGCCTTACTAGGGGCTTGTAGGATGCATGGTGAGGTTCAAATGGGTGAAAGGATAGCTAAGATAGTGACTCAAATGGACCCGTATCACTCGGGGCGTTACGTTCTTCTCTCCAACATTTATGCTGCAGAAAACAGATGGTTTGATGCTGAAAAAGTAAGGAAGAAGATGAAAACTGAAGGTATACACAAAACACCAGGGTTCAGTTTGGTTGAAATGAGAGGTGAAATGCACCAATTCATAGTAACATAATGTAACCAAGTAAATTGCAGATGATAAACTACTGATTCTGTGCAACAGAAAGGCTGTTTTGATACCAGAGGTGCATATAAGCTTCAATTAATTGAGTCTTAAACTTTATGAAACAGTAAATATTTGTATCAAATAGTTGCAATTGAGCTTGAAACTGAAGCTACTCCATTTTCTTTGATCGTTTTCTTCTCGAGCATCGTTCTTCTTACCTGTAATCTCCTTTTTGGCATTTGCAAGTCCAAAGGCCATTTTGGCTCATATAACTTGGATATGCAATTCAAGAACAACAACCAGGGGCAACTAGGATGGTCATTCGATTTTGGAGAATGCACCGGGGTGAAATTTTTGGCACAATGACTGAGAAGCAGCTTCTATTCTTGATAGATCCTACAGCAACACAACAAATTCATTCAACTTGATGAAAGAACATGCTTCAAAACCATGTGATATCTTCGGCAAGAGGGTGTTTACCTTTCCTTCGAATGTAATTATAAGAGGGCCTTCTCTTGATTCGCGATAACCTCCTTCATATCCAAGAAAAAAGGAAACGTTGTTATAACAGGAAGGAGAGAAAAGGTTGAATGGGCAGCTGGGAAAACAATTAATTTACCAATGTAAAGATCAGGAAACTGAGCACAAAGTTTTGACAGAGGTTGAGCAACTTCGACCTGCAATAGGACAAAGTACGAAAAGAGTATATAACCATTTGTATTGACATTATATTATAAGTGAAACTTAAAACTAAAAGACGTGAGGAAGAGAAAAGAAAAAAACCAATACAGTGATTGATCATAATGACTCATTCAAAATGAAGAAAAGGAAACAACGGAATAAATGAACTGCACCCAACTATATTCTAGAAGGTTATCCAGGAAGCGAAATACAAGAAATTATATTGATGAGCGAATGGTTATATTGTTACCACAGGTATCTGATGATGACTGTATGAAACCCATATATGGAGCAGGTTCCATTACATCTATTTATTTATTTTTGAGAAAGGTAAACTGGTTCCATTATATCTATTTATGTGTGTAGAATGTTAGCAGCACAAAGGTAAGATGAAAGTTAAGCAGGGACACATTTTCTGTTTATAGCTCACCCCCCCACCCCCCTAATGGATGTATCCAGGTGACTGTTACAATGAGCAAAGATCTGCAAGTGCTTTTCATGATCAAATCCTGGATGATTTGGTATATATTCACCGATGCTAAGCACGTATTCAGCTGGAAAACGGAGAGCATGGAAGCTTGTGCCGAAGAAATAGGAACACTTTCGAGGCGTAGAGAGGAATTTTGTTCGGTTGAGGAGTAAGTTTTTTTTCTTGAAAATGGTAACAATAGTTAAGTAGTTTTATCTCTAATTTCCTTTTAGTGCACCATAAGGTCCCATTATGTATAGAAGATTCAATGTCCTTCGTAGAAAATCATCTCTTTTGTAGTTTTTTTATTTTTGTCATAATGCTTTGTACAAGGGCATGATTCTTGACCAAAAATTTATAAAATTTACTACTTTATCATATATTATTATAAGTGGAAAGATTTTAAATTCAAAGTTAGATTAAGAAAATGCCCTTCACTAGAAATTTGTACATTCTTCATGAGAACTTAAATTCACTTTTCAGAACTAGGACCTCAGAGATAAATCTAAAATTTGTTGAGAATAATTATTAACTTCTCAGTTCTCAGGAGACATTAAAGACCATCATTTTTCAGACATCAATAAGGGAAGTTAAAAAGGAAGCAAAAAGAGAATCTAAGAAAGGGTTCCTGAGAACTCACATCAGAAAGAGTTGTGGCAAAGCATTTTGATACAAATGGATCCATCAGTTCCAGGATGCCATTAGATTTTGCCGATTCAATCAAACAATCCCATTGCCGATCCAGCTCTACCGCATTCGTTGCAGTGAGAATTATCACATTATGGCACTTGATCTACAAAGGTAATGCACATGGTCAGAAACTTTCTACTTCATAAGCATCTTAAACAACAGGTAAAGAGGCATCAGCAGGAATATAACCAAATATAAAACATCCCCATGAAATTAAAAGATTAAAGAGGGAAAAGAAGAAAGGAGGAGGAAATCAAGGCGTAGACAAGGTAGGTTCACTATCAGTGATCAGCTTTTTCGTATTTCTTAACCACATTGACAACTTTGAATAACCCAACAAAACTATAAATGCTATAAGAACATTCATTTTCCTGTCAACCAGTGATCGAATTTCTTCACTTCTTAAATCATTAGGGTTTCCTATTTTCTTTTTCTTGAATAAAATCCATCTAGTTTCTAACAACTTCAAAGGAAAATAAGTAGCTTAGGAGGAGAAAATTACAATCAAGCAGCATCACTAGAAATATCCAGAATGGAAAGATTGCAACAATAACAAAACTATGCCTCAATTCCAAAATAGTTTATATGAATCACCCACATCCATTCTGCTCTATTTGAACCTTTGTCTATATGAATCATCCATATCTATTTGGCTCTATTTGAGCCTTTTTTCATTCAAATACTCAACAATTTGACTTTTAAGATGAATTAGGTATTCTCTAAAACTAAAGGTTCTCTTAATCTCACACTTATTCTTACACTAACATACAAATCCCTAAATATCACTGACAAATGCCAGACCTAAGGTAAATAAAACACGGCTAAGTAATGGATTCATATCGTTTTTGTATGAATCCAATACTGTGTTTTTTCTTTGCAACATTTACATGAATTCCTTCACTTCAAACATAGTTCTTTTGTTATGATGGAAAAAGTAAACAAGCATCTAATAGATGTTTCGACTTGTCAAACAAAGACCTAGACAATTTCACCAATAAAACAATTCAGCCATGTCGACCCAATTGGAAAGCTCTGCTCAACACTAATCCTCTTTTCATAGAAGAAAAAATCATCTTATAGCTTGATACATTCAGCCGGTTTGGACCTCCGGACCTTTTTTGTCGGATAATTTGCAGTAAGTACAAATTAGAATTGATTCACTGCATAAGTTGGATAGGATTATAATTCTCTGAGATAAAGAAAGCATAATAGAGAAAGAACTTAAAATATAACTATAAAATTTCAGAAAAACGACAACATACCAAAGGCACAGGAAGGTGTTCATGATGCAACAGTTCTGTAATACCCTCAGGCAACAGCGCCATCTGGAATAGGAAAAGAAACAACAGTTTAACTGTGAGTGGTACTCTGGTAGTGTAGCTAAAAAATTTCACAAATATAATCATACATCCAATGACAAGAAACTTATAAACAAGTATTTATCTTCCTTGCACTTATTTCATTTGTATCTTAACAGTCAGTTCATGGGCCACAAGATAATGCATAATTTCAAACTACAATATTGTAACAATCTTTGGCTTAACAAGAATTCCAGAAGCCTTGGAGAAAAATATCAGGACTTGAAAGTTTTGGAGTCAGGATTAGCAGGTGCAAGCTATCATAACATTAAATGCATCTGAAAATACTGCTTCATCCTGTAGTACTTAGAAAAGTGATATCTCCAAACATTTCATCTCCAATTTGTACCAGCTATTAAACCATAATTTCAGGTTATCAGGTGCCTCAGATGTCTAATATACATGTATGAGAACTATATCGAAAAGCCTTAACATTATTCAGGTAATCTACCAATCAAGATACAGAAATGCAATTCCAAGTCCCCGAGAATAAAATAAAAATTCTGATCATGTAAACTGGACTCACCAGCCTATCACAGAGCTCTTTCATTAACCTTGGGATCCCCTAAACTTGCCTCCTTACTTGGTGCACTTAAACTATCAATACTGTTAATTCTAAATTATTCCTGGCCTTGGCAATTTAATACCTTCAATCCCCATCCCCAGCCAGCGGTTGACATGGCAAAGAGTATGGCTATAACCTCTTTTAGACATAAAAGCGAAGAAAAAGCAAAAAATAACCTTCCAGGTAGGGTGTTTTCCAAACATTACTTGCCACGTGATCTTATACAATAGTTTATTTGTTCTAATTGTATATTTCTTCTTTTTTAATATATATTGCAGATTTTACCCCAAAATGTAATTTTTTGTTTCAAGCTTCAACTGTGTCTTGTTGCCAAATCTGCAAAAGAAATGGCTGAACCTTCATTATTTATAGTCGAACAACAAAAGTTCTAGCCAAACTAAGGGAATTCTAACTGTGTTTTTCCTTTTTAAGTTCTTCTTTAGATGTAATGATTATTTGTTCCAACTGTGTACTTCTTCGGCAAAATCTGTAAAAGCTTGGCTAGAATTTCATCATTTTAAGCCAAATAAGAAAAGTTTTAACCAAAGTAATGAAGTTCCAACAATATATTTCTTTTTATTTCTTCCTTAGATACAACGACTATTTGTTCCTTAGCCAAAATAATGAAGTTCCAACAATCAACTCCTAACAGAATGTAAGGAGAAATTTCTTAATACCAGTGCATCAGAAGGTACGACTGAAGCACCAAGGCTCACTCTATTAGTACAGGTATGACGATGCTATGTCATTCTTGTCTACAATATTCATTACTTTAAGGAAAAGCTCCAACCTCGTTCTTGTCACCAGAGCATTTTTCTCCTATGAGGTGCCTCAGATGTTCTTCAAATTCTTCATCAGGAGCCTGTAAAAAAAAAAGATTTGACACCAAAACACCAGTGAAAAGTGGAATATCTAATAACATGTCTGAAAAATACTTCATACATATCAGAATCTGCCGAAACTGTTGTATCTGTTAAACATGCAGAATAACACAAGGATTAAAAATTTTAAACAGTTGTGAATATTTAGAGTATTTTAACAGATTATAGTTGTGTTTACTGTAAAAACCAGAAAATTCAAACCTTGAAATAGGACCAAGATTGGAAGTGTGGGGAGCACCTGAGGATTTTAAAGTCAAAAAATAATTAAATGGACTAGGATGAGTGTGGAAAGTACATCGGGCAAAAGGATGAACCCCCAAAATGATCTAAAACTTCAAAATGTGACAACGGCGATTAGAAATAACGTTGTGTGCCAAGCTATGAACTAGTATGTACAATAGCATTGATGTGATGATAAGTATAGGAGGTGTACTAGAGTGATTAAGGGATAAGATAGCCCTGACACAAAGACGAGTTGAAAGCTATATCACAGACTAAAATTTCAAATGAGCTCGCCCATGCGCCAACTTCAAACAAGAATATCTCCCATGTTATGTGGTGAATTACTAACAAATCAAGATCTTCGAGCTAGTTTCCAACACATCAAACTGTTCGTCAATCCAAAATTTGTACACAGAGTTTTGAATATTTTACTGAAAGGTGTCTAATGAAGTATAAATTTGTGTAGCGCAAAGTACAACCATAAAGCAGCTGAGTGTGTATTAATATAAAATGCCACATGGATTTGAACCTATATAATGTAAACTAGGCAGCAAAGGCATAAAGGATAACACTTTTCTTGACCTTCTTGGCTAAGATCAGGGAAACTAATGAAAAGGAAAAGTGGGGTCCACCTAGGCAAAGGATTTTTCATACCCCAAATTAGAATTTTTTGAGCTCATTTCGAACCAGAGCTACATAGCTCAAATTCTCACTCTCCTGTCCTTTAGCTTTGAGGTAAATGATTCCTAAGATCAACCATAGTTATTCATTGCTGATAACGTGATTCTGGTTCTTATCGGATTATAGCGAATCAAAGGATTTAAGAGGAAACCTTGACCAAGAGGCCATAACATAATGTCTCATTTTTGACGTTCATGATGCTACACATCTCAAATAGAGGAATCACAAACTCGTCGAGGAGATATGGTGAACATGTAGCATTGGGGCAGCAACAAAGACATCTGATCATGGAATTCCTTAACGATACATGATCAAGGAAGTTCATAGACTTACATACGGAAACCTCGAATAGGAAGTCATGCCATAGGGGAATAACGGGAGGGTTTAGCCTTACATGACTTGATTCTAATCCTTAGGTACTAAGACAATCAATATACCCCTTTACAACTTTAATCTACATTAATAGGGACCCTGTTAGCGACCAAACATCGCTCATGCCATTTAGGCAATTTGTTGAACACTTGACGAGCTCCAAGGTTCTTTAACAATGGTGTTTCTCCACACCCATCCTTTCTCCTAGATCACAACGTCACACAAATCTCTTACGGCACCAACCAACACCTTCCCAATCACCACAACTACCAAAACAGCCCCTAAATACACAATTTTCCTCAATGCATAGCGCTTCCGATCACCGTCCTGTGAGTCCTAACCATCGAACATACTAAAATTACTTGCATGAATCCATACATATGGCTAGAAGAAGATTCTTACCTTTTTTTCTCAAACCTTAGAAACTCTCTACTTGAATTTTTTTAAAAATCCTTCGATTCATTATAATCTGATGAGAAATCGACATTAGAATCACATAATCGACAAAGGAATAAGCATGGTTGATCTTAGGAATCACGTATATTGAAGATGGAGGAGAGGAGAGTGAGAATAGAATCTATGGAGCTTTGGGTTGAAACAAGAGATGAGAAAATGAGCTCAAAAAGTTTGGGTATTAAAAATCCTTTGCCCTATACCCACTTTCGCTTTTCATTTGTCACTTTGCCTAATGTGAATCCTTTATGTATTAGTTGCCCCATGTTTACATCACATGGTTCTAACCCATGTGACATATACGCACTCAACTGCTTTACGAATTGTGCTTTGCACTATGCAATACACAATTTGAGCTTTATTAAACACCTTTAGTAAAATATTCAAAACTTTGTGTACAAATTTTGGATTGTTAAACGATTTAACATGTTGGAACCTAGACTCAAAGACCTATAATTTGACAAGTAATTCACTGCATAACACTTGATAATCTAAGAGATGTCATCGTTTGAAGTCAAATTTGGTGGGAGCTTATTTGAAATAATTGTCCGTAAAGTAGCTTCCAACTCGATGTTGTGCTAGAGCTCTCTTTAGACCTTACATCGCTTCCAACTATACTTCTTATCATGACCATACGATATGGTACGAGTCTGTAGCCTCTCTTGGCACACGGAAACATTATTTCTTGTCATTGATGCAGTACTCTAAGGACTAGAATCATTTTGGGCCTTCATCCTTTTGCCCAAAATACTTCCACACTTGTCCTAATCCATTTAATTACTATTGACTTTAATATCCTCGTGTGGTCCTCACGCTCTTGTTTTGGTGCAATTTTCAAGCTTCGGATTTAAGGGGTCTTGCACGTTATGTACAAGTCATGTTCATGTATTTTGAGTTAAGTCTCCAGTATTGCCCTATGAGGCCTACTGACTTGATATTTTGTATTAACAACTTCCATATGCATAACAAATGTATCTTTCATGCTAGAAAAGGTCAACGTACTGTTTCATCTCAATTGCATATATGCGTAGTATGTATGTTCAGGTTAAGTTGGTTCGTTTGATCAAGTTATGGTATTAAAGTTAAGGCACCAAGTGCCAGTCCACACCAGGTTTTGAGGCTTGACATTTACATAATTAAAACTACAATAAAAAATCATATACGCGGCTATAACAAGTTAAAAACACAAAATCATAGACATCTATGCATCAAATGCATTTACCAATAAAATATCTAGGTGACTTTACCATGGTAATCTAAAAATTAGATGTTTAATCATCTTTCTGTTATTATTTTCTTCTAAACTTAGACTTGTTCCTTCATTTGACCTTCACCTTCAAATATTCCTCTCTGACACACAACAGAAGCTAATGACGGAAGTTTTTTTTTGAAATATCGCACACTTGGCTATCAAATTTGCAACATATGCCATGTCAGACGGATATGGGAATCAATTTATATGTTATGTAGCTGAATTATTCAGAAGCTACTGTTCAGGCTAAGTCATGGAATCAAAAGCTCGCAAAGAGCTGAGTAAATCTATATCACGTACCATGCGAACACCAAAAGCTTTTGCTACTCCTGCTACAGTAACATCTGAATGCAATGGTCCGATGCCACCACATATAAATACCTGTAGGACAACAATTTGAAAAAACTTATGCTTAAAGAAGCTGGCAATATTTTCTCACGAACGAGTACAGACATACAAAACTATTTGCAGACTGGCCTGCAATATAATCCATATTGATAAATGCTTACCATATCATCTATGGACTTCCGTCTCTCTACTTCCTCGGCTACAGAATCTATCTGAAATTGAGAGGATGAGATAACCAATGAGGCCTAAAATAACATTTAAAATTACAGATGTTCAAGGCTGCTCAAATGTTGAACTATCGGAGGTGGGAAATAAAGGAAAAAGATGATGCTTCAAGAGAGCAATTACAATGAACTGTCAAGCTAAAAGTTGGCTATGGAACGGTCCAATGAGCCTTTTCCAATTACAAGGGAGATATTTTATTAGGCTCTCGATTTCTCCTTAGCAACTTATAAGAGATACTTTGAGATTTTTATTTCTAGCTTTGGACTCTCTTTTTTAACTGTTCACGAAATTCAAGCAGACATTGCAAAAGCTTCCAAATACATATTACTTACATCACTTTGAGTGACAGTAACTCGCGATACTGCCCAACCAATAGAATGGAGCTTTTTACACAACACAGAACCCAACTTGTCCTCTACAGTGCCAAACCTGAGCTATGGAACCATGAGAAAGATATATGATAAGCAAGCAGATGCAGAGAGCAACAAAATAAGATTTTCTGTTCAGGTGAATATACATTCACTTGACTCCAATCTTATTAGCTCTCTCTTCAAATGGGAGAGTTTAACATAGAGCAAACTGAAAATAAAGACTATATTTTGCATTACATGTAAGCGCACAGTAAACTTTTTCTATTGACATAGTTTACTAATCAAAGAAAACGTCTGCTTGGACATATGCACAGAAATTTGACAGTCTCCTTATGGCCATCTGGTTGCCAAAAAAGTATGTCAAAAACTGTTCATGACACACATCAAGTAGAACCCAAGACCAAGCTCTGCTCCTCAAGTCACTGTCTAGACTAATGCCTATAGGCAAATCATATCCAGTTAACCATAAAATGACTAGAAAATTTAAAATGATTTTTTGTAATATGAGATGCCATGTCCTTTACACGTCACAATAAGATTGCTGTATTCCTTCTGGATTATAGACTGACTGAGGGGTTCAATTTAGAGGGGGTAATTTCCTCTGTAGTCTGTTGTAGAGGATAACTTGTTCAAATATCAGCTCAGATAGCGGGGTGAAGAAGAATTATGTGCTTGTAGAATTTGATTTGCTAGCAGGAAATTTAGTTCGCTAAGAGATTCATTGTGTTTTCTTTTTTTTATAAGGGAATTGTTATGTCAGGAATTTGAATCTTGTCGTACATTCCGGTTCAAGAATTCACTTCTTGTAATAAATGCCCTCAAGTTCAACAATTCTGATCAAAGAACCAGCAAATAGAATATGTAATCATGATAGATCAATTGAAAATTTAAAAGACGGAACACAGCCTAGAAGAGGATATAAACGATAAATATAGCATAAATCCAACAAAAGTTACATATAACGAGAAAAAGACACTTAGAAAAGAGCATGTCAGCATGATACAAGAATCATCAAATACAAATGTCAAGCAACAATAACTTACAAAATTTCATCCCCCACAGTAATAATCGAGGCAGAAAGCATGCTACCAGAATTCAAATTGTCCATTTTCAGTCCATTGCTAATAGAAGATGATTTCCCGGAAACCGCAGAAGAGTTCTTCTTTGCTCTTCCAGCTCTTTCCAATCTTCCATCAGAGAGTAAATAGGCAGGTTTAAACTTCTCTTCACTACTGTCGGAGTTCCTCGTGCACAAAAGTGCATTAGGAACAGTATCATGAATGCTCCCGATTGAGGTATACCTACCAGAGCAGTGATACAAACAGATACTCAAATCAATGAGGCTGCCTCCAGAAATTGGAGTTCAAAAGTCCAATTTATGAGTATTAAGTAGCACGAATTAAAGCAACAATATATAAATCCCATTAATGACATCTTTTTTGTGTAATGCGGGATAATGAATCCAAGTGATAAATTTTGAAGTAACACAACAGAAAATTACCCCTGATCATAAAGACTGCAGTACCGAACCTTGGATACCAATAGGAACGCCCATACATCTCTGTCGTAACAAATTTTGCAAATTAGTCATTTTAATTCACCCAAAAGGAGAAACAACCAGTAAAATGGATGATCAAGATCATTAAAAATGCACAGAAGCATGGCAGATCAAATAAAAAAAATATGCTAAATAAACATTTTCCATTGGAAAGGCATACAACACCCTGAACAAGGTGAAATAAGTGATGTAGCCAATTCAACAAGGGTGAGTATTGAGAAAAAATGTTAGCCACATGACAAATAGCTTGTTCAGAATGAGATAAAAGTGCCTATTTGGATCAACTTATCTTTAGGTACTTTTAAGCCAAAATAGCTTTTAAGCACTTTGTAGTGTTCAGGTAAGATAAGAAATGCTCTGAAGCACTATCTTTAAAGCTAAAATATAACAAAAATAAGCCAAATGCCAGAAGTTAGAAGTTCTTACTTATTATGGCTTATGCTTATAAGAGAAAAATTACAAGTCCATCCAAACAGGCTCTAAGAGTCTGGCCATCCCTATCTTAGCTGGATTATAGTGAATTTCAAACCTTTTGAGTTGTTCCCAAGATTAATTTTTTCTTTATTATTTCTTGGTGTCAGGATAATTGCAAACAAAATCACATTTAATGCTTCAAAATGATAGCGAAAGAACATGCAATAGAACTATTTGATCAGCAAAGTGCTATAATCTACAGTGTACCTGCATTGACATATTTAATCAATTAAATATAGTGGAAATCACTCATTCACACTTGCCATGACCAACAATCGAGGCAACGTCATTGCCAATCAAAGCATTTAAGAAAATTCAAGACGAAATTTGTTTGAGTTGTTTTAGTTCAAGCCATTATTTGTAACAAAGTATAAATGTTTTATACTCCTGATTTTCTAGGCCTTACATCAAAATTAAAGTCAACCCAAGAACTACCGATCCAAAAGCTATGTACACTAGTCCAGTATCTTTATAGTATTGCTAAGGCTAACCGACTTAGCATCTATCATGACCCTCCTCAGCTCCCTTTTAGGTAAGAAGCAACATGCTTGATAAAATAAGCTAATCCTCTTTGTCCGTCCTAATCTCCTTGGCATGTTGCCCTTCTGAGGTCTTCACGCATTTCATAAGAAAAACAGTTCTTTTGTGCATCAATGCCTCAAAACGATATCTTAACGCTCTAAGTTGCTCGGACTCGGGTGTGGGTGTCCGAACAGATGGAGATCTAGAAGTCAGATCCTTCGTGATTTAATTTTTAAGATTTGGGGATATGGATCTGTGTATGGATACAGGTGTGGGAATACGCTAAAAATAATTAAAATATCTAAAAAAATAGAGATATAAAACCTAAATTATGAGATATTATGTGGGGAACTTGAGGAGAATCCTGGAAGGAGATTAAATGAAAGAATGACATAGAAATTTCTATATAAAAGGTATTCCATTTTCAACAATTTCACCTTGGCTTTTGTATTGATTCCAGAAATCATAAAAATTGTCCAGATTTTCCCCAATAATTTTGGTCAAAGTACCCAAAATTAGTTGTCTTAATCGGACACCGATCCCACACCCATGACGTGTCGACATGGGTGCGGCACCAAAAGGGAAGAACCCGAGCAACTTAGTTAACACTTAAGTTCATGAATTGTTCTCCTATAGTTAGAGTCAACCAACTAATGACAAAAACAGTTCAAGTTAGTCATTTTCTACTTTAAACATTTACTTGTTAACTCCATTTGGATTTATTGGTTTAAAATGCTGTTTTGTATATATAAATATATATACTCCTTGAAAAAATAAGCTTTAATCTCAATCCGACATTCAATGGACTTGAAATCTAGTATTTGCTCTTCAAATCCTCCAACTCTAGGGCTACAAATACTTCTAACAGTGTTTCCATGAAAAAAACATGGAGTTCACTTGAATGTCAATATCTACAGTATATTTATTAACATTAACTTTAAAGTTTTTTTGTCTTTATCTCTTTTCAGATGAAAATTCTGACATGCTTAATTAATATCCTACTTGGATTCATGTTTTAAAGCCTAAAAGAGTAACATTGAAAACAGCTAATTTTTTCTTCTATTTCCTCTTTTATTTGCATATGGTGAAGTTAAAGATTATTTACTTTCATCTAGTATGGAATCTTAGTTTGTCCATTTGCCATTATAATGTTTGCTATGCTAATAATTAAGAATAGCATTCTAGCTGTATTACTTGCTTAATTTATTTTACAACTTAATCAACCATCAATTTTACTAACTTTTACTTGCATGTATATGGAGTGTTTATGAGGGCATCGTCGTACCTGTATGACCAGTCCAAAATTGGGTTCACCCTCATGAAAGGTGGCCACCCAGGTGAGCTAGGTGAGAATTGCTCTTGACCTACCTGAAAGGTACGTTCCATAAGCAGTAGTTAGCCACAAATCATACTGGTCTAGATTAGAAGATCACTGACTAGTTGGAATAATTAACTAAATATTTACTGCAGTAGGATCTCCGATTCGGACACCAAGAAAAATAGCTCGGATTGGATTAGCTTTTAGCAGAGCCTCTAGACCTGATTTAAAATCAAGTCTAATTATATCCATTTGAATGTCATAACTGCAAGAGAAGGGTGATCAGGCCAAATTGTTAATGAAGGAAATGACATCATCTACGAGGACAACATTGTACCAGCTTCTCTAAGAAATTTTGTTGGGGAAGGGGTCAAAGTAAACTAGCTTTTCTCACATACATGGATGCAGCTTCGTAAGTAAATGAGTTGATTTCAGGGAAAGCAGATGGACTCTCAAAATATATTGTTCTTATTGGGAATGTCTTTCCACCATCAACTGCATCTCCTCCTGAATTAAATTCTTCAGCTTGATGTAGAAAACAACCTGCCCTCAGCAGGTGAAGCAAAACCTGAATTATAAATAAAAAAATATTTGGTCAAATATAATTAAAAACAAACTATTTAAACCTTCAACGCCAAGAAACACATAAAGAACTTACAGTAGAATCTTTCCCTCCATTAAAGCTTAACGCAACCTCTTGTACACTGTTACGTGAAGGACAGAAACAATATCAAAAAGAGAAAACTGGAAAATGTTTGGTCAACTTCACCTAAAAAGGGAAGAGTAATAGTGATAGCTCTCAAATCAACTCCTCTCCCTAAAACGCAAGTCCCTCCTTCCTGTTTTGCTAACCCACTTTCTAGCCTATCTTTTGAAGGGGAAAAAAGGGACCACTCTCTCAAAGAGACAACATACATTTTCCAAAAGTCAAGTCTTAAGTAACACTATTATATATTATTTTTGAATTGTATGTGAAACTTCTATACCTTTTCTCAAACGTGAAATTAGTTCACATGTTTCTGCCAAATCTAAATATAATAACTCATCCAAATTCTCATCCCTTGATATCTGAGGAATTTCAGTTAGGTCAATACAACGAGGATAGAGGGTGTACAGCTTATTCATCTAATAGTGTGGACTTGCAGTTAATGAAGCTGAACAAAAGACCATGGGAGACCAAAGTTACTATACTAGTAGGAGTAAGCACACAGTGGAATAGTCCAGGTGCTCACACGCTAGCTCGGACACCGCAGTTACTAAAAAAAGGAAGTAAAATAATTAATAATTCAATTACTTCGAATAAAAAGTGAGATTATGTGCATTTATTGCTCAACAACAACAACCTAGTGTAATCCCACAGATGGGATATGGGGAGGGTAGAGTATCCGCAAACCTTACCCCCTACCTTGAGTAGGCCTATATTGCACAGACAGCATAATATAAGGTTCTACTAAAATAATATGCTCTAATATCACGATGTTGTGAACTTTAAATTGAAATTGAATTATACGCTATATTCACATCCAGAGAAAAATAATTCACATTGATCAAGTGAATCTACATTTGCCGCGAACTTTCCTAATTCTATATTTGTGAGCATCACAATCTGATAATAATGCTGCTGAATCAGTTAGACTGACTAAGGTACAACAACAACAACAACATACCCCGTGTAGCCTTACAAAGTGGGGTCTTGGTAGTATACGCAAACCTTACCCCTACTTTAGACGTAGAAAGGTGGTTCCTGATAGACTCTCGGCTGAAGGAAAAATATTTCAAAACTACAACAAAACACGATAGTCGAGGTACATTAAATCACCAAATAGCAACATCAATCGAAGGACAAAGAATCTACAGGAGCAATACTACGACAAGTAACGGACATCAAGACAATGCACTGCAATCTACTGTGTTTCTACCCTAATCCTTGACCTTCACACCCTGCAATCTAAGTTCATATCCTCAGTAAGTTAAAACTATGCCATGTCCTAACTAACTACATCTTATCAGTACTTTTTCGGTCTACCTCTACTTCTAATAACAAAATGTGTAGTAATCAACAAAGAAAGATCAAATTTTGATACTTACGGATAAAGAGCCAGTGCTCTTTTAATAACGTAAATGGCATTATTATACTTTGTCTTCAATCTTCGATCATCACATTCCCTAATTGCTTTATCGATCTCCATCTACACTGTTAAAGATCAAATTTTGAACCCTTCTGCTGAAAAAAAAAACACAAAAAACACAATACCCAGAAATCAAAATCCCCAAATTTCAATCAAATATCAAAACCCAGATTCAGATTGACAAAAAAAAAAAACTTTTAGATCAAGAAAACTTATGTGTTTAGTAGAAATTTTACCTGGATTTGAAGGGCTCAAACAAATATGAGATTTTGGAGATTGAAGATTTTTTTTCAGTATA
Source organism: Solanum lycopersicoides (assembly GCA_022817965.1). Taxonomy (NCBI): domain Eukaryota; kingdom Viridiplantae; phylum Streptophyta; class Magnoliopsida; order Solanales; family Solanaceae; genus Solanum; species Solanum lycopersicoides. The sequence goes on from CM040626.1 coordinate 1,902,811, forward strand.
AAAAAATGAGCTCCACAGACTATATATATATATATTATATAATATATATATATTATATGTCTTCTTAAGAAAAGTATACCAAAAGAATCAGAAGTTTCTTACTAATAAAAAGACAAAGAAGACAAAGACAAAAATGAATTTTGCTTATTTCGTTATTACGTATAGTTTTATAATATATCGTATTGAATAATCATATTTTTCATCTAATCCTGGTGTTCGAGCAACTAAGTATAATTAATTTGGTTATTAGAGTATTTTTGTTATTTCTCATATGTATAAGTGATAGATATCGAAATATTTTGTACGATATCTCTAATGAAGTGAATGACTTATTAGAATGAAAGAGAAAAATGAAAAATTTTATTAAGTAAAATATAAGTTTACATGATACGTGTGATGTTAGGGTTTGATGTGATATAGAAAGATAAAATTTAGTTGGACCAATTAGGTATTTAAAACAATGAAAAATATGTGATTACACAACTCAAGATGATATAATGTCTAAAAATTTCATGTTTGAATTAATTGCAGAAATCCCTTTTTTTCTCCTTTTCTATAAACATTTGGTTACATCACTTCATCACTATCAGATACAGACATACAGTATAACTTTATTTGTATACAATGTATCTAGTGCAAATGTTATAGTTGATACATAATTTCAGTTATTTCAAATTTAAATTCATAATGTATCCGTGATTCCAATTATTTCATATTTATTGTATACATAACTTATGTATCGTTTGCTATGGATTAAACGAGTGAGCAATGTATTCGCGAGTTTTGAAAAATCAAAATTATTATAATTTAAAAAACTTTCAAAATAAAATAAAATTAGAGCCCAAATTATTGAGTTTCTTGTTATTGATACATAAAACAAATCAATAATTAAAATGAAAAAAGGTCTGAAAAATATTTTGACTTTAGCCGAAATTGTTGTTACGATATCAAACTTTATGTAGAACCTTTACCCCCGGCACTATTTAATAGTGTATTTTAAAGATATATATGTTTTCACGTGGACACATCACTATTTATAATTATGCAATTTTTTTATGTACATGTGGGCATATATACCTTTAAAATACACTATTAAATAATATAGAGATAAAAGATTCTTTCCAAAATTTAGTATCGTTATAACAATTTCAATTAAAATTCAAATACATTTCAATCTTTTTTAAAAAGAACAGATATCTTTCTTTATTTGATAGTGTTTAAGTGGTATCATTTTTCAATTTAAATTTTCTTCCAATGTTTCCACATGATGGGGTCAATCATGATCCCAATTCTAAGTACTCCACTATAATTTGATATTTTATTATATGATATTGAATAATCTTTTCTTTTTGTTGTTGATTTCTTTTTCTTCTTCTCTTCTTCTATTAATTTTTTGGACTATGAATATTAGGCATGGGATGACTTTATTTGACTTTTATAACAACCATAGAGATAGTTCTACGTGAATGGTTTAGATTAGTGTGTTACTAATTATCTATCTCACTTTATCACGATATTCAATTGGATCAATTTATGTATATGTCAGTTATTTTTACGAGACATTTATTATTTCATTTTTTTATGTTATGAAGAATGTCAAATATTTATGATATTGTAAGAATAGATGTAAGTTAAATATACGAGTTTAAGAAAGTTTGATATAAAACTTAGCTTAAAAAAATCAATTACTAATATTGGAGGTTGTAAAATTCAAATCATAAATTTGATGTTATCTTAATTTTTTATTTTTTTTGAACAATTAAAGACATATTCACGTCAAGCATTATTTTGTTCTGGATTAGGCTTATGTTATGTGTAATTCTTGAAGAACCTATTCTTGTGTAGAATATAGAGTATGACTTTCTAGTTATCGGGTTTATTTAGTTCAAGATCAACATTGAGAGAATTACAAAAAATATATGATATATAGACATATTATGAACTTATCGAAGACATGACATAAAAAGTTTGGAGATCGTGAATTAAGATAGAAACTAAGGTTAGCAGTAATCGAGTGTTCTTTCATAATTTTTCATGTCGAATTAATTTGTTGATCGTACTTAAACCTTCTTTCTTACCGATGGAGTGGTAATAGCACTATTCTAGTATAACATTAAATGGGCCTATTTAGTAAAAACTTTATCGCATAGCCTATTTGGATGCAACCATTTAAGTGGTAGCCAGTATTATATGTTTTGTGCACAAATAACCAAATATTTGATTTTAATATTACTTATTAAGATTTGATAGAAAATCCTTGTTTGTTCAATTGTAGCTACATATTTCAAACCCTAATTTAATTTGTAATAAAATTAAACATGTTATATTTAAATTTTTCCTTGCTTTATATAATAAAAAATTTCAGATATTTTTTTTAACCTTTGTAAATTTGGTCTTGACAAGCCAAACTTCTCAAGGCTAAACTTCAAAGTAATAAATTAAACATGTTATATTTAATATGTGAATATCTGAAGTTATTTCAAAGTTGTTAAATTTGCAAACAAATTTAATATTGTGCTATGATTTAAAGGATTGTCCTACAATTGGCTATTTGTGCACTTTTCCAGTTTATTGCATCTAGGTGGGCTTTAAATTCAGAAAAGCAGTAAGTCTCAGGCCCAAAAAGGATCCAATCATTATATCTTTAAGTTGAATGTGATAATTTGGTATATATAATGAAATTCCTTTGAGATATGATAAAGACGAAATGTATATTATTTACAATAACAATAATAATATATCTAATGAAATGCGATAAGTTGAGTTTAAGGAGAGTAGAGCGAGTGTATGCAGACCTTATTCTTTTCTCGTAGAGGTAAAGAAAGTGATTATGAAGGATTTTCGATTGAAGTGTAACTAAAAACAAAGTAGTTATGAAATAAAGAACGACAATAAATTAAATACGACAACTAATAAGGAGAGCAGTACAAATCATTAAAAAGGGGGAAAAGGATAAATATATCCCTGAATTATTGTAAATGGTAAGCAGATACCATTCGTCATACTTTTAGCGCATTGATGCCCTTGTTATCGAAAAACTAGATCATATATATTGTCACAGGTAAAACGAAAGTGTAAAAGACATAACATCACTATCAAATCAAATTGAGAGAGAATTGAAATTTTGTTCTCATTTGGTTACTTTATTAATGTATATATGATACTATATCTCATATTTAGATCTCTCCAAATATATTCATGAGAAGTCACAATAAGGTGGCCACCATATTAATGATATATGTTTTTTTTTTTAAATTGATAAAGATTTAATTTTTGCCTTTTATCTCCTTTTTTAAAATATTTTTTTAGTAAATAATTCTCTCGTAAGATTTTGTTGTAATTACTTATAGACCTTTAGACTACACAAATCTGAAAACGTTTTTGAGCAAACTAAAATATTACAAGAAAATCTTAATATATGATTTAAATTTTTTGTAAATTATAGTAAATATTAAAGAGAAAATGCACAAGTACCACCCCAACCTATGTCTGAAATCTCAGAGACACACTTATACTATACTAAGGTCTTATTGCCCCCTAAATTTATTTTATAAATAATTTTCTATCCCTTTTTGGCCTACGCGGCACTAGCTTGAAAAAAATGTCAACACGCGCTGGGTCCAAAAGATAGTGCCACGTAGGTCGAAAAGTGTTAAAAAATTATTTATAAAATAAAATCAGGAAGATAATAGGACCTTAGTATAGTATAAGTGTGTTTCTAAAATTCCGGACATAAATTGTAAGTACTTATGCATTTTTCCAATATTAAACTACCACCTATATAGTGTTTTGCCGGTAAAGTTATGGGAAGAATATTAAGATCAAATCTAATATTGTCCTAGAGAGTATTTTTTCAAAAAATCTATTTTTGTAATTTTTAAAAAATAAGGATAAAATTTAAATAGTGACAAGAAAGGATATAAAATTGGCACCATTACACCTTTGCTATCAAGAATATCATTTCCCTTTAATAATTATCTTTAGCCACATGAAAATGTTTTTGTATGATATAATGTTGCATGTTCGACGTAGTTGAACTAGTAGAAGAAGCAAAGAAAGAAGTGGAATTTTGCATAGAGTGAAGATCGCTCGGGGTGAGTAGAAATGCATTATTTTACATATCCTAATTGACACTAATGTGTGTCCATTATCTTTAGTTTAAGTTATAACTCACTATCAAAATAGATTGATGCATGCAAATTTCTAACCCCCCCCCCCACTTATCCTTCAATTTACTACTAGTTTTAGATCATTTGAGACACTAGTTCCAAATGAAAATTGGTAAAATATAGACTTTATTGATCTTTTTGAGGTGTTTTAACCGTATAGTAATTGGAGATTTAAAGTACTACAATGTTCCTTAATTTGAATATTGAAATTTTTCATTCATTTTAATGGTTTAGAAGATCTCATTACTTTAAGAATATTGTTGTTGAGGATCGAAAGTACTATAATAGTTTGTCGTTTCTATAGTGGAAATTGGAATATTTCATTGAAGAATGACCGAGACCATAAAATCCTTTCACACCGGCACATGTGGCAGAATATATAAGGAAGTTTACACACCCTGGAAAAATATATTTTGTATCCCTGACTTGCCAGCTTAATCGCTTGTCTTATTTACCCTTTTCTTAGCAGGTGGTTTATGTCTGGTCCTTTTGAATCGCCTGACCTGAGCCGATGGAGCTTCGTAACGGCATATTTGGAGTCCAGCGGCTCTCTAAGATTTTGTGTAATAGTACCTGCCACCAAAACATCGTGAAGGATTCAGTGAATGTCTTGAAACTTAGTAACACAAGACAATTCACTGAATGATACTCTCTTTAGTGAATCTTAGGTAAATCTTTTTGTTGTTTCTTCTTCTTCTTTATTTGTTATAATTTTATATTAGTTAATCATAGATATCTTGTGATTATAGTGAAATTATTTCCTTCTTTTTGTAGGAAATCCAAAATTGAGTTTGCAACTCCAAAGTAGATAAGTAGATTCTCTAACATCTAATACATCCAAGTGAGTGTTTCTTTACTTTATTATTTTATTACAAATAAATGCAAATAATTTCAAGAAAAATGTCCACTTTGCATTTTTGGACAAATAATTCCCTCCCAAAAACATCAACACTTTAAAGTGTGGGCCATCCAATACTTTCCAAACTCTACCCAACTTAAAGTTGTAGCCAATTGATGGAAAATAAAATATACATTATATATATCATAAGGAAAAAAACAAAATAGGGAACAATATTTTATATTAAAGATTTGTTATGTTGTGAATGTGAAAGCCTTGAAAGATTTTCTTTTTCATTGATATGATAAGCATCTTCTTTAAAATAGTCCAAAATCCCTATTTATAATTTGGAAAAATTACAGTATATTTTAATAAATAATTACTGATTTTAGTAATATTTTTTATTTATTATCATTTATAGCAATACTATGTTAAATCTGCAATATGTATTAAAAGTGAATTATATATGAATTATAATTGTTTTTTTAAATATATTAGGTTTGTTTGGTAAAAATTTGATACATTGTATTAAAAATGTATTAAAATGTGTGATAAATGAATTATCTATCATTAAAATTTGTATTATATGTGAATAAAAAATTATTCCTTGTTATATGAATTAAACTTGTATTATAAATAAACTAAAAGTGATCAAGTGAAAAAAATATTATTGCTATAAATGATAAATATTTTTTTATTATAGTATATTTATGTAAGTTTCCCTAATAATTTTATATTATATCACAAGAATCCCAAGTTTTTAAAGTATTAACTCAAATGGGCCCATGACCCAAAAGCTATTTTGGGCCTATTCATCTGTCGGCAAGGGGGCCCACTTTCCATTGCACTTGAGAAAAAAGGTTTTTTATTGTATAAAATAATAATAATAATAATACAATTGAAGCATATTTAAGATAAAAATAAATAAATAAATTGTATATAATAACAAAGTAAAAACTTTTAATATTTTATTTTTTCAGATTATCATATCAGACTTGTAATAGAAAGTTACTTCAACTTACAATAGAAGTTAGATATATTGGTAACAAAAGCTTCTTCATATGATTCTTTATTCAATTTTTTCAAATTCATTGGATCGTGTTTGAACTCACTCCAAACAATTTTATTAAAAAAATGAATTTAGTCAATGACTGAAATTTTATCAGATGTCAATATAACTTGATAGTGAAACAAATCATACAAGTGAAGTCATGAAGTGATCGATCGCAATTAAGTTTCTGTGATAAACATAATTGATAATCTAATAATGAAAAAAATATAAGTAACTTCTTATACAAATTAAAACACTAATCACATGAAAAATTATATATTTCAAGTCGATAAATATATTTTTAACTTTAAAGGGTTAGTAGTTATTATAACAATAATAGTGTGGCTAGTCGATTTTATAGAATTTCACTTGTAAAAATCGAAACGATTTAATGACTATTTTTTAAACAAAAGGTAAAATGTGACTATTTGTGCAATTTATTTCAACGGCCGACAAAACAGTGATAAATTTTTTTTGTCCAAGATCTGGTCCAAGAAAGTGGCTATTGTGATGCAAAGTACAATTATACATATATTAGGTACAACTGTATATATAGTTTTTTTTATATAAAAAAATCAACTTTTTCTACTTAGCAATTCAAAAATTGAAGAACAAAATTAGTATGGTCCTATAAAGCGGGGTCTAAGGAGGGTGACGTTTATGCAAATTATTTTCTATCTAGGAGTGTTAAATAGGTTGGTTGAACTAAATTTGAACATATCGAAATAGATTAAGTTAATAAAGACTAAGTTTTTGACACACTTAGATATTACTTTGAGTCAAAGTGAATTGAGCTAAAAAAAAAAATGGATTATAATCATTCTCATCGATTTTTACTAAGTTTTAAGTGCAATTTTTTTTTTTGTAGTTTATTTGTGTATCTAATAAAAATTCATATATCACATAAAATGTCTTTTTAAAAATATTTAGAATGAATTAATTGAAATTGTATATCGACCTAGTTTTAATATAAACTGAATTAAATGTGTAAACATGAATCCAAATAATAAAATAAAGAGTTGAACGGATCTTAATTATATGAGTTGATTTTGGCGTCCTTATACTTTATTTTGTGAATCAGAAAACTTATTTTCGATATACCTTCACAAATTTATGAGAATATTTGTAAAGGTGTTAGGTTTATAAAAATGTAAATAAAATAAAAATATGGAGGTGACATGCTGGGAGATTTATTGCTCATTAGTTGGTAGGTTTTTAACATTTATTGCCAACAATATATCACCATACATTTGATCTCTCTGTCTCTTTTTTTTTTTTTTTTTAATTTTAATTTTTGGAAGATAATATTTTACCAATTCATTTAAAGAAGTCAAGAAAATTTGAAGTCATTTACTAAAGATTTTGATTTGTTTTTTGAACAAGAATTACAATTGAAAATCAAAATAAAAAATTATCTATCTAGCTAGTGACGTATTATAAAATTATTATACGTTTTTATACTATGTAAGTACATAATTTCTACAAAAATAATAATTTGTAAATGTAATAATAGAAGCGTGATTTGACAATATGATGATTTAATTATTATTAGTGTATAATTTCGAGCAAATTGATTATGGATCAACATCTTCGCTTGAAATAAAACAAAAATTTGCTTGCATTACAAAAAATAAATATTAGTTTTTCTTTTAATTATTCACTTTATAACTTTGTTTATGTCAAGTGTCAAGTGAAAATCCTTTAATATTTTAATTATTTACTTTATAATTTTGTTTATGTCATTTATTCAAGTGATAAAGTGAATTCGTTTTTTTTAAAAAAAGTGAAAAATTAAATAAATTTAATATTTACATTGAATAGCAAATGATTTAAAACAAAAGTTCGTAAATAATTTATGTGATATTTTCTATTATTAATATATTTCTTAAGTCAAGTTTCCACCACCAGTCAATATGAATTATGAGGTTTTCAATTTACTCCTCCCACCAATTATTATTATTTATCATTATTAAATTATATTGTCATAATAAATTAATTTTAAATCCTAAATTAAAATAAAAACAAATTATTCTCCAACCAAAGGATCCCTAAAGTTTCTAACTTTACAGCTTTCTTGGATGTGGATTGGACAATTTTTTCTGACATATATATATATATATATATATATATATATATATATATATATATATATATATATATATATATATATATATATATATATATATATATATTTTATTTATTTATTTATTTGCAATTTTATTTATTTTTTAGTATAAAAGACTTTCTTTTGTGATGCATTGTTGACATCAAGTCTTACATTTTGTCAAATGGTATACAAATAATATATTTTCAATATATATAAATAGTTGAATCCACTTATATTAAATTCTTTTATAAATTTTAATTTTTGTATATCTGAATATTTTTTTAATCCCATCATTCATGATTTTAATAAAATTTAGCAAATTAATAAAATTATTAATCTCTATTTAAAGCTTGTGTTTGACAATATAAATTATGTACAATTTAATAATTATCATCAAAAAGCATTATCTTTAATATTATATATGGTTCACTTTCACAAATTCTCCATCAAATAATGAAATTCATTGTTTCTGAATTAAATAAATAATTAATATGTGACCAAAGAAAATAAAAAAAAATCACCAATGAGCACTCCCTATGGATATATGCCATATAACAAAGGCATCATCAAAGATTATGATAGAGTGATAACTATATAGATTAATTTATCGAAGGATATGTAATAGATCCTTTAAAATAATGTATTCTTTTACCAATTCGATATGATTGTGATAATAAAGATGGAATAAATATTTTGAGTTTATAGTTCTGAATCGTAGAAAATGCGACTTACTAGGTCCTTGATAAATTATTTAGACAAACTAAGTGAATGTTTAAACATAAATACAAGATTTGAACCAAAATTACTAGCCATTAAGAAAAGTTGTAGCTCGACCCTTTTGTAGCAGCAGTTTTGGAGAATCCAAGCAACATATATAGGCGATACTTAAGTTATTATCATATTTAATCACGAGATTTCGATTGAGTTCATATCACCTTCAATTAAAATAGACTGTTCAACTGAAATTTAAATTAAGCAGACTCCGAAATGGACATGGGACACCATTTAAAAAACACAAGAAACACATATGAAAGGTTCCATTGCTATCTATCATAGACATGATCACTATTCACCATTTACATCACCATGGCTAAAATCAGATTTTGGACCCACAATTAGTCCTTCAATTTTTGTACACTGACATTCATAATATAATAAAAAAATAAATAAAGGTAAAATTAATCTGAAATAGAAAAAAGAAATAAAATAAAATAAAAGAAGCACTAGTTTTTTACTAATTTATATTTGCTTTAAAGGCAAGAGTGCTTCATTCATATACCAATATTGCCTTTTGTTGATGTTGCTTTCATTTAGGGATAAAGACATAAATCATTGAACCTCTAGAGCCAATGCATTATATTATTTATAGGTCACAAATTCGAGTTTTGGAGAAATAATTAAATTATTTTTATATTATTTATAGGTCACAAATTCAAACTGTGAAAGTAATTAATAATGTTAAGTTGTTAACATTAAAATCAACTGTCTAAATCATACTTTTTAAACGTGTCCTTTTGTCGTAGCAAATATTATATTTTATGTACACCAAATCATTTTCTTTTTCTTTGTCATAGTGCTATTCTTGAAATAATTTTTTTTTTTAAAAAATACACAAACCAATAGAGAAAGGGGCACATTTAATATTATTGATTCTAATTCATCTACCTCTCAATTTTTTCCTTCTCATATCTTATCTTGTCTTTTTATTTTTTTCTCAGTCAAAGTCGATTAAATTTAAATTTTTTATATATGAAGACTTTACGTTAAGGATAAAAGTTTTTTTACAAAAGCGATTTCATGTTTATCTAAAAGATTTTCCAGTTAAAAATATATTCTTATAACAGTGGAGTTAGAATTTTTAATAATGATATTCATAAATAATAGTATCAAAATACCATATGTGTTATTTGAACCTTGCGACTTATAATAGAAATTTTTGAAACTACCTTTATTACTAAAGTAGCTAGAAGTTGCTTTTTTTTCCTTATAAAATAAATACAATAATTTTTTATATACATAAGAAAATTCATTTTTATTACTATAAATATGAATAATATAATTTTCAGAAGAAAGGAATTTAACTGAATTCCTTGAAATCATGTAGTTTTGCCACTGATTTTGACACTAACTTAACTCACATGTTCAAAAATCATTATAAAAATCTTACTTTATACAAAAAGAGAAAATATCTTACTGTAAAACCATGAAAAACAAATAAAATAAAATAAAATAAAATAATGAAGTAAGTCTTACTACATGTAACTACAATACATACCACCAAAAGCTGATGTGATGTTGATAAATAATAAGTACCTTTTATATTTAATCGGAGATTTTAGGTTAGAATTTAAAAATAAAATTACAAAAGAATTATTTATGTTGAAGTCCAAACTTCTACGATTAATTAGTAAAAGTACATAGATAATTTTATTTAATGATGAATTTACAATAGATCATTACGAATATCGCGTTAGTTAGGAAATATTTAGTGACAAATTATCAATGTATGTCATAGATAATTTCTTATTATGTTAAGCTCAAGCTCATACTGATGAAATATCGAATGAAAAATAAAAAATACTATAATGATGAATTAGTGATGGATCATCAAAAATCCCGTTAGCTAAAACTTAACGATGAATTTTATAGCTAATTCCTTTTTTATAATAGTAAATATGCATATTAATCGAACACTAGGTGAGAAATATAAAAAAAATACTATAATAATAATAATATAAAATATAGCTCGACTTCTTCACTATTATTTTTCTTTTCATATATGTTAATTGAGCCATACGTACATCGAAAACAACTTCCCATCTTCACATAATAGAGGGACAAGACTGTATACACACCACCATCCACATGCCATATTTGTGTTGTTGACGAATTAGCGATAGATCATCAAAAAACCTATTTGCGACGACTTCCACGACTAATTCTCACTACTCTTAGTTATTCAATAGATATCGAACACCGAACAAAAAATATTAATTTTTTTTCTATATAATATAAATATATAATATTATGTCATGTTGGGGTCCACACTCATCTTGTTATTTATATCAAAATGTATTACCATGCTTTCTTCCCTTCTTCCATATACACTACCTTCCTTTCAACACTCTTTTCCATTCATATTTTTATTTTCATTTGAAAAATAAAATAAAATAAATGTCAACAATTTTTTTCCTTCCTATTTTTCTTTCTTTTATTTTTCTCCATTCAACTAATGCTAATTATTGGCCAATTTCACCTGGATATTATCCAAGTACAAAATTTAAATCCATGAGTTTTTATCAAGGATTTAAAAATCTTTGGGGTCCTAATCATCAAAGTGTAGATAACAATGGCATTAATATTTGGCTTGATAGAAATTCAGGTTTAATTTTCTTTAATTATACTTTATTAGTAGTCTTACTACTTAATTTAATTTATTTTTTTTAAAAAATAATATATATTTTATGTTTTTGTATAGGAAGTGGATTCAAGTCGGTTAAACCGTTTCGATCCGGGTATTTTGGGGCTTCTATTAAACTCCAACCCGGTTATACGGCTGGAGTCATCACAGCTTTCTACGTAAGAATTATTTTTTCGGACTCTTTAAAAATGTTATCGTATTTATGTCTAAAAAAAAATACTATCGTCGATAAAAATGGTTATTGAGTGAGCAATATAGATTGAGATTGTAGATATATTTGTTGTATATTTTACTAGTATCACATTCTCTAAATTTTTTTTTTTTTTATAGAAAATCTGACACACACATGTCGATATTTTTGAAGAGTTGAACAATGTAGATAGAGTGAGAGTGTAAAGTATTTTTCGTTTTAATTTATATGAAAGTTGTGTAGTTCGGGTTCTTCAAAGCCGTACTAGTATAATTCTTTAAAGATGCACTTTTTTTATGACACACACGTCAATATTTTTGAAGAGTCGAATAATATAAATAGACAGTATAAATATTTGTATTAGTGTATTTTCATTTTCAACAACTCTTTGATCAGGATAATATTACGTAAGTTTCTTAACTTTAAATGAATGACGGAGAATGCATGTGCTACAGTTGAATGGACACAAAATTAAAGAAAAAAAAAGAATTTATAATCTAAAATATCTTTTATGACTATAAATCATCTCCGTAAAGATAAAATAAGAATTTTGAGGTTAATTATTTTTAAATAAATACATAAAAATGATAGACAATTTATAGATTAAAAGGAAAAGTGTAGATTAAGAAAAAAAATATTATTATTATTATTATATTAATATGTTTGATTTTTAATTAGTTTGTATATTTTAATTGATTAATTTCATTTTTTTTAATTATTATTTGGCAGCTTTCAAATAATGAAGCACATCCAGGGTTCCATGATGAAGTGGACATAGAATTTCTTGGAACAACATTTGGAAAACCATACACATTACAAACAAATGTTTATATTAGAGGAAGTGGTGATGGAAAAATTATAGGAAGAGAAATGAAATTTCATTTGTGGTTTGATCCTACAAAAAAATTTCATCACTATGCTATTCTGTGGAGTCCGAGAGAAATCATGTAAGTACTAAACGTCTTCGAAACAATATCGTTATTATTATCAGTCTGATATAAAAAATTGATCAGTATTATAGTATACTATTAATGTAGAAGATGAATATTATAACGAGATCTGATTGTATATAAAGTACTTTTATTTTATTTTACTTCATTTAAGTAAGTTAGTGATAAGGAAATATTCTACCGACAAAAATCATTTGACACTAAAGTATGGTTGTCCTCCAATGAATTTAATCATGGTTTCCACCAAATAAATTAAAGGACATATGTTATATTTTGATACTTTATTTTATTTTTATTTATATCATATGTTAAAAAGTCCACCATTTTTCACAAAAATAGATTTCATATATGTCTAATATACATTAGGCCCACATACATTAAAAAAAGATAATTTTAAAGTAACGATGAAATTATTTTAATATGATCTATATGTTATATATTCAAATGCTTTTGTTAGAATGTGATGTCTATTACGTTCTTATTAGTTATATTATTCAGTATGAACGTAGAATGTTTTATATATTTGAAAAACTGATTTGATCGAATTGAAATTTAGATTTTTGGTGGATGATGTACCAATAAGGAGGTATGCAAGGAAGAGTGATACAACATTTCCATTAAGGCCAATGTGGTTATATGGATCCATATGGGATGCATCTTCATGGGCTACTGAGAATGGAAAATACAAAGCTGATTATAATTACCAACCATTCTATGGAAAATTCACGAATTTCAAGGCGAGTGGTTGCACCGCCTACTCGTCTCGAAGGTGTCGTCCTGTGTCTGTCTCACCCTATAGATCCGGTGGCCTTAGCAGGCAACAACGTCAGGCCATGAATTGGGTTCGAAGTCACTATATGGTGTACGATTATTGCAGGGACTTTAAAAGAGATCATTCCCTTACACCAGAATGTTGGCGCAAGTGAAACAATTTTGTTTGTATCTTATATTTCATCGGATGAACATAACTAAGCGATTTGTTGAAGCTGTGGGATGTAATAATATATCGATGGTACACGTGTCAATCTTTTATAGGATGAATTTCCTATTTTGTGTGAACTACTTTTTTTTTTTCTTTTTTGTTATTGGGTATGGGGTGTGGGTGTGGGAGGTATGGGGTCTTGTGATAGGTTCCACTTGTCAATATCAATTGCAAGAGTAGTTAAGTGTCCAAGCTTATAGATTCCAAATAAATAATCAATAATAACATAAAAAAATAATAATGAAAATGGTGTCTTTTTTATTTATGAAATTTTGTGCAAACATTTATTTAATATTTTTATTATCCAAAGGATTTAATAAAAGAGGGTCATGGACAATTTAGGACTATGCATGGATGGTGGGGTATGAAATGTGTGTATTCATTTTGTTAGTATTTATTTATTTTCTCAATAAAAAGAAAGTTTTTTTTGTCTCTATCTATTTTTTTTAATTAATTCTTGTTATGTCTAGTCCCTTTATGGACCTCACATCTCAAGAATATATTTTGTTTATGCCAATCTCCAAAGGGACAATATCTTCCCATCTTAATCGAAAGATTTCAAGTTTAAATTCTGAATATTTATTTTCTTTTTTATTGAATTTTAAACAGATAATTTTTTTTGCAATTGATAATTCGTTAACATATTGATTAGATGTAATATAAAATATGAAAAAGAATAATTAATTTATTTAAATTATTTATCAAGCCATGGAAAGAATTTACTAGGCCCCAATATAGATATCAAACATTTAGCTTGTGGCTTCACATATGCAAAAATAAAAAATTAAAGGAGAGGACTATTGAAGTTCAAAATATATAAAAGTAGAGTGCATAGTTACTAGGGAACTAAACAAGTGGGGGGTAAAACAGAGTAGTTGTGAAAATGAGGGACCAAATCTCAACTTTGTTCAATCCCTAAGGATCACTTTTATAATTATATTTTCTTACATATAATTATCAACCATGGTAAATTTAACATATAATCACTTGCCAGTCGATCGATGTTGGGTCGGCCCCTAGGGCACTATTTGTCTTGAGAGTGGTTCAAAATATCAAGCTACTTTGTGAAGCTAAGGGAGCAAGCAGATAACGTATTCAGTAACTTGATCTTGTTAGTGACAACTGTATTATATTGATTGTGATTTTAATTAAATTGCTAGTTTAATACAAAACTTGATTTTTTTAAATATATATTCTTAGATACCCTAAAAACTCTCAAATAATTTAGAGCAAACCAAGTCAATTAGTATGTGTTTAGTTTCAATGTGGCCCTACAACTATTTCTTACAACTCATTTTACACCTCCAAATAATTATCATATATTTATTTGCCTTTTCATAATGTTGTGATTAGTCACTAAAATCACTTTTAATGAAGTGATCTAAAGAACATTAAAAAAGAGAACATATTGTGAAGAAATCAATAAAAGGACATTTAAATGGAGCATATTTGTGAAGGCAATAAAGTACATGTACATATTCATATTCACTTAGCTTTATATAATAATAAGTCAATTTATTTTTGTTTCCTTATTAGGTATTATTTATATTGGGGTCTCGACTAATTCAGTTCTCTCCGTGTAAGACTAATTAAAAATAAAATGCTTTGTATTGTATTTTTTTTTAATTTCAAGATTCAAAATCAAAATCTCTGATTAAAGAGAATAATTCTTATTCATCTTATCGCAATACTATATATTATTAATAGATACATTGTTAATCATGTGAAAAAGTGTATATATATCATGATTAGTTTTGATTTTCAACATATCATGTGATTTTACTATTTTTCATCCAGCTTTTCTCATAATTCAAAAGCATATATTCTTTGATTTCTCCAAAAGAAAAAAATAATAATAATCTAGCTAGATTTTTGCCAGCACCAAATGACCAATGATTGATTAAATAAAGGTATCTTAGAAAAAAAGGAGAATTTTTTATTAGATTAAATAATTCTGCAAATAAAATTTCATCCAAGTATAATTAAGATAATTGAAGTAGAAGAATAAATAAATAAGCTATAATTACAATGATTTATATCTACATAATAAAATATTATAATTAAGAAAAAAACACAAAGTTATTACTAATAGTTGATTTGTTTATTTCCTATTTAAAAGTTTCAGGATATACATTTTTTTTTAAAAGATATATATATTATTAATCAAAGACGTGAAGAAAGATTAACAACAAAAATATTCACCCTCTTTTAAAAATTTCATATTGACTAAAAACAAATACAATTTTTTATTTATTTATTGTATAATTTAACTTTTACTAATCATATTTTAAAATATACTTAATTACGAAATCTATATGTATGATTTTCATAATATAAGAAGAGTTTTGGCTTTATTTTTAGGGCAAAATTATAGAAGTAAAATTCCAATTTATCTCTTAAAAGTTTATAATTATAGAAATCATTCAAAAAATTTAAAAACACAGATACAATGATTGAAACTCAGATACATTAAATACTGTCTCAGATACATTAATATGTAGCTCGTATACATTAAAAACTAGCTCAGATACATTAAATACTGGCTCGGATACATTAAAAAAAATAAGAGATTTTAAATATTTGTAAAACTAACAGAGGATAATGATAATACGTGAATTTAAAGGTTGAATTTCTGTAATTTTTAACCTATTATGCTATTTTACTTATTTTTCACACATCTTTTCTCATAATTCAAAAGCATATATTTTGATTATTTTTCCCCCCAAAAGAATCTACTTAGACTTTACCTACACCAAATGACTAATGATTTGATTAAATAAAAGAATCTTAGAAAAAAGTGGAAGATTTTCTTTTGAGCAATGTGTCTTATATGATGGGATGTAACAATTATTAAGTATTCTTTTAATAATGCATTCTAATAATTAGTGCAAAAAGTTATTGGAAAGTGCCATTAAATAACATTATGGCACTAATTTTCTTGTATATTTATTCTCCTTTACTTTAATTTTCCACTTTTGCATGAATCTACACTGTATTTGTATAGTGGTATATGCATTCTATGTCCATTATATTTTATTTTACAATAAAGTTTAAATAAAATATTAATTAATATAAAATAATATTGGTTATATATTTTTAAAAAATTATATGATGGAATTGGTGGTGGTAATACGATGATGATTGATGGTGATGGTTGGTGTTCTTGTTGATTGATGGCATTAGTTGCGGATAGTAACTGGTCGTGATTGTTTCTAACTGTAATTGTTAGTGATTTAATACTGATGGTTTATAATTGTGGTGAATGATAGTGCTAACTAATTATGTTAGAGGTGATTGATAATAGGATTGACGTTATATAGTGATGGTTATTAATGATGGTGATAGTCGACGATAATATGTGACTATTAGGTCATAATTGTAGGTGGTGATAATTATAAAGGGTAACTACGTATTAAATTTCTATTAATGCGTAGTTAAATTATACTACCAAAATTACTTGATAATTTGTTTAATTAAATGTATTTATAAATAATGATGATGTGATGAGAAAAATCTACCCATTTTTTGAATATATAAAAAAGAAACTAAATGTTTTGGGATTTTTTTTAACAAAATAGAAATATTTTAATGTAATCAACTTATTGGTAAATACATTCCTCTAAATTGATTTTTTAATTCTAAAAGTATACATCTTTAATATTTAATATTTCAGGATTTTAGACGAGATGAATCAGATTTTGATAATTTTTAATTTTTTATCCCAAATCCATTTATAGGACACGAAATAATTGTGTCAAATAATAGAAATTTCGAATTTCGATGCCTATCGTATTAATAATCAAATCTATTATTCCAATTATATATTGTAATTATTTGAGGGACCAAATACAAATTAAACGAAATTATTTCAGTAGAAAATCAAACAAAATTAAAAGAGACATACCAAATTAACCCAGCAAGGATTAATTTGACTTATATTTAAAACTCTTTTATTGTATCATATTTTCTATGGACAATATTTTTTAAGACCCCATATGTTAATTATTTAAAAACCAAGCACGTTTCATATGATAATTAATTGAACAAAACATCAAATTACAATTTGAATATGATGTATATGATTTTTTTCATTCTTAATTAAATAATTTATTGAATATAAAATAATCTTAATTGAAAATATTTTTTTTTTAATTGAATCTTACGCTGGGTGAATTCGAATTAAGCCCTAATACAAGTATCATGACATCAAGTAAGAAATAAAAAGTTACTTGAACAAATCAAGAAATCACGATTGTTGTGGATGAGAAAAAAAAATCTCTATGATTTCAGATTCAAGTTTTTTATATGTAAATAATTTTAATAGGAAATATTTACTTCTTGAATAGACATTTAACTTGTACGACACAATTTAAGTTAGTCAAGAATCCTATGCAAGTATTGGATATCGGACCAGAAAAAAGAAAGTTTATCTCAAAAGAAAAAAACCAACAATATTCAAGTAAATATAGTAAAATGGGTTTGAACTAATTATAATAACACACGTAAATTAAGAATAAATGAATAATTACATACGAAAAGTAGAGGAGCAGGAGATAATTCAACTGAAGGATGAATAAACTAAAACGAAATTAGTAACACACACATATCGTTAGTCTTTTATTTTCAAGTGACAATAGACTGTTAGATGAAAAAGGTGTGTTCGCCACTAGATATATTATTGAGAAAATTATATGTTTCTTTTGAGTAATCTAAATGAAATCAAAATTTAGAAATGCTTTAATTTTGTCCATATTATCAATAATTGAAATGTTTGGGAATTATTCAAACATATGGGGTAGGTTGTTTTAGTGGGAAGCTTTTTAATTAATTCAAAATATTAATTGAAAATAAATTATTGAAAAGATAGAATGTTTCAAAACATATAGATAGCGTTACATAGAGAAGTCAATATCACAAAAATAGCACCCAATATTATTAATTCAATAATTCGGATTTTTCCTTATTTTATCATCTTGTGAATATATTTATTTTATTGCAAATTTAGGATTAATAGCATTTTGCTATCTTATTTATTGATAAATTTTAATTTTAACCTTTGTATTGTTAATTTAATCGATCGATCGAAGCTAATTCCTCTCTCGCATTTGCTTGTGTGAAGGCTTAGAACCTTTTTATTTTGGTTCAAAAGCTTTATGAAAGATCTATGCGGTAATTATAACTTAATATAATTGATTTGACTTTAATATATACAAATTTATCACGAGTATCAATTATTTCACCACTCAACTACTCGTGTATTATATTAAAGTTTATATTGTTACTCCATACTTTGACAACAATAATAATTTGAACATAGCATATTTCCTACAAACTTGACAAAATTATATATGCTTTCATCGAACATCACGAGGAGTGCAGACTAATAAAAAAAGCGGTGAATGATCAAGATTAAATGCTTTTTTATTCATAATCGAAGGTCTCATGTTCAAACTTTTGATAGAGTTTGTCGGAAATCATTTTATCGCATCAATATGAAATTTTCTAATATAAATTTAAACTTAAATAATATCATTATAATATCAAATATCAAATATCAAATATTAAACAAAAGAAAAAGGACTAAATTAATTTCACACAATAACTGATAGACTAAAAGTGCTATTATCATGATATGATATTTCAAGAAAAAGAAGAGATGTGTAGGCCACTTATAAAAAAGTAAAATAATAATAATATGTAATGTTATCACATTTCATTTTCATATCTTAATTATAAAAATAAATTATAATGCTAATATTTTGGATTATTCACATGTATAACATGGACAACCACATACAAAAAAAATAAACAAAAAAAATTCTGAACTCAAATTTTTGTCAGTCTTTGTTTCTATATACTGATTAATTAAAGTTGGGTGATGGGAAATGACTTATATCTTATCATAGAAAACTTTTTTCCAAAATAATAATAATACAAGGCTGGAGTTTTATCAATATATATTTTTTGTAATATCAGATTAAAACGAATTTAAATAGAGCGATATTTATAATATTACACTAACTTATAAATAACGTTTCATTTACAAAGTAGTTTTGAAATAGGTTTGATCACACAAGTAATAAGTGTATTCTCTTTTTTTTTTTTTAACTCTTTAGAAGCTCATAGGACAATTCTTTATAAAGTGAGTTACACACGTACCTGATTTTGAGATTATCAGTTAAGACTTAAGTCATCAAAAGTTGTGCGTAAGAATTTATAAATCTATTAAACTATATAAAGTTAGACATATTTTACGATCATATATACTATTATTATCTATATTTTTAAAATACTACATATTTTATCACTATTTAAGATTTTCTGACTATATATTGAGGAAGATACATTTAGATACATATATCTTTGCTACCAGATACACTAAAATAAGGAGAGAGACGAGCGATATGGGGAGGGAGGAGAGCGAGATTCGTTATTCATCCATAATACATGTGAATCACACCAGATACATTATCTTGCGAGATTTACATGTATCTTGGATACCAGATACATAAGAGAGCGTGAGCGAGACGGAAGAGAGGGAAGGGAGGCGAGCGAGATTTGTTATATATCCCAGATACATGCGAATCCACTTGGATATAATGTATCGAGGATAAATTACACCTAATTTTGATATCATATATCCCAAGATACATATACCTGGATATATCTGAACGTATCCGGACGCACCAAAATCTAGTAAAATACATAATTTTACAGACTAGACTTTATCTAAATAATCAACTCCTAAAATAGTTGCCAATGAAATTTATGTAAGTTCTTCAAACTTCAAACATTGCAGTTTCTAAAGTTTTACATGACTAAAGTTCAACCATTTATGTCTGGACGTAACCCACATCTGAGTGAGTTTAACCATTTTGCGCGGACTTCTGTCATAAACACGTTTGAACATTAATAACATATAATTTATATACGATATATCTAAAGTTATTTTGAAATGAATGAACGTCGATTTTTTTTTAAAATAAATAACTATAAACCTTAGGTTTTTTTAGGAGAGCAGAATAATGGTTTTTAATTGGTATGGTAGTGACCAATGTGACAGTTTGCACATGGAATATAGTAAATAACATTCATTGTCCTTTTATATAGAATGACCCATAAATATTTCCATGGCTACAAGTAGAATGACCTAGTAGCCATGATAGAATTTTTTTCATAAAGGATATCAACTTTTTTTAAAAAACAAATAAAAAATTAGTATAATAACAAGGATTGATGCTTTCCACTTGATATGATTCAATGGTTTTCTAATTTAGTGTTCAGTATCTGTTTTAGAGTGCGATTAATTTGAATTCACGTTGAAAAGTTTCACTTTAAGAGTAATTGTTCCCTCACAAACAATGATTTTGTATTCAGATTTCAAACTCGAATTAACCTTTGATTAAGAATGAAAAACACTCGTCGCTCAGACATGGTATTTGGTGGTTCCCCCATACCTATATGGCTAGTCTATGAATTATGATGAAGTGAGACCCTATTGAGTTTACAACACAACTTTTGATGAAAAGATAAAATATTGCCTTGAGTGAGTACCTCTAAAATTTGATACTATTACATAATAAGTTAATAACAAATTTATCATTCTTTATATTTTTGGCAAATAATGTGTGGTGGAGTTGAAAGAATTATCCCATGTAGGGAAAAGCTGAATAAGCTTATAATTGTGTTTGAAATGATAGGGCTACTATCCCTTCTTGTTTAGGTATATATTATTATTGTCATGGACGAATCCAAAGCTTTTATTTACGTGTTTACGAGAATTCAATAATTTTTGTTCATAATTTATATTAAAAATTCATAAAATATCTTATTATAAACTCAATTATTATTTTGAAACTATTATAAAAAACATAAATTACAATTCTTATATTTGTCCTCTAGGTATAGGCCATAATCCAATATCATGTAATTGATGTGTTATTCATTGCTACCCACTTTTTATATTCTTTTTGAGTCAATAGGTAGTCTTCCCCGGAAATGATGGACAAGATGAGGGAAGAGAAGATGAGATGGTTTAGACATGTAAAGAAAAGACGTGCATATATCTGTATGAGTAGGTCTGAGAGGCTAGGGATATAGTGGGGACGAGGAGAGACAAAGTCAGATTGAAGAAGTCTTGGAGAAAGATCATTAGATAGGATATGACACATTTATAGCTTATCGAAAACATGACGTTTGATGAGAGCTTTCGGGTTGCGAATAAGGGAAGAAGGTTAGTAGGTAGCCGAGTGTTGTTTTAGTGTTAGGCTGTTAGCCTATTCACATAGTTTTTGACTTGGTGGTAGTCTAGAACATTGTAGGCATGTCAGTCATCTTCGTTGGACCTGTTCCTTTTGACCTGTTCCAATCGCCAGCTTCCTTCTTCTTCAACATTCATCACTGGCATTTTCCCTTAATATTATTATTCTGATTTTCTTTACTTGAGCTAAGGAAGTAAGATTTACGTATATTCTACCCTCTCCAAATCCTGCACTGTGAGATCTCACTGAATATTTTTGTTGTGGTGGTTAGTCAATACTTATTTAAGTGTTCTAAAAGACAATAGACAAAAAACAATCAATTGGCTCCTAACATGTAAATGTCACCAAAATGTTGAGTGAGTTAGTGCCTCCAATGTAAGAACAAAAGTTAAAAGAGAAAAAGGCCTATCAAAAGGGACATCCAGAAGGTTGATTATTGATTTACATAGATTTAGTATTAATATTTGCCTGTAAATCTAATTATTAATGTACTATTAACCTAAAAGTTATTGCAGAAACTAGTAATTCAATTATCATAGTTAAAAAATCTAAACATTTATTAGATAATATAATACGTGAGAATTCAGATGTCAATCCGACCTTAGCTCAGTTGGTAGAGCGGAAGACTGTAGTGGTTGCTGTAATCTTTAGGTCGCTGGTTCGAATCCGGCAGGTCGGATTTTTTTAATTTTTTAAAAAAGTCTTTAGATGAAGAAGGTAACACACATAACATCGTAAACGAACCTCGCAATTGTACACACTTCTAGACTAACAAACTTTTGAAGAAGGTAACACACATAACATCGTAAACAAACCTCGCAATTGTACACACTTCTAGACTAACAATCTTTTGAAGAAAGTAAGACACATAACATCGTAACACACATAACATCGTAAGCAAACCTCGCAATTGTACACACTTTTAGACTAACAAACTTTTGAAGAAGGTAAAACACATAACATCGTAAACGAACCTCGCAATTGTACACACTTCTAGACTGACAAATTTTTGAAGAACCTCGCAATTGAAGTATGTACACACTTCTAGACTGACAAACTTTTGAAGAACCTCAAAATTGAAGTATGTACACACTTCTAGACTGACAAACTTTTGAAGAAAGTAAAACACAACATCATAAACGAACCTTGCAATTGAAGTATGTACACATTTCTAGATTGACAAACTTTTGAAGAAAGTAAAACTCTTAATATCGTAAACGAACCTCACAACAAAATGCAATAAGAAAGTGAAACTTTTGAATAAGGTAAACACATCGTAAAGGAACCTTGCAATTGATGTATGTATACAATTCTAGACTAACAAACTTTTGAAGAAAGTAAAACCCACAACATCGTAAACGAACCTCACAACAAAATGAAAGAAGAAAGTGAAGAACTTTATAAAATATACACAAACTTTTACTCTACGAAACTTGATAAGAAGATTTATCCATCGTTGCAGGTCAACTTTACCTTATGTTATATGTTACACACACTTTTTAGTTCTTACCAATAAATAAATAAATTACACATACACTAACAGTGTATAGAACACAAATTTTACACGGCCTTATTAAATTATCATTTTTACAACCTGCCGACGCTTTCTGACCTTAACTCCCAGCAGGGTCCTAAAGCTACCAAAAGAAAAAGATGCTATCTCTACACCATTAGATGCTAAACTATACAGTCAAAATTTTGGTCACATGAAGCATCCAGCATACTGGTGATTTAACGAGTCTTCGGAGCCACCTGCAATAAACTTCAAAATCAAAATGACCGAAAAGTAGCACATTACTGACAACCAGCGAAACACCCAATTCAAGATCAAAAGACTACGTTGCAAAAATAGAGCCGTTCAAATGAACTAGTTGAAACATGCAGGAAAAACTTTAATGCACCCAATAGAAAATCATTTTTCCCACGCAGAAAGAATATGAAGACATTTTCGGACTGTAAACACTAACATAACTAAAACAATCAAATACTGCAAACATGCTATGGAAAGTTACCTTTTCTCATTGGAGTTTATGTGAACAAAGCTGCAGTTTATCTTCACTCAAACAACCCAGCAATACCGAATTTTGGAGGTGTGCATACCTAACATCGCGAACTGGGCTGTTCAGAGATTTAATACGCTGAGCCACATTTAAAGATGGCAATTCATGTAAGACCAGTTCCATTGTTGTGTCATCACCAGAAGCAAACATGGGGTTCTTCTTCCCTCTATCAATTATAGCAGTTTTTGGAAGTCGGATGCCACTAACTTTGGCACAAGAAGCTCCTAGCTTCTGGTATCTGCTGCCGACTCTCCTGTAAAGAACATGAGAACCGTATACTGCTTGCTCCATTGTAGAAACTGGAGTGGGCAATACTTGAGAAGCAGCCATGTCACCAGAGATCTCCAGTTTAGGACGGAAAGAGGCAACTATGTCATCATTTCTATCTCCACAAGCGAGAGATATACAGATTCCTTGATTCTCTGACTCAGGGACCAAGCACGGCCTTCAGTGATAAATGAAACTCTATTATAAACATGGAATTCGTAAAAATTACAAGAAAATATCACAGAGCTTCAAGATAACTTTCTCAAACCAGCATGATAAATCACCAAAAGCATACAGATGATCCAGCTAAAATCTGTTTCAGTATAACAGATGCACTCTGCCCCTAAAATCCTTGAAATTTGGGGCATAGTCAAACATTCAAAGCACTCTTTTAGACCAGTGTGAAAAGTCAATTAAACAGACATTTAGTCCCGGCATGATCTAACATCTATAATTTAGAAGTTCTTATCACTTATCATTAGTGGACAATATAGTAGAGCTTCACGACAAACAATCTCTTAGACCAGCCTTAAAACTTAAAAGTAAACTAAGAAGTGAATAGTTGATCCCTGCACGATTTACATCCATGTAATTGACACTCTATCACTAAAATCTGACCCACCAACTACTCAACTCCTCTTAACATGATTCTGGACATACCCATGCATATTCAAACAATTTATGAGGAAAGCAATCATTTCTAGTACTAGAGCTAGCATGTCGAAAATCATAAAACAGTTGACATATGAGCAAAAAAAATTCTGCATTAAAAAGCAGCGAGCTTCTCTCTCAAGAAAAATAGGCAGTGACCTTTGCCCCTAAACCCTTTATATACCCTACATATTTGCAGAAATAGTTGATTGAACTGTGAACAAGGACCATAATAGATTAACAAGGTTAAAGTTCTCAACAATAAAAAGTAAGATTGTACTGTTGACAACTCAAGTAGTGAAAGTTCTTTGCAACTACTTCAAGATTCTTCCTAGCAAACCAATTCCAGAGCTTTGGTGTAGTGGTAAGTGCATTGCACATTATTGTATGGGCTAACCACACTTCACGAGTTCAAACCTTGCCACATGCAAAAGTGTAGCACTTAAGTGAAGAAGGGTAGAGGGGAGGACTTATTTATCCAACGAGTTCCAATCGTCCATCGACTGGTCCATGGAGGACTTCAGTTACGAAGAAAATGATACTTCCTAGCAACCCTTAACACTAAGGATTAAAGCCTTGCCATGGCTTCAGATTGTGAAAATATCAAGACACAAATTCATGCTGTCTACACAATAAACTAAGTCAATAAAAAACCAATGACCAAGTTAGATCCTTGAATTAGATGAGAAGGTAGTTGTTCTGATTAAGAGTATCTCTTAAACTAGACTGACAAATTGTCTGAACCATACAACTTTAAGTTTATTTCTATCAGGAAAAGGCGAAACATGATAACAAACAACTTCATGGAACAAAATATAATCAATCACCTCCCATGTATCATTCACTGAGAGTCTGAGACGCTGTCTGAAGATAATCTACAAGATCATTTTTCTGACCTTTCTTTTGAGATATTGGATCAGCAATTCATACTAGCAACTTAACTGTTTTTCCATAACAAAGCTTACATTCTCAAGAACCTACAACTCAATAACCAACTGGACTATTTAGTGAGCAGCAATTTGCGTTGAACACAATCACTCTTAATCTCCCCACAATATGTAAGCTATTATAAAAATATACTGAGTACAACCAGCACCTTCTTAAGCAATATCTCTTTCTAAAAAATCTGGAAAATGGTCAACTAAATGTCTTCAACCATTTCTTTCTTCTATCTATCCACTAGTGTATCTATTTCAAATCTTTTGAACAGGATGAATGAGTACCTAAAATATACTCAGAGACCAGAAAATGCAGGCTCCTTGAAGAATATCCCTAAGATCTTAATAATCAGTTAGGCTACTTTGAGAATATTGCTGAGATCTAAATTTGCAGTTAGTTAATGATTAAAAGTGCCAAGGTACAAGAATAATCTATTGAGAGATATTCCAAGGTGCAAATATTCTTGAGGCAGTTACTCGGCAAAGAGTCATTGGATCCTAACAGTTCTAAAGCTACAGTTAGGGATGGTGCAGCTCATAAGATATTAGATATTAAGGAAAAACTTATTCACCTCAAGAAGCAACAACTAAGTGAAATTTCGGAGAAGTAAGCATACTAGAACTCACCTTTCGTCAGTACTACCAAAGTTCCAGTGGCACAAGCCTACTGAAGATGCAGAAAGAACACTTCTAACGCCATCACCAAGTGTAGGAGATGTAAGGGAATGCACAGTATGAACAGGATTTCCTGTCAACCCCGTCATAGATTCCACTGGCCTTGTAGTTTGACGCCGATCAAATTGCAAAACCATGCCATTCTGCAAAAACAAAACTAAAAATACTCAAGAGAAAAATGAAGAGAGATACTAACTAATTTTTCTTTTGGATAAATAACAAAGGGGTCTCAAAACTGAAAGATAGACTAACTAATAAAACAAATAAATGCTCCCTCAATTTCAACTTGCTAGTCACTTTTGATTCTTTACTTGGCAAGTTGCCAAGCTATATGAGATATATATTCATTCGTATTTAGAAACTACATTAAAAGCTAATTTCAAAAAAAAAAAAATACATTAAAAGAACCATAAGTTGTAATTTTCTGCCATGTCAAATACTGAGAGAATCAATTCAGAATTATTAGTCAAACATCACTTTGTTTGACTCGCAAAAAATGAAAAGAGGCAACCATTTTCCAATAGATGGATTATGTGTTAGGACCTGTAAACCGGCATACATGTACTGCGAATTGTTGGCATCCCACGCACATGACCAAGGAACAGTCTGCATTTCCAAATAGACCAAAAAAAAGGAAGAATCAATTTAACTTTGGCCAATCATTAGAAGTTCAGAGAAAAAGTGATACTCTATCCGTTAGCAACAAACGCTTCATACATACAAGGACAAATAACAGTCACAAAATTGGAGGGAAAATAACAAAAGTAACTAAAAGATTATCATCATGAAGCACATTACTGAGAAAAAAGTCTGAAGACACACCTTCTCAAAGAAAAAAGTCGAAGACACATCTAAAAAATCATAGCAGCAGGGCATTTGGGGGCATGATGCACATGCAGTGCTTTTTGCAGCACAGGATATGCCTTTCTTACCTGGTAAAGTTTTAAACATGGAATCACCTTTGATGATTGTACGAGGTTGCCAGGGCTCTTAAAACTTCTTGCAATTACTTGACAACTCACATAGATTTAAATGCAATTTAAAGCAGCCTTGGACTTGAAAAACTCCTAATCTGCCAATTAGACTTCACCACAAATTTTTTACTATCATTCCAAGTACACTGTCTGTGATCTACCCAACATCTAGATGACAAGGAGAAAACACAATCTCATTGTCCAGACAAATGATGAAGCAGGCAGGATGTATTTAACTTTGGAGAATTCAACAGGCTTTAGTATGATAATCAACCACAAAGATAAGACGAAAACAAAACAATTATAAAACTGAGTTTTGCAGTCTATGTATTAGGAAGTTAGGGTAGAGCAAAGCTGATTGCTATTCTAAAGAAAATTGTGTTTTGTTGTCAACTCTCAAGTTGTAAATTGAAAGTAGCACTTCCACAGGATAAATAGGTGGGTGTTAAAGATCGTCTTCTGATGCTGATAGTGAAGGTCCACCCAAATCTAATACGTAACTCTGTAAATTTAACTGTGAAAATAAGGGACTCATGAGGCCTTAGCAATTACCAACTTACCATAAAGTGTGTAAAAGTACAGAAAAAATACTCCACAAGAACTATAAATCTAATGAACAATCATTCGAACAGAGAATTTAAGAGCTTATTGACCATAACAAAATATATAATACAATATCCAACAACTCTGGGGCAATTTTAGCTTTACACAAACTCAAGAAGTGAAAGCAAAAGGCAACTATAAAAAGAAGGCCTAGAATTATTACCGGTAAGTCGTATGTCAGAACAGTATGGTTGTTTTCAGAACTGCAAAAAGAAAGAACAAATAAATAAGATATTTACCAGAAGGAGAGCACAATACAGAAACTAACACAGAAATTTTTCAATCAAGTAAAGTATATTTTACTGTTATACAACAATTATTGGGCAGAAACTTGGGGGAGGTTATCAACCTAAGAACTGACAACTTCTTCCCTAAAGAAGCCAAGAGTATGACTCTATCATGAGGAGAAACATGCAAGTCCTTGATAGATTTCATGCTCACAGGAAGCAGAATGTCTTCTCTTTCATGCGGAGCCAACAGACTGATCTGCAAAAAGCAAAAGTAAAAAAAAAAAGTTGAAAGACAAATGCTGACTGCAAACCTTCAGAGAATTCCAATAAGGTGACCAATAAAATTTACTTTGGTAAGCATATGCTGTCCTCCCATTCCAGAGAGCCTTCTGGCAATTATCAAATTCTCACCATTGATGTCCACATCAAATAGGCGAGCACCATCAATCTGAATCTCTTTCTACAAACAGATAAAACATAAGGTTACTAACTCGACTAAGCTTCAGCCAATGGGGTGAGTTTGATAAACATATGCCAGTTCACTCCCAATATAAAACCAGTATGAAAAAAGAGGTAAGAGAAAATAAATGTCATGTTGGGCCAATAAGCAGGAAGGGGACAGGACAGCCTGTACTATTTTCTCAGTCATCTTGGTACACAAGTCGCAATAAATGTTGAACAACCATGGATTAAGGACGAACGATTTCTCTGCTGATACTATCAGGTACACAAGTTGCCTAGATGTGGAGCACAATGGATGAAGGAGTAATGATTTCTCTGTTGCTGCTATAAGAAGTCAACCTTAAAAAGAAACACAATGCCTATGGCTCAATTTTCACATTTGACAAGAACAGAGGAGATGGCAAACCTGCAAAAGAAAACTATTCGCATATTCACGTTTTGCAGATTCGCCGTTGATATTGCATCCTGCACTCATAGATAGGTACTGGAACATCAGCTTGATACTATGATACAACATTGCCAATATTTTCAATATCCCTAAGCAAAGATTTCTCATCGAAAGCTTACCAAAAACGCGTACAGATGACCTGCTTTGCATTTCAGTTGGCGAACCCTCAGTTGTTCTCTACAAAGAACAGATATGCAGTAAGCAATATGCTGCTTTGACGAACAAATGTTAACAGAGATATCTACGCCATTGCACTGGAACTTGTTATCCAAATTTTCTGAAGCCAAAAAAACTACAGAATTTTTTTTAAAAATCCAAAGAAGAAAGACTAAACTAGGAAAGGGGAACGAACATACACATTAAAGAATGTTACTAAAAAAGCCAAAAACAAGTACCTGATTTAACCAAAAAGGCATTGGAAAATGTCATATTCTGAAGAATGTTAAAAGGGAATGCTGGCACGAAAAGAGGACGATAATATGTTTTACAGAAAATGCACCGAAGACAATCCGGTCCTCCAGGAAGAGGTATGCAACTAATTTAGTAAAGGGGTGAATTTTCAAACTAGGAAAAGCAATAAGTAAAAAT
Source organism: Solanum lycopersicoides (assembly GCA_022817965.1). Taxonomy (NCBI): domain Eukaryota; kingdom Viridiplantae; phylum Streptophyta; class Magnoliopsida; order Solanales; family Solanaceae; genus Solanum; species Solanum lycopersicoides. The sequence goes on from CM040626.1 coordinate 1,932,676, forward strand.
ATGGATGAAGTAGGCAAAATCAGCTAGATCTGCAGACCATCAATAAAAGCTTAAACAAAATTTACAATGGGTGTTATATTAGCAACAATTTCACTTAAAAAGTGCAATACGCATGGGGGACACCCAACAAACCGGAGAAGTGATTCTGGAAATGATTTAATTTAATCCACCACTTACCCACCCACCCAAAAAAACAAAAAAAGAAACCTACACTACCGACCAAACTAAATAGATGAATTGAAGGAGGCTGATGCAAAGAAGAAGCACAGAAGAAATAGCACACAAGGTGAGACATACCTCTTTGAGGTGCTCCACTTGCTTATGTAACTCGGCTTCTCTCCTCCTCCACTCAATTTCTTTCTTACACCAATCAGTGCACTGCACATATTCAATGTGGTCTTATAATCACCATGAGAACATGCAAGGAAAAATGTAATAGCATTTCCAAAGAACTGAGAAAATTGCTTTCAAAAGTCAGGTTAAAACAGAAGTATCATTGCTGCAGCTAACCCAGGGTGAATTTGCTACCAAACAAAGCATAAGGTGACAGATGACTTGAATACCCATACAGAGAGAAAAGAAGCTAGTTATTAAAAGCAAACAATTATGGATTTGCATAGTGAAGAAGGTACAAGGTAGAGTAAGGTAAGGCCAACTAAAGTTTTGGTTTTCTTCTCCAATTCAAGGCATTTATTCTTTCCCTTTTGGTACAGTTGAAACATTATGAAGGAAGGGATTATTTCTATCTTATATATTTCTGTTTCATTTTAGATGATTACAAAAGCTAATGCAACTTCTTCATTGATATTCATCTTTCTCCTTGTGTTTCCAACTAAGAAACTGAGAGAAATTGCCCTAACCTATAACAACTATATAAGAAGTTTCCACAAACATACGTTAAGTTTATAGAATCTTGAGCAACTTCGTCCATTTGAAAACTAACAAATATCTTTAACTGCACTCATACTTTTTGAAGTGAGCAAAGGAAAATCTCACCCGAAGACGCGAAAAGATAACCATCTGACCATCGTCCTATTGTTTTTATTTTCTTTTTTTGAAGGTGTGGGTGAGTCTGTTAGGTCAGTCTGATATGTTTTCCTCAAGTAGTTTGTGTAGGTTACATGGAAAACCTTGAAGGTCTCCACTGTGAATATTCATTTAGATGTTAGATCTGAATTCTATCAGGAGATCGCACTGACTAAATCTAAAACCTTCATTATTTCCTCACCTCTTTTTCAAGAGAAAAACAACTGGCTTCAAGAGACCTAATTTTCTGCAAAAGAGGAAGGAGTTTGATCAGTATCTCATGGAGCAACGTTCACGATAAAAGCGTCAAATTGCAACCTTTTGAAGTTCTTCGTCAACAGCATGAAGTCGAGAAGCATAAAGTACTCGAATACCCTTCACTGTGCATTTCTTATTACACTGGGGGCACTGCAAAAGCACAAAAAAAAGAATGTGAAGGATGAACTTAAATAGGATCTTCAAATATTGTACAAAACAAGGACCAAATTATTATAAAAAATACCTTTCCTAACCTTCCTTTTTGTTTCAACCACTTCTTGATACACGACAAACCATATAAATGCCCACAAGGAAGACAGCTGCAAAAGATTAGACACCGGAAGACAATGAAGCATTAACACTTGAAATATATATTTTCAATTATAAGTCGTATATCTATCAATCAATCAGCTAAACCTCAACTTCACTAGTTTGGTCAACTGTACGGATTATCAATATACGTTGAACTTTATTTGGGTCAAGAATCATTACATTACTAAAATAAGTCATGTTCCGCGTCAAGTTGGGAATTCTCTCAAACTAAAAATTCTGTGAAATACCAAACTTACCCCTACAGTGACATGTTGTAAGTATCTAATCTTGCTGATGCCTAGATCTGTGAAAGAAATGTTGTGCTGGAAAACTGGAAGAAGAAGGAGAAAGTGTAGAGCTTGGAATGTCGTTCATTTAGCATTGATATGGATCATTTGGAGAGAGAAATAAGAGGGCTCTCGAAGGGGTAGAGTTGATTTTTGGGAAGTTGAGGAGAAGCCTCCGGTCCCTTATTGATTTTTGGGCTTTGGCACACCCATTTAGTGCCGGGTAACATGCCCGGGTTGTATAGAGGATTGGGCGTCTTTTGTAGAGAATCATGTAGTGTTGTAGCCTTGTAGGTTCTTTACTTTTTGGTATACTTGTATTAGGCCGTTTTAGGCCATTTTACTAATATAATTGATGACATGATTATAAAAATGCAAGTCTCTAACCATAATTTTAATAAATTGTATGAGTCTTTTATTTACATTGTATGTTTTTAGCTCTAACCACATTGATTTCAAGAGATGATAAGACTTTTGTGACAACTGCTCACCGTGTATTTTAGGTCTACTTCATATCCTTTCGATACCTTTAATCATGATATTTGTCAACCTACTAACCAATGCATGGTATGCAGAACATCCACAAACAAAATCAAACAACCTTCCATCAATTCATCCTCTATGTTTATGCACCATTTGTAGGATGTGAACCATGTTCATTCAACTGTCACTTGTCAAAAGAACAGAAAACCAAGTGCTTCAACAGGGAGGGTGATAATAGTTTTAGATGAAGTAAAAAAGCTTCACTGAAAGCATCAAGAAGATGCAAAACAGTAGTATGGTCGAGGCTACGAAAGATATTGAATTAGCTTATTTACATACATAGCCATTCTAAGACCAAGGAGTTAATAGGGTGCAAAATTTTGTTAGAGGAATCTACGAAGGACACATCGGGCCAGCTACATAAATACAAAAGACATCTATAGTATTAATAAAGTTGTCTTGAGGAGACAAGTGTTACAGCCACCATCAAAACATCTTTGTTCCTTTCAATCCATAAGGAGACATGTGCCACCAGCCCACCATGTAGTATTCATTCGAATTTGCATGAATACGCATTACAATCAAGCCAATTGAAACAACCCACTGACCTAAATTTAGTACGAACTTTTTCATCTTCAAGGAAAACTAAACAGAAGTCTTCTACAACATCTAATTTTTCTTTCGAGGATATAGCGCTTTCCTCAAGTTCTCAAAAAAAAACCGCTGTTTTTACAAATCTTATTTCCCTTTTACATGTTGAACTGAACTGATTTTTTTCTTTTTTCCCAGAAGATGAAGGTTTTAAAACAACATTTTCAAAGATCTTGAGAACAAAAAAAATACAGAACAAAAACAACATACATTGTGCTATATCATTCACCTGAGGCTTCTTTTCGTCTGTCTCACTATTGAATGTAGATGGTTCTACACTCACTTACAGGCGTAGCACGTTCAGTTATGCTAAGCCAGAACTCAACATTACTATTGTAAACTGTAATCTGCAATCCCTAGCTATGTATAAAATCTTATAATATGTACAACTGTTTTTTTTTCAAAATCAATATTGTTCCAAATTAAATTCAGGAGAGTAGATATTGTATATTCATTCATGGTTGTTTGCTACTGATGTTCATCATGATTTAAAAAAATTATCTACATTGAAGTACAAGGAAGTAAATTACTGACCAAATTTGGTGGTCACCGTCATTTGTCCAAGCTTCCATGCATATAGAACAAAACAATCCATCAATTTCACTTCGATTCCACTCCTCTCCTACAACGCCTTCTTCCTTATCAGCATTTTGCGACGCCGTTTCCTCTTCTTTGCTCCTACTCGTATCATCTCCACTTTCCACAGCAGAATTATCCAAATTATCAACATCAATCACCCGCTCTGGAGATGAAATTCTAACAGCACCACGATCTCCATACAAAACCCTACGCAACGTCCTCCTTCCAGTACTCGACCCTTCTTCTTCCTCCTCCTCCTCTTCCTCCTCTTCTTCTTCTTCATCTTCTTCTTCTTCATCTGTCTCTTCTTCTTCCTCTCTTTCTAACAAATAAAAATCACCGGCGGCGAGTTCACTCTCGTCGGCGCCGCGGCCGCCAATTTGTCGGAGAAACCTCTCGTAATCGGGATCTGTACCGTCACTGTCGCCGGCCATCGCCGTTAAATTATGCACCGCTTCGGCTATCCTTTTTTCCCCCAATTTTGCTCAATTTTAGGTACAAAGTGAGTGCCGGAAACAAAAAAAAAATGGAGGGAATACACACTCTTTAATACGCAAATTGAAACGCCTTTTAACTTTTCATTTTACTATAAACAAAATGATAAAAATAACATTTATATAAAAATAATTTTTCGATAGATTCTCGTCTCAAATATAATAATTTCAAATATAAAAAAATTATTACAAAATTTTACTCTTTCATCAAATACTTAATAAATGATATCTTAGAAAGATGTATTTAAAGAGAAATGGAATAAGTATGTGAAATATATATGTTAAATGAACTAATTAAATAATTACACATATAATCTAAACAAATTATTAGTAAAAAGAGAAAGTGTGTGAAATATACACGTCAAATAAATTAATTAAATAATTATATTTATATTTAGAATATTTTTTTAGTAAAAAACAAAAGAAATATATCAAATAATTACACGTGTATTTAAAAAAAACTGAGAAAAGATATAAAATATACACGTCAAATGAACCAATTAAATAACTACATGTGTATTTTAAATAAATTTTAAACAAAAAGAAATTGATCAAATACATAAAATAGACATGTCAAATGAATAACAAATAACTACACGTGTAGTTTAAATATTTTTTTAGTAAAAAACATGAAATATACATATTAATCGAACGAGTTAAAATTAAATTTCTTTTCCCGAAAAAGAAAAAAGAAAAACAGAAAAAGTGAAAAAGAGAAAACAAAGTTTTGTATGAAATTTATCAAACATTAATCTAATTGCTATAGCAAAATATCTTTATACAACACATATAATATAATTTAACATGAAAAAATAATTTCAAAAAAATAATAACCTTATAATAAAATATTTTCAAAAAAATACTATTATTTATTAAAAAGAGATCTAAATTAACTAGCTCATAAAATTTGCTAATGGGCCGACCCGACCCGACTCGACCCAAATACTTTTGGATCTCCTTCAAAAAGTCGACTCCTTTGACCCGAAAAGTAGAACAAAAGTCATCTTCTTCTTCACACAAAAACAAACCAGAAATCTAAGAACACAAAGAAAAAAGTATTTTTTTTAAAACAAATCTTTAAAAAAAAAATGGTAAGAATCAAAATCTATAGTTTCCCCAAAATCTTCAATTGAATTTCCATTAATTTATGTATACCTTTTTCTTAATTTGATTTGATTTTTTTGCAAAATTTGTAGGTTTGTGTAGCTTGCTTAATACCACTGTTCCTAGTCCCGATCGTTAATTTATTACCTGTTCTCTTCCATATTCTCATGGTAAGATCCTTTAAAAACTTAATTAATTGGTTAATTCTGATGTTTATAGTGTTAATTTGTATTTTTTGGGGGATTTTATAGGCGAAAGTTTATAGAATGTGTGGGAAGGAGTATCAGAGACCAGAAAGAGCACCTCCAGCTTGTCCTTTTAAACCATCAGCTACTAAACCCAATAATTCTGTAAGTTTTTTTTCGTTTTTTTTTTCGATTATAAAGGTGTGATCTTTTGCTTAGATGTGTTGAGCTGAGGGTCTATTGGAAATAGTCTCGTTACCTTTGAGGTAGGGAGTAAGGTTTGTGGATGGTTTACGCTCCCGAGAGCGCACTTTGTGGGACGACACTGGGTATGTTGTTGTTGTTGTTGATCTTTTGGTTGGATGTGTTTGGCTTGCTTGAAAAATTTGGAAGATGCTAAATTCGATAATTTTGTAAGTTGTTTGATTGTAAAGGTGTGATCTTTTGCTTAGATGTGTTGATTTGCTTGAAAAACTTGAGAGGTTCTATAAACTTAGTAATTTTGTGAGTTTGTTAGATTATAAAGGTGTGATCTTTTGCTTAGATGTGTTGATTTGGTTATAAAATTTGCATGCTACTAAACCCAATAGTTATGTAAGTTGTTTGATTGTAAAGGTGTGATCTTTTGTTTCAAAGTGTTGACGAAATAACTACAACATACATGGAATCCCGCAAGTGGTGTGTGTGGAGGGTAGAGTGTACACCTTACCCCTACCTTGGGAGGTGTAGAGAGGTTGTTTCAAGTTCAAGGTGTGATCTTTGTTTAGAAATGTAGACTTGCTTGAAAAACATGTAAGCTAATAACCAAATAATTCTGTAAGTTGTTTGATTGTAAAGGCGTGAACTTTTGTTTCCAGGTGTTGATTGCTTGAAAATCTTGTAAGCTAATAACCCTATAATTCTTAAATTCTGTAAGTTGTTTGATTGTAAAGGCGTGATCTTTTTTTAAAAAAAGTGTTGACTTGCTTGAAAAACTTGTGAGCTGCTAACCCAATAATTCTGTAAGGTGTTTGATTGTGAAGGCGTGATCTTTGTTTCAAAGTGTTGACTTGCTTGAAAAACTTGTAAGCTACTAACCCAATAATTCTGTAAATTGTTTGATTGCAAAGGCGTGATCTTTTGTATAGGCGTGTTGAGTTGAAAAACATGTGAGCTACTACTAGTATTTTAAGTTTTTTTATTGTAAAGAGTGACTTTTGTTTCGAAGTGTTGACTTGCTTGAAAGATTTGTAAGCTACTAAAACCCAATAATTCTGTAAGTAGTTTGATTATTAGGGCTTCTATAAGTGGTAGCATATAATAGGTAGGTTTGGTAAAACCCAATAGTTTGTTCTAAACTCTGTATTCTGTTAAAAAATCATCAAATATGTACAAAAATTATATTCAGAACCGAGTTACTAACACTGTGGCCGTTTCCCCTTAAAGTTCAAATCCTGGCTCCACCTCTATTTTTGTTTCACAGCTTGTTTGCTTGCTTGGAAAAGTTTGTTCTTGTTGAGAAATATGTGAACTAGATGATCTTGGTTAGAATGATTGAAATTCACTTGTGCCTGTGTGTGTATACACATGCATACCTGAATAAGCTGCTCAGAGTGTTTTGAAATTCATTGGTGCCCACACGCATATCCTTACACACACATGCCTGAGTAAGCGGAATAAATTCATATAGCCAACCAAACAAATTGGATTGATGCTAGTTGATTGATATAAATGTGTATGTGTGTGTTTTGGGTGGTTGATTGTATCTTTTGTTTTGGATTTGTGGTGAACAAGTTGTTTGAAATTTGGATATAGGAAATGCAAAATCGCTTAGATTTCTTCAGGAAAGAGTTGTTTTCGTTGAAGTTAATGACCTCCTTGTACCTGTTATACTGTTTTATCTGGGGAAGTATCAAGTTATGGTGCATGTGATTGTCTGAATACCCCGATGGTATTTTACTATGTTTTGATGATAACATTTAGAACATTATGTTTTTCTAAAGATGAATGTAAATGTGTGAAGTATGGGTTTAAAAATCAATATGCTATATCTTTGAGGACATTCTGATGCACATGATGCTAGAACTCGGGGGATTTAGGTGATTGTGGTTTATTCTTGTCCTCTTCCAGATCTTCATGATATTGAGTACCATGAAACCAAAGAACAATGTTGAATGAAACGTTTAACCCACAATGAAGAAAACGCCAAGCCGCCAACAGAACTTAACTTCAATCATAGTCTTTGTTCGCAGTTGGGGTTCTTGTGTATACTTTTTGTTCCATTTCTCTCATTTTAATGGTAGACAAAAATAAAGAAACACGATATATATTTGGAAAGAAAATCTGGGTCGTTCTGTTACCTTTGTAAAAAAAAAAAAATCTGGGTCGTTGTTGACTTGTTTCTTATCCAATCAGCTCTTAAAAGTATGCTGAAAATTTTCTATCAAATTTGTCCTATTTGCCGAGGTTCAAATGGAAACACTCTTCTCAAATGATCTATCGAGTTTAAGCTTTGGCACAGTACTTGGTAATGCGTTTGATGAGGTTTAAGGGTTCAGTTCTTATGAAATTAGGCTGTAGATATGACCCTCAATGTGGTTGAAATATTACTCTGAGGAGACAGTGTAGAACTACCCTTTTAACCGAAAACTTAAAAAATCCTGCATTTTGGTTCACATCCTCCCGTGACATGTTAGACCTTAACTTTTTCTGCTCCTGTTTAGTTGTGGTTCCCGTGCATTGTGGGAGCTTGGTATACCGGGTTGCCGCTTTTTTTAAAAATAAATAAATTGTGGATCGAAATGAAAAATAACTTCCTTACTTTTTCATTTGAGACTCTCCACTGGAATGATCCTTTTGTGTTTCATTCACACTTTGAAGTTTGTTTCCTACACTTGTTAAAGTTCAAATCTTCTTTCCCCTGTTTATTTATGGATTTAATTCCCCGACTTCAAATTTTCTTTCCCAAATTCATATTGTAACGTTCAACAAAACCGACTGGAGTTTTGTTGCAGGAAATACTCAGATTATGTAGAGCTGATCAATCTGTCACAAACTAGCTACGAATGACCTTCCGAATCTCAAGAGATAAGGCTGAGACTGTGCATTGTTTATTTCCCATTAGTATACTCTGTTTGCTCTACTCTTGAACTACAACAATTTACCTTGACCACGATATCATGCACCTCTAGAAAAGTTTCTGCTCGGAACTACAGTTGTTGCATTGCCTCTATTGCTTTTCAACATCAGGAGGTAATACCCTACGAGATGTTTGGTAGACGCACATCACGAGTTTGAAATCTACATATTGAACCAAGTCTAGTATTTAGATGGAGAACGCTATAGTGACTGGGCCACCGAGTTTCAAAGTTGAACTGGTTTCTAGGTCATCAAAAAGAAGAACAAAAAACTACAGTCATCGAATTTGCATCAGCTTTGTTCTTGGCTTCTTGCTACAAATTATCATATATTATGCTTTATTCTATCTAGACACCTCGCAATATTACCTTTTCTTGGGGGGTTTTGAGACAACTACTAGTAGTGTATGTTCATTGCATAATTGATCATAAGAAAATCAAAATATGCAGATTGGGCACTTCTTTATGCCTAAAGCTGTTTTATTCCAAGGTAGTATGAGCATATGATATCAAGTGAGGAATAAGTGAGTCTTCACTATTTGCTAAAAAGCTTTTCATAAATATGATAAAAGAGAATAACAGTTACCTATGTCAAAAAAAACGATAGAAGAGAATATATTTGTTCAAATCTGTATTCAAGTTCATGGAAAATAGTCTGTTTATGGTCTCTATAGGCAAAGCTAGCTGAGTTTCTAGATATGCCTTTACTACGTATTGCATGCTAGTCAAAAACTCAAAGATCGCACCTTCACTTTTGTTTTCTTAACTATTTGACGTTAATGAACCTTCAGAGCTATCTGAACCTATTTACATACATTGTCACTAAATTATGGAATAAAAAGAAGGATACTGTTTCGGAATCCTGGTGAATGGTATAGTTCCCGTGACATCTTTTAAATTTTCCATTTGCTAATAGATTATTACACTACATGTAGTTTGAGCTTCTAAACTAGATCAATCTATGGCCTGTTTGAATAACTCGGAAGAAAAACTGGAAAAGGAAATATAAAGATTTCTTGCATTCATTTATCAATGGAACAAAAAGTTTGTTAGTAACTTCTAGAAATGGTGGCTACACTCGTCTTTGTGCCATTTGAACTAACGTTACATCCTTTCGTTCATCTTATTTATAACGTTAATCAATATCTCAGTATAACAAAACACATTGTGTCTAACAGGTTACCGGAGAAGAACCAAGTCCTGGCGCCCCCCATCCTGTACCTAAGGCAGTTGGAGTGGATGATTCCAAGCAGGACTAACTTTTGAAGTTGGAAACTTCGACTGTATTGAGCAAATTACATATCGGTTACGTCTTCTTTGAGACTATGCAGGTTCTCCTAGCCATTGTAAAATGATATTGTGTGCTACCAATATCATCTTGGTTATAATTTAGTTTGTGGAGATTTGGATCATATAAACTGGACCTTCTAAAACATTTTTCTTGTTAACTTGTAAATCTATGTTTAGACACATGACATCTGATTGTGTCTTTCTACTTTATAATCTTTCTTCAGTTGTGCTATGTATGTGTGATAGTGCCATTCTTATGTCAATCACATAAAAGTGACAATTTGGAGATTCCAAATTCGATTTTGTGAGAATAGTGGTGTTGAGTTTCTCGACTCTTATACTTAGGACTGGTCAGTTATTTTTCTCGATGAGGTGGGGAAGGGATATAACTCAGAGGTAGAGTGTCACGTTGACGTTGTGGAAGTGATGCACAATAAAGAGAGGAAAATCTTATTTTCATTTTGTATATTGTGTATCATTTTCTTGCATAACTGGCAAGTGAAAATCTACCATAAAAGATTTTTGTGGGATCATTTACAACTGGCAAACTGTATCTGCAGTTTTTGAGGACCATTTTGATGAATTTGATTTGTTTTTTCTTGCCCCATGTCTTTTGATAGTTGTGGACATGTGGTATTTATTGAATTTGATTTAACTAATGGATAAAAAAAAGGTTATCTTTTGCCAAAAGGTGAAAGGGATAGGTTTGAGTCGTTTTTACGATAACAATATACTCAGTGTAATTTAACATGTTAGAACTTGGGACGGTGGTATGTATGCAAGCCTTACCTCTACTTTGTGAAGGTAGAGAAAGTTATTCCACTCGAGTCGTTTTTGTTAGGATAATTTTAGGGTTATCAAGTTAATGACAATTTTCTTAAGGAGAACATGTTGAAGTTTAGGTCACGTGATTACAGTGACGAAGCCAGAAAATTGAAAATTTATTATCAACGAAGGAGTTTAGGGTGATACTTTTACCTCGCTCACTTAAAATATGGTGCAAAGTCTTGATTGTTGAGCGATAAACTTTGATCCGATTTTTCAATACTTATGATGGTGGGAGATAGTAGATAGATATTTAGTCGAACTTTATATTTTAAGTGATAGCATGTGCAAATCTACAAGTTGATGTTAACTCACATGTTTGAGTTTCAAATGTCTACCACATCCACTTGATTTACCAAATTCGAGATCTATTTTTTATTCTGTATTTGAAAAACGCAAGATGATCTGGATATTATCGTTCCGAAAAAGGGGAGTGGGGGTGTCATGTGAATAAACAAATTTGTTATAAAAATAAATTTAGGTTGAAAATATTATTGAATAAATAAATGGGTTGGTGAGCTATTGGTCAAAATATTTTCAGTGTATTAAGATCTTGATTGAAATTTAGGTGGATATTTGTTGAAGAAAGCTCTAAGAAAGTTCAAAGTTTGTCACCTTATTATAAAAATTACTATAATATTTTTAATATTTCTTAATTTCTGATGAAAAGCTAGTTAGTATTTATTTTTTACTTTTTAAAATTATGGTCAATTAATGATGGTGTAACTGATTAATCAAATGAAGATGCAAGGAATTTTCCAAGTAATTTCTTTATTTTATTTTTTCTAAGTTGTTTTGGATGAAATATAATTTCTTATATTATGAGTTAAAATGTTAGTATTATGAATAAAATCTCGTATTAATTAATAGTTGAGAAAAAAGAAGAAGAAAGAATTAGAAAGATCCGAAGATATATGTAAATTGTGATTTTTTTTTTAAAATCTAAAAAAATATTTGAGCATATTTTAAAGTGATTAATATCACGCTATGTAATTAAAAGTATTTTAAACTAATTAAACTTGGTAACAAATATCTAACCCTATGTATGAGATGAATATGAAGATGATAGAATGATGTCATAGATGACAACTTTATTGTTTTTATCTATTTGCAAATTGATTTACTATAACTTTATTAGAGCTTTCATAAGGTGATGAATATTCTGAAACTTAATTTGAAGGAGAAATTATAATGTGTACGAATAAAATTTCATATTAATAATAATAATAATAATAATAATAATAATAATAATAAAGCAAAAATTGTGACGAACTTGACCCAAAACAAATAAGTTGGAGGGGTGCAATTCATATATCCATGGGGTTGAAACAACTCCGTCCAAAATTTGCTGGTGAACTACAAATCTTGACGGAGACGAATGTAGAATTTGAAATTTATGAATTCAAAGTTTATGGTATTATAAATGTTCGATAAACTCTTCAATATATATTTTAGATTAAAATTATTAAATTTTGTCGAATAATTCATATTTGCGATGCTAGATTTTCCCATTAATCACTCATGATTCTATAGGTTAATGAAGTAAAATAGGATAATTAAAATTAGTTAGGGGAATTTGTTAGCTTTGAGATACATTTAAAATTTTGATAAAAAAGAGAAGTACAATTATTTTAAAAGTAAAGATGTAAATTAGACATTTTTTTCCAAACTTAAAATAGTCCAAAAACTCCAAATATAACCTTACTACCTACCTGAAAATATCTTAACTTTGGGGAATTAAATATCTAAAAATGGGTCCTAAATATTATAATTAAATTAGTGGTCCCTAATTAATTTTAATCCGTGAAAGCATAAAATTATTTTATATTTTTTGGTAAGTTATGGTTGTTCCACGTGCTAATTAAGAATTAGATCTCCTTAATCTCCTCCTAATTCACATATCTTTTTTCTCAAAAAAATATGTGATTAAGAAATCTTTGTCCATATTAATCATGTAAAATATTATAAATTTCATTATCACAAAGAGGGGATTGGGGGATAATTTATCAAATTGATATGACTTTTAGGTATAATTGGCCTTTCAATAAGCATGAAAAGCTCAGACATTTGTTTTTAAAAAAATAAATTAGTATTCTGTATTCGTATTAGAATTTCAATAAATTTAAATTGTGACATATAGGATTCATTTAAGAGGGATTTCTTTTTTATATTTAGAGCTTGAATTTAAAATTACTTATTTAAAATGAAGGGATACTATCCTTGGTGGTTCTACATTGGCGTATAAATATTCATTTGTGTGACAGATATAATTAAGTAAATAAAATTATGTTATTTTTAATGTCTTGAATTTTTAGATGAGATAATTAGTTAATCACATATTTCAACATGTATCAAAGTAGATAAAAGTTTATATTTGAATCTCGTCATTATTTATTATCAAAAAGTAATTTTCGCGTGTCTGTTTCATGAAAAATATATTTTTTGCTTTTACGTGTGAACCATGAGAAAATTCGTTACTAGTTTGAATTTTTTGAACTTGAACTTGCAATTGTTTTTCTTCCAAATAATTTTCATATTTACTTGGTTCATAAAAAATACGTTTCTTGCTTTTATACGTGAACAAAATGAAAATTTATTACGAGTTTGAATGTTTGAATTTGAATTTGCAAAATTTCTTCTTCCAAATGGTTTTCACGTATTAGGTTCATGAAAAATACCTTTATTGCTCTTATGTGTGAACAAGATGAAAATTCATTATTAATTTTATTTTTTAATGTTAACTTGCAATTATTTTTGTTTCGAATAATTTTTACTATTCACGTTCTTGGTTCATGAAAATATGTTGTTTTCCTTAAACTTGACAAGATGAAAATTCATTACGAGTTCGATTTTTGTAATTGAACTTGAAAATATTTTTGTTATGTGTTTGGTTCACTAAACATATGTTTGTTGCTCTTACGCGTGAACAATCATTACTAGTTTGATTTTTGAATTTGAACTTGAAAGTTTTTTTGTTCCAATTTTTTTTTTACATGTCTAGGTCATGAAAAATGTGTTTGTTGCTCTTACGCGTGAACAAGGTGAACATTCATTACTAGTTTGATTTTTGAATTTGAACTTTCAATTTTTTTTGTTCCAAATAGTTTTCACGTGTTTAGTTCGTGAAAAATACATTTGTTGTTCTTACGTGTAAACAAAATGAAAATTCATGACTAATTTGATATTTGAATTTGAACTTATTGCAATATTTTTTGTTCCAAATAGGTTTCACGTGTTTAGTACATGAAATTTACATTTGTTGCTCTTATGCGTGAACAAGATGAAACTTCATTGTTAATTTGATTTTTGAATTCGAACTTGTAATTTTTTTTGTTTCAAATAGTTTTCACGTTGTTAGTTCATGAAAAATACGTTTTAACTTTTATACTTGAACAAAGGCTAAAAATTCATTACTAGTTTGAATTTTGAACTTAGAAATTGAAAAAAAATTAATTCTTCCTATTTCTTTTATTTATTTATAGATTAGATTTGAGACTCTTTTTCAATATTTTAAACTAAGATCTTCAACTTTAAACTTTTATTTTTTTTATAAAAAAAATTTTCATGACTGTTTGTCTGTTTCCCCCCTGAAATCTACCTTTATCTAATATAACTTCAAAAAAAAATTTAAAAAAAATCAACTTTCAAACATTTCTTTTCAAGTTTTCAAACAAATTAATGGCATATATATATGGATTGTATCTTTATAAATTAGCTTACATCTACAACCAAATAATTACCTAGAGAAGAGTTCATTTCCCATTTAAGAGTTTCAATATATATAAATTATTGGAATATAAAAGTAGTGTAATTAACCCCTAAAAATATAAAAATGAGTCCTTAATTAGTAAAGTTTTGTATAAATAAGAAGAGAGAAGTGCTGAAAAAATCCTAAATTTGACGCAAATTATTAGTGTTATCCTTGAACTATCGACAATCTCAAAAACACTCCTCTACTTGACTAATTAAACTTGGATATACCCCGATCACCCCTGATTTGCCACAAGACATAACAAGTGGTCTCAAACAGGGCATGTAATCTTAATAAAAAGCTGAAAGACGTGTTGAAAATATCCTAAACTTGGCGAGAATTTAGGGGTGTATTTCACTTATGGTGTGAGATCAAGTTTCCGAGTATATTTAAGTTCATTTAGTCAAGTAGAGGAGGTGTTTTTAAAGTTGTCAATAGTTTAGAAATGAACAAAAATTCACACCTAATTTAAGAGTGTTTTCAATACTTACTTTTTCTGATGTTTAAATATCAATTTTGTTTAGGCAATTGAGTAAACTTCATAAATATACTTACAAATAACAAAGTCATAAAATTGCATCATAATTTGATTATTTAATTTCCATTTGTTAAGTTATATTAAATGTGAAAGCAACTAACATCCTTATTATAGGTGAGCTAGTCATAATCTTTCATTTTCTTTTTTCACATTTGAGTAGACAATTTGTCCAATAACTAAAAGGTGAACATATTTCTTTATAACAATCTCAAAGATTCTTGTTGATTTTATGAGTTAAAAATCTCTATCTTGAGGTTACATGATTTTCCTTTTAGCTTTATATCTGATGTTTAATATTTATTTTGAGATTTAATTTATCGTATTAAGAAAAAATATTTTAATTAACGAAAGAAATATCTATTAAAGACGATATTATTTTCAAAATTCAAACTCAAAATTTTATAATTAAAAATAAAAAAACACTTAACACTATATTATATTATATTATATTATATGTGTAGACAATTTGTCAAATGTCTTAAAAGCAGACATGTTTCCTTGTAGCAATCCCAAAGATTTATAGTGATTTTATGTTGTAAAAGTCTCTATCTTGGGGTCTATATAATTTCTTTTAAATAGAATATATGCTATTCGTTTTGAAATATAATTAATTAAATTTACATCGAGATTGCTACTTCTTAAAATTGAAGTGCTTCCTATATAAGACAGTCGTGGAGTCGATTTTTTTTTAAATGAGTTAAAATATTGAGAAGTAAATATACAAAGAAATAAAAAAATATTCATAATTATATATACATAGAAAAAATATTTAAACTTTGTATATATATAATTTTTGTATGTATGATGTAATTTTCCAATAAAAAGTTTGAAGGAACTCTTTATAATGTTTTAGTTACTAGCTTCACTCTTGATTACATGCAATATTATTTTGAAGGCTCGAATTCGAAATATTTAATTATTTAACGGTAGTCTATAGTGGTGTGTCCACATGATTTATTGCTCATTGACTAAGTTCCAATATTTTCTTTTATTGTATACTTGTGTTGTACCAATTACCTTGTTGCATTTGCCACCTTTTTATGGGACATTAGGATAATTTTTTTTTCCATTTGTGGCAATAAAATAAAAAAGAAATCGACTCTATATATGTTGGTAAATATCTCCCTTGTTATATGATATATTAGGATGTATTTTTTTATTTTATGTAGCATTAGTTGAGATTACCAAAATTAAAGTATTTTTAAAGCAAGGTAATACTTTAATTTATTATATGTAGATGAAAGCAATAAAGAACATAATTTTAATTCAACAATAATTTCTAATAGATTTAAGAAGAAAAATTCACTAAAAACCAAAACTATTTCTTTTCTTTTTTTTGCTTTTTTGTGTATAAATAAAAGAATGGGCAATTTTTTTTTAAAACTTTTAAAAAAACAAAATGTTAGATAAATAAGTCATTTTCACCATAATGATTATATATTTATATTTATTCCCAATTTTAGCTTTTTGGTATCACACGTCCATTTGTTTTGTTTTTGAATTGTATCTTATCCCTCAGATTAATGAAATATCCCAATTTTCTAGTTTTTTAGTATACAAAAAGTGAACTTTAAGGGGCTGTTTGGTTACTGGTTAGAGTTATGCAGGTATTGGTTATGCAGGGTTTAGTTATGCAAGTATTAGCTATGCAGGGTTTAGTTATGCAGGTATTAGTTATGCAGGATTTAGTTATGTAGGTATTAGTTATGAATGTATTAGCTATGCAAGGTTTAGTTATGTAGGTATTAGCTATGTGGATATTAATTATGTAGATATTATTTAATTACGTAGAGATTACAATACATGAGTTATTAACTATTATTATTAAATTTGTTTTAAATTATTAATATATATTATTTATAAAATAATAATAATACATGCTAATAAAATGTGAAATATATTGACTAATATATAATGCTAATATTTGATTAGCATATGTACCGTTAAAAAATATACAATCAATTTCTAATATTAAAAAATATTTATATTTGCATAAATTAATCAAAACGGTAAGTAGAAATAAAAATAATCTATATATAATAAGAAATAAAAACAACACATGTTGATAGGAAACAATATAGTTTCCAATTAAAAAAATAAAAGAAATTAAAAGAAATAAAAATGGTCTAATTTTTTTTTAAAAAAAACAACACATGTTGATAGGAAACAATATAGTTTCCAATTAAAAAAATAAAATAAATTAAAAGAAATAAAAATGGTCTAATTTTTTTTAAAAAAAAAACAACAAACCTATATATAGAAAAACAATAAAGTTTCGAATTAAAAACAATAAAATAAATTAACAGGGTAAATATGTAATTTATCACTTTAATACATGTATAACTAATACCCACATAACTTATTCCACCTTCTACCCTGCATAACTTTATACATAGATTCCCTCATAAGTTATGTTGGTATTAATTATGTAGAACTACAAAAATGCAACCAAACATTGTATAAGTCATGTTGACTTTTCAACCTAATAAAACTTTTACCAAACATAGTAAAACTAATGTAATGTTTTATACATGAATAACATGTCCTCTTATACCGTAACCAAACGGTCCCTAATTTCACAAGGATAAACATATTTTTTTCATGAAATATTTATACCAAATTAATTTAATTCATCGTGGTTAAATAATTTTGATAAAATAATAATATGTATTAATTAACCATGAATAGTGATAAATATAAATATACGTACAAACACATGTCATGTCTCTGTCATGTTTGTATGTATATATTAATTTGATGTAAAATTAAATTCTCGATAAATTATTTATATATATAATAAGTGATTTTTTTAAAAATATAATAACATAATCTACGTTAAATTTAACGAATTCTGTCGAAATCGAAATTGATATACTAGCTTCACCCCCTAAGTATAAATAAGTGAACAAGTGTAAGCTTCGCTGTCCGATAATATGGAGTACTGACCACACCGAGGTGATAAAATTTTAAGATTTAACAAGTGCTTATCGTCAAGGACAACTTGATATTATTTGCACACCAAATCTTAAACCATGTCACTAATAATCGCTTTCATCTTGGTAGCATTCAATGGTTTGAATAATGTTGGGCCAAAATTAATATTTCTTAAAATATTTAGATGGTGAAATATATATATATATATATATTGATATATTATTAACAACGATTATATTATTATTATTGATATATATATATATATATATATATATATATATATATATATTACTTGATTCTTAAAAATACTATATCGTCCTCATTAACAAGCATTTTATATTTACTTGTATTCGGTGTTATATATGATATATATCAATAATAATAATATAATCATTGTCTTTATTAACGAGATTTGAGAATATATATATATATATATATATATATATATATATATATATATATAGTTTTACTCTTACCTTGCAGAGATAGATAAGAGTAATATTTAAAAACAAAAAAACCATGTACAATTTTATTTTGTTTTATTTTTTAAAATAACACTATATACCATGAAAAAAATACATCAACTATAAATTAATATTAAATAAATACATTAGCAAAAGGGATATATATGAATCTAATTAATTAAATCATAGTCCTCACACTTTAACACAACATTTTACATTATAAACATGCATATTTTTTTTTTTTTTGTATTTTATAATGTGAATAACAATGGCACCAAAACCCCACTTGTAAGAGAGCTTTTATTAAATATACTAAAGTTTCAATCTCTCATAACTCATTGTCAAATAACTATTATTTTTTAATAGCCACCATAAGAACTATATCACATAATAGATCTAGTTCACACTTTATTTTATTTTTATGTTTTTCTATTTATGTGTCATTTTATCAACCTTAACACAATCTTATGGATTTATTTTTGAACAATCGTATTATCGACTATCAAGCATTTTAATTTTATCTCATTTTAGATCACTTTATATTTTGTTGTAAGAAGTAATCGATTTTGTAAATTTGCCTCACTTTATAATCGTGAAGCGACCCCTCACTTCACGTTTCGTTGCAAGAAACGACAACTTCTATGAAGACGCCTCAATCTCACTTTATGGTCATGAAATACATTAAATTTTGTATCGCTTCACAAGATAAAACACTTAATTTTTATAATATTATTTCAACAACGTCTGTTTATTATAATTTTTTTATAATACTATTTCAAAAGCCTATATTTCAGTAAATTTCAAATAACAAATAATTATTTTTAAAGAAAAAATCAAAGAAGGTGCCCACTACTTAAAAAATAGGATTTGGGCCAACCTCCACTTGAATATTCTACCTTTTTATATTTCCAACTTTAATTCAATTATTGCCATTATAATTACATAATCCTATTATCCACCATGACCTCATCACATCGCATTTTTTTATTTTTTATTTTTAAAGTGTTCTAATTACTTTTAAGAAAATTATATGATGATAAATTTTTCCTTTTTTAAAAATTTATTTATTATTTTTCAAATTTTCTTGAAATTTCCGTCGAGATAAGGCACGTGAGAGTTACCGTTTCTAGAAAGTAAGTCACGTGACCGGCGGCTAAAAAAGTGACGAGAAAATGAAAGTATTAAATTTCTCATGATATATTGTAGTTCCAAGTTATCCGCAAATGAGATATTAAAATAAAAGATTAATGTATTTGACCTAATAAAGTTTATAGTCAAACCGACAAACATAAAATAAAAATAATTAAAATATTGCTATTCCTTATCACTTGTCATTAGCCACGTTTTTTTTTTTTAATAGTGTTTTGCTTCCTATCCTCAATGAAAATTTTGAAAATATTTTAATCAACTTAAAAGAAATATAAGCATATAATAAAATATTAAGGCAAGAATTAGAATATAAATAAAAATATTGATGTTTTTTTTTTAATGATAGTCTATAGGGAGTTTTTTCTTTGAGATGTTTGAAGTTAGAGGGGTGTATATTGCTTATACTAAAAATATTAAATATATGTATAATGGAGTTAAAATCGAGATTAGGATAATGAGAAGTGATTCAGAATATTTTTGCTATTGTAATGACATTATATTAGGGTAGTCCTTAAGTCACTTTTTTTTGCTTTAGCGATGGATGAACTGACATATTTAAGAAGAGTCGTGTTGTATGTTATTCGCTAATGACTTAGTATTGATAGTGGACCTGCCTTGCTGACAGCTAGGATATTACATATATAGTTGCGCTTGCCTTCACTTAGAAACTCTACGCCCCCTATTAGAGTAAGGCTGGGACATGTTTGGTGTTTCTTCCATCAATCATCCGGATCTACGCCGTATATCAACAGATTATGATTTCGAGGGTCATCCATTACGAAATTGAAATTTTTCGTTGTAGAGTCTAAAGGTCTCAAGTTAAGCAACTAGTGTTATTTAAGTGTCGTGATACACGAGGCACAATTGAAAGTGAAATACCAACTAGTACTTGTTTGATACATTTTTTCATGCTATGTATAATTAATTTCTACGTTGATTATAATTTTATTGTGTATTGAAGAGTATTATTAATATCATGAATTTTCAGATATTAGTAACACATTTTAATACCTGTATTAGCGTGGTTAAAGACTAAATTATCCCTCAAAAACACTTTTACATCTCTTCCATCATGAATTGATGCTCTCTAAATAGGTTAATTAAAGACTAATTAGTCTCTAACATGAATTATTCACAAATAAAAAATATAAATCACTTTCATAACAACGATAATATTAACAAAAGGGTATATCTAAAGTCGTTTCACATGATTAATTCAAACCATTTTCCTAACTTAAATCCATTTAGAAATAACTATTTTTTTTGTTGATACATTTGGATATAACATTAAACTAGATTTTAATAATTTTAGAAATCAATAGATGGTAAATTAAATATTTTCTCTGTTTAAGAAAGAATGATCTAGTTTCCTTTTTAGTCTGTTTTAAAAAAATGACCCTTTTCTTTTGACAACACTTAACTTCAATTTTTCAAGTGATATGTTTAAGACCAAAAAATTAATTTTTTTTGATATATTTAACATAACTTTAATTTAGAACCATAAAAATAAATTAAAAAAATTCTTTTAGAACTGCGTTTCAAATCAAACTAAGTTATTCTTTTTTGAAGGGAATATAATTTATCTATATTATCTTTATTCCTTTAATTCCATAACATTTAAGTGAGAAAATTATTTAATAAAAAAATTTCTAAAAAAAAAAAGAAATTTTTATTTCCTAGAAATTCCAGCTACCCTTTTTTTTGTTTGTATATTTCTTCACCCCCACATGTTTGGTCAGTGAAAATTACTCTTTTCCTTACAATTTCCCTCAAAAAATAATAAAAAAAAAATATATATATTTTTTTTTTGGGAAAATAAAAGCAAATCCCACAAAGAAATTCCCATATTTAAAACAGAAACTGAGGTGTAGGCGGAGGAATAGAGGTAAAAGATTCTCCTTTTATAGAAAAAGATTGAATCTTTATGTATTTATTTGTGTTTTAGTTGGTGAAAAAATTGAAAAAATTGGTAAAGGAGGAGAAAAGAGGCAACCCCTTCATCTCCATTTGGAGGAAGAAGAGGAGGAGATGGGAATTTTGTATGATGATGTTGTGTTATTGAATCATTCAGAAAGAGAAGGTGAACCAAGTGTGATTACTGTGAATTGTCCTGATAAGACTGGTTTAGGTTCTGATCTTTGTAGAATCATTCTCTTTTTTGGGCTCACTGTTGTCAGAGTTGGTATATGCTCTTATCCCTATCTCTCTCTCTTTTGTGTTCTTGCAAAGTAATTATAGTGGTGTTCTTAGTGTGTATGTGTGGCAGAATGTGAAAAATTTGATTTTGCTTGGTGTTATTAGTTTATTTTGTGTGGGGGGTAGTGAATCTTTCTTGATATAATCTATAATCTCTATGTGTGTTGTGTTGTGTTTGTGTTTGGGGGGGGGGGGGGAGGGAAAAGTTTGAATCTTTCTTGATATATTCTGTGTGTAGGTGCGGAGGGGGTGGGGGGTGGGGACTGAGAGTGAAAAGGTTGAATCTCTCTTTGATGTAATCAGTGTGTGAGTGAAAAAGTTTGAATGTTTGTTTAATATAATTTAATCAGTTGTCTGTGTGGCAAAGAGTGAAAAGGTTGAATCTTTCCTAATTTAATCAGTGAAAAGGTTGAATCTTTCTTGATATAATCTCTGTGTGTGTGGTGGAGAGTGAATAGATTGAATGGTTTTTTATATAATCAGTTGTTTCTCTTTGTGTGTGTGTGTGGCAGAAAGTGAAAGATTTAATCTTTCTTGATGTAATAATCATTTTTTTTTTGTGTATGTGTATCAGAGTGAAGGATTGAATCTTTCTTGATATAATCTGTGTGTGTTGTGGAGACTAAATAGATTGAATGTTTTTTGATATAATCAGTTGTCTCTCTCTCTCTGTGTGTGTGTGTGTGGCAGAAAGTGAAAGATTTAATCTTTCTTGATGTAATAATGATTTTTGTGTGTGTATGTGTGTCAAAGAGTGAAGGATTGAATGTTTCTTGATATAATCAGTTTATTTTTTTGTGTATTGAAAAGATTGATTCTTTGTTGATATAATCATTTTTTGGTGTGTGTATGTGTGTCAAAAGAGTGAAAATATTGATTCTTTGTTGATATAATCAGTCACTGTTGAATTTCCGAAACTTGGTTGAGACTGCTGGTTTTGAGGATTAATGGAATGCTAATGATTTCTTCAATCTGGGATTCTTTGTTGCATACGGGTTACTTTTGGAAATTTGTGTTTCAGTTTTTTAGCTTTGTATTCTTGCTCTTCCGTATACATCCGATTAAAGAAATTTAGCTTTCATTTTTTTTTGTTTGTGTGTGTGGTGGTGGGTGGGGCAGAGAGTGAAAAGATTGAATTTTACTTTATATAATCAATTACTAGTGTTGAATTTCTGAAATTTGGTTGAGAGTCTGCTGGTTTTGAGGAAGGATTAGTCGAAATACTTTATATTTTAACGGAGTAACACTTTACTTGAATTTGTGAGTGGAATGCTCAAGGATTCTTTCTTGCAAAGGAGAACTGAACCTACTAGTTTCATTTGCGGTATGCGTGTTTCTTTTCTTCTTTTTGTAATATTTTTTAGTGGAATGAAGTTTAGCTTTTGTGTGTTTGTGGAACTTGTATTCTTCGTTTGTCAATTTTGAATCTGTTTCAACGAGACCGAAGTACTCTATAGTATGTGTTTGAAGATAATTCAGATTTCAGATAGTTTGAATGATAATACAACTGTATGCGGGAGATCTTTTGTAGTTTGCGATCTTACACTTTGATTCTTTTTGTTGAAGATGTATCGACTGACGGAATATGGTGCTACATAGTGTTTTGGGTGGTGGGAAGACCAGACACAAGATGGAATCTGTTAAAGAAGAGACTTATGGGAGCCTGTCCGTCTTGTTCTTCTGCCTCCGGCATATCATATTATCGTGCTGAGTTGTCTCCTAGGCCTCCTGAAGTATTCCTCTTGACGTTCTGTTGCAACGATCGAAGGGGCCTTTTGCATGGTAACTAATTTGAAGCTTGTTTTCTAAACTTGCTGCGCAGTACCTTGTTTCTTTTTAATCTAAATCTTGTTTATGTGTTTTTCAATTGATTTAGACTTATTCATAACGGTAGTAACTTTGTTTTTGGTTAAATTATGGTAGATGTGACGGCAGTACTTTCCGAGCTTGAGCTTACAATAAAGAAGGTGAAAGTATCCACTACTCCAGATGGAAAAGTGATGGACCTGTTCTTCATCACTGACACAAGGTACCGACTTGATTAACTTAATAGCTAGTTTTAAGTTAAAGGGAATTCAGAAAATTTCCCGAGTCTTTTTTTTCCGCCTTGGTCACACCATGTTATCATGTGAACCTTGTGCCGAAATGCTTAAGCCAGATTTCGGTTACAAGTAATTTTTCTTTGTAAGTTCTCTCCGTTAGTGTCTTCAGAGTTTTTCATTTGACAAAATTATATCTTATTTTACTTTTATCATTTGTGTTACAAGAGTCGTAATTCAAATGTTTTAACAGAGAACTTCTACATACAAAGAAGAGACAAGAAGACACACATTACCAGTTGAAATCTGTTCTGGGTGATGCCATGATAAGTTGTGACATAGAAATGGTCGGGTCTGAAATCACCGAGTGCTCTCAAGGACCATCGTTCCTTCCTCAAGAAATTGCCGAGGACATGTTTAGCTTCGAAATACTTCATGAGCAACTCAGTACATCTCTTGCCTGCAATAAAGCGATTATCACCGTCGATAATTTTATGAGCCCTGGTCATACTCTCATCAAGATTGCTTGCCAAGATCACAAAGGTCTTCTGTATGACATAATGAGGACACTGAAAGACTACAATATTCAGGTACATAGTTCTATATCTCTAAAGTATCTTTTGATAAATCTCGCGATAATCTGCACAAGGCGAACAAGATCTCTCAATAACCATATACATTATGAATACCAATATCCTGTTCGAAAAATATAACTTCTTAGTTAAAATTTGGATTTCTGATTAACATATACTCCCTCTGTCCGGCAATCGTCTTAGTTTGACTCGACACGGAGTTCAAGTTTTTAAAGGGAGAGCTTTGAATCTCGTGGTCGTATTAAAGATGTCTGCAGTACTTTAAATCTTGTGGTCTTAAACTTGCCACGTAGAATGTTAGAATTGGAAAACTTATTAAATATAGGAAGAGACTCTTTTTGTGACAGTGCTAATGAACTAAAGTAAAACTATTTCTCACCAATTACTTCAATGTTGTATCAGATATCATATGGGCGATTCGCAGCAAAAACTAAAACAGAATGTGAGCTTGAGTTGTTCATAATGCAAGCAGATGGCAAGAAAATAGTGGACCATAGCAAGCTGAATGGTTTGTGTTCACGTCTTCAAATGGAACTATGTCGCCCTCTCAGAGTGTCATTGATGAACCGAGGTCCCGATGCAGAATTACTGGTTGCAAACCCTGTAGAGTTATCCGGCAAGGGTCGACCCATTGTCTTTTATGACATTACACTGGCTCTCAAGATGCTCAATATTGGCATCTTTTCTGTAAGTCATCATTTATCACTCTTATGGTTTATTTCTATAGAGATATTCGTGTGCTAGGCTAGGCTAAAAGCTGGTTTGCCAGAGGAAAAATGTTATGACGTTGATTGAACGGCGTACTTTTTACCTTTTTAATATAACCGATAAGAGGGTCAGTGGTACACTAGCTAATAGCCCGCCCCTCTACCCTTTTCCTCTGAAAGACCAAGTTTTTCTCTGCAGCAAAGTCCGAAACCCGTAGAGCCACAACTATGTTGGCACCTCCAAATTTTCAAGAGTCCGAGCAACATAGCTTGGACGAAGAAAATTGTTGATAATAACAATATCTCGAACCTTTCATACTGTAACCGAGCGTCTAAATATGTAACTTCATTTGGCCACCTAGATAGGAAACTTTGTTGGAACAGAAATTAGAAAAAGAGGAAACAACACTGCTTGTCTCAGTGCTATGCGTCTCACATATCGTGGATTTTAAATGCAGTCGTCTTGACTTGTTGCTCATTGCCTTTTTTCAGGCTGAAGTAGGGAGATATCAGATTGGTGATCGAGAATGGGAAATTTACCGTGTCTTACTAGACGAAGGGAACGGCTCGGGTCCCTCGAGGAACAAGATTGTGGAAGCTGTTTGGAATATGTTGATGGGTTGGGAGTAAACAACTAGTGAATGTACAGTTCCTATGTTCATAGCTAAAAGGCCTCATTTGACACAATGTATATACAGTGTATATAAGTGTATTAATGTAGAGGTAACATAATAATAATTGTGTCTGTCAAGTTTCAATGCAAGATTTTGCAAGGCTAACCTTGTAGAATCATGTGAGAAATGTTAAGAAGTTAAAAGGACTTTTTTATCAAGTTTTAGTGTTTGTACAAGTTGTATGTACAGATTATTTAGTACCATAACCTTTTGGTTGAGTATTAGCTTCAAGTATGCTGTTCATTTATAAGTTTTTTCAGGTTTACTAGTGTTAAGTTATCGCGTGAGATCGCTCACATTCTCAGTCGTAAGTCCGGATAAAGGAGGAGGGTCGTTGTTGGTCCGGATAAAGGAGGAGGGTTGTTGTTGGTCCGGACAAAGGAGGAGGGTTGTTGGTCCGGATAGATTAGGAGGGTCGCGACATTGTTGAGGGTTGATTAGGAATCACCTTTGTACTTCCTAAAGATAGGGTTAAGTCACCGTATATCTTATCCTCTTCAGATTTCATTTGTGGGATTACATTTGAGTTTGTTGATTTAGTAATAGTGTTAAGTTATGGCAATGAGTAGGGGTTAAGTAAGAAGAATTGTTTCGTTTTTTTTCTCATCTCTTCAAGTATTTGGTGGACAAAGTTACTCGATATCTTGTAAAATCGGTTTAGGTGCTTAAACTACTTATGCTGACATGAAAGTTAACTTGATAAATTTTCAAACCTAAGTTGCGGAAATAGTGTGAAATATAAATGATATATTCTTTATAGTAAGGAGAATATATTCAAATTCATTTTAATTATGATTGATTCCCTAAATATATTTTTTAAAATATGTTGATATTCCTTTATTTCCTCCAATTTTGGAAATGGCTCCAAAACAAAACCAACTTTAGGGAACATAC
Organism: Solanum lycopersicoides; assembly: GCA_022817965.1. Lineage (NCBI taxonomy): Eukaryota > Viridiplantae > Streptophyta > Magnoliopsida > Solanales > Solanaceae > Solanum > Solanum lycopersicoides. Next base: position 1,959,225 of record CM040626.1, read on the forward strand.
AATTACATTTAAGTCAAATCAGATCAAATCAAACTAATTATGATTTGATGTCAAAGTACTCACTCCGTTTTAATTTGTTTAACTGATTTTGACATTGTAAGAAAGTAACGAAAATTACTGAATTTTGTGGTCTCAAATTTAAAATATGTAGAATGTATCAAAATGTTATTTGATCTTGAAGTCTTAAATTTACAATGTGGAAAGTTAAAATTTAAAAGTTCCCAAAAAGGCAAGACACATTCGTTTTTAGAACGGACTAAAAAGTTAAGTATGACAAACAAATTTAAACGGCTATATATATATTCACGGATGCTCATGTCAGAGTAGGCTGCTTACATTATACCTCTTAGGTGACAAACATTTCCTGTATTTGTTGCATGAAAAATGAAATGTTTTGTGCACTGAAATACAAATTTCCATTTTTTAAACTGTTCAATCTAAAAAAGATATATTTGATTATCGATAATATAAAAATTCGTTACGATATCAATGTATATAGGTTATAGTTGCGGTTAAGACTAGAAGAACAACTACAGTTGAGACAAATTAAATAAAATTGCTATAAGAAGTGGTTGAATGATTTTGTTTACACTTTACAATAGGGGAGTAACGGGGTTCATCCAAGCTCCCTTCGACAAATAATCACAATGTATATATAAGTCAACTTTTTTTTTTTCCGATGTATATATAGTAAATGATGAACCTCTCAGATTAAAATCAAGCCTCCGTTCGCGACAACTTTCGTTTGCCTTTCTTGTTGTGTGATTATTATAGTTTCCAATAGATACCAAGTCTATGCAAAATCCCAGCAAGAACTGCCCAGAATGTAATTTCAGCAAATATCACATATAATAAAGTTCCCAATCTTTGTGATTTCCACACATCAAAGAATACATGATGTTGAATCCAATTTACCTAAAAAAAAGACAAAAAAAATGAAAAATGATTACTAATATATAGTTTTCTAAATATGGAAGACGTTACGCCATAATAAAATAATTATATCAATAGTCAATATGACAAGAAGTTAAGTCTACAATCTCTACAGCTTGAGCTCGAGACGTTGAGTTATTGATAATAAGCTGACACCACTAACGCAATAGTTCTGCTTATGCCACTTTGTGATTTCCACTAGTTTTGTGACTTCTAGTTCAAAGAACCCATACACACAAAATAAGACAAAAAGTAAAGTCTAGAACCTCTACAACTCGAGACATTGAGTTATGATAATAAACTGACACCACTTACACATAATTCTACTTACGCCACTGGTTAAACACAACTTTTGATGTTAGCTTTGTGACTTCGTATTCAAGAATCCCCACACACAAAATAGTACAAGACTTAGAGCATCTACGACTTGAGACATTGAGTTAATGATAATAAGCTAACACCCCACCACTTACACATAATTCTGCGTACGCGAAAAAATGTATATGATAATACTTACAAGGTTGTTATCTTCATTTTTGAAATACCATCCATTTATAAATCCAGCAAAGATACCTTGTGCTCCCATTACAAATATCAACATTGCATTCATTCCAATCCATTCCAACCACAAAAATGGGATTCTCATTCCCAAAACATCAATCTATATATTCAATTACCAAAATAAAATAAAATAAATTCAAATTAGATTACGAAATCGATATCTTACTTTTAACCTATGTTGCTCGGACTAACCCCAAAACGATGTCTCATCCATGTCACATCCTAAAAAATGGACTATTTTTAGAGAATCTGACATGCACCTGTCGACATTTTTGCAGAGTCCGAGTAACATAGACTTTTTAAGTTTTAAAAGTTGTATCAATTTGTATACCAGTATATATAATCCAGAAAATACAATTCCAGCTGTACCAGCAGTGAAACAAACATAGCTAAAACTATATAATTGTTTGTTTAGAGGAATTGCTGCATGAAGAAAAAAAAAACAGATTAAATATCTAAAAATAATATAATTTTTTTATTTTCATCGATTGTGGTGAGATGGATAGGAACGATAAATTTTACCGTTTGAAAAATGTAGAATAAAGGCTATAATAAGTAAACCAAACCCCATTGAGATCCATTGTTTTAGCCTCTCACCATGACCCTAAAACAAAATTGGTCCATTATTACTCAAAGTCACGTGCTCGATCCATATATTTAACTTATATACGCTGACAATACATTTATAAGTGCACTTTAACCAAATGTAGCACGTGATAGTATAAAATTTCTTCTACGTTTGTCAGTGTATAAACGTTAAATCGTTGAAAGTACCTTAAAATGAATCAAAACATGTCCATAATGTATGCCAATTGTTCCAGACATGATAGCTGAAATTGAACTAAACAGAGGAAACAGAGCAAATGTTCTTAGCTTAGAATACAAACACGATATATATATATATATATACACGCGAACCTTAGCAAGCCTTCAGGTTCAAATGGAGCGCGACACCAACTAGGAGCATCATCTCGAAATGAACCTGTTTCTGGATAACTCAATGTACATGCCTAAATATATAGTTTAGTTATTTCAAATTAAGATTTTTAATACGATAATCGTTGTAGTTAGCTTTGATTGTATTGCGATACCTTTGAACGTGCCCAAACAGGTTGATTATACAGATGATTGATACCCCAAACTTGTCGATCAACGTAACCTACTGCATTGCAGGCAGGTCCTAAATGCCCCCTCATACCACATTTTACCTGAAAATTTTCACGTATCTATGGGTTCAGATAAAGTTCAAATCCTGAATACGTATCTAAGTATACTATTTTTGTGTTGTATACAGTGTATCTTTCTGATGTATCTCCGTCGTGCTCCAGGAAGTTCCAGTCAGGAACATAAAGACCATATATTGTTGTCATGTAAACGACGAATGCAACGAATCCTCCAAGCCTACAAACAACGATAGAAAGATCTAAAGGTCACGTGTTTGAACCATGAAGAATAATCAGGCCAACACGTGATGAGTGTATGTTGAAGATATAATATATAGGTAAACAAAAGTGTACACTCTATATGTAACAAATTAAGCTTTTAGATGATCGTATGGTCAAACAATTAAACAAGTTCTATGACATGAAAGAATTTCACATTTTCTTGAACCATTCAACACGAAATGAGTAAAGAATCAAGCTATAAGTCTCAAATTTATACGAAATATACAGGACGACGCGATGATTAATTATCAATTAACATGATGAAATTGTGCTTGCTTACCATTGCCATTTATAGGCTGTGAAAATTGAGAAATGGCCAGGGGTTAAAGTTGTTGGCCTCAGCTTGGAAGTTAAGATCTCTATTAAAGCCACTATCAAATACACCAAGGCTATTCTCTGTAAAAATAAAAATTGTATTAGATTAAAAAAAAATAATTCATTTCAATATAATAGCTCCCTAAATTTGACATCATTTTTTATTTATACACCTTATCGTGAGATCTGACATACTGAACACCTACTGTAAAATAGTACTGAATAGGGGTTGTCGATGTATTTGGCTTATCTCAAAGGCCAAATAGATCAACGGTTGACCCCCTAAATTTGACACCATTTTTCATTTAGACACTTCATCGTGAGAGTTTGATAAATTTAACACCTATTGAGAAATAGTGGCGAGTAGGGGTTAGTCGATCGATATATTTGGCCTAGCTCAAAGGTCAAATAGATCAACGACCGCTTCCCTGAATTGACACCATTTTTCATTTAGACACATCATCGTGGGATCTGACATACTGAGTGAAAAATAACGTTGAAAAGGGGGTTGTTAATGCATTTGGCCTAGTTCAAAGGACAAATTGACACCATTTTTCATTTAAACACGTCATCATGGGGTCTAACATATTCAACACTTAATTGAAAGATAGCGTCGAGTAGGGGGCTATAGCCAAATTTATCTACAACCCCTTCAATTTAGCACCATTTTTTATTTAGACACTTTGTCGATCGTGAGGTCTGACATACTGAATACCTATTGAAAAATAGCTCTATACACTATGTCACTAGAATCCTTAATAAATATCGTTATATCCATGTCGGAGGACTTTACACACACCTGAAGATATTTTTGAAGAGTCCAAGCAACGTATAAATGAAAAGTAAAGAATGAAAGAGGTTGAGATCACCTGTAGAATACCACACCATCTTATTACTTTCATGTCCACTCCATAAGCTAAATCATATGGTGCATGTGAGTATCCTCCTACATTAATGCATACACACATTCTTATTTATGTAGGGAAAAAAATATATAATTTCAGATATTTTAAGAATTTTACACTATTCGTAATTATGTTACAACATGTAATCTGTCTTATTTTCATGAACATGTTTACACTATAAATGTATCGAAACTTAAACTCTTTCTCCTTGTATATACATGTAAAATTTCGCAATTTTTTTTTTTAAAAAAACTTTAGTCTATGAACTTATTAAAATTTGTTTGATCAACAATTTATAGTTCATACCTTGTAGAATAATTCCCCAAAAGAGAAGCTTCAATGTCCTTAGTGTTACTTTTTTAATTGCAGCACTAACCTTGGGAACTCTCTGAAAATTCATAAATAGTTAAATTAAAATAATTCCAATATTTAAAAGTTTTATTTTACTTTCGAATAACGAGCTATTTATATGAATGACTTTGAAGATATGCGGTCTTGAACTTTTGACCTCACTTGCCGTATGACTAAAACTTTAACTATAACATTTTTTTAGTACTTTTGAGTTTTGATCTTGAAAATTTGTCCATCAGACAAGCAGAATGAAAAGTTCAAAATCTATCTACTTTCAGAGTCATCAAGTGTTATTTCTTGAAATGTAACGTATCATAATATATTTTTGAAGAAATAATATTCATTGATCACTTTTCGGATATATCTTTAAAAAAATTGGTATTTTCCTAAAGTTTCATCATAGAAACTATTATATATTTTAATTATATGTGTACCTTTAAGGCAAGAGCAATTGCAACACCAACAATGAAGAGAAAAAATGGCATTACAAAATCAGCCAATGTGCAACCATTCCATGGTGAATGATCAATACGTGCATATGCTCCTCCAGCATCATCAACTAATATCATTAACTATAAGAAGAAAAAAAATAAAAAATAAATCGTAAGGGAAGTTAGTGTTACGAAGCAATAGAGAAAAAAATAAAAAAAATCGCAAGGAAAGTTAGTGTTACGAAGCAATAGAGAAATAAAATAAAATAATAAGTAGTGGTATTAGCAAGGTAAATAACAACATAGAGAAAAATCACAACAATTGTACTAGATTCATCGAGTTTAACTTCTGCATATATACTGATAATATGAATAAAATGAATTACACAGAGTGTTACTTATTAAACTTTATGTTATCTCCAGTATTCAGGTCACGAAAAAAACAAAAACAAAAAAAAGAAGATAAAACAGACAGAAAATAAATAATTCGAGTCCACGTCTATTAAGTAACAAACAAGCATTTTATTAGAGGTTTTTAATCCATTTTTATGTGATTCATTATAAAATTATAAATTATAATAAAGGGGTATATAAGTTAAACTCAAAATAAAGATATGTAACAATTAACAAAAAGATAAAAACAAGTAACCTAGAAAAAACAAAGAATATAGTTACGTGCTATAACACGTTAAAATGAACTAATAATTTTATAATATCAGTATATATAAGTTAAATCGCGTACCACTATAGTGAGACCTCTAAATGCATCCAATGTTGCAACCCTTTTACCCTTCTTAATAGTTGGTTGTTCTTCTTCCTCCTTTTGCAATGGTTGGCTCAATTTTTTTTGCTCATTTTCATGGCCAACCAAATCTTGATTATTATCAATTCTATTTATATCAATATTTTCTTCACTAATATTATTCTTTTGATTGCCAAATCCTTCTTCTAATTTCTTGGGATCCTCCATTAATGCTAATATAATTCACTCTCTTACTTTTCTTTTTTAAATTTCAAATAACTTGCATGAATTTATAATACTAGTATGAAATTGTGACCATAATAAAATATATAAATAAATTGATTAGGAAATGAACAAGACTAAAATCAAAGCCGGCTATTTAATTTAATTTTTATCCTCTAACTTGGATGGATTATAATTAGTTTAAATTACATAATTCCCATAGTTTTAATATGAAATTACAGTTTATCCTAATAAGTTTCTAATTACATTAATCCATTAAAAATTAAAAAAACTGTATACAATAATTAAAGCTCGGATACATTAATATGTAGGCTGACTGGCTCAGATACATTAATATGTAGGCTGAATACATTAAATGTTGAATCGGATACATTAATATGTAGCTCGAATACATTAAAATACTTGCTCGGATATATTAATATGCAGCTCCAATACATTAAAGAAATAAGAAATTTTGGAGATTTTTAAAAGTAATAGCAATAATGAAAATAAGTGAAACAAATAGTGTGTATTTCTGTAATTTAGCCTTTTATGTATATAAATGTAGGATTTACACCTAAAGGGTGCTACTTAGCGCGGTAATTTATTAGATAGAAATTATTTTAAGTGTTTAATATGGAGTGAGAGAACGTCTTTACCTTCTAATGTGAGACTTTCTGAGTTCTGACATAAATTTAAATTTAATCAGATTTAATACATATATTAAATAAAGGGTGGTTAATCACAAAATACATCATGTATACTTCTTTAATGTTCAACTCACTTCAACTCTTTGACAACTTTTGGATATTGGTCAAACACATGGAATCAAATTATTATACTATAAAAATCAACCTTAATTTTGTACTATATGATTAAATTATTTGTCCTAGCAATATTTAATACTCTCTCCGTTTAAAAAAGAATGACTCTATTTTCTTTTTAGTCTGTTTCAAAAAAAATGACCCCTTTCCTTTTTTGGCAACACTTTAGCTTTAACTTTCTACGTGACATGTTTAAGACCACAAGATTAAAGGGTATTTTGGTACATTTGACATAACTTTAAATTAGAACCACAAGATTAAAAAGTCTTCTTTCTTTTCTTAAACTCCATTCCAAGTCAAACTAGGCCAATCTTTTTGAAACGGAGGGAGTACTTTTTTTTAATCTCTCAACTACATTAAAGGTTGATAAAAGAGTCAAAAGGAAGAAAACAAAATAGACTACAAAAAGTGGGTGAAATTGCAACTCTTCTACTTTGTTTCAATGAGTTCCAATAAGAGCAAAACACAGGGGTCATATGTATATAGTTAATAGTCAAGATGTGACAATTTTGTCACACAAGAGTTTGAATCACAATTATCTTTATCTTGGCTGTTGATAAGATTTTTCTTTTTAAAATTTATTCGGTCCCGTTCGTTATTTGAAATTGAGCAACCTTCATATATATCAAACACAAAAATCGTATTTGTATGTTAGCTATAGTTTGCATAATTGCAATTTATAGAAAACTTTGTTATGCTATTTCGCTATACATATATACAAAAGCAGTGGCTATTCGCTATATATATATATAAAAAAAATAATTGTATAATTCGTTGGCTCATCTTCAGATTTGTATAATTTCATTGGCAGGCCATTTGTATAAATTGATGCCAGTCTCTCGTTTGTATAAATCGTTGACATGCCTCTCGATTCAATTTTATGTGTTTGTATATCTGTATGAAATTTAAATTCGTATACAATTGAATCGAAATAAAATATTTGTATATCAAATATCTTTTTCTCACTATATATACAGACATAAATTATATATTGTATTTTGTATAATTTGTGTTTGTATAAAGCAAAAAAGAGAGAAAGGCAAAAGAAAACTGGGCAGGAGAATATTTGTATTATATAATTATAAGTGTAAAGGACGAAGATATATGTATTTGCATGTGTATATACTATTTTGTCTCGCTTTATATAAATAGAAACACAATTTATACATTTGTGCTTATATAAAGCGAGAGAGGCGAGGTGGAGAGTAGAGAGTAAGAGTGTAAGGGAGAGAGACGACTGACAACAGTTTGCTACGGAGCACAATTAAATCAAAATATAGTTATAGCATTTAATTTGAATTATAATTTGCCATTACATACAATTTTTCCTTCACTTTGAAGCCTGATTAGTCACGGTTCATGTCAAAAAGTCTCACTTTAAAGGTAAACTACTTCTTATCAAAAGCGATTTTATTTCAAAACTCAAACGTGACACCTTTAATTAAAAATAGAAGTTATGTACTTTGTGTTTGTAAGGAAGTCAACAAGCAATTATATAGCTGCCGGCATAAGATTCTCAAACATCTAAATTGCTACAAAGACTATATGTATAAAAAAAATTAATTTTCTGTACATAATATTTAGTATTAAAAATTAAAATTCCTCTTAATATCTTTTTACTATGTTAGTCCATACTCCAAATAAAAATCCACATAATTTGTCACACAAAAATTAGTCTTTGCAAAAGCAATGTCAATTGAAAATTTTAGCCTCCATTTGCTCACTAGTAGATGGTACATGGCATTTTCTTCTTTAATGATACTATTTATGTCAGGTGCAACTTTCATATTTGGCCTTTATTCAAGTGATATAAAATCCAAATTAGGTTATGATCAAACTGTTAAATTTGACAAGATTCAAAAAATGAATTAATGAGAAGATATGGTAGTTAGGAGGATAATTCTTCATTGGTAGAAAAGTCAAGATAGCATCTTTTGTAGATGAAATTTAGGTGAACCATAAATTGGTTTCACAAGGTAAATCTTGACATTTTTGACATATTGTGATGTCATGGATGACATCAATAGGAAGAATTCACTCCTATAAATAGGTAGCTCCTAATTCATTTGTAACACACCTCTCACTTGTCTTCTCATCTTCAAAGGCATTTGTTCTTCTTTCTCTCTTGTAGTATTTCACTTGTACTCTTTTGGAGTGAAATAAATATTGGTTGGTTGTGTCTGAGGACTAGGCAAAAGAAAACAAAAGTTTGCCGAACCTCGTTAATTCTTGGTGTTCCTTTTGTTGTTGTCTCATTTACTATTTATTAGCTACATTTAGATATAGCAGTTGTGATTCTATCACTCTCTATATATTCGGCTTCCGCAACAATTGGTATCAGAGCCAAGGTATTATCTGAGTATGCTCTGTGGTTGCAGCATAGTCTGAACTTCCACATCAGAAAAAGATTTACTTTGGTCTTTGCATTGTTAGCTAGTAAATAGTATTTGTAGTAAAATGGAAGACAAGAAAAATGATGAGTCCACATCAAGTGTCAATAATACGTCATCATTGGCGTCTTCGCTTATGACAAGAATTGTGTCAAATGCGAAATTTGCAGTTGAAATTTTTGACGGGTCAGGACATTTCGGAATGTGGCAAGGCGAGGTCCTTGATGTTCTTTTTCAACAAGGGCTAGATATTGCCATTGAAGAAAAGAAACCAGACGGTGTAGGAGAAGAAGATTGGAAGATTATCAACCGTGTTGCTTGCGGTACCATTCGATCTTACCTTGCAAGAGAACAAAAGTATCCATACACGAAGGAAACATCTGCAAATAAATTATGGAATTCATTGGAGGAGAAATTCTTGAAGAAAAACAGTCAAAATAAACTTTACATGAAAAGAAGACTGTTACGCTTCACTTATATTCCTGGTAGCACAATGAATGATCATATCACCAGCTTTAATAAGTTGGCGACAGATTTGCGGAATATGGATGTGACTTTTACGGATGGAGATATGGCCTTAATGTTGTTAAGTTCACTTCCCGATGAGTTCGAGCATCTTGAAACGACTCTACTGCATGGGAATGATGAAGTATCTCTCAAAGAAGTTTGTTCTGCCTTATACAGTTATGAACAAAGAAAGAGAGAAAAACAAAAAGGCGGAGAAGCAGAAGCACTGGTTGCGAGAGGTCGTTCTCAAAATCATATGAGAACGAAGAAAGGGAGATCCAAGTCAAGATCGAGACTCAGCAAAGATGAATGTGCCTTTTGCCGAGAAAAAGGGCATTGGAAGAAAGACTGCCCAAAGTTGAATAGCAAAGCCAAACCAAATAATGGGAAGGCTGTCATGGATTCAAATGTGGCTGATTGTGATGACTCCGATTACTCACTAGTTACAACAGATCCATCCAAATCATCTGATGTATGGTTGATGGACTCAGCTTGTAGTTATCATATGTGTCCCAATCGGGACTGGTTTATTGATTTACAAGAAGGAGAATGTGGAGTTATTCACACTGCAAACAATAATCCTCTTACCGCATATGGTGTTGGTTCAATCCGATTAAGGAACCATGATGGATTAAGTAGAACATTAACGATGTTCGATATGTACCAGATTTGAAGAAAAATCTCATTTCTGTAGGAGCCCTAGAATCAAAGGGATTCAAAGTCATTGCAGATAATGGCGTGATGAGAATATGCTCTGGTGCACTGGTGGTAATGAAGGCAATTCGAAGAAATAATAACATGTACCACTATCAAGGTAGTACAGTTATTGGGACAGCGGCAACAACATCCAATGACGAGAAGGAGGCAGAAATGACCAAGCTGTGGCATATGCGCTTGGGACATGCTGGAGGGAAATCCTTGAAAACTTTATCAGATCAAGGATTGCTAAAAGGAGTAAAAACTTGCAACTTGGAGTTTTGTGAGCATTGTATCAAGGGAAAGCAAACAAGGGTTAAATTTGGAACAACTATCCATAATACTAAAGGTATTTTGGATTATGTTCATTCGGATGTTTGGGGTGCTTCCAAAACACCTTCATTAGGTGGGAAACACTATTTTGTAACCTTTGTTGATGACTTTTCTCGAAGATTGTGGGTGTATACGATGAAAACAAAAGATGAAGTTTTGGGAATTTTTCTCAAATGGAAGGCGATGATAGAAACTCAAAGTGGCAGAAAGATCAAGTGTCTTCGCACAGACAATGGTGGAGAATACAAAAATGATCTTTTTCAGAAAATTTGTGAGGAAAATGGCATCGTCAGACATTTCACCGTCAGAAATACACCACAACAGAATGGAGTGGCAGAACGCATGAACCGAACTTTGCTGGAGAAAGTTCGGTGTATGTTGTCCAATGCTGGCTTGGGCAAAGAATTTTGGGCTGAGGCAATAACATATGCGTGCCACCTCATTAATCGTCTACCATCTGCTGCTATTGGTGGGAAGACACCATTTGAAAAATGGTATGGAAAACCTGCTGAAGATTATGGTTCTTTACATGTATTTGGCTCAATTGCATATTATCATGTAAGAGAGTCAAAATTGGACCCAAGAGCAAAGAAAGCTTTATTTATGGGAATTACTTCTGGAGTCAAAGGATACCGTTTATGGTGTCCAGAGACAAGAAAAGTTATTTTCAGCAGGGATGTTACCTTTGATGAATCTGCCTTGACAAATAAGGTAACACTTGAAGAAGCCAAACAAATTGATGGTGCTTCAAAGCAGGTGGAGTTTGAAGGAAAGATAATTTTCCCAACACAGGGATCAAACGAGGAAACAGCAGAAGATTTTCCTCTTGAAGGAGAGCCAGTCGAAGAGGAGGTTCCATCTCAAGAACCTCAACCACAACTTGAATCAATAGCAACGAGCAAGCCAAAAAGGACAATAAGAAAACCTGCTCGACTCACAGATATGGTGGCTTGTGCTAACTCAATTGCAGCCGATGACATTCCTACCACTTATAAAGACGCAGTCCAAAGTTCACAAAAAGATAAGTGGAGGAATGCCATGGATGAAGAAATGCAATCTCTTCATCAGAATCATACATGGAGATTGGCCAATCTCCCAGAGGGCAAGAAAGCAATTGGGTGCAAATGGGTATTTGCAAAGAAAGAGGGATTTCCTAATCAAGAAGATGTTCGCTACAAAGCAAGATTGGTGGCCAAAGGATATGCTCAAAAGGAGGGAATTGATTATAATGAGGTATTTTCTCCAGTTGTGAAACACTCCTCCATTAGAGTTTTGTTGGCTTTGGTAGCACAGTTGAATTTGGAACTAGTTCAGTTGGATGTAAAAACTGCTTTTTTACATGGAGACTTGGAAGAGGAAATCTATATGACTCAGCCAGAAGGATTCAAAGTTGATGGAAAAGAAAATATGGTGTGCAAACTTGAAAAATCGTTGTATGGATTGAAACAATCTTCTAGACAATGGTACAAACGATTTGACAAGTTTATGTTGCAGCAAAGGTACATAAGAAGCAAATACGATCATTGTGTGTATTTGCGCAAGCTTGAAGATAATTCCTTTATATATCTTCTCCTATATGTTGATGATATGTTGATAGCTTCTAAAAGTCAAGAGGAAATTGAGAAGCTAAAGATTCAACTAAGAAAGGAGTTTGAGATGAAGGATTTGGGTGAGGCAAAGAAGATTCTTGGCATGGAGATAAAAAGAGATAGACATTCAAAGAAACTCTATTTATCTCAGAAAGAATATTTGAAAAGAGTACTAAACCGATTCGGTATGAATGAAAAAACGAAGTCGGTTAGCACTCCGCTTGCTCCTCATTTTAAGCTTAGTGATGCTATGTCACCTAAGAATGAAGCTGAACGAGAATATATGTCAAGAGTACCATACGCGAATGCTATTGGTAGCTTGATGTATGCAATGGTTTGCACAAGGCCAGATATTTCACACGCTGTTGGAGTTGTAAGCAGGTACATGCACAATCCTGGAAAGGATCATTGGCAGGCTGTAAAATTGATTCTACGGTATATTCATAATACTGTAGATGTTGGTTTGGTTTTCGAGCAGAAAGATAGTCAATATCTTGTTGGATATTGTGACTCAGATTATGCAGGTGATTTGGACAAACGAAGATCAACTACTGGTTATGTTTTTACTATTGCAAATGCACCAGTTAGTTGGAAGTCTACTTTGCAGTCAACAGTTGCTTTGTCTACCACTGAGGCAGAGTACATGGCAATTACAGAGGCTGCGAAGGAAGCAATTTGGCTTCAAGGATTGCTTAGAGAGCTTGGTATTGGACAAGAAGAAATCACAATATTTTGTGATAGTCAGAGTGCTATTCAATTAGCAAAGAACCAAGTTTATCATGCAAGGACGAAGCACATTGACGTCCGATATCATTTCATACGAGAAATCATAGAAGATGGTGGAGTCATAATACAGAAAATTCATACTACGGATAATCCTGCCGATATGTTGACAAAAGTGGTGACTGCGGTCAAGTTTCAACATTGTTTGAACTTGATCAACATTGTTGAACATTGAAGATTATGATTGAAGACACAATCAAAATTGTTGTTGAGAGAAAGTTGAAAATGGAGAATCTTGCCAAGGTGGAGATTTGTTAAATTTGACAAGATTCAAAAAATGAATTAATGAGAAGATATGGTAGTTAGGAGGATAATTCTTCATTGGTAGAAAAGTCAAGATAGCATCTTTTGTAGATGAAATTTAGGTGAACCATAAATTGGTTTCACAAGGTAAATCTTGACATTTTTGACATATTGTGATGTCATGGATGACATCAATAGGAAGAATTCACTCCTATAAATAGGTAGCTCCTAATTCATTTGTAACACACCTCTCACTTGTCTTCTCATCTTCAAAGGCATTTGTTCTTCTTTCTCTCTTGTAGTATTTCACTTGTACTCTTTTGGAGTGAAATAAATATTGGTTGGTTGTGTCTGAGGACTAGGCAAAAGAAAACAAAAGTTTGCCGAACCTCGTTAATTCTTGGTGTTCCTTTTGTTGTTGTCTCATTTACTATTTATTAGCTACATTTAGATATAGCAGTTGTGATTCTATCACTCTCTATATATTCGGCTTCCGCAACACAAACAACACTAAATTTAATTAGTTTTTTCAAGGATTTGGGTGGTAATTTAGCCATAATTTCTGGTCTAATCATGGAAATTTTACCACCTAGGGCAATTTTGGCTATTGGTGCAATTTTGAATTTTTTTGGTTATTTCATGATATGGTTGAGTGTAACGGGGCGAATTTCGAAACCCCATGTATGGAAAATGTGTTTGTACATTGGCATTGGTGCAAATTCTCAGTCATTTGCAAACACTGGAGGAACTGTTACATGTGTAAAGAACTTCCCCGCTAATCGAGGCATTGTGTTAGGCCTATTAAAAGGCGCGGTTGGCCTAAGTGGCGCGATCATGACACAATTGTACCTTGCTTTTTATGGTGACAAGAAGGGTGAGTCCTTGATCTTGTTAGTTGCTTGGCTACCCGTCCTTGTCTCGTGCATATTCCTCCCATCGATTCGTATTATGAAGGTTATTCAGCAAGAAAATGATGTCAAAATGTTCTTTAATCTTCTTTTTGTTTCACTTGGACTTGCTATTTTTCTCTTGATTATGATTATCATACAAAAAAAGTTCACTTTTAATAGGGTTGAGTATGTTTTAAGTGGTGTTGTTGTTCTAGTTCTAGTATTATCACCATTGATTTTAGTCATTAGAGAAGAATTTAACATTTGGAAGAGTAAAAAAGGACTAGTCTCTAGTGACATTTCACAATTGAACGCGTCAATTCAAGTGGAAAATCCTCCTTCATCGAAAACAAATTGGAGTTTGTGCTTAAGAGCGCGTTTAATCCATCAAAAAGAGGTGAAGATCACACAATCTTGCAAGCACTCTTCAACATTGACATGTTGATTCTATTGATAGCTACAACATTTGGGGTTGGAGGTACATTAACATGTATCGATAACTTAGGTCAAATTGGGAAGGCCTTAGGCTATCCTGACTCAAGCATCAATACGTTCGTGTCCTTAGTGAGCATATGGAATTACCTAGGAAGAGTATCCTCAGGATTTGCCTCGGAAATCTTGTTAAGCAAATACAATTTTCCGCGCCCCTTGATGCTAACTCTCGTGCTCCTACTCTCTTGCATTGGCCATCTTCTCATTGCATTTGGTGTTCGAAATTCACTCTACGTGTCCTCTGTTCTCATGGGATTCTGTTTTGGAGATCAATGGCCATTGATTTTGTCGATAATTTCGGAATTATTTGGACTAAAGTACTATGCCACATTGTATAATTTTGGCTCTATGGCTAGTCCTATAGGTGGATATATACTCAATGTGAGAGTTGCTGGTCATTTATATGATAAAGAAGCATTGAAACAATTAGAAGCTAAGGGAATTTTCACAAGAAAAATTGGAGAAGATTTGAATTGTGTTGGGGTACAATGTTATAAACAAGCATTTTTAATAATTAGTGGTGCTACATTTGTAGGTACCATTATTTCATTGATTTTGGTGTTGAGAACAAGAAAATTTTATGCAAGTGATATATACAAGAAATTTAAACAAGAGAGTCAAGTGATACAAGAGACTATTGTCACTTCAAGAGAAAATGATTGAACACCATGGTGTAAAAGTCGTCACGCAGAAGTCGATTCAGAATTTGAAATAAAATACCTTCGAGCATTATATTCCTATCATGAGGAAAGTGATTCAGTAGTTTTCAATCTAACTCGTGGACATTCCACATTATAAAAACAAGGTCAAACTCATAAACAAATTCCTAAACTTGTTGAGTTTTTCCTCTCAGGTACCTCAACTACGTCATTTTCCTATTGAATCATCCAACCATCCATAATTTGTTCCTTTCAAACATTGTTGGTTGATTTTGATCGGCTTTTCTATTGTATACGCCTTTCAATTGTGTTCGTATTATTCTCGAACATTTTCACTATCAATTAGATTAATGAGTTTTGTAACAACATATATATCATCTATCAATACCCCTCACAAAATCTGATTCTACATCAGCCCACAGTGTTTAAAAGAAACAAATTATGAGTGGTTCAATGATTCAATAGGAAAATAGCATAGTTAAGGTACCCGAGGGGGAAAATCTAACAAGTTTGGAGATCTGTTTATGTATTTTGCCTAAAAACAAATATATTGAAATTTGATTACAATGCCATCTCTCTTTGATATATAGACAATTCATCTCACATATTGGAGAAAAAAGTTTCTCAACTCATCTTTCTCAAATTTCGTGTTTCTATTTAGATGGGCTTATAGCTTATGACTTATAAGCCAAACGTCATAAGTTAGGAATTTTAATAGAAGATCTTCAGTACAAATGCATCAACCAAATTATTGACATGCATATAGAAATACATAGTAAGTTGTTTTTGAACGAACTCTATAGTTGTTAATTGTATCATAAATTTTTAACGTCTAATTAGATCGGGAATGATTCAAATTAAGAATTGTCCAATCAGCTAGGTTCATTTACAAGATCGAAATAATGATGGAGATACTCAAAAGGTTACCTGTGCGGTCTCTTCTTCGATTCAGATGTGTTTGAAAGTCATTAATTGACGATCCTTACTTTAGGAGAACACATTATATTCATAATAGGGATAACCAAAATTCCCAAAAGCTTCTTAACGTTGAAAATTTATTTATTAAGGATGAAATGTTTAACTTCTATACTTGTACTTTTGTGCAGGCAGAAGATAATGTAAGGGTAAGTTTGGTCTTGCTATTTTTGAAAACATTTTTCCCGAGCCAGGGGTCTATC
Organism: Solanum lycopersicoides; assembly: GCA_022817965.1. Taxonomy (NCBI): domain Eukaryota; kingdom Viridiplantae; phylum Streptophyta; class Magnoliopsida; order Solanales; family Solanaceae; genus Solanum; species Solanum lycopersicoides. The sequence goes on from CM040626.1 coordinate 1,975,714, forward strand.
GAAAATAGTTTTTCTATCTCACCTTGTGTGAGTAAGGTCTGCGTACATTCTACTCTCCCTAACAGATCCTGAAAGTTTTAGTTAAGCGTGAAAGGATCCTATCCAACCTATACTACCATCCATTGTTGATAAAATTTGAACCATAGTATTAACATTATTGTTGGTCCCAATTTTTATAATAAAGTTGAAAGCTAGTGATAGCATGCGCGATTCGTGAAGTTGGAGGGGACCTCAAGGGGATCATGACGTCGTACTAATATGACTATGGGGGAGACTAAAGAAGTAAACATACGAATAAGTCTCAAAAGGATTCAACATCGTCAACTATATTTACATAAAAAGTAATGTTGACGGTGTATTTAGGTATATAATTTTCTGTGAAGAGGATTCAGATTAACCTCCTTATGCTACCCTAGCTTTGTCCCTACTAATTAACCTCCACCCTTAATCGCGATGAGTGCTAAATTTTTCTTTGCTCTATCACCTTTGTACTCAATTTGAGATTCGACTAATTCAAATGTCTCAAAAGTTTATCCTTATTACCATAGCTCAATTCTAAAATCTCTGATTAAAAATAAAACGACACTTATGACTAAACTACAACATAATTTTTGTGGTTGTAATAAGTGCAACTTGATATAGCTCAAACATGATATATTGTTGGTCAATATAAAGTTTTTATACATCCATCAAGATCACTTTTATAGTGGAAAAAGAAAATGATTGATTATGAAAAATCCAAATTAGGTTTTCCTTATCTAGTAAAACCCACCCAACAAATTAGGAAAGTGAAGTATGGAATTTTCCTACATACAAAATATTACTATCTTGTTAATTATTACACGTAAACAAACACACATTTAATTTGATAATTCTTTGAAGAAATGTCACAAATATTATCTAGTGTCTAGTCAAATTCTAAAAGAGATATACCAAATTTCCTTTTCCCTATTATATATGCCCCTCCAGAGGCGGAGCCAGAATTTTCGATAAAAAGATTTAAAATCTGAAGAAATAGACACACGAAATAGCTGAAGGGGGTTCTACATCTACTATATATACCTAAAAGATTATTTTAATCATATAAAAATAATATAATTTTTCATCGAAAGAGGTTCGAATGAACCCCTAAAGTGGCTCCGCCACTGGCCCCTCCACCCACCGCACACAACATGTCAAAATATAGTGACGGAATCAGAAATTCGAAAAAGAAAATTAAAAAAAAAACTATAAATAAGATTTAATATTATATTTCGAGTAAGTCACTTAACTACTGAGAATTACATGATAAATCAATTTTTAAAATTTTGTACTAATAAAAAATTCGTTCAACCATTGGAAATAAAGTTTGGTTCAATTCGGGTTGATATTTTTTACGCAAAGCGCAACTATATACATGAATATTATTAGCAAATATTTAAATTCTTAATTTTAAAAGTACAATAATTTAATAATTAAAATATCATACAATAAAGCTCGTTAAATTTTAAATTTTTGAATCCACCTAATTTCCGACCTGATATTCACGTGTGAAGATACATAGAATCGTCTCATTTTGTACACACACCTAATTTACTCACACGTTTGAGATAAAGAAAATTTTAGTTGTCATTTTCATTATTATTAGGCCCCTCCACTTGCAAAAGCAAAAATAAAAATAAAAATAAAGGATGGTCAACTATCAAGTCAAAGTGAAATTCCATTCCTAAGTTTAGATAATAACAGACATCATCAACCCCGAATTGTGACGAAACGAATAAAATTCCTCTATCATTAATAAAAAAATCTCAAATTCGAACTTTGAAATAAAAACAATCATGGTTATAATTGTTTTTCACTTTAATGGTCTTTCTGCGTCTCAATTTCGATTCAATCTGCCTCAAAGCACGTGTACCTGTGTTTACAAGAATGACCTTGAAGGTGAATAATCTTGAATTTTGACCTCGTTTTTTCCATGGGTAGAATTTAATATTTTAATTTTATTTTTGACCTTAAAGGTTTTTCCTTGAGCAAACGTGAATCAAAAGTTCAAAATCATTTATCTTCCAAGTTATTGAGCGTAATATCTTAATTTCAAACAGATCTAGTGAGATTTTTTTTTAAAAAAACAAGTCCTTTTAACACACTACCAAACAAATATATATAGGCCCATAGTGCACTCAACATTTTACACAAACAAAACACTCAAACCAAAATCAAAGCACACAAAATATATTTTTCCTTATCATAAGCAAAAAAAAATGGTGAACACTAAGTTCATGATGAATGGACATGGTGGCCTAAACTCCATGGCGAGTTTTGGCCACCATGTCTTCACAGGTCGATGGTTCATGGTATTCGCGAACCTTTTAATCATGTCTATGGCTGGTGCAACCTACATGTTCGGTCTCTATAGTGATGAAATCAAATCATCGTTAGGGTATGACCAGACCACGTTAAATTTGTTAAGTTTTTTTAAAGACTTAGGTGGTAATGTTGGAATTATTTCGGGTTTAATCAACGAGGTAACTCCACCATGGGTTGTACTATTCATAGGTGCAATTATGAATTTTTTTGGGTATTTTATGATTTGGCTATGCGTCACAGGACATATAGCCAAACCGCGTATTTGGCAAATGTGTTTGTACATTTGCATTGGTGCAAATTCACAAACATTTGCTAATACTGGTGCATTAGTAACTTGTGTTAAAAATTTCCCAGAAAGCAGGGGAAGTTTATTAGGGTTATTAAAAGGATTTGTTGGTTTAAGTGGTGCAATTATAACACAATTATACCATGCTTTTTATGGTAATAATGGTAAGTCATTGATTTTATTAATTGGTTGGCTTCCTAGTGTTGTGTCTTGTATTTTTCTACGAACGATTCGAATTTTAAGAGTTGTTAAACAAGCCAATGAGACCAAAATATTGTACAAATTTTTGTACATTTCACTTGGCCTAGCTTGTTTTATCATGTTAGTTATCATCATACAAAATAAGATCGATTTCGCGAGGTTTGAGTATGCAGGAAGTGCAGCCGTTGTGTTGATTTTGCTCTTTGCCCCGTTGATCATCGTGTTTCAAGAAGAAGTTAAGCTTTGGAACGTTAAGCAACAAGCCCTGGATGAGCCTCGATTGAAAGTTGTTAGTGAAAATCCGTCTTCAGTAGAGCTGACTCAGCCTCAAAAGCTAGCTTTAAGTGAATCTGAGGAAAGTTTGACATCAGTTGACCTGACTCAGCCTCAGAAGCTAGCTTTAAGTGAATTTGAGGAAAATTTGTCATCAGTTGACCTGACTCAACCTCAGAAGCTAGCTCAGAACGGATATGAGGAAAAGGAAACTTCTTGCTTTAGTAATGTGTTTAATCCACCACCAAGAGGGGAGGATTATACGATTTTGCAAGCGCTTTTTAGCATAGACATGATCATTCTATTCATCGCGACAACATTTGGTGTGGGAGGTACATTGACAGCTATCGATAACTTAGGTCAAATTGGAAAAGCCTTAGGTTATCCTGAGAAAAGTATCACAACATTTGTGTCACTAGTAAGCATTTGGAACTACCTAGGACGAGTTGTCTCAGGATTTGTATCTGAAATCTTTCTTAAAAAGTACAAATTCCCGCGCCCTATGATGCTCACATTAGTCCTCCTCCTCTCATGTTCGGGCCATCTACTTATCGCGTTTGGTGTCCCTAACTCCCTCTACATCGCGTCTATACTAATGGGGTTCTGCTTCGGAGCTCAATGGCCTTTGATTTTCGCGATTATATCGGAGCTTTTCGGGTTGAAATACTACTCAACATTGTACAATTTTGGTGGTGGTGCTAGCCCTGTTGGTGCATATTTGCTCAATGTTAGAGTAACTGGCTATTTGTATGATAAAGTGGCTACAAAGCAAATGTTAGCAAAAGGGCTAAAAAGGAAAATTGGTCAAGATTTAACATGCATTGGAGTAGAGTGTTACAAAATGGCCTTTCTTATAATTACTGGGGCTACATTGTTAAGTTGTGCTATTTCATTAATTTTGGTTATTAGAACAAGAAAATTTTATAAAGGTGATATTTATAAAAAGTTTAGGGAACAAGCTAAACATGTAGGTAGTTCTTAATTAATTTTTATCACTAAGTATATATAAATATATATACTGATAAAAAATAATTATGAGCAATTATTGAGTCGTAGGAATTATATGTTGTATCATTTTCAGTAATAGACAAATACTATACTGATTATTCACATGTTCTTGTTTTTCTTTTTCTTTTTTTTTTCTTTTCTTTGTCGTAGACAGGTTGAATTTTAACTTTGTGAGTTCTGAATTTACGATTCGTTTTATTAATAGGAAATAAAGAGTGTTTCTGTCTTTAATGATTCTTACATGTAAGATATGAAATCGGACTAATCTGAGCCTTGAGATGAATATAAATAACAAGTTTAAAATCCAAGAAAATCTTGATAAAGAGCATTTCACAGCTAATGAAATCATAAATTTTAATACGAGTGTTGAGAATTTAATATTATATATAAGAACTGATTTTTTTTTAAATCTATATACCTAATATAACTATTTTTAGGTAAGGGTATTTTGTTGACCCATTTTTTAGTCTATATACACTACTATACTTCACCTTTAAGTAGGTCTTACGTGACGTGAATAATTTCTATTTATATATTCGTTTATCATTTTAAGTAAATGATTATAAAGATTATTTTACCAGAAATATTTCGATAAAAAATCTTTTTCCTTTGAATTTTATTACATACTATAATATAAATTTAAATTAATTAGAATTTCAAAATGAATAGCAAAATATCGAATGATTTTTTTAAAAAAAACACTTATTATGGCAAAAATAAAAATAGATTTTCTTGGGGCACCCACCATGATGTATAAACCTGTCCAAAAGATATGTATGACCACCAAAAGCTAATAATAGAGCAAAAATAGACAAAAAATAAAATAAAATAAAATACTATTTATTAATTTTATTAATTTTATCCCTTTAATAATGTCAGTATCTGAGAAATGCAAAACAACCAATTCAATGCATGCTTCTATTTGTTTTGTGTAGCTTTCACTTAATTTAACAAACAAACAAATGAATCTGCAAAAAGAGTCCTACCCATCTTTATGGTCAAATATAGTTATTATTATTTTATTATTTATTCTAAAAGAAAAAACATTTCCTTTCGAGATTGTTTAATCGGGTTTCAATATGATATCAAAAATCATCAGAGACTTAAAAAAAGAAGGAAAATTTACAAAAATATGTTATATTAAGAAACAAACAATAATATTTTCTTTTCACTGGGACAATTATAATACTATTTTAATACATATTCCAGAAAATAATTTATGAAACACATATAATACAAGTTTTATTAACAAATACTATATTTATCATACATTTTAATACACTTATAAATAATTATATTACCAAACAAGCATACTATATTTTAAATATATTATCGCACTTATAATACATCAGTATTGCAGGTATTTTTCACTTTTAATACATAGAGCATATTTATCATAATTTATTTTTCATGGATTGTCTAATTAAAAATACAAGTGCATTTGGATACATTAATACATTACATAATTTTGAATGTGTACTCATACAACACATCTATTTTTATAATTTTTTGCATAGGGTGAAATACATATATATTTGGATAATCATATTGTAGTATAGTTGTCATTTTTTGCTAGATTGTTCGATTGTATTGATATATCAACACAATTGTATTGAGCAATCTTAGAGATACAATTATGCTAATCGTGTATTTAAAATTGAAACAAACAAGATTCATCACGATTACAATAAATCAATTTAACTAAAGCAATGTAAGTGAAATACCTTTACATTTGAACAAGAACCATAGCGACAATGAAAAATTGTATACGACATATCCAAATTTTTTAAAAAAGTAATTGAAAATCGAAAGTATACACATTGACTATGTAATCATTAGTTGTTAATGTAATAATGAAAAGTTGAGAATTTCACATAATTAAAGGGATTCAGCTACCTTATTTAATTCACTACAAGTCTAATTGTATCACTGTATAATTTTTTATAAAAAAAACACAAATACAGCTAGATATTCAATAAAGTGTAGTCATTTTTAGTAAATAACATACTCATAGCTATTGAACTTCAATAACCCTAGTCATTTATGTAAGTTTTTCTTGTTATAAATGATAATAAATCAATAAAAAAATGATAATAAAAAAATAAAAAAATTGCTAAAATAAGTAATTATTTTTTTAAAAACTAGTTAATTTTTTTTTCAAGAAGACTGTAAATGGGCTTTAGTTCCTGGGAAAGCCCATAGTTCAAAATACAGCATTCTTTGGGCCTTCTAATATTTGCCGACTTTATATCAAGGCCTGCTCAACAGGCAAAGTGCACAAAAATCACAACGAACAATTTTCGCAAATAGCTATTATAATAAGTTTAATTATATAAGCTATAGTTTAAGTTGTTTTTGATTATATAATTTGCGGTTTTTTATAATTTGTGGATGTGTTTGTATAATTGAATTATTTTTGTATAAATTCAAAATAACGAATTCATACGAACACAAACATCTGGAGTTTAAACAGTTATGCAAGTTCTATTATACAAAAATTATACAAATTATATCACATAAATTTTGTATTATCCAAAATTTAAAACTCTAGCCTCACGTAATTATCACTAAATATTGATCGCAAGAAATAAATAAAGTAATTAACTAACATATATTTATCTATCCATGTAATTCTCCCAACCACAGATACTCGATTTTGAGATTATCATTTAAGTTATATTATAGTTATTATTATAATTTTAAGAATTGAAAATAGTATTTATGTAGACATATTATGCCAACCATCACTAATAGTGATGTATCAATGTCATGTCTACACTAGAGCTATGCAGTATGTTTCAGCTCTGTTTGGTCATATATCTCTTGTCCAAAGCAGTGTTACTAGATAGTATTTTGTCATAGTCCTATGTGAACGGGGTAAATTTTAACGAGGACGTTGAATTTATTAGAAGGTGTATATATGATATTTTAATTTAAGATAAAAATTCACATTAATAAAATACATAGATGTACATTACATCTTAGTGATATTTTTAAATTCGAGAAGGTCTAGGTTGGTTCAAAGCATACAAATATCACTAGCCCGTTACGTTTATTTTTTATTTTTTAAAACTTCATATCAAGTTAAATTCAAATAAGACAATTAAAATGAACTAAATATTTAAGGATATGTTTGGTTCCAAGTTTATAATCTTCTCCTCACCTACGTATCCAACACTCGATCACCTCCTACATCGTTCACCCTATTTTATTCATCTTCATGACATTTTGCTAAATAACATATAAATAATTCTAATAAAAAATTCTTTTTCAGAAAATAATATTATTTCTCATACCAAATATACCCTTTTAAAGTCTTACAAAGAAGAAAAAATAGTCAAAGGAGATGGGACCCATGAAGATACAAAGTTCAAAAAAGGAGCTTCGAGGTTTGTATATTAGTGGACAGCATGTTGTATATTAGTCTTATGTTGGGCTCAAAAAGTCTTCGTGTATTGCACCCCCTACACACTATATATAACGTTTTTTTGTTCTTTTATAGCTCTACTTTCGAGGATGTTGAAAATTAACTTTAACATATTCAATAAGCTATACGATCGTTCGCTGGCTAGTTAGAGTTACGTAACGTATTAGTCATTTATGTATGTATATAAAGAGATATAACTTATTTATGTTGTTTGTAATGAATAAAGATTTGATTAATGAATATATATTGGTGAGTAAGGGCGGAGCCATCTTGTACTAAGGGAGTCATCTGAATCTTATTCGCCGAAAAATTATATTATTTATACGTGGTTGAAATAGTTTTTTTTGTATATATAGTATATGTCGAATCCTTTCAGCTACTTTTTGTATCTATTTCTACAGATTTTGAACTCCTTTATTGAAAATTCTGGCTCCGCCACTGTAATTGTGAGAATAATTATGTTTATATATCTTGATTTAATCTTTCCAGATGTTTTTCGTTATTTGAGTGTTACTAGTAACATATTAATTTTTCGAATGTAGATGATTTGCATCTCATTGATGCATTTGATCATTAGGAACGTTGGACAATAGCTTTGACGAAGATAGTATTTGACGTCTTGATCTCTTTATGAATATTTAGAAATTTGTGTAATATTTCAAAATGTCTGTTCGAGAGAATATATATGTAACTTTTATGTAGGTATATGTTAGGATTTCGAATCTAATAATTTTAGATTGAACTTATCTCGTAAAGTCTAGTAAAATTTTAATATGTACGTATGATATATTTATATTAGTTATATTTTTACTTTCTATCTTGTAATAAGTATAATATACATGACTTTTTTAATTTATGAAACAATTTAGTACTTGTTTTTTCCTCTGCATGTCTTGTATAAACAAACCCTAACAGAAAACTAAAATTCTTTTTTTTTTCTCTTCGAAATGTACTTTTCATAGCTCCATGAGGCTATAACAGACTATTTCCTTACTATATATTATATAAAAATAATTGGAAATCGTTTTCATTGAAAATAAGATATCTCAAAATTAAGGAAATATTTAATTATATTTTGAAAATGATATTATTTCTATATTTAATAATATTTTAACTTCGAATTCTCAACTTTATTTAAATGTCTACGATTTTTGAAAAGGGGGAAAAGAACAGAAATCACATACTTTTAAGGTAAAATTACAATTTGTCCCTCATAAGTTTATAATTACAGAAATCCCTCAAACTGATACAATTATATAAACACTGATACACTAATCTGATGCGCGAGATACATTGATCTGATGCGCGAGATACATCAATTTAATACATGAATATGAGAGATTTTGAAAATTTATAAAACTAATAGGGGATAATAGTAATAAGAGAACTTAAATGTGAGATTTTCTTCATTTTTCCTTTTTGAAAATGATAGTAAATAATTCTAAGATGAGAGAAAATTAAATAAAGGGCCCACTAATAGTTAAAGTTTGTTAGAAATTAAAGAAGTTTGGTTACTTTATAATATCTGATGGGAAAAGAATATACCTCTCCTCTCAAGCTTGAAAATGTATATGTAATTATTTATTTATGTAAAGAAATGTTGTCACATTTTTTTATTTGTCTTAATGACTTTAGATAAAGCAAATGATGCATTTTAAAATACTTTAATGATAAATGAATTTAAATTATATTCATCATTACTATTAGGGAGGTTAATATTTAAAAAATGTCATGTGTGAAGGTCCAGTAATTTTAATAATAATTACTGATATATTTACTAGGGTGATAGTCATAATTTGATAACAATCAATTTGTTTCTTGGGACAGTAAAAGAGACCCTATTAACTTTATTTAAAAGAAAGAGTTAAAAAAAAAAAAAGGAAAAAGGTATATATGTAGCCAAAAATTAGGGTAACTTTTCAATTTTAACCTAAAAAATGAGCAAATTACGGTTCTAAAAGCTTAAAAAAAGAAGGTTCTTTTTGCAAGTGTTCACTGTCCCAACAAGCCATAGTGGTCTTTGAGAATGGGCTCGAACTACGGTGAAAATATTTTATATGTCTCAATTTATCTGACATAATTTAATTTAACACAAATTAAAAAATAATAATCGTATGAAATGATAAATTAATAATATAAAATAAATATAGTAACTATCGTTTGATTTATTTGTGTTCCACAGCAAACTGTTTGTCAGTTCCTCTCTCCCTCATATTCTCGCTCGCCACTCTCCCTCTCTCTCTCGCTTCCTTCGCTCGCCTCTCTCGCTTTATACAATAGAATTGTATAGATTGTGTTTCTAATTATATAAAGCGAGAAAATTGTATATATACACATGCAAATACACATATCTCCATCTTATACACTTAAAATTATACAATAAAAATACATCCCTGTCCAAGTCTCTTTTGTCTTTCTCTCTTTATCGTTTTATACAAATTCAAATTGTATATAATTTCTCTCTTTTTTATTTTATACAATTCGATTCAATTGTATATTCTCTGCCCAAGTCTCTTTGCCTTTCTCCCTTTCTCGTTTCATACAAATTCAAATTGTATATAATCGTCGTATACACTTATAATTATACAATTCGTTTTATATACTTTGTTTTATACAATTCTCTGCCCAAGTCTCTTTCTCTTTCTCGTTACACTTCGTTTTATATAATTCGCTTCAATTGTATATGTATAGCGAACTATACATATATATGTTTAATATGGAGCGCAATTATGCAAATTTTGCTATAACATACAAATAAAAATTTTATGCTTGCTATATGTAAAAGTTGACCAATTAAAAATTTTACAATTTAAAACAAATTATAGATACTATAAATCATTTCAAAATGGATTCATGACTAATAGTATCATAGGCTAAATTTGTTATACATCAAGTTTTGTTTAAGAAGCAAACGTGTTATAAATTCATAGCTATCCATTTTTGAGGCTATTTTGGTAAATCATCCCCATTTTTAATAATATATTTTACGAAAATATTTTTTATCAATAAATTTTAAATTCTACAGGTAACATCATAGAATTTAAAGCTTTATTATATTAATATTATTCTTTAATTATATAACTGAAATTGACTATAAGTGAATTTTACCCTTCTTTTTTTTCCTTCCAAAATATAATAAAATAAGAAGTGAATTTTACCCTTCCATGATACCAGTTTTTCAAAATTGTCTCCAATTCCTAGAGAGGAAGTGACAAGTAGAATTATTACTATTCCTGTTCATTTTTATTTATAGTTACGATTTTTTTAAGTTAATTTGACTAATTTTTAAAATTAAATTAGATTATATTAATTTGATTTTTTTTTTTAAAAAATAAATATTCAAAAACTATATGAAAAGTACTATAAATTATAATTTTTTGCATATCAATATGATAAAAAAATATATCTTAAAATATTAGTCAAAATTCGCAAAATTTAATTTTATAAATAGAAATTGTGACAAATAATATCAGATGGAAGAAGAATTATTATAACAAAAAAATAATAATAATGTTAAGAGACATAAGTCAGTTATACATGGCCCTCAAATTAGGAATTGAGTGGTCCACTATATATATAAAGACATTTTTAGTTTCCCCAATATCCAAACCAGTTTTATTGACAATAAAGTATGCAAATTTCATATAAAAGAAGGTTGAGACTATACCTTTTCATCTTTTTTATCTTCTTACTCTTTTATTGGATAGGGTTAATGGGGGTGGTAGGAGGGGTGAGGGTGGGGGTGGGGTTGATTTCGGGACGTTGAGTTGGTGAATAAGTGACATTTTAAATGACGTGAGATGATTTGATAAAAGTTCATAACAGATAATATTACATTATGTTAAGAGTATATTTGATCTGAACTAGATCCAATAATTAATATTGAGTCGCTAGTTTAAAAAAGATGGGTATATAATGACAAAAGGATAACGTGGATTCAATTTACCGTCACCACTCATATAAAAACCGATTTACTACATTTACTTGTAGCGTCGAGACGCTCACGTATAATATATATGTATGTATTCGAATAATATGGGTGACACATAATTCATTTCTAAGATAGAAAATGAGATAACGAGCAACGAAGAACTAACTCAATAATTTAAGGGGGAAATTGTTGAATGTGCAAACAAAATCTTCAATAAAAAGTTGATAAAAATAATAAACTAAATACAAAATGTAGTAATATTCAAAGCATTACACATTCACGTAGAATTTCAAAAAAAAGAAATAAAATATAAAAGTAATAAAATATAGAAAATCTATCTATACGATTCAAACATAGAGGCGGAGCCAGAATTTTTCGAAAGGAGATTCAAAATCTGAAGAAATAGACATACGAAATAGCTGAAGGGAGTTCGACATCTACTATAAATATATCTAAAAAAATTTTTTTAACCATATAAAAATAATATAATTTTCCAACGCCGAAGGAGATTCGGATGAACCCCTAAACATATGGTGGCTCCGCCATTGTTCAAACTCGTGACATAAATCATATAGATGCAAGTGTAATATAGACCGTCTATCCTAACACAAACACTATAAGTTAATTCCACTTCTCAGAATAGTAACTTATACACATATCACATACGAAAATAACTTTACCGTTAATCGAAAAAAAAAAAAACCCTCTATTTCTTTTTCACTATTAAATCATGAGTGAATCCAGGGTAAGAGATTCTCTTAAACAATGACACTATAAAATCATATTAGAAAGTAGAAAAATACATATACCATCACTTGTTATCTTTTTTCACAGTCTACACACACTCTATTTTCTCACTTAACTTCTCCACAATGCAGCTAACTCACTAACCCTAAAAACACACACACAAAAAAAACTCAAATATTATTATAGAAAATATGTTTCAAATAAGCTACATTGTGATTTTCTTGATTTTAACTTCATTTTTTCCTTTAAGTTTTGGGATTTTCTTGAATGTTACTACTCTTCCTGGTCAACATCCTGATCCTGAAGCTGTTGCTCTTGAAGTTAATAGGTAACAAAAAACAATTTTTATTGTATTTTATGATTTTAACTTGTTTTGTGTGTCTTTAATTCTATGTTGTATATTTGTTATTTGTTCTGTTTTCCACAATGTGGGGTGGTGGGGGTGGGGTGGGGTGGTAGGAATGAAGGTTACGGAGTTTGAGTGAAGATGAGGTGTGTTTGAGGGTAGTGATAACATAATTAATAAACGTGGAACAATATTTATGAAATTTGTTTTTTTATATTTTTGTTTAGGAAGTCATTTTTCATTTTTTAAAAGAATTTATATTCGAAATAGAAAAAACTAAATACATTTTCCTTCGTAGCGAACACACTTAAAAGACATGTTTAGGTATGGATTTTTTCTTTATTTATATGAAGTATGACAATGAGATGATAATACGATATGATGACAATGTTCAAATTATTATTTATCAGAAGGAAGCTTCTTTGTGTATGAGTTTTATGTAGTGTAAATCTGAATTAGTCAGGAATTTACTATGGATACTGAATAACAAGAGGGAAAAACTTTTTTTTATAAAAAAAAACTATAGGTTAATAGTACCACATTTCATTTATTTTTTCTTGTTTTATCTTTTTCTCTGTTTTCTGAGTGCTCCTCTGCTCTTTTCATGTTCTGTTTTCCATAATGTGGGACTGCCCACTAGGGTAAGGATGGATACGAGGTTTCGTGTACGAGTTTTGAATATGAAAATATTTTTCTTTCTTAAAAGATCAGTAAAAAATCAAGTTAATCGAGGTCGTAATATGACACATTAGTGAAAAAATAAAACAAAATAAAGGTTAATAATTCCACATTTTGTTCTTTTACATTTATTTTTTCTTAAGAATGAGGTGTTAATTACCATTTTACCCTATACATTCAAGATATTTTGTAAATAATGAGCAAATTTTGTTTTCCTTTTGATTAGTATAATGTTTGATTTCCTTTTATTTTTTTATTTTTTTATTGGCTTTTATGAGCTTTAATTAACTTTTTAAAGTGTTCTAGTTGTAGGTAGATATGAATATTTATTGGTTGCTTATTTTTTTTAAAAAATAAAATCATAGATTTCTCCTTTTATGAATATCTACTTGTAGGCCCTCAAATCACTTTAATTAGTGGATTTTTAATTTTTTTTAGCCACACATAGAAATCCATATTGCCTTTCTCTTTTTTGTTTTTTTTTAACTTATTTAAATGTTCCACAACTCTTTACCATGTTTGTACAAACATATATAAAGCTAGAAGAAAACAATTTGTTCATTTTACATCATTGATCACATAACATTTCTTTTATTCCTTTTCTTATAAGATGCAATTCTCAGAATTTAACTTATATACATTGACATCATATAAAAAAAGAAATGTTCCACAACTCTTTACCATGTTTGTACAAACATATATAAAGCTAGAAGAAAACAATTTGTTCATTTTACATCATTGATCACATAACATTTCTTTTATTCCTTTTCTTATAAGATGCAATTCTCAGAATTTAACTTATATACATTGACATCATATAAAAAAAAGAAAAAAAGTATAATGTTAGTATAATCACTCGTATCTTTCATATTATCAATGTGTAAAAAGTTTAAATTCCATTCGCCCCTAGGGATTTGGTCTAGTGACAATAGTGGATTGTGTGACACATGTTACAAGTTCAACCCATGTTGAATGAACTTATTTATTCAATGAATTTTAAATCGTACATTATTATCTGTTATGATTTTTCGATTATAAATTAACGAGAAGTTATTGCAGGAAAGTGAATGCATCACTCTCAATTTTCCAATCAAGAAGAAAAATGTTGTCCTCTTGTCAAACGGGTAACCCTATCGATGATTGTTGGCGATGTGACCATAGTTGGCAATTAAATCGCCAACGACTAGCCGATTGTGCCATCGGGTTCGGTCAATATGCCCTCGGTGGCAAAGGCGGTCGTTACTACGTGGTCACCTCATCCTCGGACCCGGACCCCGTGAACCCGCCACCTGGCACTCTCCGATACGGGGTCATCCAAGACGAACCGTTATGGATAGTATTTTCAGCCAATATGGAGATTAAACTCTCGGAAGAGCTCATATTCAACTCACACAAAACCCTAGATGGACGAGGAGTCAACGTGCACATAACAGGAGGGGGGTGTATAACGTTACAATATATCTCAAATGTTATAATCCACAACATACACGTACATCATTGTTACGAATCGGGCGATACGAACATACGTTCGAGCCCGACACATTTCGGATACCGAGGCAAGTCGGACGGGGACGGGATCTCGATTTTCGGGTGCCGAGACATATGGATTGACCATTGTTCATTGTCCAATTGTAAAGATGGGTTGATTGATGTAGTTATGGGGTCAACGGGGATAACCATATCAAATAATCATTTTTCACATCATAATGAGGTAATGTTATTGGGACATAATGATGATTATTTGCCAGATTCAGGTATGCAAGTCACAATATCATTTAATCATTTTGGTAAAAAATTAATTCAAAGAATGCCAAGGTGTAGAAGAGGATATATTCATGTGGTCAATAATGATTTTACAAGATGGGAAATGTATGCAATTGGTGGAAGTGGAAATCCTACAATCAATAGCCAAGGGAATAGATATATTGCACCCTTTGACCCTTATGCTAAAGAGGTACACTTTTTTTATCGTTACTGTTTATTTTTTCTAGTCGATATACACTAATTATACATATATTATACATAAACGATTGGTTGAACGACTATTTAAGTTAATTATTTGATATTTAACATTATGCTTGTCTTCTTTTCTTTTCTTCTATTTTTTCATGCAATAAAATAAGATTAACATGTCTTTAAATAAAAGAAAGAGTAATAATTTGGAAAAGAATTTTTAGTTTGGGTGTATTTGGATTAAAGTTATGAGCTACATTATTTAAAAATTTCTAAATATTTTGTTTTATGTTTTCTATACTTTTATGTCCCATTCTTTTTAGTCTTGTCTAATATTTTTATGCCAATAAAAAATATAGAGAAAACAACTACTAATACTTTTTGTTTTTAATTAGTCTTATTTTATATAATAATTAGCTTTAGATTATTTGCTCAAGTTTTTCAAAATGTCAATAGGTACATGTTGAAATTTTCAAAAATATTAAATTTAAAGGATTTGACATGTATGCGTTCGATATAGTTTAAATTCAAATAAAAAAAGCATGCCTATAGTTTAGTCAAATTTTGTGCTTTAAATTGCATTGGATGCCCAATAATGTGAGATGTGATGTGTGTGGGGATCACTACATGAAGTGGTGGACCCACCTCCAAAGTCACGTGTCCAGCAGAACTCAATAATTTTATCTCATATCTTACATTTACATTATAAAAAATATTTAATATCTATAAATAATTCATATAAATAAAATAAAAACTATGATTTCATAATCCATAAAAACTAATTCTCTCGACTCCATCCTGACTGACTACAAACATTAGTAGACCAGTCACCTTATGCTAAGAAGTGTCAACTAACATCCCAATTAGTATTACTTGACGTATTTTATTAAAATTTCTGATTTCGTCACTGATCGATGATTATAGGTAACAAAAAGAGTGGACACAGATGAAGGAAAATGGAGAAATTGGAATTGGAGAAGTGAAGGGGATGTAATGGCAAATGGAGCATACTTTGTGGCCTCTGGTGAAGAAGTTGAAATTAAATATGAAAAAGCTTATAGTGTGGAGCCAAAATCTGCTGATTTTATTGACCAAATTACTTTAAATGCTGGTGTTCTTATTCACAGGTTAACTCCTTTTACTTTTTCTTCTTTTTCACTTTTTCCCCCTAAACTTTACTTTATTACTTTTTTCTATCACACTTTTGGTTCTTTATGTTAACCCTAATTAGAGTAATCAACACCTTAATAGTACCCTTTTAAGACTTTTGTGACAAATAATTATTAGTAATAATTTAGGGTACTTTTATATTTTCTTAGTGACACAACAATTATTGTCTAAGAAAATTTGAATTTTCAAAAATCCAAATGGAACATGCTTTACACTATAGTTACAATAATAAAATGTTTCAGTTATATATATCGTCAGTAAAGTTTTTTTAGATATTACAAATATTTAAAAGATATTTATAAATTAGGAATAAGATGAAAATTATCTGCTATAACAAATAAAAAAGAAGATGAAAATCGGTTTAATTGAATCCCTTTTTTATATATATAAAATTATTGCACAAATAGATAAATTAGTTTTTTCTTTTTTGGTTCTATTAAACCAAATTATTTTCTTAGGTATGTTACTAAGGCGGTTCTATCGATCATATGTTTAAATTCTAAATATACCAGTCTAAAAATTGTTTAAATTCCTTTATATGAACGTTTCAAATTTAAATTAATCGAATCTGTAGTAAATGGAGTTAATATTTTTTTATGACTATAGTTCTTATTTTGAGTTTACTAAAATTGGACTTTTTTGTATGACAATGAGCAGGGGTAGCAACAGTGGAAAATGGACGGCTGCCACCAATAATGACACCGAATCCGCCGGAGACGACGGTGGAGGGGAAGATCTCGTGGCGATTTCCGGCGACTCCGACGACGATTATGGTGGTGATGAAGAGTCTAGAAGCTCTACAATTTACTCTAATTTTTCCTTGCTATTTAATTTACTAATGGCATTGTTAGCCTTATTGTAGTCTTAAATTTTTTTTTAAGACATTTAAAAAAAAAGAAAGGAAAACAAATTGTCCTTTTTTTTTTGACAAATTAATGTGTTTTGAAGTATTTAATTTAATCTGTGGTGGCATAATTTGTCGCCCTAAACTCTTTAATCAAGAAAATTTTACAAGATTATTCATCTTTAAATGATCGTTAACGGGTGTGAAATGAACGGGTTAAAATAATCTGCTCAAATATTATATGGATTAAATCAAGATGGAAGAAATAATAATGTGTTGTCATTATTTATTTAATTTTGCAGAACTCTTACCAAATTTTAATTTTATCTAAGTTATCTAATTAAAGATAGAAGAGTATATATTATAGGTGATATTTTATGTATTTATTAATTTAGATTCAATTATTTATGGTATTTTTATTATCTAATTCGAATCTTATAAATTCTCGATCTTTAATTAAGTATATACATCTAGTTATTATCGTATTATATTCTTCATCGTCGTATATATATATATATATATATATATATATATATATATATATATATATATATATATATATATATATATATATATATATATATATATATATATATATATATATATATATATATATATATACTAATTGATTTGAAGTAAAATATAGAATTTTACATGATTTATTTGTCAACTAAGAGAAGATTTACAAATTATTATATTATAGTCCATTTTCTTTTATGTTTTGTTTTTTGTCGGCTCTTCAAAATAACTAAGCGATAAATAATTCAGAATCAAAATAGGTCTAAGAGGAGATAAAATATAGATAGTGTTATTTGTTTGTAAGAATAAAAATTTCCTTTAGAAGTATATGAATTTTATGAGATCAAGTGTCGGCTCTTCAAAATAATTAAGCGATAAATAATTTAGAATCAAAATAGGTCTACGTGGAGATACAATAATAGATAATGTTATTTGTTTCGTAAGAATAAGAATTTTCCTTCTATGAAATATAAGACTTTTACGAAATCAAGTATCTTGAGTTAACGGAAAATTAAAGATTTATTTTTTCATAATTACATCGACAATATTATTAAAAAAAAGATGGATTGTTCATAACAATTAAAAAGTGTTTATTAATTTATTAGGAGACAAATTGAACTAAATAGATGATGTTATTCTTTCTCTATGTTTGTCACACTCCAACATCCAACTAACTAATTTATTATTTTATTTTAGGAATAATTAATAACTTGTTGATGACTAATGACATGATCAATTTTTTTTTTTTGGCACTTTATATCCAATTGTCTAACTTGCTTTACTAAACATACTGAGATGGATAAAAAAAGAAGATTATCCACTTTTTTTTTAATGGAGGGATTTGATTTTAAATCATATCCTATTCATTTAACTAAAATGATATTATTATCATTCCATTTTTTATTTTATTTTTAAAAAAAATCATGTATATTTTGAGTACTTATCTTTGGGATGACATTATTTTTCAATTGGTGGTAATTGTATACTTTAACCTTCTTGATGACCTATGAAGGGATATTAAAGAAAAATGTGATTATTTCCAATTTTTTCGAAAGAAATAAAACGTGCATATATATATATATATATATATATATATATATATATATATGAGGATTTATTTAATTTATTCGAAGCTATTAGGGTGGAATTCATCCCCCTCCCTCGAAATATGAGTTTACGGTTTATAATAATAACAATACGAATAAGGAAAAATTATTATTGGATTTTAAGAGATTTTGTAATTTGAAAAAAAAAATATAAGAATAAAATGTAATTTACTTAATTTGTGAAATATAATAATAATAATAACGATAATAGTAATAATAATGTAATAATACACGTGAAAAATGATATTCAAATTAATCATTTAAGATTCATGACTTCGAAATATTCAAATATTAGTAACAAGAAATATGATGAGTAATTGAGTATTGATCACTAGAGATTTTTCATGAACATAACAAATTTCACGTCGAATAAACTCTGTCGAATAAATTCAAGAAAATTAAAGTAAATTTAATAAATAACTAGTTTAACTCAAATATATTTTCTATCTTTTGTCCCTCAAGTTCTTTTTTTCCCCTTCAAAATGAAGAAAATTAATATTAATTCCCACACTTGTCTATACAATTCAAACTCTTTTTAATTTCTTAATTAAATAATTATTCCCAAATAGAAGATGATGAAATATCATCCCATGTGCTACTAATATTTTGGTCTTGATAAAAAGAATTACAAGAACATAGGTTTAATATTGTACAAAAGTACATGTGATGTTCCATTTGACTTTGTTCATATGACCAACTTGGTATCATCCAATCCAACAATCTTGAGGATTCATCATCAACTTTTCCAAAGGATGATTTTGGTTCTGAATTATTACTTGTAATAGTGCTTCCAAAACATTCTGTAACACAAAATAAAACGATTTAGATAATCAGATCATTTAAAAGATAACTATTGGTAACTCTGTTTAATAATTATTGATTTGATAATTTATAACAAGTGGACGGGGAGCATTAAAGTGTGACTAATATAGTTGTTGTCATGTAATTAAGGTCATAGGTTCAAACTGTGGATACACTTCTTTCATAAACGTAGAGCAAATCTGCGTACAATAGACCCTTATGTTCCGTTTCTTCCTCAGTGAAAGTTTTGTACACCGAGCTTCCTTTAATGGTTAAGTCCAATACATGTAATTTATATATAGTGGTTTTTTCTTTTTTCTTTTTTATAAAAAAAAATTAGACAATCTAGTGCATAAAGTACCATGTGTATGTGGAAGGACCGAAGAAAGACTTCACAAGAGGATTTAATGTAGACAATATATCTTAAAACGAACATTAATAACTAATTTCACGGTTCAAACTTATGACTTATAGATAACACAAAGAAGTGAATAATGTGAGAAATCAAGGAGAATGTTGAATCGAACCTTGTTCGCAAATAAGTGTTTTCTTTCTCAAATGACTTCTCCAATAATTTTTTATTTCATTATCAGTTCTTCCCGGCAATTGTTTAGCAATCTTTGACCACCTGTTAAATTAAGTTAGAAAACTAAATTCAATTAACGAAGTGAAATAAATATTTATTTATTTTTTTGAAAAACATAAAATTTAACTAAGGAGATTAATTGATTAATTACTTGTTTCCCAATTGTTTTTGAAGTTTAATAATTAAATGTTCTTCATCTTGAGTGATATGGCCATGTTTTAAGTTAGGTCTAAGATAGTTCATCCATCTCAATCTGCAGCTCTTTCCACTCCTTCTCAGCCCTGCATGGAATCGAATTTCGAACACCATTAAAATATGTATATCGATCAGAAAAAATAAATAGTGAATTCAACGAGCTATTTATGTAATGATCGAATTTGATGATATCCTACTATTGATATTAATGTCCCTTTGGGCCTAACTAGGCCCACATGATGACTTTAATTAAGGATAAATGACAGAAATCCCACCTTTAAGTTCTCTTATTATCATTATCCCCTATTAGTTTTACAAATTCCCAAAATCCCTTATTTTCACACATCAAATTAATGTATCGGCGCATCAAATTAATGTACCTCGCACATCAAATTAATGTATCTCACGCATCAAATTAATGTATCATGTATAAAATGTACATCAAATTAGTGTATCATGTATAAAATGTAATGTATCTTACTTAACAATTAATGTATCTCGCGCATCAGATTAGTGTATCAGCGCTTATATTATTGTATCATTTGAGGGATTTTTGTCATTATAAACTTATAAGAGACATATAATAATTTTATCTTAAAAGTATGTAATTTCTGTCTTTTGCCCATTTAATTAAAGTGAGTCCCTAAGGTCTAAGGGGTTTGATGACTTATTTATGCACCTAATATGCCACAGACTTATTTTATCGATATGAAATTTGCCTAGATTTGAATACATTCTATCAGTTTGAAGTACTAATTATTACCTGAAGCTTTTGCTAAGGCATCCCAACGACGTTCACCTAAAATGTCGATAGCATATGCTAGTCTCTCGTCTTCCTCATCGAGCCAAGGCCCTTTTCGTAATTTCTCTTCTTGCATAGTTACAAGTTGCAATGTGAAATCCATGTATATCTGATGTATATTTGTTCTATGATTGCAGCAATTTGAGAAAGTGACACTCTTTATATAGTAAGTACACATAAAAATAGCAAAATTGTATTAGAGAAATTAATTACCTAGCAAAAGTAGGTGGATAATGTACACTAGCTAGTTTGTGGAAACACCACCATTGTCTTTAGATATATTAGGTCATCAAAAAAGATTTTTCAATTTTCATTTAAAATTATACCTAGTCGAGGACCAATCAGAAATATTCTTTATACCTTACAAAAGTAAATAGCAAGGCTTGCGTACATTTGATCCTTTGAAACTCTGCTTGTGAAATTACATTGAATATATTATATTTATACCCAAGACATTGTATATATTAATTAAACCATATGTATTTCCAACTATTTAATTATAAACTATAGTATTTAACTTTAGATCATTGTATAAACACCCTTAAACGTCAAATTCTGAATCTACATCAAGTTCTACATTTTTTGCATCACTAGTTTTGGTATGGTATCCAAAGGTTGCATTGTCTGTTATATAATTCCTTAATACCATAAAAGTTTGTCTTGGTTTCATTATAATAATGTCAAACTTGAACTTTGAATATGCATGAGGTCACATATAAAAGAAAAAAAAGAAGGATAAACATTGCATAATGCTTTGTGGTGCATAATAAAAGTCCAAAACATATATCTGCCCAAATCTTTGCTCAATTAAAGAATTATTATGTGAGAGCTTCTCAAATTCTCAAGTTTTTTACTAATTTGTAAAGTTGACACATGGACAAACTGAAACTTAGCCTAAATCATCACATGAGTATTGGTATCAACTGTAATCTTGTACCCACCATCAAAGAATAGACCATAAGTTCATATTCAAGCAATCGATCAATTATGGAATACAAGTCGCCTCTATTAGAAAGTGTTTTATCCCCGATATGGAATTTCCAGCAAAAAAAATTGATATAGGAACAAAGGGGGTCGTAGTGACCAGTCCAAAACTTACACCAACAAAAACACAAGATTGGCAATATTGTACGACCATGAGATAGGGGTAGTATGTACACAAATACTCCTATCTCATAGCAGTTAGAGAGACTATTTCTAATAGACCCTCGTCAACGACATATCTCATCTACATCCTCTGAAGATCATAAAGGAGGTTCTCTTATATAACACTTTCAAGAACTGCCAAAAACCACACAAGCTATACAACATAAAAGAGAAACAAAAACCAAAATACTTGTTTCAAGAGAAGGAACAAAAGAAAAATGCCCAGAATAAAAAGCCTGGAGAAGTACTCTATTCTTCGGCTTTTGCTCTCCCACTCCTGATTTAGTGTAAATTAACTGTATAAATAACTTAATTTCTTGCTCCAGTGAGTCATTGCAAGAAAAAAAGGATTCTCCTGACGAAAAATATAGAACAAATTACAACATCATACTTCCACAAACCATTCTTGAGCTGCAGCACACGACTAGTGATTATCGAAATACATACTTGAATTACACCCTGCTGCAATGCCTGTCATCATCTTCAACGATCCGGCATAATGAAAACAAAAGAACAAAAAAAAAGAAAATTGAATACCACTATAACAGAAGAACATGGTTGATTTGGTGTGTCTAATCCTGCATTTAACATATCAGGAATAACGATCGACGTGTACTTTACCCTCCTTGTCCAGCAGCAGCAGCTAATCTCTGCCATCTTAACTCTCGCTGCTTTTCCAGGTCAGAGGCCCGAGCTGCTTTCTCGGCATATTGTTTCTGACAATCTTCAAACAAATCAGCATCCATTTCAAGGAACATTTTGCGGACATTTACAGTCAGCCCATGGACAGCCTGATTCCAATGACTCCTTATATTTTTTTCCAGAGCCTCAAAAATTATTGGTAAAATAACATTCCGATTCTGGGCAATCAGACTCACAACGTGCTCATTATTCCATAAAAATAAGGCTCGTTCTGCAACCTGAAAAATAGAAAGTTACTTCAAAGATGCCTTTTCATAGTCCTGGATCCTCCTTAGATGAGATTAAAAACTACTAAAATAACCTAGGCCACTTAAAACTTCTTTTTAGTGTTCTTTGAACAGATAGTAACATCAGACATGTTCGTTACTCTCCATTTTAGATAATATGACGTTGTTTGACCATGCACGGAGATTAAGAAAGAAATAAGCTTTTACAACTTATGGATAAACATGCCATTAAGGATAAAATAGGATGTCTAAAGTTGAACTCTTTCCAACTATGAAAGTCTGTCGTTCTTTTTTGGGATTGACTTATAAGAATATAGTGCTGCATAAAATAGAACAATGGAGTACCATAAATAAGCAACATGATCAATGAACAACATTAAACACAAAAAGGACATAACCAAAAGGTCTATCCTTGAAAGGAAACAAGGAGGTATGGGAGGTGAAATTGCAGGGACAGTCTGTTTGAGAGTTTTGGTCTCAGCCACTGAGGTCTAGGAATGCAAATCTTATCAGGTACACAAACTCCAACCCTGTCCCAAATGTATGTTTTAATCGTGGAGATTCTTAAAAAATAGAAGTTAAGTATAGATTGAAGCCTAATGTATGCTTTCTAATCAATTATGAGTAATGGTAGGCTCTCTGAAGCTGATGTAGTTTCTAAATGATATGATAGATAGAGGAGTTAAGCCAAATGGACATATGCTAATAGATGAACATGTAAGAGGCCATGTCTTTAAATGTTTCAACAAGTTGCTAGAAAGTGATACAACACGAACACTTACATACAACAATACTCTATTAATATTCCAATTATTGAAGATCATGTTTGAAGAGAGATTTATTTCTCAATTCTCAGCATAATATGATTAAACGACCCATGACTGATGTGCCTATATTTCTATTTAGTTCCACCAACCAAGACTACAAAAAGACAACATTAAATGATTAAATTGATGTTACTTTCTAACATCTTCCCAAAAGTGTGTGTTTGTTCTCCATTTTTATAAGCACTTCTCTTTTTTTTCTTTTTCTATGCACATGGTTGTACTTCATAAGTTAAGATAAATAAAAAGAACACATAAGTCTTATTAAACTTTCATTGTTCATCTTTATAGTTTCAAACAGTAACCAATTATTATTAACCTAGACAAATATGTAACCATACAACAATCCCATTGATCATTTAGAAAAATTTCTATTATATCCTTTTGTGTATATTTATTTACTCAAACATTTATTATAATAACATTAATTTTATTTTATAAAATTTTATGCTACATGACTCGACATACACATGCAATGCACGTACCGATGATTAGTTATTATAAAAGCATGAATATATGTTGGTTGACCAAAATATCCTTCAAATATGGAACGGCTTTTATACCCTTAAACTATTAACTTTAACTTCTTCTAGGAAAGGATGGAGTTGTCATTAAAAAGAGGTCATAACGTAGATAATTATTGATGTAAACACAAAGTCTAAACTGTCTGTCCAATCCTATTTCATTAAAGTTTAAAGAAGTTGGGCTGGTCTCTACAGCTGCATGACAACATGCATACATTATATAGCTAAGTTTCTTCAAGGATAAGTTGACTCACGAGAGATGGATTGGGTATATTCAAAAGTTTCGACTCTATCTTTTAAGACTTTTCAGAGAACAGAGATATGTCGCAATCATATCTCTATCTATATTGATTACACAATACAATGATACTCATTTCTTCTTCCCTTCTTTTTTTATGACTGTGGTGTCTAAGCCAGCTTTCGCACACCTCAACTAATTCCACGGATACCTGCGACTCTGTCCACCAAGGCTAGGACAGATGAAAAAAATCACCTAATATTTTGTCTCAACTGTAAATTGAACTGAGACCTAATGGTTCTCAACCACTTCATGGACCACTAGCCACACCCTTGGGTGCTATTTGGTGTTTTCATTATAAGTGTATGCTTACATATGCTTAACGATATGCTTAACGATAAGAATTATGGTTGAGTGGTAAGTACTCATTTATTCTTCATCAGATGTCTCGAATTTGAGCCTTGTTTAATATGGATTCGCCTTTGTATCAGCTAACCGTTTTACCCCTCATTACGAGATTTCTCGACAAGAATCCAAATTTATTGGAGCTTAGATACAGAAAATACATATGTTAACATATATATACCTCATAATTAAATTAGTTTTGTTCATCTTTATAACTTTTATTTTTCCATTACAGATTTAGTGATGGATAACAATATACATTTGGAAGTAATATGAAATTAAAATTTAAATAGTCCAAGTTGTTTTTCAAATTTTATAAAATAAAGATGGAAGGAGTAAAGTTATAATAAAGACAACAACAACAAGAAATGGAAAACGTATACTAAGAACCATATCTTTGAAATTATTAGGTGAAATATAACGAGATAACATATTTTAATCTATACAACCTAAAAGTAAATAAAAATAATTTAATTACCATCTTCAACAAATAAAATGTTGATAACACATTCTAAGGACTAGCGGTGATTTCTTGCCAATATTCACGACACATTTAAATTTTAAACATGCGACAAATTTTTACATATTACTTTTGACATTAGTTTTTAAGTAACTAACAAGAACTCCTAATGCACCCAAGGGTGTGGCTTAATTGTCAATAAAGTGGTTGAGAACCCTAAGGTATCAGGTTCAAAACTTAGTGGAGACAAAAAGATACTAGGTAAGTCTTCTCATCTGTCATAGCCTAGGTGGAGAGAGTTACCTAGTACCTGTTGCTGGTGGGAGTTGAGAGGTATCACGTGTATTTGGTCACGTGAAAGCTGGCTTGAACCCCACAATCATCAAAAAAATAAAATAATAACAGCTCCTACATTATTATTTTTAAAACTGATAAGAACTCCTAATATTAGTAATCTAATTATGAGAATATTCACAATTATAGTAATTTTTGGTGATAGGAGATCTTGAAAATACAAGTCAAATAAACGTTTTTAAATGAAGTATTATTTTGGAAGTTCATCATCATTGGATATAAAATTTTATAATAGTAGTTGGGGCTACACGTGCAAGCGTGTGACACAGAAAGTAGTAAGATGATAAAGTGCAAGAAGATTCCCTCGACAAGAAACGCACGCCACTAACCTCGAAGATGGAAGATCGATTACTGGTGTCACAAAACAATCTTTATCCAAAAAAGAAAATTAGTGTGCATACCATGCCTGCAAGCATAAACTCGAATGGAAGACCATAGCATTGAATATACAACAACACACCATGCAATAGAGAACCTAGCACACTTCCTTAGAACCTTAAGGCGAACCTAATGCAAAAAGACACTCATCACTCAAGTTGCCAGAGTCATGAGACATACGCCATACTTCTCCTCATGATTGTAAACAATATCCCCCATAGATTCCAAGAATAAGTCAAAAAAACAGGCAAAAATCCATGGAATCTTTGCTACAATTGCAATTACACAAAAGATATGAGAAATAGCAGCATGACACCTGCTAACTTATAACAACTTTGTTATAAGTTATACCTTCCAAAAAAACCAAGGCAAACACCTACACCGACCCTTGAGCTAAACCGAATAAGAAAAACAAAATTTACAAACACAAAAACTTGGGGCTTCAAACAGGGTTGGAATTATCCATTTAAAGTGCGGAATAAGACCTCAATTAGGAGCACCCAAGGTGTGACCTACCTAGTGGTCAGTGAGGTGGTTTGAAAACTATGAGGCTCTCACATTTAAATCCTAGTTGAGGCAAAAACACTTGGTGATTTCTTTCCATTTATCCAAGATACCTATTTTGGTTGGAGGTAGCAGGTATATCATAGAAATAGTCAAGGTGCGACAAGGTGGCTAGACACCACGTTTTTTTTTTTTTTTTAAAGGACCTCAATTAGGATGATTTTTATAAATCACTTGCTCTTTTGTATGTTATGGAGTCGCTAGTCGCTAGTCGCTACTCCATCTAGAAAGCTCTTTTAAATAGCATAAGCTTATTACTAGATACGAATGCCCCCTCCCACAGTTCGGGGAGGATAGAAGTAAACAAAGGGGTCATCTAAGAGAATAAAGTGTTTCATCTTTTTTTCTTTCATGTAGGGAATAATGTAGGGGTAAGGTATGCATAAACTCTACCCTCTCCAGACCTCCACTTGTGGGATTACATGGAGTGTGTTGTTGTCTAGAGGGAACAAGTGTATCACAATATCTAGAAGACTTGAGATAACGAGTAGAATCCAGAAAGAGTCTCTGCGCGATTGAGATTACATGAAATTTTTATAATATATCTGCAAATATCACCTTACTAGAGATATAAAATTGAAATATGAAAGATGTTGCATTGAGGTAATAATGCTCCCAACACTGGCCAAACTTAGGATCATCAAAACTAGCTTAACCGAAACTCATATTGCATTAACCCAGTGGTGACGCAGTCTACCCTTCCTTTGTAAGCCAACAGTCACCCCCAAACTGACAAGATTAATTTATCTTTCCTCTCTTACTAAGTTCAACAATTCAATATATATGTAGAAGATAGACTAATTGGTTACAACTAGACTACTACTTTTTGTGCCAAAGCAACAAAAAATTAGCAGAAAATCTATCTCATCACCAACAAACTCTTTATATAAAATACTCTTGTATAACTTTAATTTCCTCAACCTCCTTCCCCTAACAGCCTAACTTTATGTTTTTAGTTTTGAATTAAGTAGCCAAATTACAAATATAACAAATCTCATTCATACCCGCATTATGACTACAGTAGTGAGAAATTCCTATTTATGGAGCAAGATGAATTGTTTGGACAACCCAAAAAGCACACCAAGCTAGAGAGAGGCATAAAATTATATATGTCAAATTATAAGGCTATGATAATCTACAAGGTGATGGGGCCTCCCAATAGAAGGTCTACCATTGTTTTTGATGAATAAATCGCAAAGCAATAAAATACATAAGCAAAATTAGAACAGAGTAGACTAAATCAAGAATAGAAGGTGATTTTCAGAAGAAACTGTAATGATTAAGGTCTTGGATTTGAGAGGTGTCAAGGGCTATTGATGGAACCTGATCAAATGAGATGGTCGTGGACACAAGTTCCTGCTACATAACTTATTCCTAGTTTTACTGATGTTTACAGCTTAGTTACATTTCAGCAAGGGTTTATAGCAGATTTATGGACACGACACAGGTGGAACTTCAACTTCAAAAAAACAGCTCAATGACCGGGAGGTTCAGAGAGCAGCTGAATTTCTCAACGTAGTGGAGCCTCAATGGACTTCAAACAAGGGAGGATATTCTATGATGGACAGGAAACAATAGAGGAGTATACAAAGTGAATAGAGCTTATACGCTATGGATTAGACAAACCAACAAACCACAAATTGTCATGGAAACAAATATGGAAAAGCAGAATACCCCATAAAGTATCTTGCTTTGTCTGGTTGTTGGCCAAAGAAGCAGCTATTTCTCTAGACAATATCATAAAGAGGGATAACCTTATGCTCTAGATGCTTTCTTTATGGGGAGACTTTAGAAACTATTACCATCTGTTGCTACACTACAAGTACACTCAACAACTATGGAGAACCTTTTTGAGACTCAAAGACATCTCTCACTATGCCTAGGAAAGTTTCGGAGGTTTTAAAGAGTTGGGACGAAGCAGGAGTACTGGCAAAAGACAGATGCAGATGAAGAATTACCCCTGCTGCAATATGGTGGGCAAATATGGAAAGAGAAGAATTCTAGGTGTTTGACAGCATAGAGAAGTGTGCAGAAAGTGAAGCTCAACTGCATTTTGCTATTATGCTTTTGGTGTAATCAGTTATACTAAGATGATGTTGTCTCAATAATTGATGTTTTAGAATCAAATTAGCTATAGAGCAACAAGAATTGGGGCCACTTATATATAAGGTTTCAGTACAACCCACTACTGTTTTATGATATAATAATAAGTTACCAAGTTCAAAAAAAAATTCTATCTATTTCTGGCCATGAACTGATATGGAACTCTGCTTCATATAAAGGCTAAAATAGCAAATTTTCATTGGTTGGTAACTTGTGAAGCTGGTGCAGCCCAGCATAGTGAAGAGGGATGGTCATCTGCACTTAAGACCTAAATCTAGGTGAAAAACACACGGAGCACTTTGCCTCACCTAATCGGAGCTTTAGTGCAGTCACCAAAGTGAAGTGGTCTACACTTCATAGCAAATAGGCGCCGTTCTAAAAAGTTGACACTAAACAACACAAAATTCACCCAATTGTACTATTTGAATTTTATTTTTTTATTTGTTTGATGACCCTGGTGTACGGGCCAGCTTTCGCGCACCTTCGACTATTTGAATTTGTTTGTCAGCCCATATAATTGCTTTTTTTCACTTAATTGTACTTTTTGAATTCATTTGTCCATATAATTGTTATTTATGGTCATAATTATTGTTCTCAAGTTTCTTTGTTTTATATATATATTTTTCTTCATTTGTGCCTACCATTATTAAAATTTAAACCCCACACTTTATTTGCACTTTCGGTTTAAAGCTGCAGCAGGCCTCATCGCTTTTTTGCATCTTTCACTTCTGATAATATTGCACCTAAATGAGAAAATGAGGGGAAAAAAGGGGGAAGGAAACACTTTCTGGTATCTTACCAACCAAAGACTGAAAGTAGAGTCCAGAAAGTTTCTATTTTTCTAAAGTTAATACAGTTTAAGTGCAAATGTACTCAACAATCCTTTTCTTATAGTAGTACACAAGCAGTATACAAACGCAGAGAATCGAGACAAAAGCATGATTCAACAAATAGTTCCAATCATCTGCACACCCACCAAGTAATTAAAATATATATATAAAAAAAAGATGTCATAAAGAAGTTACTCTATACATTCACTAAATTAACAACCAAGGAATCAGGTAAATGGGGGCAATTAATGGCTTTGAAGTTTCTCCTAACCTGAAAATGCGGGCTGTTAAGGCAACGAGCAACCTGACGAAAAAGAGGAACCATGCAGCGCTGAAATTCAGCAGCTTGTGTGGCTTCCAGAACTTCTTCAAGTTCCCCAAGAAAGAGAACTTCCTTTTGGCAATTAGTGACAGGCCAGTATTTCAACAAACCCCTTATAACTGTATCACACAACTTGTAATCCTTCTCCACAAACTGGACAATACAATACGACAATTGCTGATGATATACTGCAACTGGTTTTGGCTTGTGGAGCGGTATCAGAGCTCGAACAAGAAAAAGCTTATGTTCCTCTTTCATTGGCAACGCGAAACCATTTATAATACTCCCTAAGATCTCCAAAAGTTCACCAATTCCACTGTGTCTCTCAGTCTCATATATAAACCTATAAAAGATATTATTAATTGCCTTCCTGATAAATGGCCTATGCACCATAAATTTCCCATATATCCGGTGAAGAATCGTTTTCAAATACTCTCTCTCCCTTGGGTCCTCAGACTCAAACGAATCCAATAACTTCAACACAAACGAATGATCAATAAACCTTTTAGCCACCTTTGTATCAGTATCTGCTGAAACTATATATCTCAATAACAACTCATATACCAACTGTAAATGCGGCCAAGACGCCTCGAGATACTGTTCTTCCTCATCAGGTTCCACATTTTCCGACCCAGTATTCTCATGAGACGCCGGAGGCAAGCACCGGAATATATTAACAGATATCATTTTCAACATTTCTTCCTGATTAATTTCACTGATTTTCAAAGAATTAGATTGAACGCAATCTACAAGTTCTGTTAGTGTCTGTCGTTTGATCTCTTTTTCCCTAACCATTTTCATAGTATCATTGAAATCAAATTGGTAGCAACAAACCTGAAGTTTCCTTAAGAACAAACTCTGCCGTTCAGCCATTGGCACGTCCTTCAACAGTGGAAGTGCCTCCATTGTTCCCGGCGCCGGAACTGCTGCTGACATCACTGTCTGCTGCTGCGTCGAATTGTTCATCATTCCAACACCAGCACCTGCACCTCTAGAAGCATGATTCACCACCACATTGGATGTTGAAACCGACCCGGAACTCCGATTACCTGAAGCAGCAACCACGAAATCCGAAGGATCCGATTTCGGCACCTTTCTCTGCCCTCGCTTGATAATTTTATTCAACATTCTTCTCTTTTTCTCTCCTCCAATCAATTAAAAAAAAAAAAAAAAAACTAACCCTAAATCCTTACGCTTATTAGCATTTATCAAACACTAAAAAACAAAACATATCTTCCTCCTTATGTACAAAAAATTAAAATTGAGATCAACAATAATTACGAACACTTGATTCTCACAATGTGTCAATTTTCAAATGCGGATCTATTGAACGAATCGTAAAGAGAAGAGAAACTGAATAGGTATATAGCAGGGATGATCCATGATTTTCCGGCAGTGAGGATGGTGATCGGAAATCGATTTTCCGGCGATCAATCGGAGAAAATGGAGGGAGAGATATGTAAATAGAGAGAATTAAGAGATATAGCAAAATGGAAAATAGCAGTAGTGAGAGAGAGAGGAGGGGAGAGAAAAGTAGGGATAGTTTAAAATAGAGGGACTGTTAATGAAAAAAAAGTTTATTTCATTTTATTCCTTTTTTTTTGGCATAATATTTTTTTTAAAATAAATCCCATCAAAAGTATTATTGATTCTAAAATTGGAAATAATAACTATAATAATCACCATTAAGGGTTGTGTTAAAATAGAGAGGATCTTTTCGTCCTTAATGAAAAGTCTCAATTTTGAGTATAAAAAGGTAGTTTGATACGTAAAGTATTTCATGTTAATCGAGTTCGAAAAAAGGCTGGGTAGGTGGCTTCCTCCAGATTTAGTCAAGGTCGGGGCACCATCTAGGTGTTTGTAGTATACAATGGAGGAAACTTCTCAACAATTAACCCGAAATTCAGGTTTGAGTCCTAAAATAAAGAAACAATTGATATAGAACAGTTTCCCCTTTAATGAGCTCAAAGCAACGCGTATATGGATTAGTCGAACCATAAAGCGGAGTATCAAAGACCCCATGGAAAACTTTACAAAAATAACTACAATAAGGTGTGGTAAAATTTCTGAATTCTTAATCAGATGTATTAGATTTAAAGTTGAATCGAAAAAACTTTCTCAAAGAAGAAAGAGCACTTGTGAGTTGAGACAAAAGCAAATAGAAAAAGAAGTGGATACCAACCTACTTTCTGGTTTAGAGAGACTATTTCTAATAGACCCTCGTCAACGATATATCTCATCTACATCCTCTGAAGATCATAAAGGAGGTTCTCTTATATAACACTTTCAAGAACTGCCAAAAACCACACAAGCTATACAACATAAAAGAGAAACAAAAACCAAAATACTTGTTTCAAGAGAAGGAACAAAAGAAAAATGCCCAGAATAAAAAGCCTGGAGAAGTACTCTATTCTTCGGCTTTTGCTCTCCCACTCCTGATTTAGTGTAAATTAACTGTATAAATAACGTAATTTCTTGCTCCAGTGAGTTCATTGCAAGAAAAAAAGGATTCTCCTGACGAAAAATATAGAACAAATTACAACATCATACTTCCACAAACCATTCTTTAGCTGCAGCACACGACTAGTGATTATCAAAATACATACTTGAATTACACCCTGCTGCAATGCCTGTCATCATCTTCAACGATCCGGCATATTGAAAACAAAAGAACAAAAAAAGGAGAAAATTGAATACCACTATAACAGAAGAACATGGTTGATTTGGTGTGTCTAATCCTGCATTTAACATATCAGGAATAACGATCGACGTGTACTTTACCCTCCTTGTCCAGCACCAGCAGCTAATCTCTGCCATCTTAACTCTCGCTGCTTTTCCAGGTCAGAGGCCCGAGCTGCTTTCTCGGCATATTGTTTCTGACAATCTTCAAACAAATCAGCATCCATTTCAAGGAACATTTTGCGGACATTTACAGTCAGCCCATGGACAGCCTGATTCCAATGACTCCTTATATTTTTTTCCAGAGCCTCAAAAATTATTGGTAAAATAACATTCCGATTCTGGGCAATCAGACTCACAACGTGCTCATTGTTCCACAAAAATAGGGCTCGTTCTGCAACCTGAAAAGTATAAAGTTACTACAAAGATGCCTTTCATAGTCCTGGATCCTCCTTAGATGAGATTAAAAAGTACTGAAATAACCTGGGCCACTTAAAACTTCTTTTAATGTTCTTCAAACAGAAAATAACATCAGACATGTTCATTACTCTGCAACATTTTACTCTCTCCATTTTAGATAATATGACATTGTTTGACTATGCACGGAGATTAAGAAAGAAATAAGCTTTTACAACTTATGGTTTAAACATGCCATTAAGGATAAAATGGGATGTCTAAAGTTGAACTCTTCCCAAATATGAAAATATGTCCTTTTTTGGGATTGACTTATAAGAATATAGTGCTGCATAAAATAGAACAATGGAGTACCATAAATAAGCAACATGATCAATGAACAACATTAAACACAAAAAGGACATAACCAAAAGGTCTATCCTTGAAAGGAAACAAGGAGGTATGGGAGGTGAAATTGCAGGGACAGCATCTGTTTGAGAGTTTTGGTCTCAGCCACTGAGGTCTAGGAATGCAAATCTTTTCAGGTACACAAACTCCAACCCTGTCCCTAATGTATGTTTTAATCGTGGAGATTCTTAAAAAATAGAAGTTAAGTATAGATTGAAGCCTAATGTATGCTTTCTAATCAATTATGAGTAATGGTAGGCTCTCTGAAGCTGATGTAGTTTCTAAATGATATGATAGATAGAGGAGTTAAGCCAAATGGACATATGCTAATAGATGAACATGTAAGAGGAATAATGATCCATGTTTTTAAATGTTTCAACAAGTTGCTAGAAAGTGATACAACACGAACACTTGCATACAACAATACTCTATTAATATTCCAATTATTGAAGATCATGTTTGAAGAGAGATTTATTTCTCAATTCTCAGCATAATATGATTAAACGACCCATGACTGATGTGCCTATATTTCTATTTAGTTCCACCAACCAAGACTACAAAAAGACAACATTAAATGATTAAATTGATGTTACTTTCTAACATCTTCCCAAAAGTGTTTGTTTGTTCTCCATTTTTGTAAGCACTTCTCTTTTTTTTCTTTTTCTATGCACATGGTTGTACTTCATAAGTTAAGATAAATAAAAAGAACACATAAGTCTTATTAAACTTTCATTGTTCATCTTTATAGTTTCAAACAGTAACCAATTATTATTAACCTAGACAAATACGTAACCATACAACAATCCCATTGATCATTTAGAAAAATTTCTATTATATCCTTTTGTGTATATTTATTTACTCAAACATTTATTATAATAACATTAATTTTATTTTATAAAATTTTATGCTACATGACTCGACATACACATGCAATGCACGTACCGATGATTAGTTATTATAAAAGCATGAATATATGTTGGTTGACCAAAATATCCTTCAAATATGGAACGGCTTTTATACCCTTAAACTATTAACTTTAACTTCTTCTAGGAAAGGATGGAGTTGTCATTAAAAAGAGGTCATAACGTAGATAATTATTGATGTAAACACAAAGTCTAAACTGTCTGTCCAATCCTATTTCATTAAAGTTTACAGAAGTTGGGTTGGTCTCTACAGCTGCATGACAACATGCATACATTATATAGCTAAGTTTCTTCAAGGATAATTTGACTCACGAGAGATGGATTGGGTATATTCAAAAGTTTCGACTCTATCTTTTAAGACTTTTCAGAGATCAGAGATATGTCGCAATCATATCTCTATCTATATTGATTACACAATACAATGATACTCATTTCTTCTTCCCTTTTTTTTTATGACTCTGGTGTCTAAGCCAGCTTTCGCACACCTCAACTAATTCCACGGATACCTGCGACTCTGTCCACCAAGGCTAGGACAGATGAGAAAAATCACCTAATATTTTGTCCCAACTGTAAATTGAACTGAGACCTCATGGTTCTCAACCACTTCATGGACCACTAGCCACACCCTTGGGTGCTATTTGGTGTTTTCATTATATGCGTATGCTTACATATGCTTAACGATAAGAATTATGGTTGAGTGCTAAGTACTCATTTATTCTTCATCAGATGTCTCGAATTTGAGCCCTGTTTAATATGGATTCGCCTTTGTATCAGCTAACCGTTTTACCCCTCATTACGAGATTTCTCGACTAGAATCCAAATTTATTGGAGCTTAGATACAGAAAATACATATGTTAACATATATATACCTCATAATTAAATTAGTTTTGTTCATCTTTATAACTTTTATTTTTCCATTAGAGATTTAGTGATGGATAACAATATACATTTGGAAGTAATATGAAATTAAAATTTAAATAGTCCAAGTTCTTTTTCATATTTTATAAAATAAAGATGGAAGGAGTAAAGTTATAATAAAGACAACAACAACAAGAAAAGGAAAACGTATACTAAGAACCATATCTTTGAAATTATTAGGTGAAATATAACGAGATAACATATTTTTAATTTATACAACCTAAAAGTAAATAAAAATAATTTAATTACCATCTTCAACAAATAAAATGTTGATAACACATTCTAAGGACTAGCGGTGATTTCTTGCCAATATTCACGACACATTTAAATTTTAAACATGCGACAAATTTTTACATATTACTTTTGACATTAGTTTTTAAGTAACTAACAAGAACTCCTAATGCACCCAAGGGTGTGGCTTAATGGTCAATAAAGTGGTTGAGAACCCTAAGGCATCAGGTTCAAAACTTAGTGGAGACAAAAAGATACTAGGTAAGTCTTCTCATCTGTCATAGCCTAGGTGGAGAGAGTTACCTAGTACCTGTTGCTGGTAGGAGTTGACAGATATCACGTGTATTTAGTCACGCGAAAGCTGGTTTGAACCCCACAATCATAAAAAAAAAAAAAATAATAACAGCTCCTACATTATTATTTTTAAAACTGATAAGAACTCCTAATATTAGTAATCTAATTATGAGAATATTCACAATTATAGTAATTTTTGGTGATAGGAGATTTTGAAAATACAAGTCAAATAAACGTTTTTAAATGAAGTATTATTTTGGAAGTTCATCATCATTGGATATAAAATTTTATAATAGTAGTTGGGGCTACACGTGCAAGCGTGTGACACAGAAAGTAGTAAGATGATAAAGAGCAAGAAGATTCCCTCGACAAGAAACGCACGCCACTACCCACGAAGATGGAAGATCGATTACTGGTGTCACAAAACAATCTTTATCCAAAAAAGAAAATTAGTGTGCATACCATGCCTGCAAGCATAAACTCGAATGGAAGACCATAGCATTGAATATACAACAACACACCATGCAATAGAGAACCTAGCACACTTCCTTAGAACCTTAAGGCGAACCTAACGCAAAAAAACACTCATCACTCAAGTTGCCAGAGTCATGTGAGACACACGCCATACTTCTTCTCATAGATTCCAAGAATAAGTCAAAAAAACAGGCAAAAATCTATGGAATCTTTGCTACAATTGCAATTACACAAAAGATATTAGAAATAGCAGTAAGTCAAGTAAGTCAAAAAAACAGGCAAAAATCCATGGAATCTTTGCTACAATTGCAATTACACAAAAGATATGAGAAATAGCAACATGGCACCTGCTAACTTATAACAACTTTGTTATAAGTTATACCTTCCAAAAAAAACCAAGGCAAACACCTACACCGTCCCCTGAGCTAAACCGAATAAGAAAAACAAAATTTACAAACACAAAAACTTGGGGCTTCAAACAGGGTTGGAATTATCCATTTAAGTGCGGAATAAGACCTCAATTAGGAACACCCAAGATGTGACCTACCTAGTGGTCAGTGAAGTGGTTTGAAAACTATGAGGCTCTCACATTTAAATCCTAGTTGAGGCTAAAACACTTGGTGATTTCTTTCCATTTATCCAAGCCTTGGTGGATAAAGTTACCCAATACCTATTTTGGTTGGAGGTAGCAGGTATATCATAGAAATAGTCAAGGTGCGACAAGGTGGCTAGACACCACGTTCTTTTTTTTTTTTTTTAAAGGACCTCAATTAGGATGATTTTTATAAATCACTTGCTCTTTTGTATGTTATGGAGTCGCTAGTCGCTACTCCAGCTAGAAAGCTCTTTTAAATAGCATAAGCATATTACTAGATACGAATGCCCCCTCCCACAGTTCGGGGAGGATAGAAGTAAACAAAGGGGTCATCTAAGAGAATAAAGTGTTTCATCTTTTTTTCTTTCATATAGGGAATAATGTAGGGGTAAGGTATGCATAAACTCTACCCTCTCCAGACCTCCACTTGTGGGATTACATGGAGTGTGTTGTTGTCTAGAGGGAACAAGTGTATCACAATATCTAGAAGACTTGAGATAACGAGTAGAATCCAGAAAGAGTCTCTGCGCGATTGAGATTACATGAAATTTTTATAATATATCTGCAAATATCACCTTACTAGAGATATAAAATTGAAATATGAAAGATGTTGCATTGAGGTAATAATGCTCCCAACACTGGCCAAACTTAGGATCATCAAAACTAGCTTAACCGAAACTCATATTGCATTAACCCAGTGGTGACGCAGTCTACCCTTCCTTTGTAAGCCAACAGTCACCCCCAAACTGACAAGATTAATTTATCTTTCCTCTCTTACTAAGTTCAACAATTCAATATATATGTAGAAGATAGACTAATTGGTTACAACTAGACTACTACTTTTTGTGCCAAAGCAACAAAAAATTAGCAGAAAATCTATCTCATCACCAACAAACTCTTTATATAAAATACTCTTGTATAACTTTAATTTCCTCAACCTCCTTCCCCTAACAGCCTAACTTTATGTTTTTAGTTTTGAATTAAGTAGCCAAATTACAAATATAACAAATCTCATTCATACCCGCATTATGACTACAGTAGTGAGAAATTCCTATTTATGGAGCAAGATGAATTGTTTGGACAACCCAAAAAGCACACCAAGCTAGAGAGAGGCATAAAATTATATATGTCAAATTATAAGGCTATGATAATCTACAAGGTGATGGGGCCTCCCAATAGAAGGTCTACCATTGTTTTTGATGAATAAATCGCAAAGCAATAAAATACATAAGCAAAATTAGAACAGAGTAGACTAAATCAAGAATAGAAGGTGATTTTCAGAAGAAACTGTAATGATTAAGGTCTTGGATTTGAGAGGTGTCAAGGGCTATTGATGGAACCTGATCAAATGAGATGGTCGTGGACACAAGTTCCTGCTACATAACTTATTCCTAGTTTTACTGATGTTTACAGCTTAGTTACATTTCAGCAAGGGTTTATAGCAGATTTATGGACACGACACAGGTGGAACTTCAACTTCAAAAAAACAGCTCAATGACCGGGAGGTTCAGAGAGCAGCTGAATTTCTCAACGTAGTGGAGCCTCAATGGACTTCAAACAAGGGAGGATATTCTATGATGGACAGGAAACAATAGAGGAGTATACAAAGTGAATAGAGCTTATACGCTATGGATTAGACAAACCAACAAACCACAAATTGTCATGGAAACAAATATGGAAAAGCAGAATACCCCATAAAGTATCTTGCTTTGTCTGGTTGTTGGCCAAAGAAGCAGCTATTTCTCTAGACAATATCATAAAGAGGGATAACCTTATGCTCTAGATGCTTTCTTTATGGGGAGACTTTAGAAACTATTACCATCTGTTGCTACACTACAAGTACACTCAACAACTATGGAGAACCTTTTTGAGACTCAAAGACATCTCTCACTATGCCTAGGAAAGTTTCGGAGGTTTTAAAGAGTTGGGACGAAGCAGGAGTACTGGCAAAAGACAGATGCAGATGAAGAATTACCCCTGCTGCAATATGGTGGGCAAATATGGAAAGAGAAGAATTCTAGGTGTTTGACAGCATAGAGAAGTGTGCAGAAAGTGAAGCTCAACTGCATTTTGCTATTATGCTTTTGGTGTAATCAGTTATACTAAGATGATGTTGTCTCAATAATTGATGTTTTAGAATCAAATTAGCTATAGAGCAACAAGAATTGGGGCCACTTATATATAAGGTTTCAGTACAACCCACTACTGTTTTATGATATAATAATAAGTTACCAAGTTCAAAAAAAAATTCTATCTATTTCTGGCCATGAACTGATATGGAACTCTGCTTCATATAAAGGCTAAAATAGCAAATTTTCATTGGTTGGTAACTTGTGAAGCTGGTGCAGCCCAGCATAGTGAAGAGGGATGGTCATCTGCACTTTAGACCTAAATCTAGGTGAAAAACACACGGAGCACTTTGCCTCACCTAATCGGAGCTTTAGTGCAGTCACCAAAGTGAAGTGGTCTACACTTCATAGCAAATAGGCGCCGTTCTAAAAAGTTGACACTAAACAACACAAAATTCACCCAATTGTACTATTTGAATTTTATTTTTTTATTTGTTTGATGACCCTGGTGTACGGGCCAGCTTTCGCGCACCTTCGACTATTTGAATTTGTTTGTCAGCCCATATAATTGCTTTTTTTCACTTAATTGTACTTTTTGAATTCATTTGTCCATATAATTGTTATTTATGGTCATAATTATTGTTCTCAAGTTTCTTTGTTTTATATATATATTTTTCTTCATTTGTGCCTACCATTATTAAAATTTAAACCCCACACTTTATTTGCACTTTCGGTTTAAAGCTGCAGCAGGCCTCATCGCTTTTTTGCATCTTTCACTTCTGATAATATTGCACCTAAATGAGAAAATGAGGGGAAAAAAGGGGGAAGGAAACACTTTCTGGTATCTTACCAACCAAAGACTGAAAGTAGAGTCCAGAAAGTTTCTATTTTTCTAAAGTTAATACAGTTTAAGTGCAAATGTACTCAACAATCCTTTTCTTATAGTAGTACACAAGCAGTATACAAACGCAGAGAATCGAGACAAAAGCATGATTCAACAAATAGTTCCAATCATCTGCACACCCACCAAGTAATTAAAATATATATATAAAAAAAAGATGTCATAAAGAAGTTACTCTATACATTCACTAAATTAACAACCAAGGAATCAGGTAAATGGGGGCAATTAATGGCTTTGAAGTTTCTCCTAACCTGAAAATGCGGGCTGTTAAGGCAACGAGCAACCTGACGAAAAAGAGGAACCATGCAGCGCTGAAATTCAGCAGCTTGTGTGGCTTCCAGAACTTCTTCAAGTTCCCCAAGAAAGAGAACTTCCTTTTGGCAATTAGTGACAGGCCAGTATTTCAACAAACCCCTTATAACTGTATCACACAACTTGTAATCCTTCTCCACAAACTGGACAATACAATACGACAATTGCTGATGATATACTGCAACTGGTTTTGGCTTGTGGAGCGGTATCAGAGCTCGAACAAGAAAAAGCTTATGTTCCTCTTTCATTGGCAACGCGAAACCATTTATAATACTCCCTAAGATCTCCAAAAGTTCACCTATTCCACTGTGTCTCTCAGTCTCATATATAAACCTATAAAAGATATTATTAATTGCCTTCCTGATAAATGGCCTATGCACCATAAATTTCCCATATATCCGGTGAAGAATCGTTTTCAAATACTCTCTCTCCCTTGGGTCCTCAGACTCAAACGAATCCAATAACTTCAACACAAACGAATGATCAATAAACCTTTTAGCCACCTTTGTATCAGTATCTGCTGAAACTATATATCTCAATAACAACTCATATACCAACTGTAAATGCGGCCAAGACGCCTCGAGATACTGTTCTTCCTCATCAGGTTCCACATTTTCCGACCCAGTATTCTCATGAGACGCCGGAGGCAAGCACCGGAATATATTAACAGATATCATTTTCAACATTTCTTCCTGATTAATTTCACTGATTTTCAAAGAATTAGATTGAACGCAATCCACAAGTTCTGTTAGTGTCTGTCGTTTGATCTCTTTTTCCCTAACCATTTTCATAGTATCATTGAAATCAAATTGGTAGCAACAAACCTGAAGTTTCCTTAAGAACAAACTCTGCCGTTCAGCCATTGGCACGTCCTTCAACAGTGGAAGTGTCTCCATTGTTCCCGGTGCCGGAACTGCTGCTGACATCACTGTCCGCTGCTGCGTCGAATTGTTCATCATTCCAACACCAGCACCTGCACCTCTAGAAGCATGATTCACCACCACATTGGATGTTGAAACCGACCCGGAACTCCGATTACCTGAAGCAGCAACCACGAAATCCGAAGGATCCGATTTCGGCACCTTTTTCTGCCCTCGCTTGATAATTTTATTCAACATTCTTCTCTTTTTCTCTCCTCCAATCAATAAAAAAAAAAAAAAAAAACTAACCCTAAATTCTTACGCTTATTAGCATTTATCAAACACTAAAAACCAAAACATATCTTCCTCCTTATGTACAAAAAATTAAAATTGAGATCAACAATAATTACGAACACTTGATTCTCACAATGTGTCAATTTTCAAATGCGGATCTATTGAACGAATAGTAAAGAGAAGAGAAACTGAACAGGTATATAGCAGGGATGATCCATGATTATCCGGCAGGGAGGACGGTGATCGGAAATCGATTTTCCGGCGATCAATCGGAGAAAATGGAGGGAGAGATATGTAAATAGAGAGAATTAAGAGATAATTGCAAAATGGAAAATAGCAGTAGTGAAAGAGAGGAGGGAAGAGAAAGAAGAGAGAGAAAGTGACCAAAGTAGGGATAATTTAAAATAGAGGGACTGTTAATGAAAAAAAAGTTTATTTCATTTTATTCCTTTTTTTTTTGCATAATATTTTTTAAAAAATAAATCCCATCAAAAGTATTATTGATTCTAAAATTGGAAATAATAACTATAATAATCACCATTAAGGGTTGTGTTAGAATAGAGAGGATCTTTTCGTCTTTAATGAAAAGTCTCGATTTTGAATATAAAAAGGTAGTTTGATACGTAAAGTATCTCATGTTAATCGAGTTCGAAAAAAGGCTACAATGAAAAAACAAAATGGGTTGGAGGCTTCCTCCAGATTTAGTCAAGGTCGGGGCACCATCTAGGAGTTTGTAGTATATAATGGAGGAAACTTCTCAACAATTAACCAGAAATTTCAGGTTTGAGTCCTAAAATAAAGAAATAATTGATATGAAACATTTTCCCCTTTAATGAGCTCAAGGCAACGCGTATATGGATTAGTCGAACCATAAAGCGGAGTATCAAAAACCTCATGGAAAACTTTACAAAAAGAACTATAATAAGGTGTGGTGAAATTTTTTAATTCTTAATCAGATGTATCAAATTTAAAGTTTGAATCGAAAAAACTCTTTCTCCAATAAGAAAGAGCACTTGTGAGTTGAGACAAAAGCAAATAGAAAAAGAAGTGGATACCAACCTACTTTGTGGTTTAGATGGAACTACACCAAATGAACTACCAACCCAACAAATACATGACAAATATTAAGTGATGATATGATGTTAAAGAGGGCAAAAAAGTTTACTCTTGTAATCATTTATATCCTTTACCCCTTTTATATATGCAAATTTATATGAATTAGTTTTGAATACTTTTTAGAATATGGTTTCAATATACTTTCTTTTCTTGAAAAAGTGATAATTTTGAAGTGGAAGAATTGATGCATCTAACTCTTGTAGAGTGATTTACATAAACCTTACCCCTATCTCGGATAATGTGTTCTCAAACCTTATCCTACCTTGAAAAAGGTAGAAATGTTTTTTCAGACAAACCCTCGGCTTGAGTAAAACATATCAAAGAGTGAAACATTGTTTATCCACTCGTGATAAAGGAAACACTATTTCTCAAGCAAAATTAAAGAGAAGTGGTAATATTGTCATTCAGAAGGGCCCTTAAATGAAAACTCATTCAATGTGTTGTACTCTGCACATTAGGGTAAACTCAAGATAGTTTTTTACTCTAACATAGTATGTTGTAAAATAACATCTGAGCATAAGTCTAAGGGGAAAATTAGGGAAGAAACCAAGAAAAAATAAAAAATTTATACAAACGGAACATCATATCCAGATT
Organism: Solanum lycopersicoides; assembly: GCA_022817965.1. NCBI lineage: Eukaryota > Viridiplantae > Streptophyta > Magnoliopsida > Solanales > Solanaceae > Solanum > Solanum lycopersicoides. The sequence continues at coordinate 2,019,071 of CM040626.1, forward strand.
TTTACACCAGAAGCATCGATAGCAAGTCGTGTCATGTCAATATTGAGGATTTAAAATCAGCAAATGATGGTTTCCAATCCAGACCCCAAGTAAACATTTGTGTTGCAGACGTCGTTTAATGAGGTTTAAGAAAAACTTCATGTTATGGACACTGCAACCTTCAAGTGCTGTATTTCAGAGACACTTCGTTGATCTGAACGGGAGTTTTTGGTCGATAATGGTCATCAGTATCTACCTCTTCAATTTCCTGAGTGCCATAATAAACCATGTAAACATTAAAGGAGACCAAAAGAACGATAGAAGAAAGAAATTTCTTTACAAAAATTGTAGATGAAATAAGCAACCAAATTCTAATTTGCATATTTAGTTTTTTGTTCTTCGTTTTACCCCATTCTTAGCTGCGTTTTTACATTGCATCGATGTTTGACTTATAGTTGTGTTATACTTTGGATTAATTTCATTTGGTTATTCTTTCTATTGCTCGAGCTGGATGATGAAATAATGTTGTGCATCCAGGACAAGGTGGGAGGGGCCTTTGTGGTTGACCAGATGAGGGAAACAAAACTGAGATGGTTTGGACATGTGAAGAGGAAATGAGCAAATGCCCTAGTAAGGAGGTGGGATAGATTGGTAAAGGTGGGTTTAAAGAGGGATAGATTGGTAGGGGTGGGTTTAAAGAGGGGTCGAGGTAGGCCGAAGAAATACTGAGGAGAGGTGATTAGACAAGACATGACCCAACTCCAACTTACCAAGGACATGACTTTTGATAGGAGGATATGGAGGTCGTGAATTAGGTAGAAGAGAGAAGGCAGTTGAGGGTTGTCTCGGTATCCTGCGGGGTAGGCTTGGTCGTAAGATAGTATTAGCAGTATTCTAGTAGTTTCCTGTTCTTACATTATACCACCTGTTGTTTCTTGTGCTTCGTTCATCACATTATTCTGTTTTTATGATCTGTTACACTTGCTCTATTATTTGCTATGCCTAATAATCTATTTGGTATGCCTTATTATACTACTATAATCTTATTTGTTATGTCCTGTTCTACCTCTGTATTGTCCCTTTCAAACTGCCTTGTTGCGTGTAACTTGACCCAAGGGTCTTTCACAAACAACTTCTCTGTCTCCACGAGGTAGGGGTAACGTTTGCATACATTCTACCCTCCCCCGACCCCACTTGTGGAATACACTGGGTAAGTTGTTGTTACCCACACTGTCAGGACTTGGATTACTGTTAAATGCTAAATGATATGGGAAGGCAGTGAAATATAAAATTCTTATCTGCATTGTCTTCTATGCAACAACTGATAGTAAAAAGGAGAAGGTAACTAGTACCTGCACGATATCCTCTCCCTTTATTACACGCCCAAATACATTGATCTTGTCATTCAGATCTGGAATTGGAGCAGTTGTTATAAACAGATCAAATCCTTCGCCTTCATGATTTGTTTTTGAAGTACCAAGCATAAATGCTTCATGCTTCAGGCTGAATATAGAGAACTGTAACTTAGTGATCAATGAATACAGCTGTATATCAAGACTACTGTTTAGACCAAAAAACAGCAAATAAGATTAACCAAACCTTGTGTCCAGTCGACTGTAATGCTTTCCCCTCGAAGTCCAATCTTCTGTACTTTCAGGTTTATCAACTTTACTACCATGGATTACAAAGTGCTTTATTACACGATTAAATCGCATCCCTTTGAAGTGGCCCTTCTGACTGCCAAGGCATTTTATAGAGTTTATGCATATGACAAGCATTTACAGTATAACCACAAATGCAGAGAACTTGGTTCGCAGAGCCTCTTCATGCAACTACTATGATACTAAACAAAACAACATGTATCATCGCCGGCTGGCCTTAAAGTGTCAACTTCATGACTTATACATTGTGAACTCTAGCAAATTAGCATGGTACATCTCCACCGGCACATTTCCTAGATTTTGGTTCTACTTCTACATGATGTTATGCTTTAGTATTCATTTATTGATCACTGTGACACTGAAATTACCAGTCATAGAATTAAAGGTTCTCTTTCGGATAACAAAGAAGAAGAACTACGTACTTCTTAAGAAAAGAACTCTTTAATAAGCCCTTATCTGGAGATCAAAGTTTGAAGACTTGGGGTTCATATAAACAGTGGGGAATTGATCAAGAAATAAGTTTTATATCACTTAGTAAAGATATGACATCTAGGCCTAACTCAACCCCAAAGTTAGCTCATGAGAGGGGATTACCCAAGTCCATACAAGTAGACCATCAATTCATTACCCAACCAATGTGGGACTCTAACCCACTCTAACACCTTTCATCAGCATGAATCTCAAAACCAACATCAATACATGCTTCTAGACACTCCCCCACCCCACCCCCACACGCCCACCCCCAAAGTATTGACCACTGTAGAGTGAAGAAAAAAATTAAGGTAACACGAATGCAAATGCAGCACATCATTTCAACGGAACATTGCCATAGACATAAGCCAAAGATAATGAAGTACGCACCAGAAATCAACAAATTCGTCAACAATGTCAGGAGAACCATCCTTGTAAAGTTCCACAATTATCAATCCTTTTGAGGTGTTTATGGACTGTAAAAGTTTAGAAGAGTTAAGAAAGGAAAAAGAATCAAGCAGAGACAAACAACCAAATGGGGTAGCAAATTATCCAATCGTACCCAAAATACACAAAAGAATAGTACTTGTAAAACAAACAAAACAGTAGTAAACAGTCATTTGCCTCCATTTACAGAAGTCCCAAAACGGGCATTTTTCTCATAAAATGACTCATTAATACTTGGAAGTTAATCATATGATGTGGGAAGAGCACGTGCTTGAAGTAGGAAGAAGGAAACTAGAAAAGGATACTTGAAGCAGATCCCTAGCATTACTTCTGTATACAAAATTCTGAAATTCTATAAGAACCAGTATTGAAATACTTGTTTCTTTTAACAAAACACAGATTGAAATCACTCATGCAACCACTTCCATATAAAATGCAGAAGAAATTTTCTGTACTCACAGCATATGTAGGGCCATTGACATCAGATCTCTTATGCTCAATAAACGTATTTTCACCCTGCATCATGCAAACAGAAATATGCATTAAGCACAGAAGAAGAAGAATCAAGAATTTCATCTGCATCTATTCTTGTTCAATCCCAGATGATCTCATAGTGTGGATTCCAGTGTTATCAAAAGCAAAAAATGCAATATAGTAGTAATATCCGTTGGGCTTTAAGTGTAAATAATGTGCGGGCTGTAATGAAAATGTAATGAAAAAAGGTGCAAATGGAGAAAATACAACTATATGGGGTTGTTTGGTGTTAGGAATAAGAATAAATAGTCCTGGAATAAAAATTTGGTGTCTTGTTTGGTTGCCATGTTTGGGATAACTTTTCCCATCATTCAAACCACAGTGATGGGATAAGTTATCTCATATACATGATGGAATACGTTATCCCAGGATAACTACCCATGAATAATTAATCATGGGATAGCTTGTTCCCAACCAAACAGCCCCATATATATGTTGAATCTAAGACTAATAATTATAAGCATGAATGACATATATGAACAAAGAAAATTTGAAAAGAATTATGATAAAGAGAAATATCAATTGTTCTTCAAAAGAGGCTGATGACAATAAAGGACATTAAGTGACATGAGACGCTGAACACACTTTGACCCTCGCTTCAGGGCTTAAGCGCGCTTTTGACAACACTGGTGGATTGTGTCATCAGTTCAGAAAGATGGAAGTCCCAAAAAGTCTAAATAGGATATGGGTGTGGCCGTGTGGGGGGTTACAGGTCCACCATTCCTATGAGACAGGAAACCAATCCCTCCTACAAGTCAAGAATTATGAAATTCTCACAACAGCAAGGTCTACTCGAAAAGAATTCCATTCATTGAAACTTTTAACTGTGACAAATGCAATTTATCAGTGACAAGTATCTCATCTCAGACCATCACAAGCTACAAATAAATCAATCCCCTATTTTTCTAAATGGACAACAATTTATCATCTAGCAAGAATTGAAATTGCAATTACTCATACCTCAGTGGTTGACAAGTCATCCCGTGTCTGAATCATTGACCTAGAAGAAAATTATCAAGTGTAAGGTCAGCGACATTCATATAGCCAGCCGGACCCAATTTGCTTGGGATTGAGGCTAAGTTGTTATTGTTATAATGTACTTTAAAATGATCGATAGACTTGCAGTATCCCATAAATTACTTGCAGTTCACGACACAAGTGTGAAAGACTCGAGTGATAATCGCATTCGCTCAGAAAATGTGCATTTCATGAAGATTCTTCAGATGAAGAGTTACTTTTGACTTACTAATGATGGTTTCTTTTGAGTTTTGACAAGGTACAAACAGGGCTTTTATAGAATAAAACTAGTTTTTCCTGAATATTATATGAATGCATGAACCATTAAGAAATAAGAGCTACATTTAACAAGTGTCAAATTAAGGCAACGACCGTTAATACCCAGGGGGTTTGTAAAAACAGCAAAATGCCTTGGAGGTATAAATTTCAGCTTGCAGTCAAAAGCTGAAAAATTGATCACTTCTTAAATAAATGAACTACTAGAGACTAAAGTTTTGCTCTTGTAGAATCACATTCATAAAATTTTGAATGCTCCCTTTGGTGTAAAGTTCACGAATTCTTGGTTTAGTTGCCACGAAACCCACGCAGTTCCTTGCTATCAGTACCCAAAAACAAGTGCAAAAACCTTTACTCATCCAACTGCCAATTTATGTTCTACACTACACTGTAGTTAAGCCCATGCTAAATAACAGACACAACTGAAGTTCAATGTCAGACTCAAATATGGATGACAACACAAGAATACAGAAGTTTCAAATTTTTTTCTTTTTTATTTTATTAATTTAACTTATTCTTTGATAAAACGGAAATTTTGAATTTAAGGGTACATGATATCGAATCACATGTTTACATATTAAAAAAAAATTATTCAATCCACCAAAAAAATAAAAATAACAAAAGAAACAGAAAAAGAAAATACCAATAAGCAATCAAATAACAACCATAAATTTCATACATCATAACACCAAAAAGAGTAGATTTATATAATTCAATATCTAATGAGTTTTTTAAGTAGCATATTTAGATCTGTCCATGACATGTTAGTTGTCACAATTCATTTTTCGCCATTCAATATAAGCTAGAGTAGTCAGAAAACATATAGTGATTTATCCATTAATGATGAAAACCAATATCAATGTGATCACTAACAGCAAACCATGTTCAACACTAGGAGCTGCAAACAGAGGGGATGCATTGGATATAGGTAGGTTGAATACGGATAAAATATCCGAGCCACACATATTTAACACGGAGAATGCAAGCTAAAAGTCAGAATAAGCTTAGAGTCCCAAGAAAACGAGAATTCCTAAAAAATACTCCCTCCATTTCAATTTGTTTTTCTTACTTTCCTTTTTATTTCGTTTAAAAAGATTAACTCTTTCCTTTTTTGGCAACTCTTTGATTTTAACTTTTCAAGTGACATGTTTAAGAGCACAAGATTATATGACATTTGGGTACATTCTACCTATCATTAGTATAAGACCACAAAATCAAAAGTTTTCTTCACTTTCTTAAACAATGTGCGTCTGTGCCAGTCAAAACCAAACAATCAAATTGAAACAAGCAGACAAATGAGTATTGATAATATTGATATTCATACTATCCATTTTTAGTGGCTAAAATCCATATTTGATCCATTTTTAAATGGGAGATATCCAACCCATATCTAATGGATCGAATCGGATGGTTACTTAATTTTTAAAACCATTTTGCCAAGCCTAGTCAGAAGTAAAACACTATCAGAAAACCTTGGTGTAAGAACCAAAGAAAGCCTCATAGCTCATCACCAGCAGCTGTTCTGCCATTAGATTCTTGTCACTATCGATTCTTATAACATGGACGTTTTCATAGTACCTTCAACCTTAGATGATCTAGATTTTCCTCTAGCCATAACATGTTCTTAGAAAATGAAGAGACTGCAGGAGAGGAGTGAGGATGGACAACCAGAGGCATCAATGAAAAGTTTTAGAGAGGTGGTTCGGAAACATTGGGTGTTTAGGAAACTTAGACCACAGGTTTTCCTTCATTTCCACACATATTTGGATTTCAAGGTAAACAGTTGACCTTGGAATGATAAAGATCAACTCTGACCAATTTACATAACAGGCCATTAACTCAATCCATTCAAAACTGGTCTGTCTGTCAAGATACAGAGATGATCTAAATCGATTCCACTATCTTGCATATGATCTTATAAGCAATAAATTCATTTATGTATGCAAGAGGAAAACATGTAAGCACTAACCCAAAAGGAGTTTGGTTTTGTTTTAAATTGCTACTTCATTATTATTTCTATTTTTATGTTGTGAAGATAATGAGCGCATTGGTGAAATTTGGACCCTAGTGCTAAATACTTCTTAAGTATGGAGTACTGAAATAATAGGGACCCAAACAACGCATTTATAAGGATTCACACAGACAACCCCAACTAGCTTGGGAGTGGGCAATAATTGTTGTTATAGTATTCTTTCTATTTTTATAATAATGGTAGCCGAATTAATTTGTGCACACCTTGACTATCACACCAGATACCTGAATCCTCTTAATAATACATGTCCGGCTAACTCTGTCAACCAAGACTTAGACATATGGCAATTAACTTTTAACTGAACCTTGATCTGCCATGATCTTCAGATCCTTGAATGCACAACTCACCCCATCATTCGTAAACGTTGACACATCCTCCAATCCATCCACTAAAAGGACAAAATATCTTTTGAGTCATTTAGGTGTAATGTATGTTGGAGTTATTTTTGCATCATATGGGTTAAAAAGTGAAGAAATTTGTTTTTCCTCCCTAAACGTGCTATACTACTTTCATATAATTGTACCTATAATCCACCAGTTTTGAACTGTACGCCATTGATTCTCAGAGATTTCACAGTTACAAGAACAAAAAATAATCGTACCCACAGGTTTATCTCTTTTTCAGCTTGTGCTCCATATGTAAAATCCAAACCAATACTAAGCTCAACATATCAATGAACAGCTCAAAAATTATGAATTTTATACCCTACAAGCAACTAAACCAAGCATCTGAGATAGCTACAACAATACTAGTACGTACAAAGAAAGGATTTTGACAAACCTTCGAGACCAGTGTCTATAAGTAGCAAACAGGAAAAACACCATTACAGCAACAATTAAGCCATATAGAATAATCGTAGGGACACTAATTCCACTTGGCCCTTTCTTCTTTTTGCTTTGCAGTAAAAGTGCTTGTGGTTTTATTTTCGCCATGAGTCCTGGGCCTTGCAGGTATAAATATCTGAATTTTCAAAAAAAGCAAGACCAAATTAAAACACATTTTACCAAGCTAAACCAACAAAAATAGTATAAATATTTCGAGAACAACCAAACCAAAAATACAATTTAAATCTAAGATGTGTTCCCAGATAGCAAAGCTAAAATCAGTTTCAAAAATCAACTTAATGGACCAAAATAAAATTTCTTTCCCCATTTAATTCTTTAAAATTCTTATTCGTCTTCACAAATTTATTAAATCACCAGCCATTCGAAATCCCATATTCAGATGCAAAAATATCAACTACATACCCAGCGTAATCCCACAAAGAGGGTAAAAGTGCACGCAGACCTTACCCACCCACACCCACACCCCTTGGAATAGCGAGACTATTTCCAATAGACCCTCAGCTAGCAGTACAGAGAAAGGAATAGCGGAAATGAAGAAATAATGGCAAAATACTATAGACAACCATCCCGAACAGTGCTCATAACAAGATAATACAATAATCTAAAGTACAAAAAAGAAAAAACAGATCGTACCAAACTCAAAGGACAATAAACAACAAGATCAATACTACAAGCTGATACATAAAAATCACATTTTTATATTTGCAATCAAATTGATAATTGCATAAAACAAATAATCCCAGAAATATTTTAACTTCATATTTCCTAAATTGAAGTTCCAAGCTAAATTCATCAACACAGTCCAACAATTAAAAAAAACAAAAAAACTTTAAGCTCTTTCCATAAACATGGGGTTTGCTTAAAACAATCTGTGAACCGATCTGAATCTATTTCTTTTCAAATTAACACATGAAAATTTCAGATTCTACTTAAATTTACAAAATCAAGACATTTATTTTAACATATTGTACCTAAATTATGCGAAAAATAAACCCTAGCTACAATTACGATTCGATTTTTGAACAGCAAAATCAACTCAAATATGAAAATATTAAATAAAAAATTTTAGTCACCTGTGAAAAAAATTGAATTGTTTTTCGTTGTTCTTCACGGTCGCTTCGTTGTCTACTCGGTGGAGACACAAGAGAAGAATATACACTTAAATTTTGTTTAATTTTCAAAAAATTTACTTCAATAAATAGTGACTTTTAAATTAATTAAATGCCTAAAAATAAAAATTTATGACCTTTATGTCTATCCTATTTAGTATCTGTATTGATATTCGACTAGATTTAAATTTATGCATTGTAAGGTCCTTTTTAAGTTTATGTATTGTGAAGTTCATTTTTCGAGGTAGTATGTGATATTTAGTATCTGTATTGATATTCGATTAGATTTGAATTTATGCATTGTAAGATCCTTTTTAAGTTTATGTATTGTGAAGTTCATTTCTCGAGGTAGTATGTGATTTTTTTTCATTTCGTAAAGCTATTATGATTAACAACATGTTTCATCGAATTTTTGAAAATTTCTTTTCTTATCAAAATATCTTTTAGGGAAAAAGGTGGAGATAAGAAATTGTATAGACGCACAAAAGTGAGAGAGAGAAAGGCTCGCGATTTGAATCAAGTGAAGTGCATCGAGGATGAGGAAGACAAGGTATTGGTGGAAGAGACCTTCATTAAAGCAAAGATGATAATCATACTTTCATGAAATTTTAAACAGCGATTGGACAAAGAAATTGTGTTGAGGAGATCAAACGTGTTATTAGTAGGATATTGAGTAGGGAAAGAGTGATTTATCCCGATGACATTTCGGTAAAATTTTGAAAGAGTACATACTAAACAGGTATAGAGTGGTTAACTGATTTGTTTAATATTATTTTAAAGACGTTAGAAATGCCTGACAAATGAAGATGAAGTAAAATAGTTCCATTGTACAAGAGCTAGGATGATATCCAAAATTGTAACAATATAGGGGTAACAAATTGTTAAACCACACGATAAAGATCTGGGAGAGAGTGGTGGAAATGATGGTAAGGAGAGGGGTATTAATTTTTTAGAATCAACGTGGATTCACGTTGACAACAGATAATATGAAATAATTAATGTAGAAAGTTGTTTAAAAAACACTTCAAAATTTTTGATAAATAATTCAAATTTTTAAAAACTTTGTATAGGTTGTCCTATATAATGTTAGCTTTGGATTTATTATTTATTCATATATTGCTTAACTATAATAAAATAAAAAAACACTACACCATTATCTAATGATGAAATAACTTGTGAAATTTTAGAGTATGACTTATATTTTTCAAAGGTTTTCATTTTATTTGATAAGAATATTTAAATCATAATTTGAAAGGTCCAAAAATAAGAGAAATAAAAGATGAATCACGTACTAAGAAATTGTCCCAAAATATGATAGACGATGAGAGTCATATAATACTATTATAAGACATGAATATTAAATCTAACTTGAGTTCTAAAATTAACTCTAAAAATAATGATTGTCCAAGATATTATAAATACATTTTCCCATCCCTAAATAATATTGATGAAAACCCAAAAATGACAAATTAATTTCAATTTATCTTCTGAATGTTATATATTTATTATAAATTATTATGGATAATATAAAATAAGAAGAAAAGAGACTTCAAGTCACTATTGAAATTGTCTTGTATTTTAAAGAAAACATCTTAACTTTGTAGACGTTTACTATCCCACAAAAATATTGAATACATTTGTGAAAAGATCACTTTGGAGTATTTTCTCATTACGAAAACGTGTGTGATGCTCACCCTTTTGACCATTGTAACTAAATTTAAGTATTAATAAAAGTAATAATTCGACTCGAATCTTAACACAAACACTTTCATTTCTTTTCTTTTTTTCAAATTCTCTCTTCTTTTCCATTGAAATATGCTCGCATCCTCTTTAAAGAAAATTGAAGCTGCATCTGCGTCTTTGTCTTCTTCATCAAATCAAGATTAGGATCACTCTTTTCTTTCGAAAACATTAAAAATCTTGAGAAAATATGTGTGGATTAAATGGTTTTTTAGTAGTAAAAATAGACATTTATGCGCATCATCTGCTTGTTCACAAATATAGTGAGAAAATGAGTCAAAATGATCCTTTTACAAAGGTATTCAATACTTTTGTAAGGTAACAGAACGCCCACAAAATTAAAATATTTCTTAGAAAATTCGAATCTTTAATGACGACTTGATGTCTTTTCTCGATAAAAAAATTGCAAACTAGATAGGTAAGAAGAGGAGAATACGAAGTTCATTTTATTTTAAGTGTATTCAAGTGTAACTTTATATTGATATCTCTTGTAAAATTATAAATACCAATATATATATATCGTTTATAATTTTATTGAAGGTTTCAAAATATTAATGGGGTGCATAATTCATCTTATTCTAGTGTCTTCAAATGTATATATTTTTCAATCTTTTTCCTTTTTAAAAAAAAAATATTTAGAAAATATTAGAAAAAAATTGAAATATATCCCAACAGAAAAACATGTGGCAGACTAAAATCATATTATTGCCAATAAATAAGATCAATAAACTAATTAAGACCACAAACACATGATAAAAATTATCTCTTGATATATTTATTAATCATAGTGGATCAGTCAATATTACATTTTTCCTATTGTTATGAAAGTAGTTACTCAAATTCTTTTAAATATGTGGATTTTTTTTCAATAATCACTTAAGTGAATCTTCTAATTAATCATCATCTATTTCAAAATGGAGAAAAGAAGCTACTTCTTAATTTTGATTATTTTTGTATCACTCCTCTATTTGCCATTATTCTTGAATGCAACATTGGTCCATCATAATGAAAGTGGTAAGTTATGCTATTTGTATACTCAAAATTTGAATGAGTTTGGATAATTTTATTCGTAGTTAAACGGTTTTATAGTTTTAGATATGTACATATTTAATAGATTTTTTGATTCATAATTTCATGTACAAAATCAAAACTAAAGTTTAGATGAACGCATATCATATACTTTATTTATACCAGCTTCTTTCTACTTTTATAACAGACTTAGATAAGTTTCATTAAATTTGACGAATTTTATTATTTTCAGCTCAAACTATTGGTCAAATTCAAAAATAGTCATTTTCTTTGTAAGACATAAAGTATTTAATATGATAGTATTATTATTTATATTGGAAGATTTAATTGAAGTTGATGTAATGTTAGTCATTTATTTACTATTATTACCTTTAATCTTTTTGTAGAAAAATTATTTAGTAATATGAAGAGTTGATAATTTAATTTAAGGTTCTAAAATATTACTAGTGTTAACAAGTAGATAATCTTACTTTTCAAATAATATATATATTTCACTATTGTCTTAGGGGGGATATAATCATAAATTTACTAACAATTTTTTTTTTTTTGATTGCTCAAAAGCTGCATATAGAGAAAATATGTATCTTTCAACTATAGAAAATTATTATATGATTGTTTAATAATTCAGTAACTTACTAAAATTTTAGATCCTCATTTAATATTTCTCATAAGATTCTTAATTTGTCCAATAAGAATATTAAGGTTATAATTTAAAACGTCTATAAATCGTAAGAGAAATAAAAGAGGGGTTATTTATTAAATTGTTCTAAAGGGATGATTGCTGAAAATTTCAGGTAACATAAATAAAATATCGTTTCACTTAATTCGATTTCATAACTAACTTTGAAATTGAGAATTGTTAAAAAATTATCCTTAAATAATATTCTAGATTTAATTTTACATCAAAGGTAAAATAATAATTCAAACATATTAAGAAATTGTTTATGAAGATTGTGATTTTCTTAATTTAGTAAAACATTTTAAAAGATTTTCTCTTCTTCTTCTTTTGGAATATTTGTTAATAATAATGGATAAAGTCAATATATATATTTTTTTTCCTATTATGAGTGTAGTAGTTACAAATATAATATCCCTTTAAATATGTTTTTTTTTTCTTTCACTTATCACTTCAAACAAATTTTCTAATCATCATCTTTCTCAAAAATGAAGAAACAAAGCTACAATTTTATTTTAATTATTTTTGGATCATTCCTCTATTTGTCTATATTTTTGAATGCAACATTCATTGGTCATCAAAAAAATGAAGGTGGAGGTAAGTAATATCATTCTTGTAACAATTAATATGTGTACATGTTTAGTCAAATTTCTCAATACAGAATCAAAATCAAAGCTATTGAGTTCAGATGAACTCATCATATACGTTTTATTCTCCTCTTTCTACTTCCAGAGTCAATTCTAAAAGAGACTAGCTTTGTGCATGTATTCAACCGAATCTATTATTTTTGTTTCAAACTATGGGGGTCGAATCCAAAAATAGTCACTTTTCAACCCCATGTATTATTCACGGAGTTTTACTTTTCACGAGTGTACGTGAAATTGTCCTTTAATTTCAAAACTCTAAGGCTATTTCAATTTTTCAAAAACATTCAAGAAAGTGGCCAACAATGTTATTTTTTTTATTATTAAACTCACTGACTTTAAATTCTGATTCACGTCTCGATATTCAAATGTTTCTTCCTACTCTTTTTTTTTTTTTCTAATTTCCATTATTTGATGTATGTTGATACTAATTTGACCTTTTTGATGTGTAGAAACTGAGGATGAGGTGAAGTTTGATTATAATGAAAGGAGTGAAAAAGGACCAAGTAAATGGGGAGATTTAAATAAAGAATGGGAAACTTGCAAGAATGGGAAAATGCAATCTCCAATTGATATTTCAAGTTGTAGAGTCAAAAATATGAGAAAAATTGGTCACATGAAACACTACAAGCCTACTAATTCTACTATAAGAAATAGAGGACATGATATTTCAGTAAGTATTTAATTTAGTTTTTTATATTAAAGATATTCACCATTTTTAGAATATTCTAATTGATTTGTTAATTATTTCTTTATTCTTTTAAAAAAAAATTACAAGTGGTATAATGAAAATATTATTAGCAAATCAGTTATCCTATTATTTCATTGTTGTTATTGCTTTTTCCTTTAAATGATATAGTTTTCCTTATTTATTGATATGTTTTTCAACTGTTATATTACTTTTCTTAAACAAAAATATTTTGAGTTGTTACGTCTTTTGAAAATAACTTTTCTATCTCTTCGAGGGAGGGGTAAAGTCGGCTATAAGTTATTGTTTATATATTCTGTCAATGAATAAAATCTAAACTCTATGTAAAAAAGTTGGTGAAACATGACCTATTTGTGAATTTTACTTATACTATTTGTCGATCGAAAATTGTTAAATCTTTATGTCTTTTGATATATTTTAAAAAATTTATTTTCATTTTTTCGTCACAACAAGTTATAGGTCCATATATTCATTAGATAACTACGAATTATTAATAACAAATCGAAAAAATCAAATTATTTGCTATGAAATTCCGAATTTGATATAATATGATTCAAATTCTGAATTCGTCTATGATTTTATTTTATTATAATTTATTTATTTTTCTATATATGCAGTTGCATTGGCATGGGGATGCTGGATCAATTTTGATGAATGACACAAACTACCCTCTTATACAAATTCATTGGCATTCACCATCTGAACATACTATTAATGGTAGAAGGTACCAATAATATTTTACTCCCTCCGTTTTAAATTATCTGTTGTTATTTTTAAAAATAATTTTCTCAAATTATTTATTATTTTAATAGTTTAAAATAAAATTATTTTTTAAAAAAATGAGGTGGGGAAAAGGGATTACAAGATTAAATCAGCTAGACAATCAATTAAGATACTAATTTTTTCTTCATAAATTATTTTATCGTTAATAATAATAATTAACACGTATCAAAAAATTATTTTTCATTCACCAACTAATAATGTAAAAATATTTTCACATAAATTATAAGGTAATTACATATAAATATTGAAATAAATGTTAATTAATAATCTAATAAATATGAATTTCCAAAAATATTTCACTGAATCCTTCTCTTTATTTATTTGCTATCTTTGTATCTGATTTGATATATAATCTTTTTATGTTGGAGCATTATTTCTTTATGAGGGAAATTTTTTAATACTTGAGCTATAAAATAAATTATAAATATTTATGTCTTATAAATTATTCATTAAGAATAAAAATAAATTATTTTTAAATATAAAAAATACCATTTTATGACTTTTTTTTAAATCTATTTTAATTATATTTTTTTGTATGATTTGAATGATAGGTATGCATTGGAATTGCATATGGTTCACCAGGAGCAGGTGAATAAAAACATTGTTGTAAATGCTGTCCTTTACAAATTTGGCAAACCAGATCCATTTATTTTTATAGTAAGTATTTTTATTGTTTTCCCTAAATCTATTTATTGTCAATAATAAATAAATTTATCGACGCAAATTTAATTTAGCTGAACTTAAATTTTTTTATAAAAAGTCATAATTTTTTATTACTAGTAGGAAAATTTCATAGTGGAAAAAAAATCCTCTTTTCTTATTTTTTTTCTCTTACTGTTTCAATCACATATCATGAAAATAACCTCTGAATATTTTTCAGTGATTCCTTATTCGTATTTACTGTTGCTCCAACATTAATTCCTTTTCGATATATACTGAACTCTTATATTATTTTTAATGATTTTTTTTACTAAATCTATTTATTGTCAATCATAAATAAATTCATCGACGCAAATTTAATTTAGCTGAACCTAAAAATATTTGTAAAAAGTCATAATTTTTTATTACTAGTAGGAAAATTCATAGTGGAAAAGAGAATCCTCTTCCTTATTTTTTTCTCTTATAATTTCAATCACATATCATGAAAATAACCTTTGAATATTTTTCAGTAATTTCTTATTCGTATTTATTGTTGCTCCAACATTCCCTTTCGAATATACTGAACTCTTATATTATTTTTATTGATTTATTTTACTAAATCTATTTATCGTCAATCATAAATAAATTTATTGACGTAAATTTAATTTAGCTGAACCTAAAAAAATTGTAAAAAGTCATAATTTTTTATTACTAGTAGAAAAATTCATAGTGGAAAAAAAATCCTCCTTATTTTCTCTCTGTTACTGTTTCAATCACATATCATGAAAATAACCTCTGAATATTTTTCAGTGATTTCTTATTCGTATTTACTGTTGCTTCAACATTCCCTTTCGATATATACTCAACTCTTATATTATTTTTGATGATTTTTTTTTATTATAGTTGAGGGCACATATATTATCTATGATAGATCAAGAAGGTGAAGAGAGGGGTTTGGGCATGATTAATCCAAAGTATATTACTAATAATATTCATAGAGAAAGTTACTATGAATACAAGGGTTCACTCACTATTCCTCCTTGCACAGAAGGTGTTACTTGGATAGTCAATAAGAAGGTAATTTTTTTTTCAAAAATAAATAAATAATACAATTTTTAAATATTATTAAAAATTTATATGAGATTATTAGAACTAAACAATTAATTAAATATATATTTTTTTTAGGTAGAAACTGTTTCAAGATTTCAAGTGAAGTTGCTTAGAGAAGCTGTACATGATGTAAGTTCCTCTCTACTTTTTTCGATTGTTTTAATTTATTCGTCTAATTTTTTTTAAAAAAAATCTTTTATATACGTTTTAATTCTAATACATGTTTAAAATCATAAATATTCAACTATATCTCGATAGATTATGCATATATATATATATAATATGAAACAAAACCGTTAAAGCTTGTTATTTTTACTTAAAAAATTCTGTGTCAGATCAAATTACGAGATATAAAATGAATAATGAAAATAACAATTTAAAAGTAGTTTTGTTTGAATGTTTTGTGTTGAAAAAAAAATGTTTTGTATTGTTTTTTTTTTAAGTTTGATTTGGTATTATATATATTATGTAATAACAATATTTATTATTATTATTATTTCAGCATGCTGAAAGAAATGCAAGGCCATTGCAACCACATAACAACAGAAAAATTCAACTTTTATTCTCCAAGCACTAGAGCATGTCAATATTCACTATCTGCTTTTGAGATTCGACTAGTTCAAATTCGTATTGAAAAGTCTCATTTGGAAGTAAAATGTTTTCTATCAAAATCGTCTCCGGGACTACATTTTTCTTTTATAGAAATTTTAGAAAAAATGTAGTAGAAAAAAAAAATCGTATGCTATATTTGTACTAAATTTTTATCTGAATATTTTGATGGAAGACAGGAAGAACAAATTAAGACTAAGTCAGATTCATGTTGCGTAGAGCCTTCCTATCAAAGATTTTTTCTATTAAGAGGGATCGAAACCAAGAACTCTCGATTAGAGAAATCACACTTTCAATTTGATAATAAAAAAGAGTGTATGAGTGTCCCTCATTAAGCCTCGAAAATGGAAAAACTCCTAGTAGAGAGAGCATTCACCTTACATAACGTCAATCCAGATTAGTCAGACTAGTAAATTTCGAATACTAGCTAAATCAAAGAACAAAACATAGCAACAAAATCTACACTATAGTCAAGTTTAATTAAGTTTTGCACAAATACTGCTAATCAAAGTTAATTTTGCTATATCTTCTTGTATTCTATACAAGTTCAACAGAATTCAGTAGTTTTCCTCTGGATAACTAATCTATCTCGAAGCTAGAAAAGTAAAAAAGGACTATGAGTTCAGAACAAATGTTCGACAACTCCCCTTGTTGCAAGTAATGACATGTAAAATTCCTCCTCGATGCTTACCCTGGTAAACTCGTGAAAAATAATTAAGTTATAAATCATACCAATTGTTGCAGTCGTGACTCGTGGGCATTGATTTCATCGTTGAAAAGCTTGTCAATAGTAATTTGAAGAGAAAATCTGATCCAATGTCGCGATGAAGAACCTCATCTAACCATTTCGGTAATATTAGAGCATGAACTGGACCCTCCTCTTGTCTGCCTTGTATTATAGGATTTGCAACTTGGACATTTATGTGCTACTATATGAAAGTTAACCTCAGATGTTTCCGCACAGTCGTTGCAAAGAATCCAAACCTAAAACTCAACGAAATTCAAATGTAAGGTAAAAGGCGATCAAATCCATGTACGAAATTTCAAATGGATCGATAAACGTGTTTCTTACCTTCTTGTCCTGATACATTTCAGGCATAGCTGTTGATGCAACCTAGAATTAGAAAATAGACGAAGCTTGTCAGTTTGAAGAGAAGAGTCGGGGAAAAAAACGTTGATCAGCTTAGTAACTACTCCCTCAGTTTCAATTTGTTTGTCTTACTTTCCTTTTTCTGTCCGTTTAGAAAAGAATTACTTTCCTTTTTTGACAACTCGTTTGTTCTAACTTTCCACACGACACGTTTAAAACATTAAAGGTCATTTTGATACATTCTACGTATCTTTAGCTTAAGATCAGAAGATCCAAATGCCTTCTTTATTTTCTTGAGCTCCGTGTCTAGTAAAAAATAGACAAACAAATTGAAATGGAGGGAGTATGTAGTATGTACCTCCTGGTCCAGTTGCTCCCAGACTCGAGACATGTCACAGTATGATCTTGAGCAAACAGGACAAGAATACCTGCATGCACAAATTATTGGAACCGAGCACAATACAACCAAAATCTATGTTGCTCGGATCATCCAAAAATGCATAGCTTTTGGAGGATCCGACAAACAACTAGCGATGTTTTTCAAGAGTCCGAGCAACATAGACCAAACGGGGAGGGGTGTTCTGTTATGGGATCATTAAGGAATTGATTGTTCATAGAATGTCATAACACGTCATGTACGTACTGGAAATGTTGTTCCATCTGCATGACACATTCCAGATGCATTGTGTGACCGCAAGGCAAGACGATGATGTTTTTAGTTGTATCAAAAATATACTGCATGAAGTTGAAAGAATCAAGAGGTAGAGTTAGGAATTTTTTGATACGTCAATATATTACACTATATCTCATTCTGAGAAATATAGTGTAATTTTTTGACGTAACCCCCTTACGGTACCCTAGGTCCGTTTCAGGGTTATCGTCAGAATACTACCCTTACCTCAAAGCAAACAGGGCAATTGTGGTGCATCGCTCTTTCTATACATCTATGTGATTCCTTCATCGAATTTGTATAGCAGCATCCTGCAAAAGGAAAGATGTTCCATAACACTAACAAACTAAAAATACAACCTAATAAGTTATAATGCTCGAACTCTCCAAAAATGTTGTTGCACTGATGTCAAATAACCCATAAGTATAAAATTACACTGCTCTAGGAGGATCTGACGCGCACCAACAACAATTTTAGAGAGTCCGAGCAACATTGTTGTTAAGAGCTTTTATTGCTGAATTAAGTTCTAATTCAAGGTTGACCATCATACTCACCACATGTGTCACAGTGAAAGAAATTCTCCTCGCCACCCGTTCTGTTTTCGAATATTTTTGAACCGGAAAATGATGAAAATTATATTAGACATAACGTTACCGAACCAAAAATATACAATGGTATGTGCAGATGATGCAACTGATGTAAGAATAACTGCAATGGTAAAACTATTAGTATTATTTTCGTTATCTTTATTATTTCCATATTTCTCATTCTTAGTTTTCTATTACTATTTGTTATCTCTTATCCCTCGGTTTTATTACTATCGTGTTTTTGTTACGAGCTATGTTTCCATAAGTGTTGTGTTTTTGCTTTCCTTGAGCGGAGTGTCTAATCGTAGACAGCCTCCCCAGACCCCACTTGTGGGATTACACTAGGTATGTTGTTGTTGTTGACACGAGTGCAATTTTTGAAGAGTCGGAGCAACATAACTTATGTCTTATTATGACTGTAATGCAGATATAGAAAGTAAAGAGATACAAGAATACTAAACTAGACTGAATCATTTCTAATCCCAACCATCAACAATCAACCACAAGTAATCCTAATTACATATGGAACTCGTTAACGGGACATCATTTAGCGTGCACTTAAAATGAAGCGCCTCCGTAAGAAAGGTTGCCTTCAGCCCATTTTGTGACTACAGACCAGCCTATGTTTCAGATGTCGTTGGCTTTGTGTTTACACAAATATGGTGTAATTTAGTAAAATGCATTAGAGAACCGATAATGATGTACAAGTATGAGAAAGATATTAACCTGCAGATTCCACATTTATCACAGTGGTATTGATTCTTCGAGACCTAAAAATAGCAATCATCTTGTTAAAGCATAGTATAAATATCAAGCAAACAGCATCGTAGATGAATTATTTAAAGAATTTTACATCATCGTCGAAGAAGTTGCATTTTGAGCAAAAGTACTTCCCCATGCAAACCCCGCATTGGATACATTTTTGTTGAACCTAAAGCACAATCAAGGACAAAACAAATTTAATATCAACTCAACATTTATAAAAACTTAAATCGAGCCGTTAACAATTGAGGGAACTCACATCCTGTTCAGTATTACACAATGAGCAAATGACCTGAAAAACATATAGAGAAACAAAACTCGAAATCAACATCAAAAGGTATGAACAAGAATCTTAATCAAATACAATGTGGAGCCATATAGACCGACACCCTTCGTCGGAATATTGTATTGTGTTTTTGCTTTAGGAGGATTCAACACACACACGAGTGATATTTTGAAGAATCCGAACAACATAAGCATAAATATAGAATCTTTCTACAACAGAAGAGGGAAAACATTGAAAACTAACCCTTTTTATATCATGGCGAGGAACATCGTGTCGTTCGAGTGGATCAACCTCTAACGAATTCTGATCAAGAAATGAAAAAACTAAGATTAATTCTCACATAAAAAGGAAACCAAATTTTTTTTAGCTGAATATGAAAAAAGTTTCTACCTTTGAGTCATTATGGCAATGTCTGCAATCAAATATCTCATCACAACAAGGTGCTCTAATTTTGCATCTCCTTCTATAATGCAAGCACCTAAAGAAGAAAAATGGAAAAACGATTAACAAAAATCATGAAATTAAACTAGGATTATTCTAAGAAAGCAAACGAAAAAAATGAGAAATACCCGTAATTCCAGGAACCCATCTCCATCATAGATTCATCACCAGTAAAAGAAAGAGTGGTTATATGTTCCTCCAAAGTACATTCCATTTTCTTCCCCAGTTCTACTGAATCGAGATTATTTTTTTCCAACGGATACTCAAAAATACCTGAAATATAAACAAATTCAGACATCAAAAAGTTTGGAACTGCACTAAAAATCATACCTTTAACTATAACAAACTACATATAAAAATCCCGACATCAAGAAAAGATTGACTCTGAGCTAAAAATCAGACCTTTAACTATGGCAAACGATATACAAATTCAGACATCAAGTAGAGAATGAAACTGAAACTCCATTCTCTTCACCCAACGACAACATACCTAGTGTGTGTACAATGACCTTACTGCTACCTCCACGAGGTAGAGAGGTTGTTTCCGAAAGACCCTCAGCTCAAGTAAGCATTTCGAAAAAAGAAAAATAAAGAAGTAAGGAGGACATAGCAAATAATAGGGAAAAGCATTACATAGCATTCATAAGACAAGGAACAATAACAATAGCCAAAAAATGTGATAACTGAAGCACATGAGACAACAGATAATCACAACAATCGCAGGACAAGAAAGAACGAGAATAATGCTACTACTACTGGTATGAGCGGAGAAACAGATAATGTGCACCAAACTAACACCGAGCCTATCCCCCAAGGAAGTAAGACAACACTCAACTAACTACTAACCTTCTATCTTAATACGTCACCTCATATATCCTACTATCTAAGGACATGTCCTCGATAAACTAAAAATGCATCAAGTCATGTCTAATCACCTCTCTCTAGTATTTTTCGCCCTACCCCTACCTCTCATTAAACCCGCCATAGTCAACCTCCTCACTAAGACATTTGCGCATCTCCTCCTTACATCCCGAATCATCTCAATCTCACTTCTTCATCTTATCGACCACGAAAGTCACTCCCACCTTGTCCCGAATATCTTCATTTCTAATCTTTATCTCTTCATCAATTCTACTAAATCAAAAAAAAATCTCCCAATGGGTACTCAAAATCCTTGAATTTCAACTAATTATGACAAAGAATTTACAAGTCCAGACATCAAAACTAATCTAAAAATCAAATCTTTAGTTTTGAATTTTTTTTTACACAAATTCACATCTCACAAAAACACTGAAACTAAGCTAAAAATAAGATCTTTAACTATGACAAAATAAACTGAACTTCATTCTCTTCACCCAATTCTACTAAATCAAGAAATTCCTTCCAATGGGTAACTGACCCCCCACCCCCCCACCCCCACCCCCATTTTCAACCTAATTATGGCAAAATAACTACAAGTTCATACATCAAAAGATTGAAACTGAACTAAAATATATCTTTAATAATCACAAAAAAGGCATACAAGTTCAGACAACAAGAAAAAGATTGAAACTGAATCAGAAACCACACATTTCACTATTATTCCAAGAAAAAATTGAAATTGAACTAAAAATCAAACCTTTAACTAGAAAAAAAAAAATTCAAAAAAAAAAAAAAAAAAAAAAAACTGACCTTTTTTTTTTTTTTTTTGTACATAGGATGATAGGAAAAAGAAACAAAAAGATTCAAACAATAATGCATAACAATTTCTTATTTTATTATTTTACAAGTTATAGACGCCATAGTTCTTTAACTTTTAGCTTTTTCTTTGCCTTTTGATTTGATTGATGACGAGGCGACACGCCAGCGTTTATGCCGGCTGTATATATTGACTACGAAACGTTTTGAGATAATTTATTACATCACGTATATAAAATGATTTATTTATCACTATAATATAAATAATAGAATAATAATAAAATAAGATATAAAATTTTTATCTCATCGTTATTTTTTTTATCTTATCACTATTTATTTAAACAATCTTTTAAAGTATATAGAAGTAGATCAGGTCAAGAATCTGCTTGAAACTAAATTGAAAATAATTAAAGCTTTTAACAAAATAGATTATGGAAGAATTTATTTGAATCGTTTTAGAAATAATAACTTGAAGCAATTTAATCAAATAAAGATAACTGAAAACATGATTAAGAATATTTGAAGTTTGAGAATTGATGGTCCATCATTTGGAGATTTTAACCAACTTAATTAAAAGGCAAATTACAGAAGTCACATAATTTTAAAGCAAAATTATAATATATTTCTTAAAAGTTTATAATTAAAAAAATTCCTCAAGCGCTATACATTAATTTAATGCGCGAGATACATTAATCGTTACGTATGATACATCATATTTTATACATGATACACTAATTTGATACGCGAGGTATATTTTATACATGATACACTGATATGATGCGCGAGATACACTCATCTGATGCGCGAGATACATTAATGTGATGCGCGAGATACATTAATGTAATGCGCAAAAATGAGAAATTTTAAAAATTTATAAAACTTATAAAAAATAATGATAATAAAACTAAAATGTGAGAATTCTGTAATTAATCCTTAAAATATTGAAAGCTAGAGTTCAAATAACATTTGTGTGCCCAAGTCCAATTTCCTTTTTGTCTGGACAAGCAACTTGGGCCTTACTATTGCTTATTTGGGCTTTTGATCCAATATCTCTTTTTAGATATACCTGCTGTATATCAATGTATATGATATATATTAATCGCAAGTCTGCTGTATATAGCCCTACCAGTAACACCTATAATCTTCATATATGTGAAGCAAACAACTGAGTAAATGTTTCATCATTGTACAGATGTGTATATATACAACTTATGAAATACATGAATAATAAATTATGAAAATTAATGGAGAACGTAATCGACCAACTATGAAAGCATGTCTACTTTAAGGTTTTTGTGAATAAATCGGTTAATTGAGACAAAGATTGAGTGAATGAGAGTGAAATTAAATGGATAAAGAAATTGTTGTTTGACGAAATGGCAATCAAGCTCCACATGATTTGTTCGTTCATGAAAAACAGGATTTTTTGTGATATGTATAATAGTTTTGCTATCCGAGTGAAGAGAAACTCACACAAAGCTATAGGTATCGAAAGGTCAGAGAATAATCGATACGTATAGTTTCCCGCACATTTTGTAGATATGTATATTAGTTTTATTCCATGGTTTCTCTTTCACTTCCCTGCAAATATGGACTAAAACCGAACAACATCAATAATTCAAAGTGTTGTGCAAATTTTAGTTTATACAAGAAAAAAAGGATATGATTGGAAAATATGACATTGACGTGTATCATAAAAAAAGTCTTCAACCCCCCCCCCCTCACGTTGATAATTCTTTCCTCTTTTTTTTCACCTGACAATTGATGTTGTTGTTAGATCGGTTTTTTAGTCCATAGTTTTTCTTTCACTTTCTTGTGCATATGGACTAAAAAATGATCAACAACAACTTCAATCGAAGGGTGGAATAAAGAGAAAGGATTATTAATGGAGAAAATATTATCGTTCCTATATCAATGTCATTTTTTAATTATATCGCTTATTTTTTATATATATAAACTTGCACAATCCTTTGAAAATGTTGAGTATAGATCACCTTCGTCTTCTATTTTGGCCACCCTAAAGTCTTTTTTTGGTCATTAGCCAAGTGAAATAAAATGTAAATTAATGAGGCTTTTCGAAAAATGTGTTGCTTATTTATACAAAAAATTCTTCTATATTATAATTAATTTCTTATCATACTATAGATGAAAACAAATCTTTTCATTATTTTAAATAATGATAACAAGATAAATTTATGTAGATACTTAGAAAATATAGTCTTTCTTTTATCATGATAATAAAAATAAATCAAAATTTTCAGATTGAAGAAATTAGTACTCTAATATGGTTAATGACTTTATTAATTAATTGAGGAAAGTACCTGAGAACATAATTTGAAATGAAATAATCTACATATCAAAATCTTAAAAAATTCAAAATAAAAAGAAAAATATTTTAATAAGTTACTATTATAATAATGATAGACGACAAAAGTAATATAATTAGAAGAAAAATTAAATTTTCTTGCCTAAAATTTCTTGAAATTTCAAAAGTGGAAGTTACCAAATCCAAAAATAAATCTCAGTTAGTGTCATGAACTTTAAAATATTTGAAGACCAAAATTTAAAAAACTGATCAAATTTCACGGTTAAATAAATAATTAAAGATGAATATTAAAATTCTCTTTCAAAACACTTCATTGCTACATACATTTTTATTATCTATACTTTCAAGATATTACGTATCTTATCACTAATTAAAAAGGTATTACATTTCTTACGCTAAGATACATCTATTTTTACTACCACATACATAAAAAAAAGGAGAGAGACAAGCGAGATTGGCGAGGAAGGCGAACGAGATTCATATGTATACCAAATAATACATGCGAAGCTGTGAACCACACTACATAGATGTTTAAATTCTATTTTTTAAATAACAGCTACCGAGTTAAATATTTTATATTGACAATATTTTTTCACTCTCTCTGAAATCTATCCTGACTCATAATTGAGTAAATATATTATAAACAACCGTTTATATTTCTTTCTAAGAAAGATATTTGTATCACGTCTCACTTTTTAAATTTTTTAATATTTGAATGAAACCACTATTTGATGTGCTTATTCAAAATT
Organism: Solanum lycopersicoides; assembly: GCA_022817965.1. Lineage (NCBI taxonomy): Eukaryota > Viridiplantae > Streptophyta > Magnoliopsida > Solanales > Solanaceae > Solanum > Solanum lycopersicoides. Next base: position 2,043,969 of record CM040626.1, read on the forward strand.
ATTACAAATTATTTATTTAAGTATATGATAATTAAAGACTATGATAAAATGGTGAGTATTTGATCAGTCTTAAATTGTTTATGAATATGCTAACAATAATAATTATAAAATTTATATTTAAATTATATTTCAAAATTAATCCTTCAGAAAAATTTAATTTCTAATGAAGATTATTTTTCATTTATAGTATGACAAGAAATTAATTACAATATAGTAAACAACACATTTTTGAGAGTCTCATCAATTAACATCTCATTTTTACTTTATTCATGACCAAAACAAAAAAAGACTCTAAGACATCAAAAAATCCCAATAGTCAAAATAGAAGTTGAAGTTGATCTATACTCACATTTTTAAAGTGTTTTGCAAGTTTTAGTTTATACAAGAAACCAGGCGAAATGATTGGAAAAATATGACATTGGTGTGTGAATAAAATATGGGCAACTTTCACATATAGCAAATAAAAAATTCATATTTGTATGCTATAGCAAAGTTTGCATAATTGCGCTTCATAGTAAACATAGAAACTGTATAATTCGCTATACAGTTGAAGCGAATTGTATAAAACGAAGTGTATAAAACGAGAAAGAGAAAGACACTTGGGCAGAGACTTGTATAAAAACGAAATGTATAAAACGAATTGTATGATTATAAGTGTATAAAACGATTATATACAATTTGAATTTGTATAAAATGAGAAAGAGAGAAAGACAAAAGAGACTTGGCAGGGAATATACAATTGAATCGAATTGTATAAAACAAGAAATAGAGAAATTAGATACAATTTGAAATTTGTATAAAACGAGAAAGAGAAAAAGGCAAAAGAAATTGGGCAGGGGAGTATTTTATTGTATAATTATAAGTGTATAGGACGAAAATATATGTACTTGCATGTGTATATACAATTTTCTCACGCTTTATACAAACAGAAACACAATTATACATTTCGCTTCTGTTTGTATAAGTGAGAAAGGCGAGGGTGGCGAGCGAGATTTGGGAGAGTGGCGAGCGAGATCTGGAAGAGGGGAGAGAGGGGAACAAAAATATCTGTATTTATACAATTTTCTCTGCTTTATACAATTAGAAATAATTTTTATACACTTGTATTTGTATAAAAAGTGAGGAAGCGAGCGAGAGATTGGAGGAGAGTGGCGAGCGAGATATTTCGGAGAGAGGCGCCTGGCAATTTTTTGCAAACGTTTGCTATGGAGCACAATTAAATCAAACCCTAGCTACTCCATTTATTTTAGGTTATTAGTTTGCTATTATATACAATTATCCCATAAAATATTCCCCCCTCCCCACCCACCCACCCAATTGATAATTCTTTCTTCTTTTTCGCACCCTACGATTGATGTTGTTGTTAATCGATTTTTTAGTCCATAGTTTTTCTTTCACTTTCCTGCGCATATGGACTAAGAAAATGATTAACGACAACATCAATTGAAGGGTGAAACAGAAAGAAAGGATTATTAATGAGAACAATATTTTTATTAATTACCATATCAGTGTCATATTTTTTCAACTTGCTTTCTTGTATAATCTTGCACAAACTTTGGAAATGTTGAGTATAGATTATCTCTGTCTTCTATTTTGGCTATCGAAATCTTTAAAAGTCATAAAATCTCTTTTTTTTGTCATTACTCAAGTGAAAATGAGATGTTAATTGATGAGGCTCTCAAAAAAAATATATTGTTTATTTATACAAAAAATTCTTCGACATTGTAATTAATTGCTTGCCATAATAAGTGAAAACAAATCTCCTCATTATGTTAAAATAATAGTAACAAAATAAATTTATGCAGAAACATAGAAAAAATATTGTCTTCCTCTTACCATAATAATAAAAAAGTAAATCAAAATTTTCAAATTAAAGAAATTAATACACTAATACGGTTAATGACTTTATCAATCAATTGAGGAAAGTAGATGAAAACATAATTTGAAATGAAATAATTTACATATCAAAATCTTAAAAAAAATCAATATAATAGGAAAATATTTTAATAAGTTGGTTAATGACTGTATAGTATTCTAATATTTTTTTACCAGCATTGACCATATATTTTGAGATTGGATTTTAAATTTCACGTTTAACTATTTATTTGACCATAACATTTGACCAGATTTTCAAACTTTTGTCATAAAATCCCAATACTAACTAAGATTTGTTTTTCGATTTTGGTAACTTCCATTCACGAAACCTCAAGAAATTTTAGGCAAAAGAATTATTTTTCTTCTAATTATATTAACTATGTTTGTCTGCAATTATAGTAGCATATTAAGACATTTTCCTATTATGTTGAATTTTTGAAGATTTTTATATTGATTATTTCAGTTCAAATTGTGTTCTCACCTACTTTCCGGAATTTGATAAAGTCTTTAACCATATTAGAATATATTTTATCATCATGGTAAGTGCAAGACTATAACCTCAATTTGATAAAGTCATTAACCATAAATTTATTTTGTTGCTATAATTTTAACATAATGAAGATATTTGTTTTCATTTATGGTATGACAATAAATTAATTATAACATAGTAGAATTTTTTGTATAAATAAGCACCACATATATTTTTGGAGAAACTCATCAATTAACATATCATTTTAGAGTCATGACAGAAAAAATATCATTTTAGAGTCATGACAGAAAAAAAAAATCCTAGGACATCAGACGATTCCGATGGCTAAAATTGAAAATGAAGATAATTTATACTCATTATTTTCAAAGTATCAAAAAACTTTATATAAGAAAATAACTGATATAATTCGGGAATATGACATCGATGTGGGAAAAATAATATTTCCCCCCTCTGATGATCCTTTCTCTTTTTTTCACCCTACAATTGATGCTGTCATCGATCGTTACTTTAGTCTATATACCCAGGGAAGTAAAAATAGTTGCCTTAGCATTGCAAACACTCGGATCAGAATCAAATAGAAACAAGTTGAGCTTGACAATCTCGAGATCGTCGAACAAACTTTGGCTAATCAGACAACAGACGAGACTGACATTGAAGAAATGTGGAAAGAAATTAAGGAATTTAATCCAGATGATTTAAAAAAATCTGAAAGTTGATTGGATAAGATTGATTTGATGCTGAAAAATGTTGTTTCGTTTGCACAAACTCCTCAAGAAAATGCTAATTAGGCATACAATGGTTCCTAATACATTTGAAGTTTCATGCAATGAAATTAATTAAGTTTTTCTTTAAATGTTTTTGTTTTAAGTTTTAGTTTCTATTTTTATTTTAAAGTTGATGGTGTTATTTGAATTATTTAGCAGTGATTTCCATTTATGATATGAATTTAGTGAATCAAAATATTTGAATTTCTGATTTTGTTGAGGTGTTACACCAAGTATTTTTATTTTAAAGTTGATGGTGTTATTTGAATTGTTAGGTTTGATATATATATTTGAGGTGTTACACCAAGTATTAAAGTGATTAGTCTTAGAAAATTTCTTTAGATGGTGTTAGTGTGAATAACTGAGATTAAAGCAACACTCCTTATATAGATAAAAATAACTTTATTTCGTTTTAATTGTATCTGATTACTCACTCAATATTTAATATATTGAGGCTTGACTAAATTTAAATTTACATATTATATAACCTATTACTGAATTTAATTTCAATATGACTTTTTTTGTTCTCGATTTTTTTTTTTTTGGTTATTCTCAATAGTATTAAACATCAATATTTTCATAAGCCATCAGTTGACATTCCCATGAGATCTCTCAATATCATTTAATTAATTGCTTTTTTAATATACCTAATAATTTTATTATCATTATTTAAAGGCTTTTGGAATAACAAGTCAAAATATGTACAATATTGTAAGCAAGGAAATATTCTAAAATCTCACAAAAACAAGAGGAAGGTTCCCTAACTAACTTTTCTTTTTTTTAAAAAAAATCAAAAATTTTAAAAGAAGCATGGCTAAGTTAAATACGAGGGATTACAACATCCTTAATTAGATGCCTCGTATTAAGGTTTTTGGAAATTAAAAAGATCATATTGAAAATGTCACCGTCATATATAAGTCTTATAGCCTATGAATTTGAATTTTTAAATTAGACCTCAATGCATGTCTGGAACTCTAAATAATAATAAAATAAAATAAAATAAAAAAAGAATTCATTCTTTTTAGCAGCCCTGGTTATGGTATATCAATGATTGATGACTAGAAAAGTGGAGCTCAACCCACAATAACACGTAGTCGGCTCCGTATGTGACATTTTTCATTATTCGAGAGTCCTTAAGTTTGATCGATCAATAATTTACGCATGAAATCTTTAAATTTTTTATATATTTTTAAACTACGTAAAAGAAAAGTATTAATTATAAGTCATAATAATTAATAATTCAAAATGTTCAAAAGATCTATGAAAAAATTACGATAAAAATAAATTTATTTGAATCTCGAAATTCGAAAAGTGTCACATAAAATAAGACGAAGAGAGTATATAATAAATAATTTAAGACATATGATGCTACTTTAGTGGTATTTATATAGAATAATCTTGACTTACATTAATTTGCATTTTTTTAATTCTTATGATATAAGCCTTCCACTCATGTACACGAAATATTTTTTCATAGTTATATTCATTTCATTTGACCATAAATTCGAACTCCTTTTAATTTTGTAATATATGTTTTATGATTTATGAATTAAGTAATAAATTCAGAACTTATTAAATTTTAAATTTTCATTCGATGTCTAGATTAAATCTTTAAAAAAATATCAAATATCAAATATCAAATATAAAAAATATTATCCGTTCGATAGACAAATTAAAAAGAAGTGGTTAAAAGAAGAGAGTAGGAATATAATGAGTGGACTTTATCCATATTCTTATTACTAGTAGTAGTTGTAGTATACTAGTAGAACTATAGAGTGAGCAACCTAAAAGTTAATATGAATAATTTTTCGTCGAAAAAAATTTAAAAAAAATTCATCAATTCTATCTAACTCAGCTCCGATGTGAATTTTATTCCAACTTATAGTGATGACTATTTCAAACCAACATGCACCATAAAATAGAGTGTTGCATTTTGGACTTTAATTTTATAGTGACTTGTAGATATACGTGTGCCACTAATTTTTGTAACTTATACAAAAAAAAAAAAAAGTATAATTTTGTGCTTTTTGTTCTTTATGTTATTGTCAATTTTGAGTCATTGATGCATTTTGAATAGTTATGATTAGTTCACTATTAGCCAATCAATTTATGTTTTCATGAGGGGTTAACCAATAAGTTATTGCCATTTGTCGACTTATCGATGTAGAAAAAAAGTAGGAATATTTATCGAAGATAGATTTAAGTAAATAAAAAAGTGCTCCCTTTAACGATTTAAGCTTCTGGATAAGATGATCAGACACCGATTTTGTGCTTGGTCTCATGCGGTCATGCCCGTCCATTCTAATTAAGAAAGTATTTTCATCTACTTACGTTGTGAAAAAGAACCAAACTCTGAGACTCACACGTGAATGGCAATATAAAAGATATAATTAGCTATATAAATAAAAGAAAATTATATTTGTATAGTTAGAAATAATTTAATTATAATTTTCTCATTTTATCCTTAATAAGATACTTACCGCTACACAAATGATTTAAGAATATATTTTAGGCCATAATTTAAAAAAATATTTCTTTAATTTTATAACTAATTAAATTAAACTATGATATATATTATAAATTGAGACAAAAGAAAGTGCCAATTTTGAATTTTCTACATAAAAAATAGAGTAATTCATTAATTAAATTAGACTTCTCCCTAAGCTAGAATTGGCAGCAACACATTTTATTTGGCATACTTTGCCTTAATTATATTATTATTATTGTTATTATTACTTTGAAAGCCAACTAAACTCTCTCTACAAATAATAATTAAAGAATATTGGAATGTGAAAGCACCAAAATATATATTCCAGCTATTATTCCAAAATGTTTAATAAATATCCTCTCTTATTTCTTTAATTAAAATTAATTGATCCTAATGATGTTAAGCTTCAACTACTTTCAAAAACAATAATTAGTTGACATTCCCATAAGATCTATAAATATCGTTTACTTCAATTTCTACTCCACATATTTTTATTGATTTATTCATATTTTAGCCTTATTACTAAGTATTTACTAGTTATTTTCAATTCATTTTTCGAACAGATGTCATTAATGAAAATATAATGAATACTGATCACTAGATATGTGAGGCTTGACCTGATCAAATTTTGGGGGCCAATTGATCGACTAATTTTTGAAAATTTAATGGACTAACATTACGAAAATTAAACACTTGAATTTCTATTATGTGACACTGAAACGCTGAAAAAGGAGATGTTGTTAATGAAAATGGAACGAGTACTAGTCACCATGCATGTAAGGCCCTACTTAGCTAAGTTTGAGGGCCAATGAAATCGACTGACTTATAATAATTAGGGATAATATAATAAAATTATTATTTTATTTATTACGTTTTAAAAATATATCAAGTCGAATATAAATAAGTAAAAATAAATATCGGAAATAGTTTTAGTATACCTAATATGACTTAAAAATTCTTTAATTTAAAGCTACTCGCTTTAAGCAAGTCAAAATACTATAAGATCAAGAAATATTCTAAAATCATTAACAACTAGAGTGGTTATATGTTACAACTAATTTCCCATATTCGTTTTTCTTTAATTTTAAAAAACTTTTCGTTTTTCCGATCGGTATCTGATAAATCTTCATTTATGAGTTTAATTTGAAATCACATATTTGTGACGTTGACAATAGTCTGATGAAAAACATTCGTACCTAGAAAATTCATGTGTTTTTTCTAGTATAGGAAACCATTCTTACCAAGATTGTTTTCATTTTTGAGGCCCGAGTCGAGATCGTTGATTAAGAATAAAGAAATCTTAATTATCTTATCATAATCCGCTATTTTAATTCCTATATATTTAATTAAAGGAAGTCAAAAAAAATTCCACAATCCTATAATTAGAGTAATAATAAATTAAAGTTATCTTTGCATGATCTCGAGCTATTAAAACAAATACTAATACTTACATTAGAATATATTATCTACCTACATCACACTCTCGAAATACCACTTTTTAAAATTCTTAATAAACACATAATGCTTTGTATATCAATTGTCAAATATTAATAATCATTTTCAAGAATCTACACATAAATGAAACCCCAAGTGTATATGGTTAAGGTACTTTGAATTATTATTAATGATGATACAAAAAAAGAGTGGAGCTCAACACATTAAAACATGCACACTACACTCAATAATTCAAGCCCTCATGGTGCTTCTTTAGTGGAGATAATACTAAAGAATAAATAATAAATTTTATTTATTTATTTATTTAAAAAAAAAAAATTTTGCTTACTTGCTTTGCATTTTTTGAATATTACTTTGAGATTTCCATTCACATACACCTAAACAATGCCATGACAATCACATACCTAATAGATAATTGCACATATAATATCTTGAAACTTTGTAAATCTTTTTCTTTTGTGCATATTTACTTTTTTATATTATGTTATGGATCCTTTAATAAAAATTATGTTAGATTAGAAAATCCTAAAATTGTGTTTAATATAATATAATATTATATGTTTTGAGACAAATTCGCACTTTAAAAGAACCAATTAGCACTTTTTTTTTTTACAACTATCAACATCAAATTTTATTTGCACATCCGATAATTTTCTCTCCCTCTTATTAAATATATAATCTGATACCTCATGATATTATTCAGAGATAAACTGTGTATCATTCACAATCGAGTATTTAACTATGATCACCAAAACTCAAATGCTTCTTTTATATGTGTACATGTCTCTAAAGTCAGAGGTGAAAATCGGTTTAATTCGTATATAAGCAAAGCTAATAAGTATTCGTCTTGTAGAACGATTGACTATTTTAATATAAGTTGTTACGCTAAAACAATCCAAAAACATTTTTAATATGATATGATATTTTTCGCTTTAAATAAAGCCTCTACAATATTTTTCTTCAAAAAATCTCACATCACTAGAAATATCACTACATCATATTTATGATTTTTTTTTCAAAAATATACTTTTATAAATATAAAATTTAATTCAAATATCTAATAAAATTCTAATTCTACGACCGAACGAAAGAAAAACTTCTCCCCACTAAAGAATCAACTAAAAGCAAACCATGAGATGAGTGCATGATAGTTTTCTTTTTACCAACTCAAAAGCTACGTACAAAATGATGTCACATGAAGCAATAACTTTAAGACTAAAAATGCTTTACTTGAGCAAAATTATAACTAGTATATATAATAATTAATAGTACGTATCTTATAATAATTAATAATTATAACTAGTATATATATAAAACTTATAATGATTATATTAGAAGGGTTACGTGCCCCTCACAAACCTTAACATTCTAATTAATTAATTAATATAATTATATACTATGGTCTATGAATATAATTATGGGCACATCATACGTTATGAATCTTTCTCTTTCTTCAATTCATTTTTATTCCTCACTTCATATATAGTTCAAAAATACTACAACTCATAATTACAATAATTGCCGTCCAACTTTATTTAATTTATTTATATATAATCTTTTTCCGTATAGTACGTATCTTATTGTTTTTAATTAAAATAATTGACATACATGTATTAGAAGTGCACAAGTTTTTTTTTTCAAAAAAAATATTACTAAAGGAAAAGTATAGTACATTTGATCAATGAATGGTATCAAGTTATTGGATTTAATTTAGATTGAATTAATTAATTTTAATCTATGATTGATAAAAAAAATTATTTGCAAATAGAGGTGTGATTCTGTTCGGTTTTATACTATTCGATTTGGTTTTTCGGTTTTTGATTTTGAAGAAGTGTAACCCAATCCAAACCAAAATAAATTTGATTTGGTTTGGTTTTTCTCTTTTTTGGATTTTTTCAGTTTGGTTATTCGATTTTGTCAATAATTAGAAACACAACGAAATTATTTGCAGTTAAAAAATTATATATATATATATATATATATATATATATATATATATATATATATATTTAATTTCTTAAATATACTTTTAAATATAAATCACAAGTAAAACGTAAAACAAAATACTTAAAAGTATATTAATTATAGATGTTCAAACATAAGAAAATAAACTAAATCATAATGAAAATAACTAAAAAGGGACAAAGGTGGTTAACTCCAACTTAATTCTAAATAATATATATATATAATTTGGTTTTTTCGGTTTCTCGGTTTTCATTTTTTTAAATCCGAAACCAAACCAAATAAAGTAAATTATAAATCCAATACCAATTCAAGAATCCAAAAAACCAATCCAAATTAGAATTCGGTTTGGTTTGATTTGGTTTTTCAATTTAATCCAAAAAATGCACACCCCTAGCAAACACTATCAATTACGCCTCGACCCCAAATATATTGAAATCAACGATATGAATCATCACTTTTTTAAGTTAAATTCAATTTGTGTTGTTATTACCCGAAGCAAACGAAGAGAAAAAATAAGTTAAATATATGTAAATAATTATTAAAAAGTAATAGTAGTACTAAGTATACTAGAATAAATAAAGAATTTTTTGCAGCAATAATATAATTGTTGTTATATGTATATTATATTAAATGATAATAATAAATATGAGTGTTGATAACCAATTACTCTATTTGAATATCTCAAAAATCTGAATGCGTGACATCAATTCAATTGACGCTAAAAGAAAATTAGCTTTATTGCCACTATATGTCTCTTTTATTGTAATAGTTATAGAAGAAAGAAGTGTTTACAAAGACTCTCTAGCTATGAATTAACAAGTTACACGATAATTTTCAATCTACCACAATTATATTCCTTCGATATTATATTTTGAAGCTGACAATGTGAATAAATTTATGATCAATACTATGCAAAATTAAAGAATTAATAATATAATGTTGTGAAGGTTAGAAGCAACTAGCAAATAATAGTCATTTATTATGGAAAATTCTAAGGATTTTTTTTGTTTTTAATAAGATCCTTGTATCAAGGCATTCATTATGGAAATTGTAAGAAAAAAATGGGTCCTCAAAGCTAAGTAAATAAGGTGAGAACAAAGACACAACACAAAACATTCCTCATTGAATTTTGAAAACTTGTTGGGGTCTAATTAAACAGTTGCAAGAATGGATATATGGGCCACATGCATCAAGTTGACACATGTTTTTTTTTGGGGGGGGGGTTAAAGGTAGGATAAAAGTATATTGATCTCCGTTTTAATTTAGAAAAATAGTCTGAAAAATATTTCAAGTTTGGTCAAAATTTTTGTTACGATATCAAATTTTATGGGAGACCTATTATTCCTGAACTATTTAATAGTGTATTTTTTACCATCTGAACTATTTAATAGTGTATTTTGAAAGTATATATATATGCTCACGCAGACACATTACCATTTATTATCATGCAATATTTTTTATGTCCACGTGGACACATATATACCTTTAAAATATACTATTAAATAGTGCAGGGGTTAAAAGGTTCTTTCCAAATTTTGATATCGTAACAACAATTTCAATCATAGTTCGAATATATTTCAAACTCTTTTCCTTTTAATTTATGTGATACTAACAGTATAATATTGAGCATAGTATCACTCATCTCTTTTTTGCTACACAATGACTTTTTTTCATTCATTTCACTCGTTGATCTGTCTTCTTCTTTATTGATTATTAGTCGAACAAACGTTAATATGTATTCTTATTAGTTATTGAAAGTTTTTTTTAGCTACGTAAGAAGAAAGACTTTTAAAATTTATAGCCACATCTAATATTATTTTAAAAAAAGATATATATCGCGTAAATTGAAATAAAAATAATGATTAGTTAATTAAGATGGAGTTCCCATTATCATAAATTGATTGATAATGACGCAACTAATTCACAATTAACCCATGACAACGTGCACATTATCCAATTCCAAAGCAATAATCTATTTTTTAATAACCTATCCTATAGTCTAAACATTATCGTTTGCATTAATTACTCTGCTAATACTTAATTAAATGAGCTTAATTTTATATATCGCAATCGTTATTTACATCAACTTATTATTATAATATATTTGCTCTCTCCATTCATTTTTTTCTCTATACTTTAACTTGACATATTTCTTAAAAACTAATAAATAAAATAAATAATTTACTATATCACTTCTAATTGTTATAATTCATCTTGCTCATTAAGAAACGAATTAGAAATAAATAATACTTAATAATAAGTATAAATTAACGAACGAAAATCAATTTTATAACAATAAAGAAAAATACATAAAGGAGATAGCAATTTATCGATATCTATATAAATATCATGTGCAAATAAACTATAACTATTTACGTTAATACTAATGATTAATTATATGATCCAAAAAATGTACACGTTGTAAAGGGGAACATGTCATTATTCCATACTTAACCAAACCTAATCATTTGGATGAAACATAAGATTATTAATTATCATCCTAAAAATTAATTAATTAGAAGAATTTTCATAAAGGACGGCGTGATTTTTGGGTCTTAATCCAATTAATTAATTATAAAGTGATGGGCCTAGTTGTACTAAGTAGTAGCACATAAGTGGGTGGGTCGGGTCAACTGCACATGGAATTTTGCTCCATTTTATTTAACAATCACTAACCCCATTAATCCCAACTAAGTCCACTCTCCCCCACTACTTACGTTATAATCGGTTTGTGTATATCTCGACTAATCATATGAGACATTTATTATCCTTTTATCGGTATGTATACATCATTAAGACACAAACAAATAAAATAATTATTTCAATATTTTTTGCCTTTACAGCTTGATCAACTCTGATCATGTATTTCATTAGTAAGGTTTGTAGAGGGTAACGTGCGTAGCCTTATCACCACCTTCCAAATATAGACGTGGTTTCTGATGGGCCATCAGCTCGAATATATAAAAACAGATGACGCTTGACTGTTTTTACTCTTATTATTCCCGTTATCCCCTCCTTTATATGATTTGATCTAGGGTCGTTTTCTTAGTTAATCAACTACATGACGTATGTCGTGACTTGTCTAATCATATTTTTCCATACCAACATAGGCGCACAACTTGTCACACCTTCTTAATAGACCATGTGGATATCTTTTCTTCACTTTTCCGAATTATCTCAATTTCATCTCCTTCGTGTCCGTAACGGAAGCCGCTCTACCTCATCCAAACACCCCCTTAAGCATCCTATTCAATTAACACTCCATGAATTAAAGCAATAATTATATAGATTTATAAAAAGTAACTCTAGTTTTTCTAAAACGACTAGTATTTTTTTTTACTATAACAAATTCATTTTTGTCAAACAATTAACATTAATAATAAATGAACTAATCATACTTATGGACTTTTCAATTACTAATTGACTTAATCAAACAAAAAAGTTATTATAATGACAACTAAAACGTTGTTACTCTTAATTATTACTAGTACATTATACAACAACAATAACATAACATATGTATTCACGATAATGTGTATACAGATTTACTCCCTACTCGTATCGTAGTTACGATTATAATTTTTTTTCCTTTTTCTTTTATATGTAGATATATTAATTGTGTGGTGCCAGGCTTGCACTCCAATCCTCCACAAGGTATATCGTTGGCATAAAGTAATGGGGTTGCTTCAAAGCCAACCGAATCTTACTCTTTTCCTCACTTACATATACAATTAAAACTTTATATTATACAAAAAAAATAAAAAAAAATATCAATTTTTATTTTATTTATATATCTATATATATATATAACTTGCAAAGTTTGTTAGTGCAAGAAAACAGTGAACATTTTCAAGATTTCTACTCACGGGGGCGGCTTCTTTTTTTCATTCTACCTAAAAAAAAAATCCCTCTTAATAACACCATCAAAACTATATATTATATACATATATATATATACTCACTTTTGTTACATCATTTTCTCAATCTAAAAAAAAAAAAAAACTTCTCTTTGTTTGATTACTTTTTCTTTGAAAAAAGTAAGTGATCTTTTAGATGATAAAAATCACAGAGTGTTACGCTATGGAAGTTCATGACGATCAAGATCAACAGCCGAATATGGTGATCAAGAGAAGGCGGACTAAGAGACCTAGGCCGCCTTCTCCTTTAACTTTAGGGATTACTACTAGCTCATGTAGCACTGTGGAAGGTGCTAGTAGTGGTGAATTGGTGGATGGACACGTGGCGAACTCTTCGTCACGTTCAAATAATTATGGTGGGATGATTGATGATAAGATTGTTAGGAATACGAATCAAGAAGAAGAAGATATGGCGAATTGTTTGATTCTTTTAGCACAAGGTCATAATTTTCAAAAGTCATCGTTGTTGTCTCAATCTCCAACGTTAGATGTTTATCAATGCAAGACATGCAATCGCTCCTTCCCATCTTTCCAAGCACTTGGTGGACACAGAGCAAGTCATAAGAAACCAAAAACCCTAGAAGATCAAATCAAGAATTCGAAATCGATCAATGAACATCATCATCAACAAGCTGAGAATAATATTCGTCTTAAACTGAACAACAACGATGATCATGTCACTACTCTATCACTCCAAATCCCGAACAACAACAACAATAACAGCAACAACAACAATAACAACAAGAATAAGAATAGGGTTCACGAGTGCTCGATTTGTGGGGCCGAGTTCAACTCAGGTCAAGCATTAGGTGGACACATGAGAAGACATAGGCCATTACCAAATAGTATTGCAATTACACCAAATCATCATATCCATGAAGAATCTCATCATCATCATCATCATGATCAACAAATCAAGAACACAAGGGCATTTTTGTCATTGGACCTTAATCTTCCGGCGCCGGAAGACGATCACCGGCCGGAAAATTCTAAATTCACCTTTGCAACAAAAGAACAAGTCATTGTCTTCTCAGCTTCATCTTTGGTTGATTGCCATTACTAAATCATCAAAAACACTCACTTTATTTTTTTTTAATGTTGAATTATTTAATTTCAAACCATTGACAATTGTGAATTATAAATTGTTTAACATTCATTTTTAATATTAATAATATATATTATTTGATGATTTAATTAATAGACATAATTCTTTTATGATTATTTAATTTTCTTGTTTTGAATTCTTTGAGTATTGGTTTTAATTTACTCTCATGTGTTTGGCCTTTTATTTAAAGAAAAGTAATTTTTTTATCCATCTGATCTGGCTTTCTTCAATATTCTTTACTTTAATCATGTGTTTTTTTAAAAGAAAAAGTAGACCCCCCCACCCCCCAAAAAAGTACATGAAAGGTCTTAATCTTAATTAGTCGATAATTTAGTGAAAGATAAAAAATAAAAAAAAGATTTAATGTACAGAGGTAAGTTATATTGACTTAATCAAACAACCAAATTAATTGAAAATCTTTAAATTTTTTAATGCATCTACTTCATACTCCTTCAGTTTCCTGTTTTTAATTAGTTATCCACTTTTAAATTGACATGTCTATTAAAAATACAATTATTGATATAGTAAATTTATCATTTTATCACTATTAATTAAAAAGTTGGTGAATTAAAAATTTAAGATTTTCAATAAGTACAACTCTTTTCAAAGTAATTAATTGATGATATAATAGAATTTTTTTTTTATCCTTATTTGATTTGTCAAATGGATAAATAATTAGGAACAACAAATGCGGATAAGTAATTAGGTACAAATGGAGTAATTAATATGAATAAAATGATAAACTCACTATGTCAATAATTGTTTTCCTAATTTATAGGTGTATCAATTCAAAAATAGATAATTAATTAGCAGAAAAAATATTTAAAAAAAACATAACATAGATACAAAAGATAAATTATCTTTTATAAACAAATATTGTTAGACAATTATTATCGAACAAAGTGAGTAAATTTTTATGACAATATACTTATATTTTACATAAATATATATATTTTGGGAGTTGGAAAAAGGAGGATTATGAGTAAAGAAAGGTGTTGAGAATAGAAAGGAACCATGAGTTGCTCACAACCAAAAGTGAGGTGGATTTGGTTATTCTCTTGTTTTCTTCAAAAGAAAGTTGTAGCTAACCAATAAAACTTTTCCTTTATTATGTTTTTATTCCATGTTAAATAATTTATTTTGAAATATAATTAATTTAAATTCGTGTTAAAAAGTCTCAATATATAAATATAAAACTCCTTACCAAATTGTAACTTCATCTTTAAGGATTCAAATTCGATATTGCTAACCAAATATACGAAAATACTTACTAAATTACCATCAGAGGCGACGTAGAGTACTATTACATATGTGTTCAAACGAATCCAATTACGTATTTTTGGTAAAACGTACGCCCTTATATTTATATATTAATAAATCCATTTATTAAATATTATATCTAAATTATATACTTAATCGAGTGAACTACACGAGCTATGAATTCAATGACAAATCAGAATCCATAACTTTCGAACCCTAACTCTAGCTTTGCGCCTCTAACCTGATCTGTTTACTACTCCACCATAATTTTTTATCGTTAATAAACATATATATGTGTGTGTCTTTTTCAATGACATATAACAAAACAAAATTTAATTTGCAAGTGGTCACTATAGGTATATTAGTTACTAGTATTATATAGCTGGATCATTCATTTTCTTTATTGGATGTCACCCTATCTTGTACGTATCACTCTAAAATTCCCTATTGCGCCATTTATTGGACAATTCCCTTTTTATTTAACACAAAAAGGAAAGAAAAAAAAAGACGTATTCCTTCCGTTTCATTTTATATGATATATTCTGATTGAACAGAGTACTCAAAAAAGATGATTTTTTTTAAAAATTTGCGATTTAAAACAATTGTTATATATTTATGTGATCGTAAATTATTCTGCTAATGACATATAAAAGGTGAATTATAAAATAAAATTATTTCTAATTATAGTAAGAACGGAAGAAAGAAGTACTATAGATATGATTATACTCATGAAGGTAATTAAACACTTCAAGTTACGAATATTACAAGTTATTAATAGTATATACTATAATGAGTTCAATTAATTAGGTAACAATCCAATATTCTTTGCTAGTTCGATATTGACTATAAATATATAATTAAATTTCTTTATAATAACATTGTTTATCTCAATATTATTTTAAAATGTCATATCGAATTGTTATTATTAGTAACATATAGTATTTTATATATGTATACACTAAGGTCTAGTAATATTTGTTTGTATTATGAGTAAGGCATCTTTTTGTAGGCGGTGGATATATGAAAATGTAAATTGCAAGCAATTCAAATGTATTATTTATGCCTTTTTTTATACTATATAGTTGCTTCTCGTGAGGGCTAATAACATTATTTTATTATGAATCGTAAAATTATTTTTATATGATTTATAAGTTTATGAATTTAACTTTTACTATTTGTATAAAGGTAATTAGGTTATTTTGATCATTGTATGTTTAAAATTTTAAGTGATACGATACACTATTTTTTTATTTGGATAAAAATAAATGTAGAAGTGGAACTTAGCTGTTGAAAACTAATTTAAATTGCGTGAGACACAAATTATTATTTTTTCATATTAAAGGGAGAAAAATATGGGCACTATTTACGATGCATGGCACATGTTTTGTGCTAATTCTTCTCCATGATTTCCTGCTACATTGGAGCTTATTTATGGATTTAAGTTTATTATTTTCCACTATTTTTATTTATTCAATATATATATTTAAAAAAGTTATTTTTACTTATTTATTTAATTAAAAGAAAAATTATCTAAATAGATATATTGTTTTATGTAGTATCTAAAATCTTCTACAATTTAAAAAAAAATGAAAAAATTCTCTTTCGGATATATCATTCTCCTTTCGCTGATACGTCTCTATCTCCCTCTCTGATAAATCTGTCACCTATATATCTGGAATATCGTATCTACTCTCCGATACATTCCTCCCCTCTCGGATACATCTCTCACCTATGCATCTGGATGTTCGGTAATGTATCTACTTTCCTTTCGCTGATATATCTATATCGTATATAATTGGTATAATTAGGTGTACAATTTTTTTCCTCCTTTTTTAGATCTATATATATTATAAAATATATCAGAGAAAAATAATTCTTTAATAAAATTAGTTACATATTAATTTGGACTATACGTAATACCAACTCAATTTTTAATAGACTGAGTCAATCAATAGACATATCAATGGTCGATAACTAGCTCTACTAGTACGATTTATATTTTTATGAACTAATTTTACCACCTCTACGCCTACCTACTTGTTGGACAAGTTGCTTGTTATAGAACTATTTTCATATATAGTCCCACTTGTGTCTTGCATGTAGAAAGTAAAAAAACTTTCCTAAAAGAATGTCAGAAATAACACTCAGTTTCATGTGAAAAAAATGAGTCCTTTTATATAGTTTATAATAAATGCAACAAGTTTACTTAAATATAAAAACCTTTATAACTGTCAATATTTTTCTAGTGGAACATTTTCTTTAAATGAAAGTGTGTGTTTTGTGGAATTAAAAAGGGACATGAATTAAGTGATATTTCCTTTTTAAAAAAAAGTTGTAATATTTGAAGTTAAATTGAAAAAATATATTTATAATCTGAAATTGTATATAAACATGCATTTCACTAGTAAAATAGAATATCGAAGTTTTTTTTTCCATTTCGAACCATTTTTTCAAACTTCTAAAATTAAGTCTTTAATTTGCGGTGAAACTTTTGACTATATAAGACTATAAACAAATGTCGTTATTTGGAAATTTGACATGTCATTTTTGAAAATTTCAATTATATCGTTCTACATAGGACTTATATGTCAATTCGGTCCGCCTTATTATTTCGAAAAAGGGTAGTCCAAGTAATAATTCCATTTGTTTTGATATTGCTTTGGGCTTATTTGGTAACGAAAGTCCAAACTTCTTTTGGAAAACGATTGGGTAGTTCTTGTAGTAAGGCCCATAAGTTTTCAACGAACAATTAAACACTTCCGTTTGAACCTAAAAAAAATCGAATAACGTTTATAATCAAATATTTTAAATTTAAATTTAAATTAAAAAGAAATCGACAATTAATTTTTCTTTAATGGAGCTTCACCTTTTTTAGATCAAAATCTATATAAGGTCAATAAACTTATAAATATGACGACATTAGATTTTTTCACTTCTTAAAAGTTCAAAATTCATTATATTATTTGGTTTCACAATTAGAATTTAAAAGTGATCACATTTTGAGGAATTTATAAAAACGGATTACTTTTCTGACAAAGAACTTTCAAATGTTGATTATTTTTTAAAAAAATCGATACATAATGTAGCTTGTATGAATTTTATAGGTATAATTCACAATAAATATTCAAATTTGACATTGATGGCAAGTAAACACTCCACTTTTAAAGATGACACATAAACTAACGTAATGGACACAAGTTATAGTGTCTGTAGATGCATACTCAAAGTTTGAGTGTATAAATACTAAGTTAAGGTCAAGTTTGAACGTCTTTTTTTTTATGTATTATGTCATTTTTATACATAAATACTATATTAACGTTTTTTTTTAACTTGGTCCCATACGATATCTATCTTTAACTTTTGAGTGTGCATAAATATACCGTTAAACTTAACTTGACCTCATCTTAGATCTATTTTTTATGTTGAGTGTACTTTGTATGCACTAAATAACAGTTCACGTGTGATAACTTCATACTACGTAATAATTGATTTATATTATATCATATAAAATATGTGTATTATTATTTAATTTTATATAAATTTAAACATCTATTTATATATAATATCAATTGAGGTCAAATTAAAACGTAGATTTAGCCTTTATAAAAGTCTCCTTATTTATTTTTTTACCAGAAAAAATCGAAGTTACAGAAATGGCGGTACAAAGGGGCCGTAACGGCATGATGGGTGAAGAAGATGACGAAGGCGGTTTATTCGAGGAGGAATTGGAGTTCGAAGAAGAGCCAGATTCTCACATACCTCTTCACCTCCGTGACATTTTCAACTCCGCCGAGTCCGGCGACGTCGACGCCCTTCGCCAAGCCCTAGGTTTGTTCACCATGCCAATTTTTTTGTTCGTAAATGCTTATATTTAACTCTGTTTGAGTATTATAGAACAATTATAACCACAATAATTGCTATTATGTTAAGTTACGAGTTCTAGTGTTAACATAAACCTCATTTATATCCAATTTAGCTCGAATCGGACCTGTACTATTCCGATTCGAACTCCAGATGCACTGATATGCAATGTAGGTGTGTAACTATGGTGAATGAAGTGTCTATGTAGTTGTGAATTCATTGTGAATGAAGTAGTTTCTATATGCACTGTCGGAGCTAAAAACTAACGAGTGTCAAAAGGTGGCTCCGCCGCTGTGTATAGGTGTGAAGCTATGGTGAGTTGTGAGTATCAAGTGTTTTCTATAGGTGTGAAGCTATGTTGAGTTGTGAGTATAAAGTGTTTTCTATAGGTGTGAAGCTATGGTGAGTAAAAGTGTTTTCTATAGGTGTGAAGCTATGGTGAGTAAAAGTGTTTTCTATAGGTGTGAAGCTATGGTGAGTAGAAGTGTTTTCTATAGGTGTGAAGTCATGGTGAGTGAAGTGCTTATGTAGGTGTAGAAATATGATGAGTTGATGTGATAAAAGGAGACAGGGTAGAGTAAAACTGCATAAAGTAAATTATCTAGAAAAACTTGTAACTTCTGGAATCCATGTAGACTCAGCAAAACAATAACTAAATTACATGCTGTTTCTTCTGTTGGTGTGGAACTATGGTGAGTGAAGTATTAAAATGGGACGAGGTAAACTTAATTTGTCTCGAAAAACTTACAACCTCTTGGAATCCATGCATACTTAGCAAAACATATAGCTCAATGGAGGGAAAAGACGTGTATAGGTGATGCTGATTAGTTGGGAATAGGTTTTTCGTCATGTTAGTATGTTTACGTTAAATCCTATGCTTTCTAGGAGTCTTTTGCCCAAATTGATATTCTTATGCCATAGAAAAATAGGGAGCTTCTAGTACACTTCCTGTTATTTTATTTTTTTGTATAATGTTGGTCTGAGATGTATAAAAGGAGAAATATGGTCAGTAAGGATTCATATAACTGAACCTAACTTATTTCGGACTGAGGCGTGGTTATTTGTTGTATACTAATCTCGAATCAAACTAAAAACACTCCTATTAATGCTGAACCTACTGTAAGATGCAAGCATACTAATATATTTAGCTTCAATGTCTGTTGAATTATTAACGTTATTTTTTTCTATTGACCTTATTTATCTGTATGGTCTTTGCTAGTTTTGACATGTTGTTCAAGTTACTGTTGCAAAGGGCATCATTCCTAAGGATGAACTGATGCATTTGATTTTATGGAAGAATATAGAGTTTTTTGGGGGCAGGGGAGAATGATTCAATAGCTGAAGATTTAGTAGTGCTACCCGAAGATCTATATGAATTTGCTTATAGCTTATGATTTTTACATTAAAAAGAAAGTTGTAGCAATGAAATGGACATGCGATATTTGGTCTTAGCAAGTGGAACAAGAAAGACATGGATTTGTTAGTTTAATGTTCAAATAAGTAAGCATTCTATGATTTGGGGGCCGGTATCAAGTAAAAGTGGCGGTTCTTGCTCCCAAATAAGTAGAATGTATGAATTCTCTTCAAAAAAAAAATAAAATTGAGTTGACGAGGAAGTTGGCTCATACTGGTGATTGTTGCTATGCCTTACACAATGGAACAACACAACCCCACACACATGTAGATAGAGGGGTAGTGATACATCATGTTTGTGTGAGATCACTCTTGGCATTTATAAGGACACATGCAGAGTGCCCTTAAAGTCCTCACGGAGTTTGGTATCTTACCATTATGACATGGAGGTTAGAGTTGCATGCTCCTAGTGGTCCAGAGAGAAATAAAGCGACTTAGGGCATATAACTTGGTGGTTGAGATGAAGGAATGTCATGGAAACAAGTGTGAACATTGGCTGTGCTTTAGAGATTGGTCTTGAAGAAAGTCACCTTGTTGTCTGAAACCCCTTTGACAAGATTGGTTTTATGAACCCTCCAATCCATCCAAGGGTAAATGAAAGGAATACGGATGATTTAAGCTGCAATGTAACAAAACCAATGCATATATTAAAACGCAAGAGATTGGGAAATGGAGATTCACCTTCTTATCAAATTAATTCAGCTATGTGGGATACAATTAGCCGCCGTTGAAGTGGCTTATACCTGGAACTTGGTAAATCACACTTTTGAATTGTGATGCACATGTTGCATCTCGCGACTACTTTTAGGTGTGAAAGGTTGGAACAACATTCTTATTTCATCTCCTGCTCAACCCAATAACAATTCATTTTCTGTTGATCTAAAATGACATTTTCCGAGCTGCAATTTGATCATGGTGCTGCATTGTTATTTATGGTCAATTTGTTGTCACCCATATTTCTGGGAGAAGTATTTAAGTTGTTATATATTTTTACCTATCAAATATAGGTTTTCCTATATACCTTGTTATCAATGAATCTGTCGTACTCATGAAACTACTTGATGGACTGTTGCAGATAATTTTAATGGAAGCATTGATGAACCTCTAGAAGATGGTGACACTGCTCTTCATATTACTTGTCTGTATGGTCATCTGGCATGTGTGGAGGTTGGTCGACTCAGCTATTCTCAATTTGGAAACAGTCCCTACAGCAGACATTACATTACGGTGGATCTGTTGGTGTTGATTTCGTTATCATGTTTTTGACTAAACTAATATAATATTGTATTTGACTCAGCTACTGTTAGAGAGAGGCGCTTCTGTGGAGGCTAAGGATGAAGATGGAGCAATTCCATTGCATGATGCTTGTGCTGGAGGTATACCATAAGTTTGCAAGTTCCAAGTCCTTCATTGACGCATCTTTTCACCATAACGAGATGTAATAAACTAGTAAATTGTACAGTCAGCGAATGGTAGGCTTTGAATGTATTTATTAAGCATCAAGTGAACTAACTACATTAACCCAAGCCTTTCGAGGAAGTGAAGAGTAAGGGGATAATGTAGGTTTCAGTAAAGAAGGAATCATAAGCTTGCATTTCTTACGTTCTGAATGCTGATTTTTTTAACAGGATACACAGAAATAGCCCGTCTGCTAATCAACAATGCACCTGACCCTGAATGCGTGAAAAGGATGCTGGACACCTTTGATGAAGAAGGTGATGCGGTGAGGCATCTCTACTAATATTTAACGCTATGCAAAGTTTCAATTATTTAAATATTGGAAATTAGTAAATGAAACAGTTACAGCATCTTGTACTGATTGTATTTGTTGTAATTTTCGTAGCCTTTGCATCATGCCGCCAGAGGTGAACATTTAGATGTGATCAGATTATTGATAGCTTCAGGGGCTTCTGCTTGTAGGAACAATTTATTAGGAAGGGTAAGTTCAGCAAATACTCATATTAAACTTTTTTATTTTTTTTAAATGTCTGATTAATTCAATATAGCTCGATTGACTTGTGATTATCGCAGACCCCATCTGAACTTGTTGAGCCTGAAAGTGAAGCTTGCATAATCTTAGACGAAGCTATAAGTGCTGAAATTGGCCGTCCCTATAGGTCTACATAAAGAAAATTTGGACGCTTAGCTATTGTCGATATGTTTCCCCTTGTTCTGTAGGTACTAGTGTTATTTATATTAGAAACTCGGATATTATGCTTGAATGTTGCAATACTCTTTATAGTGAGATTGCAGTATGAGAAATACTTTTTTTTTTTTTTAAGTGACTGTTAATGATTCATCAACTCGAATTATAGAATAGGGAGACTTTATTTGTTATTTTGTTATGCTTCCTCAATTTAAAGGAAGAATTTGGGGTATCTTCACTTACCAGTTGGCACGCCATTTAAGTAGCAATAAATATAACAATAATTTTACTATGTTACACTTTGAATTGACAAGTAAAAAGGGACATATATGTATAGTATAATGAACCAGTAAAAACATTTAGTGCAATAATATTTAGCTGATTGATGAAATGCACATTAAAATTATGAAAAAACACCCAAATTAACAGTACTCTGGCAGATATTAACAAGAACATTGGTCAATGACCAACATCGACCAATAACTTTACATGAGAGACTTCTAACCACTTTCAAAGCAGCAAAGATAAAAACAGTAAGAAGAAAAGAAAACAGCATATACATATTTGATATGCACCATCTAGTGCGCACTTTTTATCATTTTTGAAGTCCTAGGAGTTCATGAGCAGCAAACACCACCGCCTTGTGTTTGCTGTTCTTGTTTCTGTTTCAAGATGTTTCTCTTCCCTACAGCGGATCCTTCTTCAAGGAGACTAGGCACCTCCATTATCTGAATACCATAATCTAGTTAGAAATACAAGAACCCGGTTTTGAATCAACCAGATCAAAACTGTTGATAAACCTTGAAGGTAAAGGATATCAAGTCTAGGAACATTGGATTGTTAACCTGTCTAGGATGTGACAGTGTTGAACACGATGTATCTTAAGAATAAATTGAACTGATCTACTGACTGAGTTTTAGCACTACCATCAGAAAAATATTTTATGAGGTTATTCGATCTAAAAGTTCAACTTGATTCATCAAAAAGATGATGTTACTTTGCATATGATGCTATGACAACAACAACATATCTTGTGTTACCAACAGAGAAGTCATGAAGGTATCATTTACCTTTGAGGCAAGCTCTTCAAAGCAGTTTTGCACATTTTCTCGAGTTTTAGCACTACATTCAAGAAATAGACCTCCAAGTTCATTTGCTAAGGCAATGCCTTCTTCCCTGGTCACAGCTCTCTCGGATTCCTAATAAACCAATAGTTCAATAAGAACAAAAATTGGTTAACGAACTTCATGCAGAATTTATTCAAGCACCAACAATCGACTGCAACGTTAATTTTAATGCTAAAGATCAAAAAATATAAAACAATTAAAGAGAGAGATGGAAGCATGTTCATTTTACAAAAAAAAAAAAACATACTCTGTCAACTTTATTTCCAACGAGCATCTTTACACAATCCTGATTATTGCTATACAGCTCCACCTCTTTTGCCCACACATCAGACAGGTTTGTGAAGGTTTCTCTTCTTGTTACATCATAGACTGTAAACAAAATTAAAATAAGCAAAGCAAACATAATAGATAGAGATGCATTCAAGAATTTAGAGAACAGAAAGCATCGAAGAGGAATGTAGAAATGTGTCGACAAAGAAACCACAGATAAATGCTTCTTATTAAAAAAATAGGAAAATTACTTTTCTTGTCATGTATCTGAAACTACATGGACACAACTTTTTGAATTTGAACAATTACTATCAGTCATCCTATTAACCTTGTTCAACTAATGGAGATTGAAGATCTGTCAAAGCAGAGATAAAGGATACCCCTATCAACCCAGATGCTATTTAGTAGAAAGGACTGAGGCAATAATCAGCAAGAATTTCATCACATAAAAGTTCTATAGTGTTGTTATGAAAATAGATTGAGGGCCTGATTACTATTCTTGGCAAATAAAACTACAGCAACCCGAAAAGACTACAGAAGATTATCATGAAAACTTATTACTGGAACCAGATTTATTTGAGGTTTAATCAGATTATTCAAAAGCGGGGGAGCCTAAGTTTCAGACCATAGAATTATCATTTAATAGAGAAGATGGCAGTTAGATTGACATAACCTAAGAGAAGAAGCTCCAAAAACCAATAGAGCGGACGTTCACCAATCACCAGTATAATCAAGAAAAGTCATTCTACTTCTGGACATGCAATAAACAAATATGAACAATTGCTGGATCAAAAATAAAATTGCAGGCAATTGAGTAATGGGAAATGGTATTTGGAAATTGGAGTTGTCTTTGTCCATGAATACTAATTGGGGTTGTTTGAATTTTAGTGAGTGATTTGAGAGTGAAAACATCTTTTGGTCTTCTTCATAAAAATTAAAATAACTTAAGGTGTTCTTAAAATTACGTAATTCAACTTGATTTCAGATTATGACCAAACATGATTTCCAGAATAAAGTAAAAAATATTCATGGCCAGGTGACCACTTAATTGTGCATAGTTCAATCATGGTGGAAAAGGGCAGAATGGCGTTAAACAGCAGTGAAGATGAATGATGTAATAACAGAAGTCAAAAGTCTAACGCTAGCTAACCCATATCTGCATTATCAACAAGATGTATCCTCTTGCAAGATATGAAAATGTATAAATTCACTTATTACTTACCAAGAATGATCCCCTGAGCACCTCTGTAGTAGGAGCTTGTCAGTGTCCTGAACCTCTCCTGTCCAGCTGTAGAAACATGATATGTACTGTTACAATCTTCCATTGGATCTTAGTATAACCAGATACTTTATGAAGTTTCTTCAGCAAAGATACCGAGACAAACTGGTTAATTGGAACAACAGAAAGTTATTCCTATGAAAAAATTGATTTCAGTAGGGGGGTTTTCTTCTTCTGATCTGTAAAACTGATTTCAGTAGTTACACCGTAATGTCGAATTCCAGAACTCATGAGCCTTAGACACTTCTCCAGGTAGTGACTCAATGTTATGCAATATTAACATATTAACCTTGCTGTATAGATAAAGTCTATGTAACCTGATCTTATGCTACAATGAGGGAATGGGTTATTGTCTCCTAATGTGGTCGTAGAGAAGCCCAGTGTTATCAAAAGCGAAAATCGCAAAAAAGCTCTAAGGTCCGTGAGGGATTTAAGCGCAAAGCGCAAATAAAGCTTTAATGAAAAAAGGCGCAAAGGGAGAAAAGAACACAAATATATATGTTTAGTCCAAGACTGATAATTATAAACATGAATGACAAAAATATGACCAAAGTAATTGAAAAAAAGTTCATGATAAAGTAAAATATCAATTATTTGGTGTCACTTCTTCATACGAGGCTCATTGGCAAGGAAACATTTGCCTTAGAACCTTGATAACGACACTGAAGCGCACATAAAGCGAGGCGATGCGCTCAACTCGTTTTGAGCCTCGCTTCAGGGCTTAAGCGCGCTTAAAGCGTGCCTTTGATAACACTGGAGAAGCCTCATCTAGTAAAAGAGCATTCAGATTTAGTAAGTACATGGTATAATTTTCTTAACATGGTCTAATAGCCATCTACGTAGTTGTGTTTTCCAGAGTTGGCCCCAATGTTCTGTTATATACTCTAGATATTTTGGCGTGCGGGGAAGGTATTAGCATCAAATATTGGGCCGGGGAATGGGTTATTGTCTCCTTAAATGATCTTGGACATTCTTTACATCATGAGCTAAATTTTTCATTTTGGGGGTTGAGTTACCATATATCCATTCTCCCTTTAAAGTCATGCATCTTAAAGTGCATGTGAAAATCAAATTGACACATCTTTAGTTAAACCAACCAATAATCATGCAGTGTTTTTGTTATCAGGTAAATTAGAGGTTTCAATAGATTAAGTTGTGTTTAAGCACATAATCCGCACCTGCATAAAGAGATCTAATTGAATGTTCTTAACTTATGGAGTTCTAAAGTTTTAGTGCAGATCTCATGAATACAGGTAGACATTTTGCACCATATAAAACAGTAAAATAAATTCCAGAGTCTAGGCACTGTTTTGGTTCTTACCTGTGTCCCAAATGGTAAGCTTCAGTTTTTTCCCACTAACAGTGAGCGTCTTGATCTTAAAATCAACGCCTAATCATAAGACAAAGGAATAGTAAAGTCAGTAGAAAATTGTATTGAGAAATTAACCATCATATGAGCATTTAGTTGACAACTTCAAAAGATGTTTAAATAAATCACTAGATCTATTAGGACGAGAGAAAGACAGATGACGGAAAGGAAAAAAAAAAATGAAACACTCTTAAGCTACATTTCTTACTTGCTCTTTTTCCCTTGTTCTTTCTATCCTACATTCTTTTGCCAGTCAGAGCATTCTCTTAAAGCAACACGCAGACACGAAGGCATTCTAGTCTAGGTTCTTTTATCATGGTGATGGCCAAGCCAACTTGTATGCATGAAGACTGATCCACCAGATACCTTCTACCATCACATTCAGCTCTATGTTACAATCCATAAACAACTTAAGATGTGATATTTCTAAAACAAACACTATCATATTAGTCTAGGCAATCCTAAGATATAGCAGAAAGGTATGTATATTTATTTATAGCAACATTAGTCCTTTGATATATTATTCAATATTGCATTTCAGATACATAAATACCTTGTTCTATTTCTTATTCAGATAAACTTATTATCAAGAATTCAGGATACATAAATACTTTGTTCTGTTTCTTACTAAAAATGAAACAATTTTTTTACTAGTTTTGGAAAATAATATGTATAAGACAAGTTTGGAGCCGGAGCTAGGATCTAGATAATGATCATTTTCTAGTTCTAAAGTATACATTCAATAAAACTACTAAGATCCAAAAAAATCCTCTCAACAATATGCAAACCTCTAATCGCAACACAAACTCCTGAATTCTATGATACCCAAATTATACACATCTTTCAGATTTCATTTTACGCAGTAAACATTGAAAATCAATGTGAGAATCAAAAACTTTAGTCAATCATTAATAAAGAACAGCACAGCCTGCTGATTTGAAAGGACTTGAAAATCATAGCAGTTAGTAGTGATTAATCTGAGAATCAAACAAATTAAACGTAAACTACAAATCACAAAATACTCCAGCATGTTGTATACTAGTTCGTTCATTTATAGAATTTCATGAAACAAAATTCCGAGCTAAATCCAAAATCCAAATCAAATGATCAAAGCAAAAAAAACTTGAGCTACAAATCATAAAATACTCCGGCATGTTGTATACTAGTTCATTCATTCATCACATTCCTAGATACAGAATTCCTAGCTCATAAACTCCAAATCAAATGATCATCAAGCAAAAACTACAAAAAAAAAAGAAGGAAAATACAGAATACACAAAAAAATTTCTTCACAACATATGTTTGCATTCACGCACACACAAACTGAGCTAAAAGGAGCATAGAGAGTACCAATGGTAGGGGCCAGATCGTCAACGGCATTAGAAATGAAGCTAACAAGCAAGCTACTCTTTCCAACTCCAGAATCTCCGATCAACAAGATCTTAAATGACAGATCGTAACTGCTGTTGCTCTGCCCCGTCGTCGCCGTCGATGGACCCATCGGCGAACTCCTCCTTCCTCAACTCAACTCTCTCTCTCTCTCTCCTTCCAATTCAACACAAAAACTCTGCACTTTCTCTCTCTAGAAACTATGCAACAGTGACACAATGGCGACAGAGAAATACAGAGGGCCGAGTAAAAGTATTCAGAAAGCTTTTGGCATGATTCACTACTTTCTCTCTCTATATGTATATGGATTTATTGTATGTATAGGTTTTGTAGAGAGAGAAAGAGTGGGAGGGAAAACGTTTTGCAGTTATTCTTTTCTTTTTCTTTGTTAACAAGTGACTTCTCAGCAGCTACAAAATTAGAATCAAATAAATATTTAAAATTAACAATGAAAAGTTTGAAATTAATTAAATTATTTCTAAATAAAAGAGTGTGATTATTTTTTTTGAACAACATAAAGAAAACATATATTAACTTTAAAATAAGTATTTTCAATCAATTTGAAAAAGGAAAATACAAAAATGAAAGAGTAATTACAACGAAGTAATGTGAAATGAGAGTCGAACACAACACATAAAAAAGAACAATAATAATGACAACAAATAACGTGTTTATTAGCCACACAAAGTTCATGTGATAACCGAAAAACTGAATTGTGTACCATAAAAATTGACAAAAAAATAATTTATGAGAATTGGATCATCTTATCGTTTAACTAGAGATGAAAATTGAATTTTTTTCACCATTTATTATTCTTAACTATCGCTTGAACTTGTAACAAAGTTTTAAAATCAAACCCTACCTCTTTCCAAAATTCTATTTTCGATCAACAGCTATATGAACAAGCATCTGAAATCTCCAAGAAAAATATTTAAAATTCTGACGTAATATCTATGATACAATCATTCTTATATATTAGAAGATAAAACTTTCTACGAGTGAGAAATTAGAACATTTCTATTTTAGTTTAATCAAAATTCTAGTTTTACGTTCAATTTATATATTAGGTAAAAATACTATTTTCTATTTTTGCATGTATCCAAATAAAGTTAATTTACTATAATTAATATTTGCGTAAATATAGTAAATATTTTCCGTTACACAAGGAATCCAACCGCCACCTGAAAATTAGTGGCATGTAAGGTAATTAAGATTAAAATAAGGGGGAAAGAGTTATATAAATTGGGCTCCAGGCTTTGAGTTGTAACTTTTGGTGGTGGGTCAACATCTAAGTGGGCCTTTTGTTGGTACGGGTTATCGGGTTTGGGCCCAAAATTGTTTGATTATGACTTATGAGGGATCTTTCTAGTGCATTAGTACTTTTTGGTGTGTTTTTTAGGATTCTTTTTTGAGATATTTACGCAAATAATCGATTGAATTTATTATTTACTTTTGGATATTTTGTATTTGAGTTAAGGATCTTTCAAAAATAATATCTCTGTCTTCATGATATAACGAAAAAGTCTGTGTATATATCATATTTCTCGATCCCCATTTAATGAAATTTCATTGTGTATGTTGTGAATATTTTAGCTATTTTTAGTATAAGCGGTTGAGTGAGCGTTAAAAAAAAATTCAAGGGAAAAAGGATGAGATTAGTGGAGCAAAATGAAAGCATATATACTAACTCTTTTGTAAAGCACAATTTTTGGAATTAATTCTTTTAGAATTTATTCCATTATAGAATTAAATAAAGTATGATTCTACACCACTCTATTTGGTGTGACATATCATAACTTTAATTAAGATAGTAGTTTGTTACTTTCGTCCTTGAAATTGGTTATGCTAAGTTTATCTTATGGGAGATCTAACACATATAGTCATATTCATATATATAGATTAACCAGATGAGTGGACGATTATTTAGATTAATTTTTTTCAAGATAAATAATGATAGATACGAGAAAATGAATATCTACTTTTTAGTATTTGTTAGGCATAAATTTTGGAGTTTTAGCTCTTATAGGATTTAATTCCAATAAAAAGTTAGGTTATGGATGTTTGGGACTACTCTATTTTCCTCTTATAGGATTTATTTTCCAATATAGAGTTAGGTAATGTGTGTTTAAGACTACTCTATTTGGTGTGACAATCACTTTAATTTAATTAAGATTATAGTTTGTTATTTTCATTGTTAAAGTTGTTATGCTAAGTTTGTGTTATTGGAGATCAAAAAACATATCGCGATAATTAGTATATATATTATATACAAGTTATATATATATTTTATTTTTAATTTAAGCGGTTGAGTGAATGGTTACGAGAAATAATGATAAAATTAAATGAAGCATTTACTTTTCCTATAGTTAGGCACAAATTTTGGACATTTATTTCTTATAGAATTTATTTCCAATATAGAATTAGGTAATATATGTTTCTAGTAGGACTACTCTATTTGGTGTGACATATTGCTTTAATTAAGATTGTAGTTTGTTATTTTTCATCCTAAAACTTGTCTTATGGGTGATTAAGATATATAGATAGATATAATTAATTTATCATAGAAATTTATTTATAAATATTTTTATAGACCCAATTATCTCACCCAAAGTCAACAAAAGAAAAAAAGTTAGATCAAAGTGTACTTCAAAATGGTTACAAATATTATTGAGTGTGTGTTAAAAAAAAAAAAAAATTGTAGGCCAAGGAGTATTTAAGTGTGTGGGGAATGAACTAATATATTCAACCTTTTTATCAAGAACATAATAATACTTATTATTATTTATTTTTTTGCTTCAATTATTTTATAATTAAATACTTATTTTTCAAATTATTTTCAAGATATCATTAAATAGGGATAGCTTGATAAATATCTATATCAATAATTATATTTTTAATATGTGTGTCAAATGAAAGTGTGACAAGTTAAAGTGATTGGATGAAGTAGTATTTATCAGATATTTAGAATATGTTATGCCCTTTCAATAGTAATATCTTATGAAAATGTTACATATATTTCTGGTTTGATTAAAGAAAATTTGGTATATTATATCATTTTAGATTTTTGAGTAATTATACGAAATAATAAAAAGATTTAAAAATGAAAATAATCGTACTTTTTTTTTTGCAAAACAATATAAATAATATAAGTGAAATGGGCTAATTATCGAGCAAGAAAATGAATATACTAATAAATCCAATATACTTTCATAAGTAGGGTTTGAAAAATATTTAAAATTCTGACGTAATATCTATGATACAATCATTCTTATATATTAGAAGATAAAACTTTCTACGAGTGAGAAATTAGAACATTTCTATTTTAGTTTAATCAAAATTCTAGTTTTACGTTCAATTTATATATTAGGTATAAATACTATTTTCTATTTTTGCATGTATCCAAATAAAGTTAATTTACTATAATTAATATTTGCGTAAATATAGTAAATATTTTCCGTTACACAAGGAATCCAACCGCCACCTGAAAATTAGTGGCATGTAAGGTAATTAAGATTAAAATAAGGGGGAAAGAGTTATATAAATTGGGCTCCAGGCTTTGAGTTGTAACTTTTGGTGGTGGGTCAACATCTAAGTGGGCCTTTTGTTGGTACGGGTTATCGGGTTTGGGCCCAAAATTGTTTGATTATGACTTATGAGGGATCTTTCTAGTGCATTAGTACTTTTTGGTGTGTTTTTTAGGATTCTTTTTTGAGATATTTACGCAAATAATCGATTGAATTTATTATTTACTTTTGGATATGTTATATTTGAGTCAAGGATCTTTCGAAAATAATATCTTTATCTTCATGATATAACGAAAAAGTTTGTGTATATATCATATTTCTCGATTTCCATTTAATGAAATTTCACTGTATATGTTATTGTGAATATTTTAGCTATTTTTAGTATAAGCGGTTGAGTGAGCGTTAAAAAAAAAATTCAAGGGAAAAAGGATGAGATTAGTGGAGGAAAATGAAAGCATATATACTAACTCTTTTGTAAAGCACAAATTTTGGAATTAATTCTTTTAGAATTTATTCCATTATAGAATTAAATAAAGTATGATTCTACACCACTCTATTTGGTGTGACATATCATAACTTTAATTAAGATAGTAGTTTGTTACTTTCGTCCTTGAAATTGGTTATGCTAAGTTTATCTTATGGGAGATCTAACACATATAGTCATATTCATATATATAGATTAACCAGATGAGTGGACGATTATTTAGATTAATTTTTTTCAAGATAAATAATGATAGATGCGAGAAAATGAATATCTACTTTTTAGTATTTGTTAGGCACAAATTTTGGAGTTTTAGCTCTTATAGGATTTAATTCCAATAAAAAGTTAGGTTATGGATGTTTGGGACTACTCTATTTTGCTCTTATAGGATTTATTTTCCAATATAGAGTTAGGTAATGTATGTTTAAGACTACTCTATTTGGTGTGACAATCACTTTAATTTAATTAAGATTATAGTTTGTTATTTTCATTGTTAAAAGTTGTTATGCTAAGTTTGCCTTATTGGAGATCAAAAACATATCGCGATAATTAGTAGATATATTATATACAAGTTATACTTATATTGTATTTTTAATTTAAGCGGTTGAGTGAATGATTACGAGAAATAATGATAAAATTAAATGAAGCATTTACTTTTCATATCGTTAGGCACAAATTTTGGACACTTATTTATTATAGAATTTATTTCCAATATAGAATTAGGTAATATATGTTTCTAGGTAGGACTACTCTATTTGGTGTGACATATTGCTTTAATTTAAGATTGTAGTTTGTTATTTTTCATCCTAAAACTTGTCTTATGGGTGATTAAGATATATAGATAGATATGATTAATTTATTTAGAAATTTATTTATAATTATTTAATAGACCTAATTATCTCACCCAAAGTCAAAAAAGAAAAAAAGTTAGGTCAAAGTGTACTTCAAAATGGTTACAAATATTATTGAGTATGTGTTAAAAAAAACCAAAACATTGTAGGCCAAGGAGTATTTAAGTGTGTGGGGAATGAACTTATATATTCAACCTTTTTATCAAGAACATAATAATATATACTTGTATTATTTTATTTTTTTTGCTTCAATTATATTATAATTAAATACTTATTTTTCAAATCATTTTTAAGATATTATAAATAAGGGTAGTTTGATAAAATATCTACATCAATAATTATTTTTTTAATATATGTGTCAAATTAAAACGTGACAAGCAAAAGTGAACGGATGGATTAGTATTTATCAGATATCTAGAATATGTTATGCCCTTTCAATAATAATATTTTCTGAAAATGTTACATATATTTCCGGTTTGATTAAAGAAAATTTGGTATATTATATCATTTTAGATTTTTGAGTAATTATACGAAATAGTAAAAAGATTTAAAAATGAAAATAATCGCACTTTTTTTTTTTGCAAAACAATATAAATAATACGAGTAGAAGGGGCTCATTATCGAGCAAGAAAATGAATATACTAATATATCCAATATACTTTCATAAGTAGGGTTTGAAAAAAAAATGACATATACACCGTCTTATACATAATTTCAATCAAAATTAATTAGCTTCAATCTCTATCCGACCCTATATTTTAATAATACATTTTTTTGTTTGCCAAAAGATCTCTCAATGAGTTTCATATATAACAACAAATAATAATCAAACAAAAAGAAAATATTTGTGCTGGAAATTCTTTTCTTTTGACAAACATAGAGGCCAATTTTTAATTAAAAAAAATTCTCAAAAAAGAGAAAAAAAACTCTAAAAACTTGTCCAAATGGTCCCAACAGAATCTCTTTTTCTTATTAATAGAGTTAAATTATAATAATATAATCTCTTATGAAAATTAATAAAATTCATGACAACAAAGTACATCAGTAAGCGTGCATTATTTCATGATTATGTTGAGGCAACTTCAAATTAACAAAATTAAACATTCAAAGTTTTTATTATAAATAATTTTAGTTCTTTTCCTTAAAAAAAAAGAGTAAAGGGGTAGCAATCATTCTTTTAAGACAAAGAAATTTTTTGCATTGATCGAATATTTATTTAACTATATATATCGTTTAAAAAAATATTTACATATGAGTTAATCGATAACTTTAAAAGAATGGAAACAATCTTTTATAATCGATCAAAATACCCAAATAATAGAAAATCTTATATAATGAGTCAAAATATATTAGTAGTGTGAAAAGTATTTATATTTATAGTGTGTTTAACTAAAAAAATATATAATAAAGTATTTTATCTCAATTCAATTACCTCATGTAATCGATAACCTTGAAAGAATGGAAATAATTGTTGAAGAAGAAGGAGGTGACGATTGGAATATGTTGAAGGAACATATCCAACGAAATTGGCTGACGAGTTTACACACTGCTGAAGAATTAGAATCGCACTAGGATTAGACTACCTATGTTAATTAGAATTATATTTTGTCTACAACATAAAGATCGTACAAATATAATCCCTAAAAAATTATCATTTTGAACAATAATGGAACTCAAGTCTAATATAGTTGCTCAATCTAACATACAATAAAATATTAAACTATCGTTCAACGTTTATAATAGTTTATAAAATACTTCAATTTAACATTTTTTCTTTTAAGATTTTCAATTTTCTCAAAAGAAATTCTTAAAGGTCCATAAATTATAAAAGAACTAAAAACTAAAAAGAGAGTCCTTTATTAAAATTTGTCCTTTAATTTTTGTGAGTTTTCTTAAGTACAAATTTTTTCTTTTAAGTCCAAAACTAAAGGAGAATATATTTGATAGGACAAGAGTTTTTTTTTTGTTTTGTTGTTGTGTATTCCTTTCTTTAGAAACTTAAAAGGAAAAAAAAATTAATTGTTCATTTTTTATGAGGGTGACCAGTGTCAACATCAAAAATTTAATGTATATCAAAAGACAAACAACCTGATTTATATTATTCAAAAAAATTCCTATCAAATATTGACAATAACATATATGAATCCAAAAATTTAATGTTTGTTGTTGACAAAAAAAAGCCCCCCCTTTAATTAGCACACACCTCTATTAATTGGAATGAGTTGTCTCAATTCTCTCTTTTTTAAAAAAAGTTTTTGATGTTTGATATGTATATTAAATTCACGATTAATTTAGCTAAGTTTACGTTATATAAGACTCATTTAATAAGAAAGTGTTTCATGATAAATTTTTATATTAAGGCTAAACTTTAAAACTTCTAATTGAAAATCTAATCAAGGATGAAATTCATCATAACAGAGTTAAATTGAATTCATATTTAACTTTATATCGGACTAATTTATCTCGTTGCATTAATTATAACAGTTGTATTTTAAAAAAAAAAAACTCTTTTGCCCTTTTTCTGTTCAAGTATATTGACTAATTAACTAATATGGTTGTATTGGTAGAAAATATTGCGTTGAATTTTTAAAAAAAATACCATATGCTATTTGGTATTCAAATCAAAACTCTCGTTATAGATTTGCATTGTGTAAGATAATTAAAGAAAAAAATGTTTCTATCAAAAAAATTCATATCAAAACTCATATTTGAACGTCTAGTTAAGATTGAAAAATAATAATCTTATTCATCTTACTATAAACGTCAGTAATTGTGTGTAATCCTTCTACTACATGGTTGTGAATTGTGATTCATGTGCAAGTCTTCACACACATGAATACAATTTATTATTATTATTATTATTATTATTATTATTATTATTATTATTATTATGTGTTAAACTTTGACCGTTTATTTTCATGTTTCATTCCTCCCAAAAAAATTGTTAAAACTTAAGAATCCCATCAAATATGTTAATCTCAATAATTATTCATAAATTAAGAAAAAACTCTAATTTGTATTATGAGAGATAGAACACAATTCCAATTTTTAAGTATCAATTTTAAATTTAGAAATAAAAATTACTTTTTAAAAGGGAAACTTTCATATATAGCCACTTAAAAATAGCGTAATTACTCTCTATAGCTATAGTTTGATAATTACAATTCGTAGCTACATTATATATGGAGGAGAGAGGAGAGAGAGAGGGGGAAAAGAGCGGGAGAAAGGTGAATTGTATATGTATATTGGTTAGATAATTGTATATTATACATATGTATTTGTATATATGGCAAGCGAGATCGGGAGAGGGAGGAGAGAGGCGAGCGAGACTGGGAGAGGGAGGAGAGAGGCATCCATCTTGGGAGAGGGAGGAGAGAGGCGAGCGAGAGAGTGCAGAGAGTGGGAGAGAGGTGAATTATATATGTATATAATTGTATATTATACATATGCATTTGTATATATGGCGAGCGAGATTGGGAGAGTGAGGAGAGAGACAAGGGAGAGAGGTGAATTATATATGTATATAGGTTAAATAATTGTATATTATACATATGTATTTGTATATTCTGGCGAATTATACATATACAAACATGACTAATAATACAAAGTCAAAGTCAGCCACGTAATTAATATATAATATTAGTCGTGACTCGCGAGTGGTAATTATAATTATAGCAAACTATAGCTATGATGAGTGATTAAACAGTATAAATTTGCTTAACCGCGTAATTTTCCATTTTTAAAAATATTCACAATTTTCACGACCGAACACCATCCTAAATAATTATTGGGCCGATCTATGTGATTGTCCAATTGCAAATCCTGAATTTTATGAACAAACTGAACTGAAATATTGGGCCAATCCATGTGAATTGCTTATTGACCCGACCCGATTACTCTGACGTAACCGGGTCGGGTTATCTATATCAACTTCTGTATCATCTGTATTCCGTAGCTCTTCGAGTTGGGTTCAGTGTACGAAATGGACAGAGAATGGGGTTCGAAGCCGGGAAGCGGCGGCGCCGCCTCCGCTCAGAACGAGGCAATCGACCGCCGTGAGCGGTTGCGCCGGTTGGCTTTAGAAACCATAGACCTCGCAAAAGATCCTTATTTCATGCGAAATCATCTCGGAAGCTATGAATGTAAGCTTTGCTTGACGTTACACAACAATGAAGGGAATTACTTGGCTCACACTCAAGGAAAACGGCATCAGACTAATTTAGCTAAAAGAGCTGCTCGTGAAGCTAAGGATGCTCCTGCTCAACCTCAGCCTCATAAGCGCAAAGTTACTCTCAAAAGAAACGGTATGATTTGATATAGAATCGGTTTTTTTCGGGTTGATGAGTTTTGTTATTTGAATTTGGGAGTTAATTTTGGTGATATATAAGAGATTTTAGTGTTATTATTACTTTGTTGAATTAGGACAGGATTTAGGGTTTAGGAGTATCAATTCTTTACGTAACCTTAGCCACAATTCCACACTGTAACTGTGTAGCCTAGTAGTTAATGAACTAGGACAAATCAGTGGAGACCAGGGTTCACTTTCAGTAAGACAAAGTTCATTGCCTTTAGCATAAGCCTTGAGCTGTAATGGACAAAGCTATTAGCTAGCCTATATACGTGTTCGTGAAAGGTGGTAGGATAATTTGATTTGAAACCGTCCAATCACCTCATGTGTCTGGCACGCCTATGCCACCTGCCACCGTTGACCCTGCTCGTTTTTTGGTGCCAAGTGATAAGGCCTTGATATACATGTCTTGCTGTGTATGTCACGCGACCTGGACGAACACCACATTTATCAAGAAAAATAAATTATGTAGCATTAGATTTGATTGTGTTGAAAGAAATGTTTAGAAATTACCTTGCCT
The DNA here is from genome assembly GCA_022817965.1 of Solanum lycopersicoides. Taxonomy (NCBI): domain Eukaryota; kingdom Viridiplantae; phylum Streptophyta; class Magnoliopsida; order Solanales; family Solanaceae; genus Solanum; species Solanum lycopersicoides. The sequence continues at coordinate 2,081,866 of CM040626.1, forward strand.
TCTAGCACCCAAGAGTTGGAGAAGTTCAAACATAGGTCGTAGGAGACTTGGGAGTGGACGTGAGGACAAGGGGCTCTACAAAACTTCCTTGAAACTTCTGGTCGTTCATATCCCTGTGAAACCAAATAAGTTAGGTGATATGTTTTGATCTGCAAGCTTTGGTGAATGGAGTTTTGTGGAGTAGAGTAGTTGAGGTGGAGGCAAGTTCCCTCAGTTATCCAAAATAGTGAAGACAAAATATTTCACCTTCTATGAAACAATACTTGACCAAAGTTCCTTAAAATATTGAACCTTGTAATTATTTAATCAATCAATTATGCCTTGATCCTAAGTTAGTTGGGTTGGTTTTTTGAATCCTCTATAACCATTACATTCAATTTTGCCTATTTACACTTTGGGGATGAGATTCATCATACTCTGAATATCTTTCAGGCTAAGAAGTTTTTAGATTTTGAATTTTTGATGATGATTGATTATCCATTTTCCTCGATTCTTGAGTGTCCTGTGCTAATTTCTTACGGCCTGGAACTGCAGTTAAAATTGGTAGGCCTGGCTACCGAGTGACCAAGCAATTTGATCCGGAAACAAAACAAAGATCTCTTTTATTCCAGGTCAGACTTACTGTTTTGTGTCTTTCACTTTCTATTTGATGATGTGTCTGCTGTCAATTTAAGTTTGGTAGTCATCATTGTTTCCTGTTGATGGTTCATACTAAGTAGTTCATCTAATGGCCGTACCTTTGGGAATAGTGTAATGTTATTTTTCACTTGTTCCGGAAGTAAACATTTTCACTGCAAAGCAAAGAACTACAGAACTATCATTTGAAAGTTCAAAATGGGATAAGGAAAGGATAGCCTAGTGGAAATGGCTAGCTACCTCCAACAATGGGTTTTGGGGGTTCAAGTCTTCCAGGGAGTGAAGTGGGAAAAACCACTATTTGGCTCATGGGAAGGTAGGTGGGCTTTAGGGAGAGTTTGGTGGGTTTTAGTATATCCAAATCGAAGTTAACAACTATGCAAGCAATACTTTTAGTTTACTATATGTTACCAATTCTCAGAAAAAAAAAAAAACTAATACAGTGCTTTGGGCTGTTGTTAGATATGTTTAGAAATGTGTGAGTCGGGAAATTCCACATAGATTTGTTCAGCCATGATTTAGAGGTTTTAATAGATTATCTATTTGAAAAAATATCCGGGCTTCAAAAACTTTACGTCACTTGAACCAGATGGTTGTTCGACTCGAGCGTTGTTCACAACGGATACCCGTTTATCAACAAGCCTTCCCTTTTCTGCACTACTATTGTTTTGCTTGTCATGTTTCTATTTTTAACACACCTTTTTAATGTGATTGGATGGATAACCGGTGGTTCCTATAGTTGTGTACTTGCGTTTATATTGACATTATATATTTGTTGTAGGAATTTGACCTAATTAATATTAGGAGATGGCCTTACATTTTGTCTGATTGACAGTTGCAAGATTTTGAATTTGACTATTCCCATTCAAAGCAAACTTGAGTTTAACCGATTCCCACTTGCAAACCACCATATTATTTAGGCTAAGAATATGAGAAATGGTACTCTGTAGTTTATCAAACTGAAGCGATTGTTTTTGCTAAAAAAGTCTTGTGTTGGAGACCAATAGGCAGGCTGCGGTTATTGTTGGGGTTATTTGAGAAAGGAGGTGTACGTAATATGTACAGAACACATCTCTGGGTTACACAGCTGGGTAACAAACTTTGGCATGTTGCCTTGCCCCAAAAATAAAATATGAAAAACGAAAGCAATTATCATGTGTTTTAAAATCTTGGAGGCTAGTGTAACAACAAAGAGACCAAGTCCTATGCTCTGGATGCACTGCATGGATTCTCGTTTATTGTATGAAGTATGACGATGAAACAGTAAAATAAGGTAGCACAAGGACTTCATCCAGATTATGTGTAATTTAAAAATGTGACAACGAAAGAAAATGGTTTAATAGTTTGACTAACTATAGGTTCCTTAATAGTAATTGGTCTAACTGTAGGTTACTTCGATTATTTTCTGCTACTATAATGCTCCAACCTCTGCTAACGTACTCAAAGCATGTGTCATGATAGAAGGAAAAAGTGCAGATCGCAAGAAATGCACTTTTGGCACATTACATATGCTAGACAAGTATATGATGAGTTTAATCTAGCCTAGTTTACCTTCCATTCACTTGGTTTTCCCCTTTTCTTACTTTATCTAAGTGTTGCACTGGTTAATAGTTTCATGATGGCGAGTGTTGCAGATTGAATATCCTGAGATTGAAGACAACACAAAGCCAAGGCACCGATTCATGTCCTCATTCGAGCAGGTTTGTATGTCCAATATTCTTTTCTCGAGTGGTTCTACTGTATTTAACGAAGTGCTATTTAAGTGCCCCTTTTCTAGATTTTGCATACTGGAAAAATAAAAGATCTTATATCTTTCCAAGATTAACTAGATATTAATCTTACATATCTCTTTCCCTTCGGACAGAAAATTCAACCATTTGACAAAAGATATCAGTTTCTTCTGTTTGCTGCTGAACCATATGAGATCATTTCATTTAAGGTAACTCCTTTCTCATGGTCGAACATTATCTTGACCACTTCAATAATATGTTCCTACTTTTCGTTGTTTGATTATTGAATCGTTTCTGTTGCATTATGCAGGTTCCAAGCACTGAGATTGACAAATCAACTCCCAAGTTTTTCTCGCATTGGGATCCAGACTCGAAAATGTTCACTGTGAGTCTTCTTACTTCTTAAATTACAAACTTGTACTACATAGCAGGGTTTCCAAAATTCACTCATTTCTTCATGGTTAGCCTCTTACTCTCTTCGGGATGAATTAATTTCAGTTGCAGTTATACTTCAAGACTAAGCCACCGGAGACTAACAAGCCACCAACCGCTCCTACAGACAACGGGTTGTCAGCACCTGGTGCCTCATCCAGGCCTCTACCTCCACCACCCCAAGCTCCACCTCCACCACCACAAGGTCTTCCTCCTGGAGCTCCAAATCCTCCACCCAGAGGCCCACCATCTGGATCAATGCCTCCACCCCCTCCCCCTATGGGTAACGGACCTAGACCTATGCCACCTGGAGGTAACTTACCTGCCCCACCACCTCCTCCCGTTGGTGGTGGAGCTATGGCTAATTTCACTCCAGGTGGACACATGGGTAGACCTCCAATGATGCCTCCACAAGGTTTTCCAGGTCAACAGATGCAAGGCCAAGGAATGCGCCCACCACCTCCACCACCCAACATGGGTTGATGAACCGAAGTCATAGTTACCTTTAATGCATGGACGGCATCAGTTAAATTCGTCTTTTCACGCTGATTTTTGAGTTTGTGGTTTTCGTTCACATTTAAACCTTACAAAATCATTTATGTTGCCAGAAACTGCTGTATCTGTTAGGCCAAGTCGTTTATCTTTGAAGGCGTTTGAGAGTGTAATAGAATACCATTTTAAAAGTAGCTTATTGCTTTTCAGATACTAGATTAAAAAGCAAATTTGTTGACAACTTCTATAATCTCTGTTGACCTAAGCTATCCTTCTAACAAATTAATCGCGCGCTAATCGCATGGTTATGCTTGAAATAGGGGCTGATCTAGAGTGTCGTCTACTGTGATCTAATACACACTTATTATTGTATATTCACTTGAAGTCATCGTAAAAGTCTTTATAAACTTCCAAGTTGTGGATCCAACAACTTGTAAAGAAGAACTGATGCATTGCTATCAACTACATATCCACAATCCGCATTGTACACTCTTCAATAAAATTACAAACAGCAGCTGTGTCCTTCTGCCATGGTAACAGCTAAGGATTCATAAGTTCGGACGAATTTCCATGAACAGCTAAGGATTTGAGGGTGGGGGATACTGTTCAAGTTGCTATTGCATTTGTAGGGAAGACCTTCCGAATGAACTCTAAGAACCTCTCCGAGTAGTACGTTGGGTCAACAGCAGAAATGGAAACAGAATCAAACTGAATCGATTTGTATGCATGTTCTAACTTCTTGCTCATGTTGTATTCTTGCAATATGTCAATTATCCCGAGGTATAACACAACGTCATATACTTCGTGGAACACCTGTGTTTGACCTTCTTTAGGTATGTACTCCGCCCTTGCTGGCATATTCACCCCAAGCTGAATCTGGAATCTGCTTAACGCGCAAAGAGATGAATTTAGGCATGTACAATTGTCAACTCAACGGCAAAATCATAACATGAGAAGATCAACTAAAATTTTGTAGATAATACAAGGTGATAGCTAAAGTCTTCATTCCTTCTGAAATATATATATATATCATTTCACGAACTCGTGAGATAAGCTGCACGAAAGAGAGCAAGACTAGATGTACGAAGGCATAGAGGCTTTCGTGCAGCATCTCTAGCAACTGAAAGGAGGCGTAAACAAGTTGCTGGATTTCGCCAATCCCAATTGTCATGTGTGTTCTTCTGTTTGGTGTTTTCAGTGCAAGAAACTCAATAGGTCTTGTCATCAAGGCTAACATGTCATATATAATGAACCGAAATGTCCTTTAATCTTATGGTCTTAAACGTGGCATGTGGAAATTTAGAATTAAAGAGTTGGCTAAAAGGAAAGAGACAGTTTTTAAACGGACTAAAACGGAAAGTAAGACAAACAAATTGAAACGGAGGGAGTAATGCGTCCCAGTATCTCACTGTGACTACAAGAGTGCTACAACTTAAAGAAAATACTAATGTCAAGCCTAGCAAAAGATTACCTTGCTGTCCCGGGGAGGAGGAGGTCCACTTCCGCATCACCAGTAGCTGATGACGCTCGTAAACGGCTGCCTCTGACATGAGGACCCACAACGACACTATCATCACTTCCACGTGGGACCAAAACAAGGCCCTGGGGCGATATTTCATCCTCCAGAGACTCTGAAGTAGTAAAACAAAACAATAATTTATAGAAAGTCATAAAGCCAAGAAAAAAACAAGATACATATAACTTTATTCTTTTTACGAAATTACTAAATTATACTCCCTTAGTTTCAATTTAAGTGTCTTACTTAACTACCTACAGATATATGACGAGATTCGACTTTATTATGAACCATCGTTTAACTGAAAAGCCACCAGCTATCAGGTCATACTTCGTTTGTCCTAGTGTTAACTGTTAAGTCTTAAAAGAGAACTCCCTCCATTTCAATTTGTTTGTATGGTTTTGACTTGACATGGAGTTAAAGAAAGTACGACTTTTGAATGTTGTAGTCTTAAATTAAAGATGCGTAGAATGTACCAAAATGTCCTTTAATTTTATGGTCTTAAACATGTTATGTGGAAAGTTACAACTATGAAATAGTTAATATTAAGAAATTACTAGAAAGGGAAAGAGACATTCGTCTTGAAACAGACTAAAAGGGTAGTAAGACAAACCAATTGAAACGGATGCATATATTTTTTATTTTCAGAGACAAACCTTCTTCTGCAACAATTTCTAATCCATCTGCCGTGGTGCGTCCACTGCACGAAATGAGAGATTGTAGGTGTTGAGGTGCTCTATAATGAACACCTAACAAGAGGCTGTAATCCATAATGTTCTCTTCCTCCAAGAATTTACTGTCAATTTCGATCTGCCTGTACGAACAAACGATTGTGTTGAAGATGTAATCAAGTAAATAAGAGCGTACTCCAACAGCTTAAGCTATAAGAGTGTACTCCCTTTAATAGCTTAAGTTTTTAGATGAGATAGTCGCATATTTCAACATTGTATTAGCAGATAGAGGCCCTGCTTTCAAGTCTCACCATCATGGCACCACCCATATAAAAAAGAATTTCCACATGATCAGCCGATGAAAAACGGAACTCGCTTGCACATGAAGTCGACGTGTTGGATATAATTAGGTAAATATAAGTGTACTCTCTGTAACAACCTAAACTTTTAAATGAGATAGGTTATACAAATTCCAACAAGTAGCGAGTTATTACCTCAACAATTTACATAGATCTTAAAGAACTCTAGTGTGATTTCGCTGACCATCAAACGGTGAAAGAAAGAGTTAAGGTTGCTTTCAATTCGGAAACACATAATTCCGAGGTGCAAAAGACAAATGTTGCCACGAACCAACAACTTTAAACTGTCATATCTTAAGAAACTAGGCAAAAAATACTTGAAACTCTTCCTACCAACCGAAAAATATAGTGAAACAGAACAAGGAGGGCTACCATTTCTATGCAAGTACATCATATGACTTCAACCGCTTCCACCAGACCATTACAATCAAGGGAAAATCTTTAGGCTAAAATATGAGGCACATGAACCTGCGATCTCTCCGTAAAACTAGGTCATATAAGTATATATTTTCTAAAATTGGTATAATATTATCTGTTGGCACTCATGCTACAAGAAGGCTAAATGGTACACTTGGTTGAATGTTGAGTTATTTACGTAGAGGACTAGGAATCAATACCCACTTAATATTTACCTATGGATATTTACTACACAATTAAGTTAGAAATGTAGCTAAAAATGAGAAATGTTTAATAAAAAGTCACTTACCTTAATAAAGCTTCGCGCCAAGAAGGCTCTAGATAAAAGCAGTAGTTCAAATCTAGATCCTTAAGTATAGTGTTCTCATCAATTTCAACCTTGTCAGCAGATCGTCCTAGTGAAGAACCTTTGAGATCAAATCTTCGGTGGATTCTCAACTCCGTACAAAACATATTTCCCATTACTACAAAGCGAAACTGCAAGAACATCACAAAATTATTAGTCTTATGTATATAAAACGTCACAAGTGTTTGTTACACATTTTCCTCCCTGGAGGAAAATTATATTACTTGACAAGGTACCCCCCCCTCCCCCCCCCAACACACACCCTTCAGACCTTCTATATCAAACTCGCTATAATAATCTATTAAAATATTTTTATCCTATAACCACAGGTCAAATCAGATCTATTTTGTTGGGATGGAGAGACACACATCAACATTCAATTTTGGAAGCCAAATCACATATCTCTAGACCTATATGAATTGTAGTGCAAGACATGTGAGGTTCTTCCAGTGGCAAGAGCACTCCATATCCAACCAAGAGGTAAGGAGTTCAAGTCGCGACAGGAGCAAAGTGGGCAAGGTTCACTGTTCACTCCTAGGTGGGGAATATTTAGCAAGTGGAATTTACCATAACAATTAATTACTCACTCCGTCTTTAATTTGTTTGTTTGATTTTAAACTTAGCTTGGAGTGTAAGAAAGTAAAGCAGTCTTGAATCTTGTGGTCTTAAACTAAAGATATGTAGAATGTACCAAAATATCCTTTAATCTCGTGGCCTTAAAAATGTCATGTTGAAAGTTGAAATTAAAGATTTGCTAAAAAAGGAAAGAGACATTCTTTTTGAAACGGACTAAACAGGAAAATAAGACAAACAGGAGTATTAAAGATTGTAGAGTAACTTGAATCCAAATGACTTTCGCATGTTAACAAAAGTATAAATAAATAATACAATTCACTTTTATTATATGCAGATCAAAATCTACAAGTATATTACCTTTTGTCCACTGGAAGGTTTTATCCTGTGAAGTCCAAAAAATTTAGTGATGAGAGTATTCTCATATGTCTTGACATGGCGATGATAATTCGGAAGCATCCGCAGCAAAACCTATATGTGAGATCAATGGTCATGATGCTCTCTTTTCATACTTAACTAAAACGTAAGAGGAACTCCAATAAAACAGTTAAACAGGCAAATCTTTAAAAGAGACATCTGCAAGGATCTCCAAAACTTAGCTGACGTTAAAACATGAGCAGTTTTCTCAAGTATGAAGCCTTACAACAATAAGGGGGAAACCCAACTGGAATGGATTTGACAGGTAGAAGCATTTCAAGGGGTATGTGGAAGAACTTTAAGCAAAGTAATGCAACAGGTAATATTAAGCAAGAGAAAGTACTTTGAATAGCCCTATCTGCTTCTCTTTTTTATACATGCAAAGTTTATGCAAAATATCTTTTGTCTGGCAGATGCTGCTGTTATACAACAACATACCCAGTGTAGTCCCACAAAGTGAGGTCTGGGGAGGGTAGAGTGTATACAGACCTTACCTCTACCTCAGAGGTAGAGAGGTTTTTTCCAATAGACCGTCGGCTAGAGGAAAAACAGTCCAAAACACTCCACAAAAAGAAGTAACCGAAGAGAAAGAATAACAAAGCATTCTGAACAGTAACTACATCAAAATAATGCAATAATCGGAGTATAAGAAACAACAAATAGTAACAGAAATTGAAGTACATGATGTTGCTGCTCTCACAATCATAATTTCCCAAGTGCAGAAGATAACTTGTGGCCAAGAAGAGCTGTAAATACATCCTAAGTGTTGCCTGAGAGGACACTGTGCTATCATCTATCCATAAAATCTAGGTGATAGTGAAACAATTACACTGAAACAATCAAGATAGCCAAAAACTGTCTTTGTATCAATGATTTCCTAATTCCTCTGGTTGCGCCTTTGATGATATTTCACTTACTTCACATACATAAAAAACGATTTCTTAAGATATCACTCCTTTCCAACTTATTGTATCACCGTGATTTCATTTTCTATTTCCCCCCAGCTAGACAGATAAAAATTTTCTGATAAAAGTGATTTGTGACAGCGATAGGTTTAAGTCAAGATTACACACCTTAACTTCAGATTTACGTAATGTCTTAATCATGAAACGGTCATCTTGAGACAGGAAAAATACACTGCCACTTTTTCCAGGAGAAGAAAGCTCTCTAAGGGCATCATTTCCACAAATTGACATCATGTAATCAGCAGCATCAATCTTAAACATCTCCCTCAGATTCCTACAAGAAATAAGTCCATTTTAGTTCCTACACGTACACATATAGAAAATCAGAAAGCCTAACAAACTAGTTTTGACTTCTAATAATACATCAACAGTAACAAGAAAAAGCATCTAGGTAGGGATACAAGGAGGCTACTCTACTTGAAGAAGAAAAACATCTGCAGGAGGGACACGAGCTGCTTTGGTCGGGCATGCATGCCCCACTAAACCTCCACAAGCGCAAGACCAGCCTCCATAAAATCTCAAATATGATAACCGGAATAAAACCATATAGAAGTTCTAATTATACAGCTTCAGCAAAGAAGATAACATGAATCCATTTCAGTTTCTATGTGAGTGTAGCATATCCAAAATGCTGATAAGTTAGTGAAGATGCCTCAGAAAACACAAAGAAATAGCATTATTGCTACAGAAGAACATCTATTTCTACAAAATAAGTGACATTCACAGATCTGACATGCAATAGACATATCTAAGGAAATAAACAAATAAAAGCAAAAAGAAAGAAAGAAAGAAAGAAAGAAAGAAAAAAAGAACATGCATTATGAATCTTAATTGAAACCACATTTAGCCTGAAAAAATCCAATATGCATGCAGCTGCTTAGAATTTTTCAACCATTGTTAGATAAAAGATAGCAAACCACCAACCTGAAGACCATTGGGCAATAATCTTTCCACTTGAAATCTTCAGACTGGTGTGTAGGTGTCAACTGAGATCCTCCTTTCGGAAAATACATCCAAAAGCTAGCACGCGGACCAAAATCTGAATTTCGTATATCTCGTCTTTGTATAGGTGTAATCTTCCCCACAGTGTATCTGGTCACATTTCAACTGGTCACACGTTTGATATATGATAAAAAGGAGCAACAAAATCGTGCTGCAATTGATTGCCTCCCTCAAGAAGGATGATGAATTGAGTATGAAATATCAAATTAAATAAGGCAACATATCCAGGGATTTCTGTGTGCCTAACCAAACATATCTTTTTACATCCAAGTTAAATATTTAGAGGATTGTAGAACAGCCTCTATAGCAATCTCAGAGTGATGGAGGAGCAGGAATGGGGAGAAGAAAATTAAAACTATCTTGGTGATTAATTTCGTGTGAAAAAAAAGAGTTCATATTTGCACATGAGATCCTCATTCAATGCTATTCCCACTTCAGGAGTCAAGAAAATCTCAGAGTAGGTTGTGTAAGATACTAGTAAGGTTGATACTAACTCCACTTGATCCATGGATTTTCTAACTTCAGATTAATGTCATTGATTATCTGCCTCAGTATTGCTTCTGAAAACCCGATAACATATTTGTAGTTGTTAGTATGGTAGCTCTAAATATAACAGTTTTAGCATAGTAAACACCAGAGTATTTGCCAAGTTTCATTTTTTGGTTATTTTAACTTTTTACGCCCTTCAAAAGTCAAGACTTTGTAAACTTACATCTGAATCAGAATTATCCAATTGATATCTAATGATTTCTTCCTTTGAACGCATTTATATACACACAACTATTGGTACCATAAAGATTTTCAGCAAGTACATCCATATTAAAGTTCTAAAATAGAAGATGTCTTGAAGTTAGTAACTTCCTTTGACTTCCAATGCTATCAAGAGACATTCTCGTCCTCAAACTATGCATGGTGACACAAGAAAAGTAAGGCTCGTAGGAAAACTTTCTATGATTCTTCTATACATGAAAACTCGAATACCAATGTCCTTCCAGTCTTCTCTCTTTTCATTTTATCTAGAGAAAATAAAACATACCTAAAAAGCAGCTTGCTAAATGCATTAAGTCTAGCAAAATAGTATGAATGATCTATACAAAAATAACACAATATTTCTTGCTAAATGCATTAAGTCTAGCAAAATAGTATGACTGATCTATACAAAAATAACACAATAGTAAGTTCAGGGAACCAAGTGAATCAATGAAAAATGAGTGAAATAATCTGTTAGAAAATTGGGGAAAAAAGAACAAGTTAAACATATTCCAACAAACACATGCTATAAAGTCATCAGTAGCCACAAGTAGCGCACCTGATCCCAAGCTGCAGACTTAGCATTAAATCATAACTCCTGTGACCCTTTATGATTGCTTCACCTGGTCTCTTTAATTCCCTTACAAATCTCTTTTGCCTCCTTCTGGATCTCCCGGATGGTGGTGAAAAACGCTCATTTAAGACAACCTCGCTGATTAGGATGCCTTGCATGTACTCTCTTTCCAAAATTGGAGCACTTATAGCATCCTCCATGTCTCCATCTAAATTATGACCAATAACTTTCTCTATGGCTACTTCAAGACTCCATCGTCTTTCCAGAGAAACATTTGTAGGTCGCGACTGACCGAAATTTAACAGGTTTCTCTCTGGAAGTTTACCACTGACTTTGACATTTCCCATATCAACTGAAGCAGCATGATGGATATGGGAGACTTGACTTTGTTTTCTCATATCTGGCAGTAACCCTCGTTTTCTCAATGCATTGAGGTACAATTCTTGACCAGCCGTAAGCCTGCTACCACTAGGATAAAATGTTCCTTTTCCATCCTTTAGACTATGTGTCCATGTACCAATATAACAGCTACCATCACTCCACGTATACATACCGACGCCATGCATTGCACCATTTAACCAGCTTCCTTCATACGAATCTCCATTAATCCAAGTGAGAGTTCCTTTCCCTGATATTTTCCCTCCTTTCATGTTTCCAAAGTAGACATTCCCGCTAGCCCATGTATACTTACCTGGTCCTTCAGGGGTTCCCTGCATCCAGGACCCTTCAAAAATATCCCCATTGGGATACATTTGATATCCTAAACCATGTTTAAGGTTCAACCGCCAGCGTCCCCTATAGGTCACTTTATCAGGTCCAATATATGTCCCCTCACCATGCATATAACCACCTGAAAATTCACCATCATAAACAGCACCAGAAGGAAATTCTAGTTTCCCATGACCATGTGTTATCCCATGTCTCCACTCACCCACATACCGACAACCATCAGACCACCTATACTTTCCAGAACCTTCGGGTATGTTGCCCAGCAGGGACCCAGAATAGGATTCCCCATTTGGTAATAAGAGCTCCCCAACTCTAAAGTTGGTGGATTCAGAAGTAAGACAAACTTCACCATTTGTCAATTTGGTAATGTCGTTATTGTCATGAATTAATGAAGAATCAAGTGACTTTGTCCTATCCGATAAAGTAATCGTTCTTTCAATATTGTCGGCAATGGCCCCAAGACCAGACATGCATAATTCCAGAAAGTTTCAAGTTTATACTGGATAGGAAGGGGCCAAAAATTTCAGATAAGCTAAAGCACACATCCGGCTTTAAAACAAATTTCCCTTCTTTGACCTGAAAATAGAAAAAAAATAAAAATTAACACCTACGTATAGCAAAATCATTCAACAGACACATTTAACTAACTACAAGCGAAAAAATATTTACCCTGTTAGGTGTAGAAAAAAGTTTACAAATGTTAATATGACATTCTAGAATTCTCTGACACTACTAATAATTAGCAATGGACAATATTTTTAACTGAACAGCAAAATCCGTTGGTTATCCTATTTAGCAATGGGTCATCTGTGTTTGCAATAATTGTCCATAAACTTAAGTAACATAAACTACATGTTTGCCTTCCAATGTTTAGTTGAACTTAATCTCTTATATGAACTCCAAACAAAATTAATGAGCCAAATCTCCTACTAGATCAAAAATTATTGGTTACTCAGTATACAAAACAGTCTATAGTCTATCCTTCCATCCTCGAGGACAAAAGCATAAGCACACACAAAATGAAAGAGGTGATGGTGAAAGAATATCGAAATGCTGAGGATTCTCAGACTCTATTGATGTTATCCGATTCTATGAAATGCCAACACAAAGGCCGTAAAAGAAATATTCACCAAGAAATGGGTAAGATATGTTTTAAGTAGGTTAGAGTCCAACATTGGTTGGGGAATGGACTGATTGTCTGTTTGTATAGACTTGGACAATCCTTCCCTTATGAGCTATCTTTTGGGGTTGAGTTGGACTCAAACGCCATATTACACAAACGAGTCATAATGACTTCAATCATGAAAACAAGAAGAATAAGCATTTTCCAACACCATGACATCTATTAAAATGTGTTTCCTTGACGACATCTTAACATTGTACTAACTGATAAGATTCAATACAAATATCCAGAGGGCGGAGCTAGACGCTTGGTTACGGATTCAGATGTAGCCCTGTATTTGTCTTAAGAAATCTATTGAATATAGACAAATTTAGAACACAATAATTTAAAAGGACTAGAATCCTGAACTCAACTTCAAATCCTGGCTCCGCCTCTACAAGTATCTTACCATTCAAGGTTAAGAACACGATGACTAAGTTAATCCCACAGGCTCAAACAATTTATTCTAAATGCCCATTTTGTCTTTTTAGCATTTATTGGCAAAAAAGATCAAATCTTTGTGAACCAAGTACGTAAAATCAAAATCAAAATCAATTTCTTTTCATCTCAGCTCCTTCAAGAAACTCATTTCAACTCTCTCTCACTCTCTCTGTCATTCTTAGCTCCTAAATACAGCTGCTACACAATTGGGAAATAATCTCACATCACAAACCACACCCTTTACTCGGAAAAATCCAACTTAGAATTGAGAATGAAACGAACACATTATTTCATACAAAATTTTGCAGAATGTACTTTTTTTTTAATGACTGTAGAGTCCAGCCCACCTCCCGCACACCTCGACTAATTCATGGGATATCTAACACCTCCTACCAACAAACGGTACTACATATCTCTATCTACCAAACTAGGACATACAAGAAAAGACTATAAAATTAGAAAATATTTCACATCACAAAATCACACCCTTTACTCAGAAGCAATCCAACATAGAATTGAGAATGAAAACAAACACATCAATTCATACAAAATTTTGCATATTTTTCTTCTTCTTTTTTATGATCCTAGTGTCCAGACTAGCTTTCACAAACCTCAACTAATTCACGTAATATCCGACACCTTCCATCAGCATCAAGTACCACGTAACTGTATCCACTAAAGCCAAAGACAAATGAAAAGTAATACAAAATTTTGCAGATATTGTTTTCTCTGTTTTCTATCACATGGTGTCTAGCTCAGCTTTCGTACACCTCCGCTAATTCACCAGATACCTGACACCCCACCAGCGACAATTATCACGTAACTCTATCCACCAAGGTCCAAAAAGATAGAAAGAAATCACCTAATGTTTAAAATTTTGCTAGTATTCCTGCTAAAGTTTCTCAATATACCTATTGTTCTTATTTTCTCCACCAAGCTGCAAAAATGTTGACTTCAATTTTTCAACACAAACACCAACAAACATAGTTGAATATCAAAAACCCCATTTCAAGAATACAAAAAAGAAGCAAACTTTAAGCTCTATAAAACTATATTTCAAAAAAAAAAAGATAAACAATAATCATACAAAACAGAAGCAGAAAAAGAACTAAAAAAATCACCTTTTTTCAAACTTGCTGATTTTTGCCTTTTCTGATGACTTCTGCTCAACAAGAGAAAAAAATATATATATGAAAATTGGACCAAAATAATGGGACAAATCCCAAGAAGAATAGAAAGTATAGTGTAAAATTCAACAAATTATAAAAAGTTTTTTTGAATTTTTTACTTGTATAAAAAAATATTATGTTAAAATATTATCAAGAAAACGATTAGATTACGATATTGTTTTTTTTAATAAAAACTTACTTATAAAATACTACTTGTGAAATCTAAGAAATAAATAGCGTGTCATTTTCAAGCTTGTATTATAATAATAATAATAAAATAAACCACCACAAGGGATGTATAAAGACTCTTATACCCTTGCAAAAAGTCTTTTTTATTTTATTTCGATAATTTTAGTGTGACGTATGTTTTAAAGTTGTTGTTATATATGATTAAATCGTACAGTTTTAAATTGTCGAAATAGTTTCTTTACAAAAATATAATAAAACTTTGCGGTCAGACATTTCTTCAGATCTCACGAATAACGGGAGTTTAGTGTATTAGATTGTCTTTTTTTTCGTAATATTTATGCTATCACAGCTAATTTTACGAGGTTACCAAATACCAATGTATATATCAAATTCAAACTTCTAATATATGTATCAATTCCTAATTAGAAGTTTACTAATTAGGATTGAACTTAAGTGGAAACCCTACTAAAGTACACTTAGATTGCTAATTCTGTTTAGCCTTTATTTATGTGTGTTGTAATTTGCAAACAATTTTTGAGACTCTTTGAAAATGTTATCGCATCTGAAAATAACATATTTTTAAAGAATTCAATATACATTTATCGATATTTTGAAAAATACGAATAACCTAGCTTAAATGTGTTGAATGTTCCACTTACCTATATAATTAGTATTTATAATGACTAGTTGGATGATATAATTTTGTTTAATTTAATTATTAAAAAATTAAATCATGTCATATCTAAATTATAATCCACTGTTTTTCATAGTAACATCCCATTATGTAACAAAAACTTTTTTAACAGAACCTGCCTAATTATGGTTGTTGAAATGACACTAGACCCCACATTTGAATAATAATAATAATATATATAGTATTAAAAAAATTAAGGTTATTAAAAGAGTTTTTTTTTTTCTCTTGGATAAGCACTTGATTAAGATGTATTCACCCTTATTTTAGAATAATAAAATAATAACAAAGTTGGTTATTAATTGACCGATGAAATGATTGAAATCTCTTTTCTCTTAATTAGAGATTTTGGATTTGAGCCTTTTAAATAAATTACAGAAGCCTCCCAACAGAAAATGAATTTCGTTATAAATATGATGATCGGATTTTGATGCGGATTACTGAATATTGAAAAAATTATATATTTAAAAAATAAATTTAATCTTATTGTTATATAATATAGACAATGGGATTCCATCATTAGAATAGTATTTTTTTTAATTTCAACACTTGTGGAAATAAGATATGATTAGTTAGTTAGGTGAATGCATTATTATTACTATTATGCACTAGACAAGTATTTTAAAGTTTATTTCAATTTTTTTTTACCTAAATACTTTATAATAATTAATATGGAATTATAGAGAGAAGTAAGTCAAGGGCAATTTTGGAATTTGAGTAGGTAACTATATGATGTTTACCTAAATATTTTCTATTAACAACAAATATAGGGCCACAAAGCAACTTTACACTGGGGAAAAAAATAAACCTAGATATTAGGCATGGGTAAATGTGGAAATAGTACTATTATATTATCACACCACCAAAGGTTGTGCCCTATCGTTTCGAGTTCGAACTCTAAATATAAAATTATTTTTGATAGAGAGTTGGCGCAAAGCTAGATAAGGACAAGGAAACTCATTCAGACCTCGTTTGACAGAAAGTTATATATTTATATATGACTAAGATTATTTTTTATACATATATAGTAGGTATTGAAACCTTTGACTTTTTCGTATATTTAATTTTCATATTTTCTACCCTCTTTATAAAAAATTTAGCACCGCTACTAATAAAGAGTGTTTTATCCTAACGTGAAACTTTTCTGCACGAATTCAGAATAGTAAAGCAGCAAATGAATAATTTACACCCGGTAAAAAATGAGTGTGGGATTTTTATTTTTATTTTTTTATTTTGTCACTTGGACATAGATAGTGCATGAAATTATAATAAATTTTAATAACACAATAAAAGTTTTTAAATTAAGATAAATATAATAATATTGGAGTGTAAAACATTGGACATAGTCCATAATTGTTTTTATCAAACAACAACTACATGCTTATTTTATTATTATTATTATTATTTAAATTGCTAAACAAGTTGAAATATGAGATTTATCATTTATCTATGAAAGGGAACGAACAATTTATTTATTTCTTTATTTATTTATTCGTTTATTGTTTCAATAATAAATTACTTAATTCAGGAATATATTCTTATCCTTAAATTAGCCGGCCAATAGCAACAACATATTTAATACAACAAATTAATTAAGATTTTTGTAGAAAAAAAATAATTGTATTTTGTTTGAGAAGAATACATAATAAGTTTAATTATTAAGAAATCATACTACTACAAATATTAAAAAATGAACCCATAATATCTAGTCACCTTTGTACATTAATACATTAATTAATCTATCGATCATTTGTGCTAATTAGAAAAAAGTAGGAATAATATACCTAATAAATTGGACGGTGGAAATATGTATATATTAGGTGAAACAATAATTAGTTAATAGAATCTATGTTTGGTTTAGAAATTAACAATATTCTTTTATAAAGTTTATAGTTTCTTTTAAGCGTAAATTTTAATGTAATTTCATAACTTGAGTCTGTAAAAAAATTATTTATATTCAAATTTTATTTTTATTTTTATATCGTAGAAGGATTGTTTCTGATATGTTATCGTTTAAATATTTTATTTAGATTAATAAATTTTTTAAATTAGCATTTATTTAAACATATTAAATTTGACTGAATTCGTAAACGAAACTCCGTCCTTACATAAAATCATTTTAAAAAAATGAAATTAATTAATACTCTAGATGCCATGTTCCATTTAGATGAGTAGTAGCTAATACCTTTGTGTAGGGGAATATGTTAAAAGCATAAAAATCAATTATGTACGTAGAATATATATATTATTTCCTTAAAAAGA
Organism: Solanum lycopersicoides; assembly: GCA_022817965.1. NCBI lineage: Eukaryota > Viridiplantae > Streptophyta > Magnoliopsida > Solanales > Solanaceae > Solanum > Solanum lycopersicoides. Next base: position 2,099,389 of record CM040626.1, read on the forward strand.
ATAATTTTATTAATTTATTATCTTAATTATTAATTTTTAGACTTTTCGAAACTTATTTACGCTTTAAAAAGAAATTAAATATAAAGGTAAATTACAAATAATAATTTGAAACTATTTATAATAATGTGGAAAATTAGTATAAGATAGAAGACAATACATATTAGAATTTGTATTATTATGAGGTGATTTGAAATTTATATCTTTTAATTAAAATTCTCAAATTTAATTGATCAAAAACTGCAAATGAAGAAAATACTACTACTAACATCGCACTCGAAAATGATCTTTATACATATGAATATAAATTTAATCGTATCTCAATATAACTATCGAATAAAACAAAATAAAGACAGACCAATCATTAACAATGATATATCATGCCTGTACAATATTCCTTCACACAGTATACATCTTTTCTCTTACTTTGAATATATACCACTTCATTATATTCATCTTCATTTTGCAATCCACCATACATTTTAGTGGATTTTTTTGAAATATAAATTAAAAATCAAAGACTTTAATATATTGATCGTCTTTTAAATTTATCAATAATTAATATTTAGATATTTAAATTATGATTTAATTATTTCAATTGAGCATCTTATCGACACGTGAAAGAGTTCATATAATATAGAGAAAAGGATTTGAAAAATATTTCAATTCTGGTCGAAATTGTTGTTTCGATACCAAATTTTATAGAGGAGAATTTTTTTACCTCCCTTCATTATTTAATAGTATATTTTAAAGATATATATGTGTCTACATGGACACAATGCTATTTATAATGAAGTAATATTTATAATGTCCACGTGGGCACATATGTACCTCTAAAATACACTATTAAATAACACATGACGTAAAAGGTCCTTTTCAAAATTTGATATTATTACAACAAACTTTGGTTAAAGTTCAAATATATTTCAGATATTTATCCCTATATTATATTACTAGATACTTCTATTCAAAATTTGAAATTATTTTAGTGTATGTATGTTCTCAAATGTATATTATAGGTTAACTATGTAAAATGTCTAATTCTTTAATTATACAAATAATCTCAATAAATCGTAAACTATTACATATTTCAATTGATAATAATGTGTATAATTCTAATTAATAAATATATGAAAACAAAAATTCTAATCGAATAGAAAGACAAATCTTAAAGTCGGTGAGAATATAAAGTACAAAATAATAATGTTTTGAGCTCGACATTTTTATTTAGGCCTTATAAAATTGGACCATTTCAAAATTTTGGACCACAAATTTGTTTTATTGATATTTGATGCTTTTACTAAAAGAGCATTTTTAATAATAAGAATTTTTGCTGACGTTTAAAAAGTAGAGATAAAATTTGTATATATTTTCTCTTTTTTTAATTTTGTTTATAAATTATACTGACTATGTTAGTATTATTATTATTTGAAGCAAAATGTATTGATAAAAAATTTATTCTAACACGTTATGACGATTTATAAAAATTTACAATAATATAGCCCCACAAGTTCACATTTTAAAAACTAAAACTTTGGACATTTTCATGACAATGACTACTCAAATAGTAGCAAATATGTTCACTCATACCGGTTGTGATGGGTAAGTATTTCGATATTTATAATTAAAGGTTTTGAATTAGATTTTTGTTATATTTTTTAGAGTATGATATTTATAACGGAGGGAAGATTGTTGAGGATATATATCACATAAATTTTGAAAAATTAAAATTAGTGATGGACAAATTGAATCATGATTAGCAACGGACTATAAAAAAAAGTATCATAGTAAATTTCAATTTTTCTTTTTGCAGTAAAAAAGGAACGACATGTTTTATAAGGTATATTATAAATTCACATGAAATGCTTGCTATCTGAATTTAACGATAACGTAGCTCAAGAAATATATTTGTAAGACTTGTTGAGACAAAATAAACAAAATGTGACATATGATTTGTGACAAGTACGCAACACTTTACTTCTCGGATGATAAATCGTGACGTGTATTCAAATTAATCGATATTTAAAATGAGAGTCGAACACCGAATAAATTTAAAACTATATATAAAAGATTGAAGTTCTTATTTTAAAAAATGATAAGTTAAATTTTCAAAATTTATAATTTAAATGAAAATGACTTTTGTATATAGGGAATAATTTGTCGGTAAATTAAGCATTATAAAAACTATGATGTATAATTTGATATTGTATTATTATATAGTAGTTATAAATTTCAAATTTTCCAGCTCTAATTATCCTAATTTTGTCTTTTAATAGCAGCCATTGCCGTCCTTTTAATTTCCACCTCCATTAAAATAATTAATCCCTTTAATTCCAAATATTTTTATAATTTTTTTTTCTCTAGCCTTTTATGCTCTATAATAAGATATTTGTACTAAAAAATTACATTTCTAATGGATCAAAGACATTGACAGAAATATCCTTAAAAATATAGTTTATGTTATTTTGGTTTATTTAAGAGTCTGAAATTAATATATGTTTCTATGATTTAAATTAAACTTTCTTGATGTTATTTATTTATTATTTTATAATAATTCTTGTTGAATCTAACAACCAATGTTTATTAAATAATATATTTAACATAGATCAAAAGTCAGTTTGAAGGACCAAAACTGCTTCAAAAAATTATTTTAGGGATTACTTTATAAATCTACTCCAAATATAAAGGATCATTTTTGCTATTTTCTCCACCAAAATTTTTAAAACTTGTGGCTGACTTTTTTTTCCCCTTGTAAATAAATAAATAAATTAAAGGACACGTCTTTTATTTACTTCCTTCAAAATTATTTTTTCTCTTTCATATTTTTTAATTTGATTATGATTAAAAAAAAAAAAAAGGAAGAGTTATTACTCCTTTTATCTCAATTTATGTGATATATTTTATTTTTTGAAAGTCAAGTACTTTAAGTTTGGACGAGAATTTGCTCATGAAATCTTTAAAACAAAATTAAAAATGAAATTTATACATTTTTAACTACATAAAAGTACTATACATCTCAATAATTAATAATTCAAAATATTTAAAAGATATATGAACAATTTACGGTTAAAAATAGACTTATTTGAAATTTGAAATACGAAATGTTGATAGAGGAAGTATTGAACTTTGACATTATCTATCTATCTATCTATGTATCTATCTCTTAGGGGCGGAGCCACCTTGGTAAAAGGGGACGGAAAATTATACTATTTATACATGATTTAAATAATATTTTATGTATATATAGTAGATGTCGAACTCCCTTTGGCTACTCCGTGTATCTATTTCTATAAATTTTGAACCTCCTTATTGAAAATACTGAATCCGCCACTGCTCTCTATATATATTCAAGAAAGCAATTATTAGGTTCAATTTTTTAATAATAAATTTGTTTCATGGTGTTATTGCTCTGGGTTTTTTGTGGGTTATGTAAACTTAAGAAAAAAAGATAATGTGAAAGTTAGCATCTTTGTCTTTTTTCTTTTTGTAGCTTTGTATGATTAAAGTTGATTCTGGGAAATATATCATTTTCAGCATGGAATTAGAAAAAAGAATAAACATGCCAAAAATAAGTCACAATTTATTTTGGACATTTCCATATGGACACACCTACTCTTCTTAAACATGGTTGATGATTTATTATTACAAAAAAAAAAAAAATGAATTTTCGCTTGATATCCGATATTCATATTGTATATCGATTAAATTTAAACTCATGTTAGGAGGTTTCATATTGTGTGTGCGGTGGTGGTGGTGGATGTGATGGTGAAGGAGGGTATTTCTCTATATAGGTTACTTCATATATGAGATATTTGAATCCGACACGATGCGCGACACCTTATGGTTAATGATGGAAGAGTATTATCACCCCAACGTGCACAATTTTTGTTGGTTGTTATAAAAAAAATTTAAAAATCACATAAAAATGCATCTGAAGAATTCTGATTTTCAAGTTTCATATTGAACTATTAATCGTGTAAGTTTCTTATTTATACTATCATCTACTATATATATCTAAACACACTCAAGGTTATCAATTGTTCCTTTTTTTTACTTGTCTAATCACCACTTCCGATTATTTTATTCTTCTTCGGCCTATCTCAACCTCTCTTAAAACTTACTACAATTAATTTCTCACACCTCCTCACTAGTGCATCTCCGCTCCTCCTCTTTACATGTTCGAACAATCTCAATCTTACTTTTCTCATCTTATTTATCGTGAAAACCGCTCCAATTAATCTTTTTCCATATATCCTCGTTCCTAATTTATCTATCTTAATATATATGCTCATACTTTATTGAGTATCCTCATCTCCGTTATCTTTATATTCTGATTGTTGTGTAGTGTCTCAAGGGGCTAAATCTAGTTAATTAGCCATAAAGTAAGTACTACTATTAAATTAAGTGTACTCTATATATTAGTATTAGTTTTCTAGAGGGATAAGTCTATATATGAATAATTAATTAGCCATAATTTTTGCTTTATTGATATTGACTCCATCCATAATAATTCTTTATATTAGCCAATGGCTACTTTTTGCATGTTGAAGTTAAATGCAAAATATTGATCCAATTAAATAATATGTCAACTTGTATTATATAATTATTACAACCAATAAGAAAACTGGTTTATCATTTAAGAGAATGAAATAAAGTTCCTTTAGAAGCAAGGCTATCTTTAGGGACCAAGCTGGGGCGCAACTGGTTCATTTGAATTTTTTTTATCAAATACATTATATTTAAAATTAATTTAATATGAATATATCGAGTTTTTTTAAAAGTTCTTTTGTATAGTATTTATTTTTATATATTTTAAATTTTATCAGTAAAAATCTTGACGTTACCACTACTTAGGGAAATGATCTAAAGCTAATGTGCTTTTTGTGTTATTTTAAATTGCTCAATTTTGACCAACTGTCTCGATTGGTCATAACAAAATTATGGAGATACAAAATTGATAGAATCTAGAAGTTCAAATTCTTTACTACAATATATCGGATAAGTTTACGGAAGGTAAGATATATACAAATTAATTTTACTATTCTATTATTTTTATCAAGTGGAAATGTTGTTTCTGATAAACTCTCGATTCGACAGAGGAAGAAAGAAATTAAAGCATGGTAACAAAAAAAATATAACGTCAGATATAATAAAATACAAAACAAGTGAAGCAACAAACAATACTACACATATATTTAAAGTCATGTCCACAATTAGTAAGCTAAAGTTGTGCACTATCATAATCTCTAATCACCTCCTCAATTCTTCTTTATCTTACCTCTGTGTGCGTACCTATCTTAACTCATGTTACAACCAACCTCTCACACCTTCTTAATTAATGGCGCAACCACGCACCTCCTCACACGCTCAACCATCTCATTTTATTTTCCTCAACTTTTTCCGTCATGAAGGTGACTCGACCTTGCCCCGTATAACTTCATTCCTAATCAGGGGCGGAGCCACCTTAGTATATTTCAGCGAAAATTTATATTATTTATACATAGTTAAAATAATTTTTTATGTAGATGTAGTAGATGTCGAAGCCCCTTCAGCTACTTCGTGAATCTATTTCTATAGATTTTAAACCCCCTTATTTAAAATCTTGGCTCTACCACTGTTCCTAATCATGTCTCTTCGTCCATACATTCATTTGAGCATTTTTCAACTTTGTTACATTCATCTTTTAAATGTGAACATTTTTAACTGATCAACACTCTGCATAATACAATAATTTTGATCTAACCATCATGAATTTACATTTATTTATCAATATAAAACACAAACAAATTTGACCATTTTGAAAAATATAATCCTTTAAGAATTGACAATTTAGCTTAAACTCACCAACTAGTTGTTGTTGACTCCAAAAGGTTGTGGGGGCTAATTTGCTTATGGGGGTCAATAAAGTCGACACCTAGTTTGGGATTTAATTTGACTTACTAATACTGATTTATTAACTTTTATATTATTTATTAGAATTTTATCTTTTTATTGTGTCTAATTATCATTTATCATACTGAATAAATCAGGTTAATAAATTTTGAATTTCAAATAATTAGAAGAAAAAAGAAGTACATAATTTTGTTTTGAGGAGATACTACTATTTTAAATTGCATAATAATTTTCACTCATAAAAAAATCAAATATTTATTTCAAGTGAAATTGAAAGTTGTATATTACTATATCTTCCTAATAACAATTATTTTATTTTATTTTTTAAAAAAAAACAAGTAGTGTCATTATCAATTAACATGTCCTTGTAAATTGTCCCATATGTTTCAATAAATAAAATGAACATGATAGATCCATATTTTGTCAAGCTGAGAAATTAGAATCACAGTGTTGAATAATAGAGACTTTAATTGGAGATCTCAAATTTTTTTGTTTATGTATAAAGGAATGACTGAGATTTTCTATTTTTCTAAGCATGTAGTGCGTTATTCCTTTGGATCTGACTGACACAAATTCAGATTAGTTTGATTGGCGAATTTCAGATACCAAACGATTAAACAAAAAATGTGAACGGTGAGGTGGGGCATTGTGATGGTAGGGTGGTTACTTGTCTTGTGAATAATCATAACTCCAATCGAAGAAAATTTAAAATTCAATATTAGAAAAAGAAGTACATTTTATTTAAAACGTATAAAAAGTCAAATTGTTAGAAAGAGAAGTGAATACAAATTTAATAAAAGTTTAGTAATTTTAATTCAAATTATAAGTATATTTGTACTGAATTTATTTTTAAAATGTTTTTAAATGAAAATAACTTTCTAAATTAATTTATAGTGTTTGAATAAAAAAAAAATTTAAGCTAAAGTAATAATAACAAAAAAAAAGTAAGGCAAAAGTTGAGATTCTCAAATGCTACTTATAATAAATTTATTCAAACACTCTCTCTATATATACGGAAAAAAAAAATCACGAATTATATATAAATAAAAAAGCAAATTTTAAAATTCAAAATTCGTTCCGAGCTAATTAAATTTGAAAAATATAAAAATGATTAATAAGTCTTATCATTAACCAAACATATATATTGGATTTGTGTGGTAAGAGAACATCATCATTGGAAAAGAATTAATGGAACATATCTCTTCACTAAAACAATGATGTTGAAAACTCATGAAATAGTTGAAACAAAATTGAGCCACTTATTAAAAGTTTATTATTATTTTTGACCTACATGTTAGAGAACAATGAAAATAATATTTACATTTGTCTTCAAATGTATTAATGATAAGTTAATATGGGATAAAATAATACTCTTGGTTTATTTGTCTTATTATTTTTATTCTATGTAAAAAACATCATTCCTTTTTTATATCTCTTAATTTTTATCTTTTTTCATGTGATATATTTATAATTATAAAATTTTAAAAAATAATTTAATTTCTTTTACATATTTTCACAAAATATTATTTTTTAAAGTTTTAAATTAAATTAAAATCAGATACACAATTAAAATAAAACTTTTTTATGTGATTTATATACTTGTGGCCCTCAATGCAGAGTTCACATCACATCTAAAACAAAAAAGTTATGTTTAGGTTTTTCTCTGTCTGAACTCTGATCCATGTGATATGTTTGCAATTTAGTGAAATTCTATATAGTAATAAAAATAAAAATAAATAATAATAATAATAATAATAACTTGAGATTTAAAATGAAAAAGAAATAAGGATTATAGATAGGTTAGAGTTAAAGCCAAGTTTAATTTTCCATGTGCTAGTTATTTTATCTTCTATTCGGTATAAAATAATATATAGATTCTCTTATAGTTTATATATATTTATGTATGTATTAATTATACGAGATTTTAAATTGTTAACGAACAATATATATTTTGATGTATTGAATTCTACACATAAAAAAGATGTTATAGTATTTAAACTACCTTATTAGACATACATTTATACCATATATACTCATTACATAAGTACATATACTTTTAAATAATTAGGTATCTTATCACTAAGACACTAATTAAGAGAATTATATTATATTGAAAAATATACAATTAGATATATGTATTTTTGCTACCAGATACATTAAAATATGAAAAGATGCGAGCAAGATAGTCATGTATATCTCATATACATGCAAATCACACTAGATACATGTATATGTAGTATCTGATATGATTCACATGTATCAGGGATACTAGATATATAAGGAGAGTGGCGAGCGAGATGGGAGATATGCGAACAATATTTATCTATACATCAAAAATTACATGTGAATTCATTTAGATGCAGACATAACTAATTTTGGACTCATGTATCCTGTGAATAATGTGATATATGTATCTGGACGTATCTGGGTGCACTAAAATTTGATAAAATTAGTAATATTATAAATTATAGTGTGTTTAAGTAATTAGCTCATAAAATAGATATATTTTTGTAAGTTATAAAATATAATACAAATTATGCATAATTTAATACATGAATAAATTATCTCCTGACGATAGCCAAACGTCCCTTCACTACACTATAAACATTGGGCTGGAAAACACATAATTAGCTTATCCGATGGTTGGCCCAAGTAATTTCAAGTCCAGCCCAATGGACTAATTATATGTTTAATATCTATTTTATACACGTAAATTTTTTTGATTTTTTGTAATCTTAAATATATAATATAATTTTATGATAAATCTTATTGTTATTTCTTTCACGCAATCTATTCTAATCACGTAATTTTTATATGTTGCTTTATTTGCTCTGTTCATCTTACTATTTTATTATCGTTATTATTTTCATGTAATCTATTCTATACACGTAATTTTTATTCATCGTTTTATTTGCTTTCCTCATCTTACTATTTTATTATTTTTTTCACATTTCTCTATCGCCAAAATAAAGTATAATTCTAGTAATGCATTGCATTGCCTCAAATCTTAATCCTCTCTCTATATGTTTTTTTAGTCTTTGTTTTACTTATTTTCTTTTATGCGATTGTTCCAAAATAAAAAAATAATAAAAATACTCTCCTTTCAATTTTTTTTATTTTTTTATTTATGAGTCGGTGAGTGACTGAGTGGAATAAAAGAGATGAATCTTTTTTGATTTAATTTTATTTGTAGATTTCATATTTATATTATATAAGATATTTTATTTTACTTATTTTGTAACATTAAAATAATTATGACAATTTTAATTGACTGATTTTATAAGAAAAAACCTTACTTGAGTGATTTGATAACAACAAAACTTTAAGTTGAGTAATCTTATTGATAAAATATAAAGTTGAATAATTTTAGTAAATAATTATTCATAATTGAGTGATTTTTGAGATACGTACTTACTCTATTATTACTCTATATTAGTCTAGCCTTATTAATATTATATTAAGTTTTTTAGAAATGAGGCCCACAGATATTTGAGTTAATAATATACAGTGGGTTAATTGTCTTTATGACATTAATCAAATATTGATTGTGCCTTATTGGCACAAATTTGAAGAATATATGGTAATTAAGTCTAATGGCATTTATATTATACAGATTTGAAGAATATATGGTAATTAAGTCTTATGGCATTTATATCAATATATTATACAGATTTGAAGAATATATGGTTATTAGGTCTTATGGCATTTATATTATATAATATAATATTGAATGTTCATTGTATGCACATATTGAGTCTATTACATCTATATATAAATATAGTGTCATTGTATACTAAAAAAAAGTGTGAAAAAAACATATTTTTTTGGTCTTTTTTGGTAAATCGTGAAAAGATTATCACAGATAAACCAATGTTTACATATAAGAACACTCTAAGGAATCATAACCTAAATATTATTCATTTCGAACCTCAAATCTAGTAAACAAAAAACAATAATTAGTTACATAGTTTTTGAACTAAACTACCACACACCTTAGCTTTTTTAGAGCCTTTAACTTGGTCGATCCTTTCAATTATCTTCAACTCTATCTGTGCAATAATTATGTCTGACTCTCTTTATTTACATTTATTCTCTTGAATTGTTTCCAATTCTTATAAGCATGTCCTTCTGTACTTTGCATCTGAATCCTCTTTCCAACTCTTCTAGCATTCGCTTTGTCCGTTTATATTCAAAAAATATATGTTATTTTGAGATTTTTTCTTTGTTATCATCAGATACACAATATATTTTATCTTTTATTAAAATATGTAACTTGTTCATTTTCTCTTTTGTTAACAATCTGTTTATTCCTTGTTAACCATAAAATAAATATGTATTCAAATAATAGAATAAAACTCAACACCAAATAATAGACTATATTTTGATTTTAAAAATGACACTTCTTGTCATAAAAAGAGTTTTGCAAACTTTTAGTGATGTCATTCTTTAATGTATTTTAAAAAATGTTTCATCAAGAAAAAATATAATATTCTATTTAATATATCTTATCATTTTAACATAGCATATACCTAACTATAATCTCACCATAAAATAAAATATATTTTGATAGACACTCACATATATATTTAACTCTAATATCCTTTCACAATATTTGTGACGTTTGATTATATACCAACAAACAATTTATATTTTTAAAATAAAAATTGAATTTCTTATTTTTTGCGTTTTGCTTTGAATTAAATTTTTTCTTGAATCAATTGAGTTATAAGACTAATAAAAAAGTTTAATTTAACCCTAAAAGAAAAATAAGGTATACACTATCCTACTAATTATGTTATTATATTTATTAAATAAATATGAATCTATCAAATATAATTTTTTACATTCAAAACCTTTTGATATATTTTCTCGATCGAATCGATTAACTCATAACAAATATAATTTACGAGCTATTACACTAAAATTCCTTCTTGAGCGCCACATGCCGAACTTTCAACAACATCATACATTAGCAAACCACCTGGCAAATTTTTATACAAATAATTCAACAAATTTTGGTACAAACTGTTGCTTCGTTGGCATTGTCCCTTCTTTTTTCCTTCTACAACTCTCTTTTTCGGGATTTTTCCCCTCTGTTTTGGCGATCTCTGTTATCCCCTTCCAAAATTCATGGCGTCTTCTAGCTCCGGCAACTCCGTTCCTGCCGCCGGTAACCCCTTTTTTCAGATTAAGAATTCTTTTCTTTTTTAGATTTGATTAACTTGTATGTGATTGTGATATATAGAGGCAATTCAAGTTAAAAATTCAATCGTTTTGGTTTATTTGTTTCTTTTGGGTTGTTGGGGTTGTGCTATATTGAGAAAGTTCAAGTTAAAAAATTCAATTTGTTCTTTTGGGTTGATGAGGTTGTGCTATATAGAGGCAGTTCAAGTTAAAGATTCAATGTTTTTGGTTTGGATTAAGTTATTTGTTTTGTTTTTTGGGTTGATGGGGTTGTGCTATATAGAGGCAGTTAAATTTAAAAATTCAGTCTTTTTAGTTGTTCTTTTTGTGTTGTTAGGTTGTGCTATAGCCTATATAGAGTAGTTCAAGTTACAGATTTAATCTTTTTGATTTTGGAATAATTCATTTGCTGTCTATTGTGTTTCCATTATGACACTATTTTGGTGCTGTTATTGTATCTTTCTTGTCGACTATACACTTCTTTTCTTATTAATGGCTATGCTTTATTCATTGTTTTTTTCTTCTTTTACTTTGGTTTGCTGTACTTGAGTCGAAGGACTTTTGGAAACAACCTCTCTACCTATGAGGTAGTGGTCTGCGTAAACTCTACCCTCTCCAAACCCCTATGAGGTAGTGGTAAGGTCTGCGTAAACTCTACCCTCTCCAAACCCCACTTAGTGGGATTTCACTGGGTATGCTGTTGTTGTAGTAATAATTCATTTGTTCTTTTGGGTTGATGGGGCTGTGCTATGGCCTATGTAGAGGCAATTCAAGTTAAAAATTCTAACTTTTTGGTTTTGGATTGATTTATTTTCTTCTGGGTTGTGCTATGTAGAGGCAGTTCACGTTAAAAATTCAATGTTTTTGGTTTTGGATTAATTTATTTGTTCTTTTGGGTTGTTGGGGCTGTGGCATATAGAGGCAGTTCAAGTTCTGGTGTCCTCATTGGCGGATGATTCACTTATTGTACGAGAAGCATCAATGGCTGCTCTAAAGGAGATAACTTTCTTGTATGTACATTTCCGAATTATATGTTTCCAAGTCTTTTTTTTCTTTTTCTGGGTCACATTGAATTTATTGTATTCTTTTTCTTTCAGAAATCCACTTCTGGTTCTTGATTGTTGCCTAACAGTATCAAGAGGTGGAAGACGGGTACTGTTTGTTCATTACTTACATTTTTATATTGTATGTGAACAATTGGGTTGTGTAGTTTTCTTAATTTGGGATTTTATGGATTTCAGAGGTTTGGGAATATAGCTGGTTTGTTTCAAGTGATGTCAGTGGCAATTCAAGCTCTTGATAAAGGAGATGTTGATCATAATTATCTGGCAAAGTTGGCCAAAATTGCCACTTCTGAGGTGATCTCAACCAAGGTAGAGGACACTCCATTATGTTATTCCCTCTGTTTTTAATTTGTTTGTATTACTTCTCCTTTTTAGTTCGTTTCAGAAAGGATGCCTTTTTCCTTTTTTTTTTCCAACTCTTTATCCAACTTTCCAAGCTGCATCGGTAAGAATACATGATTAAAGGATATTTTGGTACATTCTACATATCTTTAATACTTTAATTTAAGACCGCAAGATTCAAAACTCCTTTTTATTTTCTTAAACTCCATGTCAAGTCAAACCAGCCAAACAAATTGAGAAGCGGAGGGAGTACTAAAATTTATGCTACAATTTGATTTAACAGTTCAGGAAGGAGCTACGTCACCATGCTCACTAATCAAATGCAGATCCATCATTTTAAGTGTTTCTGTGACATGGGTGCAAAAGTAGCATATCTATGTATTTTTGAAATATTGTCGACTATTTATATAGAGGTTGAGGACAAAGCAGGGGCAGTGGAGGGAGTTAGAACTTCCACTAAGGTTTCAAATATATAAAGAAGTGAACAGAAGTAAACACACAAAGATGCCAAGGGGATTCAGCATCTACTATATATACATATAAAATAATTTGAACTATGTATACTATAATTTGAACCATGTATACATAGTGTAATTTTTCGCCAAAAAAGGGGATTCGGATGAACCCCCTTGCCTCCACCTGGCTCGGCGCATGGCAGTGGGTTTGAATGAACTTGCTGTTGGACCCCTGCATCTATTTCTCATGAACTAGGAATCAACATGTAGCAGTTTAGAGTTCCGATTTAGAGTCTCATTGTTGGAATATCAAATGTAATGTTTTGCACTTCGGTTGTTCTCTCTTGTCCGTTCCCAGGGATTGGCTGGACTTGTGATGATCATAACTACTAGTTTCCTGATTCCTTGTTGTGGATTTATGGGTTTTATCCACCATGGTTCTGATTGGTGTTGGAGTCAGTTCTCTGTCCATGTTGTTTGGCGTGGGAGTTGTACTTTGTTATTTGTATACAGGGTGTCAAATTTACTTCTTTCATGTCCCGTGCAATGCTGGTAGTATTCATATTACTCTTAACGGTTAGTTCGATCTCATGATAGGAACTTAACGCTGACTGGCAAAGAGCTGCAGCTGGTGTACTTGTATCAATTGGTTCGCATATGCCAGATCTGGTGAGTGTGTTTTTCTTGTTTCTTATGAAAATAAATTTTTAGCTGAGAGAATGCTATCTGTGCTTTCTAGTTCCTATCTTCTTTTGTTTCCTTATGCAATGGATTTTGGAAGAGGGAATGTAATCTTATGAACATGTATTTTATTATTCATGTTTCTTTTTTCTATGACTATCACTAATATCTATCAAAGCCATATATTGAGAAATTAAGAGCCTTGTGGTAGAGTACTAGAGTTGATTTTGTCATAGCTTGCCAGCAGTAAGCTGAGGAATTTTCAGTCTTAACTACTAAAAGGTGCTGTGGAACTCTTCAACTACTCAATGATTTTCATATTAGCTCTGTTGCATTTGTGCATCAGTTCATTAAATTTTTTTTAGTGTTAAGAGAGAGGTTTTATCAGATTCTCTTTAGATCTGCAACTTAGCATATCATTTTCCGACCTGGTTCTTTGTCTTGAGCCAAACATGTGAAACTTGAATTTAGTACCTCTATGCAATTTAATACTCGGAGAGTCGTGAAACCACTGCATCTAAAGGTTTAAACTGTTAGCGATGGGGCACTTTTATTTATTTATTTATTTTTGCGACATGACGGTGCCTGATTGGGTATAAACCGGCATACATAGATTATAGAATGTATATTTCCTTAAGGTTTTGGTAGGGTGTTTTGGAAGAGAGTTTGGAAGGAAATTAGTGGTTTGGGGGATGAATTTCTACAACATACTAAATTAGAGGTTAGAAATGGGACTGGCTAATGTTTTAGACAGATTTTTGGATTGGAGAAGAAAGCTTATTTTGAAGGGAATTGAAGTCATTTAAATAGAGTTAAGAACAATTCTAAGGAAAATGGATCTCCTATTATAGTTGGATGGAAATAGGAATGGGATGAACCATTCTAAATGAAAGTGAGCAGAAGTGTATAACTTGGACAGCTACAGGCATTCCATGAACCTCTTTAGCATTTTGGGACTCAGTGGATCATGCCCTGGTCAACTCTTGATTTACTACACTGCTGGTACAAATTAGGGCTGGGGAAAGTCTCTGTCGAAGTTTGAAATTATACTCCTGCAACTATATGGTGGTCCACTTGGAATGGAAGTAGTGCAAGAATTTTTGAGGATAGAAAAGAATCCGTTATAATAGTGAAATACTGATATATCTCCTTATTTCCTTTTGGGGAAGCATAGCTTCAGTTAATGATGTAGAAGTCATAATAAAAAATAAAATAAAATGATTTTGAAGCCATGGTCGTTTCAACATGTGAAGTAGCTGCTCTGTATTTACTGTCCAGCAATAGTCTTGATGCTGGAAATCAACAATAAGGCTCTTTACTTGATTAGAAAACCAGCTTTCCATGAACCTGAATGGGGGAAGTTGGTTTGTGCTGATAAGTAGCTGATGATTATTGCTGTAGCGACTCCACAAAAAAGTGGTTTTATTTGACAGTTGAACTAGTTTGCTCTTAAAGTGATACTATGGGTTGACTTTGACTAGATGTTAATGAATGGGGAGGCGGTGACCACACTAAAAATTCATCAGCAAAACTGTTTTTCAATTTTCATACACTCTGAAAATCCTAAACCTATCATCGTTGTTAGTGCGTTGGAGTTTTGCATGTTTGTTCCTTTATGGTCTTTAGAACATTGAACAGCTTTACAATCGATGAGATCAGATGAAATTCTTTACCAGCTGGTGCATTATGAAGTTTCTTTCTAGCTGGTGCATTACCTTGGCAATCAATCATAGTTTGTACATTCTGTCGTAATCCTTAATGTTTATCTCAGAGGAAATGCTTCTTTTTGTTAAACTTACTCGTCTCACCCAGAGAAGTACAAAAAAGCAGATCGTCACCTTCTTTTGTGCTATGTTTACTTTTGTGGCACAGTTTTCTGACAAATAATTGTTTGTCTTTACTTTTTCTTTCTTCTTGTTTTTTGATATTCTGAACTTTTTTTGTTCTAGTTTAATTCTTCGATTATCTGTGGCAGATGATGGAAGAAATATTCCTCCATCTTTCAGGGTCAAATTCAGCTCTTCCAGCCATGGTTCAAATTCTTGCAGATTTTGCATCATCTGATGGTTAGTTTTTTATTTGGTTGCAAATACTTTTGTGGGTCACTTTAACATTATGACCCAAGTCACTTATCTGATCTACATCTATGATATTTGAAGCTTTGCAGTTTACTCCTCACCTAAAGGGTATACTGGCACGAGTGGTGCCCATTCTTGGAAATGTGAGGGACATCCACCGGCCAATTTTTGCAAATGGTAATAGATCCCAAAACTTTATATGCTTCAACATTTCATGAAAAGCTTTCTCTTGCTTTAAATTAGCATGTCATTCTCCTAAAAGAAGTAGTAGGAGCATGTGCTATTGGAAGCTGTGACTTCTGAATATTCCAGCCGGTTAGAATCTTATATTATTGTCAGAGAAGCTGGTAAAATTTGCTTGCTTGGTGATTCCTGAAGAGATGTAACAGTATGGGCTGATGAGGGTACCAAGGGGAGGGCGAAAGAGTTGTCTTTTCTCTATACATTCTCCTAATTGCAATTGTCTGAGATTCTTATAGCTATGAGATAACACCTACGTGCTTTGAGGAGGTGAAGCCTATGAAGGAGTGAGACAATGGGGAATAGCAACGGGGAAAGGGCATCAAACTGGAGTTTAATATGGCTCTTGATGAAGGAAGGTTAGTTGCAAAAGGGGATAACAACTATCCCTTTAATCTGATGGCACATGAGCTATCAAAGGGGATCAGGGAGTTCTTTTTGGTTTCTTTTGATTTTAGTAAGAGGAGACTACCAAATTTAGGAGGGCGCGAGCGAGGAGAATCTATAGAAAATTGTTCTCTTGTAGGAATATGTGACATGTGAAGCTAACATTGAGGAGAGTTTTCTTGGGAATCGCTCTGTTGAAGGATGTTCTTTACTTTTCAACGACCCGCTATGACGCCTTCCGCTAAAACGATTTGCACAAGCACCGTAGTATCCCTCTCCTGCTATAGCGCCACCTTGACTGCTATAGCGGGAGTGCGTAAGTATAGCCTCTTAGCTGCTCCAAGACCAGATTTTTCTTATCGCGTGCACTCCTAAAATGATTCCATGGTTTTCGAATCCATGATTCCGAATATGCAGGTTAACAATGGATAGAACTGAGGGCCCAGACTACCCCTACGAGAGATTTCTCAATGTTGCGAGCCATGAGTGGTATATGGAGATGTGGCGGATAGGCTTCTGTTTAAAGAGGGCTCTTAAGATGAGAGGAGTGGCTGAATAGGCTCTTGCCTTCTACAACCGGGTTCAAGAGTTCGGTTGGGTCACTTGGTGGTAATTTTTCCTTTTTCAAAATACAGGTGGGTGTTGGAGTTCTATGCTCATCTGCCTACGGTCCTATGGGATTCCCTCAACCCTACCATTTGCTTCCAAGGGGTGGAGATCCCCGTGAATGCCCAATTCGTAAAAGCACTGAGTACCGAAGGTTCCTCATGATCCCTACATGGCCGAGCTGAGGGAGACGAATATGGCATGGTTGTGAAATACAGTGGTGGAAGAGAGATACTGGGAAAAGGTTAATTGGTTCACCACATATGGCCGTACCAGCCACTACTATTCGCTTGATGCTCGGAGGTGGTTGATATTAGTTGGTCGGAGAATTTTGCCCATCGGATAATCTTATCGATCTGACCTATCCCCGGGCCGTGGTGGTAGCCTGCATCATAGCGGGGATCTCGATGAATGTGGGGGATCAAATTGTGGTAGAGGGGAAAGATTTCTACCGCGGCAGCAAGAACTCTCCTTTCCTTCATGGCTTAATGTCTGTACATGAAGGCAAGCATGGGTTCCCTTAGATGACACGAACTATGAGGTTGAGCATGATGGCAGGAACCCTTCTGAGCGCCTAAGAAGAGGAAGATGGACGAGGGAAGCCTTTCGCTTCTTAGGCGCTCAGGAAGGCTCTTTCCTCTCTACTAAGGGGTTGAACGCACATTCATTCTCCACCTCATAATTTGTGTCATCTAAGGGCACCCCTACTTGCCTGCATAGTACAGACACTAGGCTAAGAAGGAAAGGGGACTTCTTGCTACCGTGGTATAAATCCTTTCACATTGCCACGATCTGCTCACCCACATTCACGGGATCCCACCTATGATGTAGGCTACCCCACAACTCGGGGATAGGTCACATCGGTAAGATTACCCGATGGGCGAACCCCCTGGCCAATCAGTTTTAACCATCTCTAGGCGTCAGGTGAATAGTACTGGTTGGTAAGGCCCTTTGTAGTGAACCGACTCACCTCTTCCCACTAGTGTATTCCGCAGCCATGTCATGTCAGTCTCTGTGTGAGGCTCATGAGGAATGGTGGGTGTTGGAGTTCTATGCTCATCTGCTCACGGTCCTATGTGGATTTCCCCAACCCCACCATCTGCTTCCAAGGGGTGGACATCTCTGTGAATGCCAGTTTGTAAATTTAGCACAGAGTGCCGAAAGTTCCTCATTATCCCTACATGGCCAAGCTGAGGGAGACGAATATGGCATGGTTGTGGAATACAGTGGTGGAAGAGTAATACTGGGAAAAGGTCGATTGATTCACCACAATGGCCGTACCAGCCACTATTATACGCTTGATGCTCGGAGGTGGTTGATATTAGTTGGTCGGAGAATTTGCCCATCGGATAACCTTATCGATGTGACCTATACTCGGGCCGTGGTGGTAGCCTGCATCATAGCTGGGATCTCGGTGAATGTGGGGGATCAAATTGTGGTAGAGGGGAAAGATTTCTACCGCGGCAGCAAGAACTCTCCTTTCCTTCACGACTTAGTGTCGGTACTATGAAGGCAAGCATGGGTTCCCTTAGATGACACGAACTATGAGGTTGAGCATGATGGCAGGAACCTTTCCGAGTGCCTAAGAAGAGGAAGATGGACGAGGGGGAAGCCTTCCTCTTCTTAGGCGCTCAGGAAGGCTCTTTCCTCTCTAGTAAGGGATTGAACGCACCGTCATTCTCCACCTCATAATTTGTGTCATCTAATGGCACCCCTACTTGCCTGCATAGTACAGACACTAGGCCAAGAAGGAATGGGCACTTCTTGCTGCCATGGTATAAATCCTTTCACACTGCCACGATCTGCTCACCCACATTCACGGGATCCCACCTATGATGTAGGCTACCGCACGACTCGGGGATAGGTTACCCGATGGGCGAACCCTCTGGCCAATCAGTTTTAACCATCTCCGGGCGTCAGGTGAATAGTATTGGTTGGTAAGGCCCTTTATAGTGAACCGACTCACCTCTTCCCAGTATTTCTCTTCCACTAGTGTATTCCGCAGCCATGTCATGTCAGTCTCCCCCAGCTTGGCTGTGGGAGTCTCATGAGGAATGGTGGGTGTTGGAGTTCTATGCTCATCTGCTCACGGTCCTATGGGGATTTCCCCAATCCCACCATCTGCTTCCAAGGGGTTGACATCCCTGTGAATGCCCAATTTGTAAATTTAGCACCGAGTGTCGAAGGTTCCTCATTATCCCTAAATGGCCAAGCTGAGGGAGACTAATATGACATGGTTGTGGAATACAGTGGTGGAAGAGTAATACTGGGAAAAGGTCAATTGGTCACCACAGATGGCCGTACCAGCCACTATTATACGCTTGATGCTCGGAAGTTGTTGATATTAGTTGGTCGGAGAATTTGCCCATCGGATAACCTTATCGATGTGACCTATACTCGAGCCGTGGTGGTTGCCTGCATCATAGCTGGGATCTCGGTGAATGTGAGGGATCAAATTATGGTAGAGGGGAAAAATTTCTACCGTGGCAGCAAGAACTCTCCTTTCCTTCATGGCTTAGTGTCGGTACTATGAAGGCAAGCATGGGTTCCCTTAGATGACACGAACTATGAGGTTGAGCATGATGGCAGGAACCTTTCCGAGTGCCTAAGAAGAGGAAGATGGACGAGGGGGAAGCCTTCCTCTTCTTAGGCGCTCAGGAAGGCTCTCTCCTCTCCACTAAGGGGTTTAACGCACCGTTATTGTCCACCTCATAATTTGTGTCATCTAAGGGCACCCCTACTTGCCTGCATAGTACAGACAATAGGCCAGGAAGGAATGGGGACTTCTTTCTGCCATGGTATAAATCCTTTCACATTGCCACGATCTGCTCACCCACATTCACGGGATCCCACCTATGATGTATGCTACCCCACGACTCGGGGATAGGTCACATCGGTAAGGTTACCCGATGGACGAACCCTCTGGCCAATCAGTTTTAACCATCTCCGGGCGTTAGGTGAATAGTATTGGTTGGTAAGGCCCTTTAGTGAACCGACTCACCTCTTCCCAGTATTTCTCTTCCACTAGTGTATTCCGCAGCCATGTCATGTCAGTCTCCCCCAGCTTGGCTGTGTGAGGCTCATGAGGAATAGTGGGTGTTGGAGTTCTATGCTCATCTGCTCACGGTCATATGGGATTTCCCCAACCCCACCATCTGCTTCTAAGGGGTTGACATCCCTGTGAATGCCCAGTTTGTAAATTTAGCATCGAGTGCGGAGGGTTCCTCATTATCCCTACATGGCAAAGCTGAGGGAGACGAATATGGCATGGTTGTGGAATACAGTGGTGGAAGAGTAATACTAGGAAAAGGTCGGTTGGTTCACCATAGATGGCCGTACCAGCCACTATTATACGCTTGATGCTTGGAGGTGGTTGATATTAGTTGGTGGAGAATTTGCCCATCGGATAACCTTATCGATGTGACCTGTACTCGAGCCGTGGTGGTAGCGTGCATCATAGCTGGAATCTCAGTGAATGTGGGGGATCAAATTGTGGTAGAGGGGAAAGATTTCTACCGCGGCAACAAGAACTCTCCTTTCCTTGATGGCTTAGTGTCGGTACTATGAAGGCAAGCATGGGTTCCCTTGGATGACACGAACTATGAGGTTGAGCATGATGGCAGGAACCTTTCTATGCTCATCTGCTCACGGTCCTATGGGGATTTCTCCAACCCCACCATCTGCTTCTAAGGGGTTGACATCCTTGTGAATGCCCAGTTTGTATATTTAGCACCGAGGGCAGAAGGTTCCTCATTATCCCTACGTGGCCAAGCTGAGGGAGACGAATATGACATGGTTATGGAATACAGTGGTGGAAGAGTAATACTGGGAAAAGGTCGATTGGTTCACCATAGATGGCCGTACCAACCACTATTATACGCTTGATGCTCGGAGGTGGTTGATATTAGTTGGTGGAGAATTTGCCCATCGGATAACCTTATCGATGTGACCTATACTCGAGCCGTGGTGGTAGCGTGCATCATAGCTGGAATCTCGGTGAATGTGGGGGATCAAATTGTGGTAGAGGGGAAAGATTTCTACCGCGGCAGCAAGTACTCTCCTTTCCTTCATGGCTTAGTGTCGGTACTATGAAGGCAAGCATGGGTTCCCTTAGATGACACGAACTATGAGGTTGAGCATGATGGCAGGAACCTTTCCTAGTGCCTAAGAAGAGGAAGATGGACGAGGGGGAAGCCTTCCTCTTCTTAGGCGCTCAGGAAGGCTCTTTCCTCTCCAGTAAGGGGTTGAACGCACCGTCATTCTCCACCTCATAATTTGTGTCATCTAATGGCACCCCTACTTGCCATAGTACAGACACTAGGCCAAGAAGGAATGGGCACTTCTTGCTGCCGTGGTATAAATCCTTTCACACTGCCACGATCTGCTCACCCACATTCACGGGATCCCACCTATGATGTAGGCTACCCACGACTCGGGGATAGGTCAGATCGGTAAGGTCACCCGATGGGCGAACCCTCTGGCCAATCAGTTTTAACCATCTCCGGGCGTCAGGTGAATAGTATTGGTTGGTAAGGCCCTTTATAGTGAACCGACTCACCTCTTCCCAGTATTTCTCTTCCACTAGTGTATTCCGCAGCCATGTCATGTCAGTCTCCCCCAGCTTGGCTGTGTGAGGCTCATGAGGAATGGTGGGTGTTGGAGTTCTATGCTCATCTGCTCACGGTCCTATGGGGATTTCCCCAACCCCACCATCTGCTTCCAAGGGGTGGACATCCCTGTGAATGGAGTGCCGAAGGTTCCTCATTATCCCTACATGGCCAAGCTGAGGGAGACGAATATGGCATGGTTGTGGAATACAGTGGTGGAAGAGTAAATATTGGGAAAAGGTCGATTGGTTCACCATAGATGGCCGTACCAGCCACTACTATTCGCTTGATGCTCGGAGGTGGTTGATATTAGTTGGTCAAAGAATTTGCCCATCGGTTAACCTTATCGATGTGACCTATACTCCGGCTGTGGTGGTAGCCTGCGTCATAGCTCTGGGATCTCAGTGAATGTGGAGGATCAAATTGTGGTAGAACGGAAAGATTTCTATCGCGGCAGCAAGAACTCTCCTTTCCTTGATGGCTTAGTGTCTGTACTATGAAGGCAAGCATGGGTTCCCTTAGATGACACGAACTATGAGGTTGAGCATGATGGCCCGTTCAACCCCTTACTGGTGAGGAAGGAACCTTTCCGAGCGCCTAAGAAGAGGAAGATGGACGAGGGGAAGCCTTCCTCTTCTTAGGCGCTCAGGAAGGCTCTTTCCTCTCCGGTAAGGGGTTGAACGCACCGTAATTTTCCACCTCATTATCTGTGCCATCCAAGGGCACCCCTACTTGCCTGCATAGTACAGACACTAGGCCAAGTGGAATGGGGACTTCTTGCTGCCGTGGTATATATCCTTTCACACTGCCACGATCTGCTCACCCATATTCACGGGGATCCCACCTATGATGTAGGCTACCACCACGGCTCGGGAATAGGTCACATCGGTAAGGTTACCCGATGGGCGAACCCTCTGGCCAATCAGTGTTAACCATCTCCGGGCGTCAGGTGAATAGTAGTAGTTGGTAAGGCCCTTTGTAGTGAACCGACTCACCTTTTCCCAGTATTTCTCTTCCATAGTGTATTCTGCAGCCATGTCATGTCAGTCTCCCTCAGCTTTGGCTGTGTGGGGCACATGAGGAATCTTTGACACTCCCAACACTAAATTCACAAACCGTGCATCCACAGGGATGTCCACCCCTCGAATGTAGACGGTAAGTCGGGGGAATCCCATAGGACCGTAACCAGATGAGCATAGAACTCCAACACCCACCCGCACTGTGAAAAAGGAGGAGTTACCAATAAGGGACCCAACCGTACTCTTGAATTCAGTTGTAGAAGGCGGGAGCCTATTCAACCACTCCCCTCATCTTAAAATCCCTCTCTATACAAAAGCCCATTCGTCGCATCTCCTTGTACCGCTCATGGCTCACAACATTGAGAAATCTCTCATAGGGGTAGTCTGGTCCCTTAATTCTGTCCTTGTTAACATGTATATTTGGAAGCATGTGTTAGGAAACCATATAATCATCCTAGGAGTGCATGCAATAATAAAAATATGGTCTTGGAGCAGCTAGGAGGCTGCAGTATTTCCGTTATAGTGACCAGGGTGACGCTATAGCGGGAGAGGGGGGGGGGTCTATGGCGCTTGTGCAGACTGCTCTAGCGGAAGGTGCCATAGTGGGTGGTTGCCCACTATAGCAGCACCCACTGTAGAGAGATGATAGGTCGCTATAGTGGCCTTCATCTTCCATAACTCCAGGGGGTTGTCCATGGCGCCCTTGGCCCAAAAATCTGTTTTCGACAAGTTTTTCTACAGGTCAGTGTTCCTTAAGTGCCTCTCCTACTTAAATATGCAAAAATCTAGTCATTTCGAGTCCTAAATCACTCCTGAATCTAAGTTTTTCATCAAGAACAAGCCTTCAACTTACCCCACCATTTCAGACCCGTTTTTGCCCTGTTTCTCGTGATCCTCACGCCCAGAACGTTGTAGTAGCATTGTAAACGTAAGGGGAAGCCCCATGCTTCGGGAATTTTGACAATCAAGCAATTATTTTAAAAAATCAATCAAAACTCTATTCTACTCTGTTCAATTCGTAGCATGCAATCGTTTTTAAGCATAAATGAAGTAAGGAGAGAAGAGTACACGTATTTACCTTAATTTCATCGCTTTCAGACACTGTGTCTGGGAGGAATTTGAGAGAGGTTTAAGAGTTGGAAGAGGGAGAAATGGACATGAGAACCCATTCCTCTCCTTTTTGTTGATCTGCATCGAGCCGCTATAGCGGCAATAGTGCTGCTATAAAGGGGTCCAGTAATATGTGCGGGGAAACTTTTTTAGTAGATTCGTGTGTTCCAATTTCCTATTCCGGTATTCTTGGGTACGCAGGACGTGGTAGCATTGTATCACTTGTGTAGGGGAGTACATTCTTGACATGTCAAATCGTGTGGTAAACCTCGATAACCGGTTTGGCTTCTTTCTGTCCGGGTAGTCGTTCGGGGACAAATGAGGGGTAAAGTGGTATCTATTGTAACGACCTGATCCGTCATTACATTTTACGCCACTTCTCTTCCATTTTGAAAATTATTTACTCATCAAGCAAGAGGAAATGGCACAGGTGTTGTTGAAACCACCCCTAATTTCCTTCTGAATAAAAGCAATGAGAATTTTTCTTTTACACATTTGAAATTCTGGTAGAAGTGAACCTTCTATTCATTGCAAAGTTCATATCATCA
Source organism: Solanum lycopersicoides (assembly GCA_022817965.1). Classification (NCBI taxonomy): domain Eukaryota; kingdom Viridiplantae; phylum Streptophyta; class Magnoliopsida; order Solanales; family Solanaceae; genus Solanum; species Solanum lycopersicoides. Next base: position 2,123,599 of record CM040626.1, read on the forward strand.
GTGCACATGATTGGTAAAGAGGGATACAATTCACGAAGTCGTTTATTCATGAGAAAAGTTGTTCTAGTAGTTTATGTTACACTTCATGCTCAAGTGTTCCCTTTGTTTTCATTGAAGGGACTTATGTTTTTATTTTTTCCAGCATTCAAATGTTGGTGCGAATCTTGCTGGCAGTGCAGTGTAGACTTCCCTCTGTCTTCAGTTGTAGATGCTGATATCATGTGAGACCAATTTTCTGCCTCTGTTTGGTTTTGATTTTCTTCCAAGGATTTTCATTTTAGTTGTTCATGGTGAATATGAGTGCGTCGACTGTGCAGGTCTTTCTTGAATTCCGCATTTGAACTATTGTTGAGAGTTTGGGCAATTTCACGGGATCTGAAGGTATGCCTATTTTGTTCTTTTTAGAACTATTTTAAGATGTCATCTTTATATTGTAAACTGTCTTCATCCATATTTTTATTTTTTCATTTCTATTTTCTTACGAGTCTAAGTTTCCTCGTGAATGGTTATCAAGTTCTATGATCAACTTGCTTCCATTGGAGAGTACCTTTGACAAGGTTAATTTCTTTTGTTTAAGGAACACTACATGAATTCTTGCTGAATCTCCCATTAGATACAGTTATATACACACGAGCTTAGAAACAATGTCCCCTGAATTTATCAAAAACCTCTGTGCTAACTTTTTGCAAGTACCAACCAAAAAAATAAATCAATAACAATATTACTTCAGTAAAAGTAAATGTTGTCTCATAGTTCCACCTTTCCTTTCCAAATTGAAACATGGTAGCCCGTATGACACGAGTAATTCTATTGAAGGGAGAAAGGTAGTCTCAGAAGTCATCTCATCGAGGTATTGTAGCAGTTTTAGAAGGGCGAGAATGCTAGAGAAGAGGGAAAGGAGGACCGATGTCAAGATTGCTTAGAAAGATTGGGGGAGAAGGGACTGTGGAGAGTTGTCAACCATGAAGAAGGGACAGTGGAGAGTTGTCAACCATGGAGAAGGGACAGTAGAGAGTTGTCAACCATGGAGAAGGGACAGTGGAAATTTGTCAACCATTGGAAACGTACATAAGAGAAACGGATTACAAAATGAGTCGGTTTTCAATCCTCAATGGAGGAGAGGACATACTGGAAATGGAGCAAAGACAAGAATGGAAAGTTTTCTGTCAACTCAGAATACAAGGAGCTGAATTCAGGAGTAGTGAAGGAAGAAGATTGGTCTTGGAAGCCAAAGATTCATTACAAAGTTAATTGTTTCACCTTGTTTTTGGCAAAAGAGGCAGTCTTGACCTTTGTTGCTCAGACTCTTTCAAATTGTCGACAGGTGCGTGTCAGATCCTCTAAAAATAGTGTATTTTTGAAGGATCCGACACGGGTGCGGCATCATTTTTGGAGAGTCCGAGCAACTTAGGTCTTGACACAGGAAAACCCAAGCAAAAAGGGTCACTCAATTAGTCGCTGAGTATGTTCTATGCGGGGAACAAACTGTGACAATCAACCATCTATTTTTGCATTGCTAGTGGACAGACCAACTATGGAGGTTGTTTATATGCCTAAAAGGGATCAGATGGGTAAAATCTGGAAACATAGCGGGTGTCCTAAGATTCTGGAACAAGGATGGCATGGTAAGTTAGAAGGAGGAGAGATGGAAGATTGTCCCGGCTTGTACATGGTGGTCAGTCTGGATTGAGAGGAACAAGAGGTGTTTTGTAGGAGTACAAAGCAACTTACAGATTCTTATGATGAATTGCTTAGGCCTATTTTATTTTTGGTGTGAGCAAAAACTATTAGCTCAAACAGAAGACATTTTTGATGTTTTAGAATTTTTGCAAGGATAACTTGAACCACAAGATGTAAGTTACTTTTGTTGGGGAACTATACCTTTTGGTGTAGTATACCTGTGGATATATAGAAGTAATGGTACCTTTATTAAAAAAAGAGAATGAGTTGGTGGATAAGCTCTTGTGTCAGGTAATTCTTAGGGGTTTCCATGAAGGTATTGAGGATAAAATCATAAAGTTGATTACAAACATTAAGCATAGAGCTAGGAGAGCAAGCGCGGTGATGGTAAGAGGGAGTAGGTGGAAGAAAGAAGATAATGAGAACACCGTGGTGTATGAAATAACATAGGAGGAATGAGGGAGAAAGAGGGTGAAGTAAGGGGGAGAACGGGTGAAGGGGGTTGGTGCTGATAATATAATTAAGTAAATAAAAGTATGCTCTCTCTAACAACTTAATCTTTTAGATGAGATGGTCACACTTCAACATGGTATCAAGGACAAATGTCTTTGGATCAAATCTCACCTCCACCCATTATCAAAAAGTGTTTGGCCATGAAAAATGGATCAGACTGGCATGTGAGGGAGAGTGCTGAGAATATAATTAAGTAAATACAATTATGTTCTCTCTACCAACTTAAACTTTAAGATGAGATGGTCACACAATTCAGCGATTGTTAAGGGCAAATATTATTCCTGGGTGTCGGGATCTTTTTCTGATAAGGTAATATAACAAGTTGACTTATGAGTGGCCAATTTCACCTAGTGCTGTAGACACACGGGACAAAGTTTAGAGGCCATGAGATATTGGAGGTAGCTTGCCTGATGTTAGTCTATGCTTTCATTTGTCCTTCCATTCCTTGCTTTTGTACAAGACTTAAGGTGAGGAATATTTCCATGGAAAATGTATTCTTGGATTATTTTTTTTAGGAAATAAGTGGGTTTCGTACTTATTTTCTTGTGTTCAGTACGTAAGCGAAAAATATTATCCTAAAAGCATTTGTATGATCTAGACAAATACTACGGGAGGTAAGGGTGAGAGTGAGAGGGTAGGGGTGTAGGGCGGTGGGGTAAAGATGAAATGTATTGGATGGTGGAGAGTACCCAATCGATGTGGAATGCCACTTGTGGAACTTGTTTTCCTATCAGTAGGGAGGTAATTTTCTCACATTTAAGGATGTTTCTCTAAAGAAAATGTATCCCAAAATTTTGACCAAACGAACATGGGGAAGTTGGAAATTGTTTTCCTCCATACTGATCACAGTTTGATGTAAGATCACATTTGAACTAGTTGATTTGATGATAGATAAGGGTGCTTTGAATCAGCACATAACATAATATATAGATGCCTATTAGTATGTTGAATAAATTACAAACCTTTTGTTTTCTTTCCATTCCATTGCATCTATTGCTCATTTTGAATAGGCAACGGGAGAGGAAGTTTTGTTTCCTGACATGCTATTTCTTCTCAGGTTCGCTTATCTTCTGTGGAAGCATTAGGGCAGATGGTTGGTCTTATTACTAGGACACAGCTGAAGGCAGCTTTGCCAAGACTTATTCCAACTATATTGGAACTGTAAGACATACACTGGACTGCTGTGTTTCTAGAAAATACATAATTTCAAATGACACAAATACTTCTTATGTCAAATGACTGGCTCCTTGCTTGCACTACTTCCTTCTTTTTTTTAAATAAAAAAACTTAGAAATGCTAGTGATACACTTTCAGTGGGAAAAATTGTTTGTTGTATCTGTTTGGGCATTATGCGCTCTGTAACAACGATAGCTTTCGATTTTCAGGTACAAGAGGGATCAAGATGATGTAGCCTTTGTGGCAACTTGTAGCCTCCATAATCTATTAAACGCCTCATTACTGTCGGAAAATGGTCCACCATTACTTGATTTTGAGGTAGGAAACATATGTATGCCCAGTAATTTTGTACGACTACTCAATTCTGTAGGATAACTAGCTATTCTGCTAATTATTCTCCTATTACTTCTAATATCTAGTGATTATTTGTTTTGTTTTGGAAAGACAAATTGGAATCAGTTATTTATAGCATCTTGGTAAAGTCATTGTGACTGGTCATGATATATAGTATTCCCCAGCAACAGACAGTCACTATATGGCGCTTTTGTAATTTTCGACTGTACTGCCTTAATACTGTGCAACAAGGAAATCTTACTTTAAAAAAAAAGAAAGAACTATGTGGACCATGATACACTGTCCAATTGTTTGCTTTGGCAACACATTCACTTTGCACTTCACCAGCTGGTGACTTGTCATGACTGCAGTTCAGGTGGCCTCCTGTTACATCTCTTATTCCAATGGCATGTATCACCTAATTCTGATCCAACCTGGAAATTCCCCCTTTTCCCTTTTTTCCTGCATATAAAGGGTAGTCAAATTTGTTGAAGGAGTCATCCTTCAAATTCTGATGAAAAGAGAGGCATTCCCTCATTAGCACTAGTTTCCTGTCAGTTCCAAACTCTCTCTCTTGAGAAACTTGGGTCAAAGCGGCAGTACCTGGTTATTCATGTTATATCTGGATATATCAAAATAGGCATGGCTGTATTAAAAAGATCAAAATATATATGTTACTTTGAAGCATAGAGATATACTTGTGTTGTCAAACTGGATGATACCTAGCACGCTAATGGAAGCACTGAAGCTGGTCAGGAAGGAGGATAGGCAAGCAGCCTAGGTTGATCTAGGAACACGTCTGCATGCATTTTTGATTGTTGTTTGGAAAAAGAATTTTTTTTGTGAGAATTTGTTTGGAAAAAGATAATATTAACATGCGTGCACTCTTAATATAAGCATTTGTATCTTTTTGCTGCAAAATGAATGATATCCACAAGGTAACCATGTTACTAGGAACTCCTGGATTCCTTTAGAGGAACTTTAGGCCATGGTCCTACTATTGATGAATGATGATTGCTAAAAAATGACTCGTCAAAAAATATAGCGATGTTTGATATCCAAGTCAATGTGACACAGCTTGTTAAACACCTTACTTATTCACCATTTAGGCCTTTAGTTCATCGAAGGGAACCTTGGAGGCAGGCTAGGGTTGAAATCCTAGAAGAGACAAAAAAAACTAATGATTTCTTTCTATTTTCCTAAGCCTCACGGCTAGTTATCCATGCCTGTGTTGGCGGGAGATGATAGGTACACGGTGATAGTCGAGGTGCGTGCAAGATGGTCTGAACACCATCATTATACAAAATTAAAATTACATTGAAGGAAGTCTTAAAAAAGAAGGCGTAAGAATTTAGTCCAAGGAGTATATCTTTGACAAAGTGCAAAGAAATATTCTTTAGGGAAAATTAAGGTGACTGACCATTCGGTCATCTTACTAACTCCTTTTAGCCTAACTATCAATTCCTTACCTAATTTAGCACAAATGGCTATTAAATTAGTAATTAGCCATGCACTATTTCTCTTTTAGAAAAGACATGCCCTCTTCTTTAAATAAGAAATTGGATTGTAACTTCTGATTGAAGAACCCAAAAACGGTAATTATGTTATTTATGTCTTCAACTTCCCCCCCTTCATATTTTTTTAACAAATGGGTTATGTGTTTTTATTTTCAACTTTGGATAATAGGTCTAAGTTGTGGGATAGTTGTCCATATTAATTTGTTCCCAACTTGAACATGCATTAACAGATTTGTAAAATGACAGTAATATAATTAAATAAATACTCTATATTGTCTTACTTCCGCTTTCCCCCTCACATATATTCATCCTTTATTCAAATTCCCCAGAATAGTGTGAATTTATTGTTTAAACATAGTTATACACTTCTTCTAGATGATTATACAAAACAAATACATCACTTATACATTGTATACGTAATGTATAATATTGATAAGGTATAAAGATGAATATGTAATGTAATATATATAACGTATAAAAATGCATAAACACTCTTATACTTCATGTGCTACAGCTTATTTGAAAAATAAAAAAAATGAAAAGGGTTGTACGTAGTTCGAGGAAGAAATTAAAAATTACATTGATAGAGTCATAGAGGTTTGATTTCATGAATATCAATGTATTGAACATACATTGGCTAATTTAGATGTAAAAAGTTATTGGGCTGTAATCATTGTAAACTGTTTGGGTTATACACATACGAGTAACCATCCCTATTCTTTATAGAGTCCTTACTCCTTTGACCAAATAATTTTGTTGAACCTATTCACTTTAGCAATGATAACTTGGTGGTCTATTCTAGGTTCTTCTAGATATTATTATCTTGCCTCGAATTGTATTTCTGTTGGGATGCCACTTGTAATTTTTTCCGATGACATATCTGTCTGGAGCCTATCCATTGGGCCAACAGCAGTCTTTAAAACTTGGGGATGATTGGCCCACCTATTTGCTCCCCACTTGAATGCTGAACTTAGTTCGTTTGGCGCAAGGCTCAACCTTGTGACCTAAGACACATGTCCTTCAACATTTAACAAATTGAGCTAACCCCTGAGGACAAATCCACTTGTAACTTATCTCGAGAGCCATTAAGGTTTCACCAATTAGAGTGATGTATAGCTGATGTTATATACAATCATTTCATTGCTGACTGTTGCATTTATAGCGTCATTCTGCTTTAGATAGGTAGCTAATTATCTTTGATTTGTGCAGGACCTTAGTGTCACATTGTCAACTCTTCTTCCTGTGGTTTGTAGAAGCAGTGACAAAAAAGAGCATTCAGATTTCTCAGTTGGGCTGAAGGTCTTGTTTATTGATTTATTTTTTCTTTTTTTCTTAAGAGTACATTTCATTGATTAACCAGTTGATGGTCATTTCTTGCTTGGAGCTGTTCAGGCCTAAGTTCTGTATTTGAGGCCTTAGGTTGTTTTTATTTTTTTACTACTTAGATTAACCCAAGCGAAACACACGGGTGTACAAGCTTTACTTAAATGAGTTAGATTCTAGGAATCCCATTTAATCTTCTATACAAAGAGATATTTTCTGTGCACTTCTATATTTGCTTCTTGCCATATTGTCCAAAAAATGGCGCATAGAAGGATCCTCTGTAACCTGAACGGATTGGCCTCCTGTTTCTTCCTCTCCAACTTCTAAGGAGATCACGCTACTTGTCGGCATCTTCCAGTTGGCACACATCAGATCAGATAGAACAATTTTGAAGAAAGCCACTGTAGATGTGCGACTTGTATGACCCCTTCTCCAAACTATGCTTGAAGCACCAACAAACATATATTTTCCTCTCGTCCTAAGATTTTTAGGAGTAGAATCGCACTACTAGCAGCTGCCCACTTAGAAAAAACAACTTTTGCTGTGCCATTATGCACAGATAGCTATGTGAGAGAAGCCTTTGAATTCTCTCTTCTATAGAACATGGTAGAAAGATTTTACATTTAAATATCTAGTGATACTCCTTCCACTCCCAGGTTGCGCGTGGCCTTAGTTTGTTCATCCACATGTCGGTATAGATAGTTTTGGTACTTACATGCCGTCCCTTTAAAGAAGATGTCTGCTTTTATTTGCTCTCAGTTTGGAAGGAAGAAGTTTTGTTGATATTAAAGTGGTAAGAACTGTTAAAAAAGAAGCAGCTCTCTGCGAGTCCTGGTAGACATCTAAAGTGAGTTATCTTGCAAGCAATGATAGATTTCTGGCAGTCCTGATAAGGATATTTAACTCTTTAGAAAATCGAGAGGCTAACAGCACTAATTATCATTCTTTAAATTAGTAGATTCTCTGAAGGTAGTATATGGTTGATTTTTCTTCTTCCATATGTTTTTGGTCATATTAACATTACCTTGGTTTTTTTAATCGTGCCCTGCTATCAACATCTGCTTCATCTTTCAAAATTGTTCTATGTATCTTCACATGTTATATGTGACTAATATATAGTTCTTTATTTTGTGTGAATGGCAGACTTATAATGAAGTTCAGCATTGTTTCCTAACAGTTGGTTTGGTGTACCCGGAGAATTTGTTTGTCTTCCTTCTTAATGTGGGTATTCTCTCCTTCATGCATTCCAATACAAGAACTTAATGATATTTTGCTCAGTGGATCACCTATCAAGGAGGCAATTAGAAGGGAACCAAAAGCTTGCAATAAGGAATTACCCAGCCTTTTTCCATTTTCCTCCATTTTATTTTTGAACTCCAGAATTCAACCCTCTTTTTTTTAAAAATGAAATGTCAAATTTAGCTGTGAGATTTGATTATTTACAAGGTAATTTTTTCACTAAATGGTGTGTATTTACTCTTTACTGCTGTCAGAAATGCAAGCTGAAAGAAGAACCACTGGCTGTTGGTGCACTTTCTGTATTAAAGCATTTATTACCCAGGTTTTTTTTCCACCTCAATTTGTTAATGTCATGTTTATCTTTTCTCTCCGCATGTGACTTTCCTCGACTACTTCTGTAGATTGTCCGAGGCTTGGCATAGTAAGAGGCCTTTACTAATTGAAGTTGTGAAGCTGTTATTGGATGAGCTTAATTTAGGGGTCTGTAAGGCCCTTGCAGAGGTATTTAAGAGTTGAAAGTTTTGCCTTGTAGTGACCAAGTTATGCAAACACTTACTTTACTTCTAGATTATATGTGATTGTGTTGCTTGCTTGCAGCTAATTGTGGTTATGGCTTCCCACTGTTACTTGGTTGGTTCTTCTGGAGAGTTGTTCATTGAATATCTTGTTCGCCATTCTGCAATGTTTGGTCTGCACAGAGATGATACTGAGAGATCCAGGGAATTGAGCTCGTCAACTGGTGGTTATTACCCTTTTGTGTACAAGAAAGTGGAGGTATGCCTCTTTTTCAATATTTCCACCAATTTCATCTCATATTCATGGTTGTGTTGAGTTGCTTGTCCTTTTCTTTGTGTGTGATAAAAAGAGGAGTGCTTCCTTTGGCTTTTGGGGTGGGAGAGGGAGAGGTGGTTCCCATCATTGTTTTTGTGGTTACATGAGGTGGTTCCTATTCCCCATCTATGGGGAACTTCAACTTGAGTTGACTCTTGCATATAACTAGTGTGTCAGAATTTCTATCAGAATGCCATTTTTATATGCCAAATGAGAAATTAGAAGAAGAAAATAATAGATATTGGGAATTAAGTTAATTGATCATTCCCTCAAGCTGAGCGATTAAATAGTTGTTACAGATAACGTAAATAAGGAAAGAAACTAATAAAATACTACACAATATCTCTTACTGTCTGATTGAAGGGATTAGAGAATATTCTCATATCTAGACTATTTAATCTATATTACATTTAAATATTCCCATATGTACACTATCCGAATAGACCATAATAGACATTCCCCCTCAAGTTGGAGGTATAAGTCATATGCTCCTTGTTTGCCACAAATATAGTCAATTCTGGATCCTTGGAGTGATTTTGACTATCCACCAATTGATATTTTCAACTCCTCCCATCTTCAATTCTTGGAGTAGTTGTCTCAACCATACTAGCTCACACGTAGCTAGTGCCATAGCTTGATATTCTGCCTCTGCGCTTGATCTAGCTATGACAACTTGCTTTTTACTTTTCCAAGATATTAGATTGCCTCCAATTAGAACACAATAACCTAAAGTGGACGGCCTGTCAAAAAGAGATCCTGCTCAATCTGCATCAGAATATCCAACAATGTTGGTGTATCCCTTTATCTTCATCCAATAAACCTTCTCCTGGAGAGCTTTTGATATATCACAAGATGTGAATCACTACATTCTAGTGACTATCAGAAGGTGATTGCAAAAACTGGCTTACTCCACTAACAACAAATGAGATGTCTGGTCGTGTGATCATAAGATAGTTTTCTAAAACTCCTAAGGCATATTTCCTTTGAGTAATAGCAATACCATGACTGGACTGTGCCACTTCAATGCCTAGAAAGTATTTCAGCTTGCCCAAATCCTTAGTCTGAAAGCAACTTGAGAGGTGTTGTTTGAGTTGAGTAATACCTTCATGATCATCTCCATTATGAGTCATTTTTTGTTTCATAGGAAGTACTGGGGAAAGAGAGAGATGAGACTCGATAGTTTTTTGATATGGTTGATTTAGCAACCAGTTGACCGATCCCTCCGTTTCCTTTTTTTTTACTTTCAGTTTCTGTTACTGTAATAGAAGAACATTCAGAGAGAGAGTGCTAAAAAATCAGTGGCTTTGATACCATGATAAATTAGAAGAAGAAGTAAAAGAAGAAGAGATATTAGGAATTGAATTAATTAATCATTCCCTCAAGTTGAGGGGATTAAAAAGCTATTACAGATAACATAAATAAGGAAAGAAAATAATATAAATAAAGGAAAGAACCTAATAAAATACTACACAATCTCCTAACTGTGGGAATATTCTCATATCTAGACTATTTAATCATACCATATTTAAATATTCTCATGTCTACACTATCCAAATATTCCATAATTAGCACTAAACTATATGATGCTTGAATTATATCAGATGAAGATGGATGCTGTTACGCTGTCAGAATTGAGGGCAATCTGTGAAAAGGGTCTTCTTCTAATAACTGTTACTGTCCCTGAGATGGAGGTATGAGAGTACTTCTCCCTTTAAGAAATTTCAGTTTAGTAATCTGTGTTTACCTCCCCCAACCTCTTTATGCATATTATTATTTGGAATAACTGAATTCAATTTGTGCGAATTGTAGCATGTTTTATGGCCGTTTTTGTTAAAGCTGATTATACCACGAGTTTACACTGGTGCAGTTGCCACGGTATGAGATATTTTGTCTCCTTTTGGCTTTCATTTTTTGACAAGGTTCACTATCTGTTCTTGCCTGTTGAAAACTTTGCTCTCTTTATGTCAAGCTTGCATGTTTTATCTCCTATTCAGTAATGGGGTTTCACATCTACTTCTTATACCATAACTCCTTCAAGTGCCTTCTTTGTAGGTCTGCAAATGCATATCAGAACTGTGCAGGCGTAGATCCTCTCAAAGTGGTGCATCGGTGTTGGAATGTAAAGCTCGTGCTGATATTCCTCATCCTGAGGTAATCAACTTTAGTTTCACTGAGCAGCAGAGAAATCATATACCTTGTTTAGAAATGTATACGACTACTTTACCTCATTTTTTGGTCTTTTAGGAGCTTTTTGCACGCCTGATTGTTCTTCTCCATAATCCTCTGGCTAGGGAACAGCTGGCAACCCAGATTCTAACTGTAAGTCCTTGTCCAGCATCTAAGACTATAATAATTGTTGAGATGTGTAATCATCTCATCTAAGCAGTTAGAGAGAGCAGACTTTTATTAACTTCAATTTTCTCTTTAACACGCCCTCCTCACAAATGGCTATTCTACGGTCTTTAGTATGGTTGATTGGATGCATTTATCAGGTCTCTTATGATGTATTCATGCCTAAAGTTCGAGTAAAAAAAGTAGCTTTCTTATTTTCATTCTAGAATAGAAGTTTAGCATAGTGACTTGGCCCATCGGCATGTAGCAACTTATACTTGGCCGGCCGGTGCTATGGATGAGATTAACACAATTTCGTACAGAATTTATGGAAAGGTCGTCGTTTGTCATGTCTGTCTGTATGTCTGATATGCCTGTCTATCAAAATTTAAATAGTTGATGGAAATCTGATTATGATGCCTTAGTGGAAAGCTAGTCCAATGAGCTTTCTTTCCTATGCATTTTCCAGAAGTTCAGGACGAAGCATGTTCCACATAACAGATTTATCTACACGTTGAATGTGCTTCATCTTGAACTTTTGGACCTATCCCCCCCCCCCCCCCCCCAAACACACACAAAACAATGTTCTGTCTTGTTGACATCAAGATGAAATTTCTATGTACCTGTGTTTTCTCATCTACTGGTTAGCTGCTGCTCTAAAAGAAGTTCTGGGTAGTTTTTGGAATGAATAGAGTAAGAGAGATGTGGAATGTGTTGGCTATTTTGGAAGGTAAAAACATTTACACTTAACATTGTGATTTAGATGCCAAACTAGGTAGTCTTAGGTACGATGAACTGCTTGAGGGAGTCAAAGTAGACTAATATTATCCTGGCTCTATGTTTTTATGATAACTCTACAGGTTCTTGAAGCATCCTACATGAGAGTTTTTTTTTTTATTATGAATTCTAGGTGGATCATAAATATCTTTTCCTCCTAGAAGTTCTTTTTCTCCCCCTCTTTATCTTCTGTCATCACATAGAAGGCATTCACTCAAACAATTTGAATTGTGGAAACATTATATAGTTATCATATATGTGTATATATATATAAAACATTATATAGTTTTAACCCTTGTGGAACGGCCGCTCCCTGGACCCTGCACATAGCGGGATATGCTCGGGAGCTTAGTACACTGGGCATCCCTTTAAATTTCTCCAGGAAATGCACATCATGTAGGGAAGGCAGGGGAGAAGACTTCTACAAGATTACAGTCTTCAGCATTTGGAGTAGTGCTGCGACTTCTTCATTACCTTCTCTAAATTGACCCCGTAATATGTCACTGATTCTTAGGCTATCTGGGTGTAGTCTTTTATTTTAACACCCAAGTTATACTGACTTCATTTTATTCCGACAGAGTGATGTTCCTCTCTTTTCTGCATTAGTTTATCAGAAAGGGTCCTCTATTTGTATATGGGTGTCAAATGATTCTGAAATCAAATAATTGTTTTATTTATCGTTTGCCACTTGTTTCGCTTTTGTTTTGCAGGTCTTGTGTTATCTGGCACCACTCTTTCCCAAGAACATCAACATGTTTTGGCAAGATGAGGTATAACATATATGTGAGAAATATAGCAAAATAATATTATTGAATTGTTGTGTATCTACATTATTACATGAGACCCTATTTATAGACCATAGAATACAATCCTTTACCAAATAGGATACTATTTAGTAGTCCTATTCCTATTCTAATAGGATTATATAAATCTATTCCTATTCTAATAGGATTATATAAACCTATTCCTATTTTAATAGTATTGTATAAACTATTCCTATTCTAATAGGATTGTATAAACCTATTCATATTCTAACACTCCCCCTCAAGCTAGTGCGTACAATTCATGCACCTAGCTTGTTACAAATGTAATTAACACGGGGACCGATGAGGGGCTTGGTGAGATATTTGCAGACTTCACAAAATTGACGGTCAATCTTAATGTGCTTGTGTTCTCATTAAATACTGGATTTGATGGATTTGATGCATAATGCGAGTAAATCTCAATGTGCTTAATCTTCGCATGAAATACTGAATTTGATTCATAATGTTGGTGTTGAACTTCCCAACCCAAGCTTGAGAAAAATTGTTCTAGACCATAGAGTGATCTGCACAATCGATGACACAACACAATCGACATACAAGGCTACTAAACTCCCCCTGAGCAACAAAGTGCTCAAATCTAATATAAAGTATATGGATCATGTTGGCATCAATAGATGAGTTAATATTAAATAAGAAAGTCACCAAAATAATTATTGGAACATGCTCATATGCCGTAGTATTAGATTTGATGGCTAAAAATGGTCACAATCTAAGAAATAAAATTATATAGGTAGGGTCGGAATGATGTCACGACCCAACTAGAAAATAGAAATTATATAGGATAGTTGACCCCATTGACAAAAAAAGAGAAATAATATGGGTAGGGTCGGAATGATGGCACGACCCTAATGAAAAAGAGAAATTATATAGGTAGGATTGGAATGATGACACAACCCTACGCAAATCAGATTTGAGGATTCACCGGAAAAGACGAATGGAACTATGCAAATCAAATCTAAGTTACTGAAAAGACATATGATGTTATGCAACTCAGATATGAGAAAATAGTTCGGGAAAAAAAAAATCCACGGTACTACACAAATTCAATATGAAAAGTAGTCCGGGAGATGCACGGTGCTACGCAAATCAGATATGCAAAAAAAGGTAGTCACCGGAAAGATGGGACGGTGCTACAAAATTAAATATAAAAAAATAGTCACCGGAATGATGGGACGGTGCTAGAAAATTAAATATGAAAAAGTAGTCACCGGAATGATGGGACGGTGCTACAAAATTAAATATAGGAAAATAGTCACTAGAAAGATACACGGTGACCCAACTTTTGCTAACATAATCATTGGCCGGACGGGCGACATATATGAGTAATAGCCGCCCGCCGACAGCGAAAGCTCTTTGATTGTTTACCAAGATCGTAGAGGCTCTGATACCATGTGAGAAATATAGCAAAATAATATTATTGAATTGTTGTGTATCTACATTATTACATGAGACCCTATTTATAGACCATAGAATACAATCCTTTACCAAATAGGATACTATTTAGTAGTGCTATTCCTATTCTAATAGGATTATATAAACCTATTCCTATTCTAATAGGATTATATAAACCTATTCCTATTTTAATAGTATTGTATAAACTATTCCTATTCTAATAGGATTGTATAAACCTATTCATATTTTAACAATATATGCAATATGTTAACGAGCTTATACATACTTGAGCAATTTCTTTTGGTAGTTTTATGCATTGAATTTATACTATACAAACAACCAGACAATTGAGGATTGATGTCAAAGGCCTAGTTATTTTACTAATTAGCTAAAATTGAATTATTTCTGTATCATTTCAATAACTGTCCTCTACATTATTGAGGTGCCTAGTAATTTTTCAAGCTTAATTATGGGTTATAGTATATGTTCGATGGTTTGATCGTATTCATATTGGAACTTCTAAAAGTAGTACTTTATAATTTGAACTTTCTGCTACCGCATTGTGACTAAGTTATCTCTTTTTTCTAGTCTGTCTACCCTCGTTTAGTATTTGCCCTTTGACTTATTCCTCTGTTATAATTAGCAAAGTTGAGGGCCTTTTACACACGTCCTTTCTTACATGCTTTCTCTGCCTTTGCTTATTCCACACTGTCGCTTCACTCTCTGTTCTGAGCCCCTATAACCCCATAATCCCCATACAACCCCCATAACTTCTTCATGGACATGAGAAGGAATAGTTGCGAATAAAACGCCCAGTGGAGGGGTAAGAGAACAGTACAGAGTCTGTTTAGGGAAAGGTGTAACATGGGTGCTTGAAAGGGGAAGATGTGGCAAGGAGCTACTAGAGGGTTAGGGCCTTGGCAAAGGGAAGGTAGAAAATGACGAAGAAAAACTATGTTTGGGAGATTAAAATGCAGATCTGAACTTTAGAATATGTAATATCAGGGCACTCGACATAGGATGAGAAATTGAGAATTTTGTTTATTCCAACTAAATATTGGATACTTTGCTTTTGTATGTTATATGGAAACAATTTTCTGTGTGTCTTAATGGGTTATCTTGTTTGCTAAGCTCTAGATTCCGAAGATGAAGGCCTACGTCAGTGATACAGAAGACTTAAAGCAGGATCCGTCATATCAAGAGTCTTGGGATGACATGATTATCAATGTAAGGATAGTAACTTCATCCCCTTGTTTGATACATTGATTGTTGATTGAATTATTATTCAAGAGTACGCAGATCATGAGTAGGGCATCTTTTGATCCTTATAAATATGATTTTGCTTTATATAAAAGATCACATTGCCGCTGAGAAACTTTTTGAATGAAGTACTAAGAGCAATGAATATTTTTCACTACTCAGACCAACAAACATTTCTCAATCTCTTAAAACATATCCCTTTTTGAAACATTGACTTCTCTTCTCCTGATACCATGAGAAATTCTTAATTCATCTCATCTATTAACCTATTTGGAGCCGCAAAATGGGTAGTTTCATTAATAATCAGTACTAAGACGGTGCATCTCATATGTCATCAAAAAAAAAAAAAAGGATGGTGCATCTCATGTCTTAACTTTTACTAACATGAAGTAAAGTTTCACCCTTAATATGTGTTGGACCTAAAGTCCTCTATTGACAGTTTATTGCAGAGTCTTTGGATGTAATTCAGGATGTTGACTGGGTTATATCACTTGGAAATGCATTTGAAAAGCATTATGAACTTTATAAACCTGATGACGAGCACTCTGCATTGCTTCATCGGTAATGTCAGCTTTCTTCAATTTGATAACTGCACATGGAACTGCAAATTCCTTAATACTATTCTCACTTAATTTGCTTATTTGTATGACTGGTTTTGTGCATATTTAATTATAGGAACTGTATGATTAATCATTTTTTCTTAATGTAAGTTGGTCAATTCAATATATAAAATGTCATAAAAGCTGAATTGCTATCTTTTGAGCTCTTCTATTTTGTTTCTTATCTTAAAAGTATAGTGATTAGATTTCCATTGGCTTATTTGTTTTTGACAAAATTCTAAACAATTCTAAATACCTCCCTACACCACACTTATTTCCAAGGAATAAACAATTTTATTGATGAGAAAAATTACCTGGGTAAAAAAAAGAATGCAACATTACCAGAGTAAAAAAGGGAAGTTTTTCCTTGAAACAATTTTAATATATTCTACTCGTTGAATATTTTGTTCAAACTAGGACGTGGTTGTCTTCGTGACAATTGCAGGCTCATCCAAACATTTTTTCTTCATATTTTGTGGGAGGGTTTTCGTATTTCCAACTCACCTCGAGAAGCTCCCTACTCTCTCGGTATATTTCTTATCCTATTAAGAAAAAAGGTCCCTTGTCGTCGCTCTATACTGAAAAGGACTTCTAGTTTTGAGGCCATGAAACTATCTGAGCCTCTTTGAGAAATATGTTCCTTTATTCAGCGCCGAGGAAGAAAAAAAAAAAGGAAACATCTCTATAAGAGAAATTGTCAGTTTTATGGTTGAGGTACCGCAGACTGCTCTTTTCACAGAACAGTCATTAAGATATGCAAGTTAAACTTCCTCTCTTCCCACTGTTAAGTTATTCTTACGCGCAATTGTCACAACAAGATTCCTGCCTCTGCAGTTGAATAGAATTAAGTGGTTTGACCGGTTGATGCTTAACCAGAATTTCCAACCTTTTGTAACACGGGAAAGATTTTCTTGAAAGCTCGTCATTTCTTGTCAGGTGTCTCGGAATTTTGCTGCAGAAGGTTCATACCAGAGCTTATGTTCGCGCTAAGATTGATCTGATGTATAAACAAGCCAATATTACGATTCCAACGAATAGACTTGGCTTAGCAAAAGCCATGGGCTTGGTAATTAGTTTGAAATTAAACTGTTGTTTTCCTTGTTTGCAAATTTTGTTAGAAATATGATTGTAAGACTTTGAGTCGTTGGAGTTATGTTGCTTACGATGTTCTGAATCAATGTTGCTTAGGTGGCTGCATCACACCTAGACACAGTTCTGGATAAGCTGAAAGATATCTTGGACAATGTTGGGCAAAGTATTTTCCAAAGGTGATGTCTGAACCTGGAACAAATTTAGTTCCCAGCATCCTCTTGTCATCTGAAGTTTCTTTTGACTAAGTTATTCTGATGAAGTAATTATTTTATTAATTCTGGTGGGGGAATTCCCTGTTAACAAGTTGTACTTTAGACTTGGTAACTAAATTCATCTACTTGAAGGATGGAATTTCGTAACCTTTGTCATTTGGAACTTTCCAACTGTGTGGGTATAATTTGTGAAATGGATCTAATTAGCAAAGTTATGATGATACAAATATCTTAATTGATAACTTCAACTAAAGCATTGTTGCATATGTTAATTATTCTTTAGTGATTCATTCTATGCTGTTATGCTTATTCATTGTTCTGTATATGCTTTTATCTCACCTGTGATAAAACAAAATTTCCCTCGCAAAAGTAGGATCACTAAACACTTGATTCCCCCTATTGCTGATCTACCTATTCTTAATAGAAACTAGTTCGTGATTTCTGACCAGATGCTTCGAGTCTCTGGTTCAAGATGTTACCTACTACAATAAGTCAATAACAATGAAATCTAAATAAATGAACTGACATGTCCATCTAATCAAAGTTGGAACATGTCCTGCTGTGTCATGCAATAGTCTTACAGAGTAACATCTACTCATTTAGCGTTAATTTGGTAGTAATAGATTGTAACAGTCACTTTGACAGGAAAGAGCTCGTGGCAACTGTGTACTACAATTCTTATTTTCTCGGTATCATATCTTAAGTATGAGAAGATTTTGCTGTTGCAGATTTCTATCATTTTTCTCGGATAAAGCTAAAATGGAAGAATCTGATGATATCCATGCTGCTTTGGCGCTAATGTATGGATATGCTGCAAAATATGCTCCCTCAACTGTTATTGAAGCCAGAATAGATGCACTAGTGGTAAGCAATATGTTGTTAGAGTCCTTTATTTCCATCCTTTATCAGAATATGAATTTTCTTTTAGGTTCTATGTATTACAAAGCCTTATTCTTGTCATAATTGTTTGAACTATATGGCTGCTGTATTACTTACAGGGGGTCAATATGCTGTCACGACTTCTTCATGTACGCCACCCTACAGCGAAGCAGGCTGTCATCACAGCAATTGATTTATTAGGTTTGTATGGATATTAATTTACTCCGCTAATGGAATAAGTTTCCACATCAGCAGCTTTTGAATTTCTCTTATATACTAGCTTGCATGCAATGCATATGGTTGAAAAATTAGAACAACGAATAAATGCTGGATAATCTTGGCCAAAAGTTCAATAATATTGGGTATGATATTAAAATTAATTTGTGTTGGGAATGTTGAGAAATAAAATATTGGAACTATGTTTTGAGTTCTGTTATTATAGATTTCATTTTCTCTATCTTCTATTAAATTTTTAATTTCTCGGAAAAAGTTGTAAAATATATGTGATACCAATTAGTTAGGCATATACATCACAGTACATTTACTTTAGCTCTTATGCTTCTAGGAAGTATTTTAGCCCTGTCTAAGAGTTTTTGCCAATAAAAACCTTTTCTCGTATTTATTTTTCTCTATAATGCTAGCTTGAGATGAATTTAAATGGAGAAACTTGGACTTGTTTGAAACCGAGGCATTGTTGTTGTGGAGAGTCTGTTACATCTATATCATCTGAGAACTTTCCTTCTTTTGTCGGAAAGTTTGTGAAATCTTATTCAAGAAGGTCAAATGATGGTGTAGTGGCATTTTCCCCTCCTCTCCATGATTCCTTGGCATTTCACATTGCTTTGCAAATTTTGTCAGTTTGCCTATCACGTGTTTTCAAAATTTGTTCAACAGGGCAATAATATCTCACTCCCAGCTAGTTTGGTATTAAACTGTAGTTAATGTTGCTGCTATTATCATCGTGGCTACAATCATTTTCACATACAATATGATGCAAGTAAAAAGTGAGTGTACTGTTGATTAAACTAAAGGGTTTTATGTGTGTATCATTGTGCTTTAGGTCAGGCAGTTATAAATGCAGCTGAAAGTGGTATATCATTCCCACTGAAAAGAAGAGACCAGTTACTTGACTATATATTAACGTTAATGGGCACAGATGAGGAAGATGGATTTTCTGAATCCAACATTGAGCATCTGCGCACTCAGGTTCGTGTATCGCCAATGATTTCTCCTGCTCAATTCCATTTCACTCATCTTCATCAGAATTACACCACTTTTATGTTCTTAAATACTCTATTTTCCTCTTGTTTTTTGGACTGCAGTCGCTTGCTTTAAGTGCCTGCACTACTCTGGTTTCCGTAGAGCCAAAATTGACTACTGAAACAAGAAACCTTGTTATGAAGGTGATAGTGTTGGCCTTCTTCATCAGTGAGATGGTCTTGATTTGTCTGTCTTCTTAACACCTTATCCTCACTTGGCAGGCCACTATTGGATTTTTCGGTTTGCCGAATGAGCCTGATGATGTTATTGACCCCCTTATTGGCAACCTGATTACTCTTTTATGTACAATACTTATTACAAGGTATTTCACTCTCTGGTTAACTCGCATCTATTGTTATATTTTGACTTAAGATATATTCTTAATGTGTAGCGCAACTGTATTACTTTTGAAGACGATATCTCTACTGTAATTCAAGCCAATCAGACTCATTTATGTTGCATATGCAATTAACAGAACTAGCTTTAGTGCAATTACCCCCAGAAATTACGCTTACGAAATATTACAAAAGCTATAAAAATGACTTTGAAGTCTAATTTAGCCAGTGCATTAACAAATAAAAAAGTTACGGGGTT
Organism: Solanum lycopersicoides; assembly: GCA_022817965.1. NCBI lineage: Eukaryota > Viridiplantae > Streptophyta > Magnoliopsida > Solanales > Solanaceae > Solanum > Solanum lycopersicoides. Next base: position 2,143,431 of record CM040626.1, read on the forward strand.
ATTTCTAGAGCACAAAAAAGTGAACCTTGCACATTGTACGTAAATCTGTTTTGTTGTCTCTGCGGGAAGCGAGAAATAAACCCAAAACACAAAAAATTGAACCGTGAACATTGTACGTATATCTGTTTTTTGTTGTCTCTGCTGAAGACAAAAACATTCTGTGGGTACGTACACACACATATGCTCGATAGTATACTTGGCAACAGTACCTTATGAGCCTAATTCCATTTGATTAGGCACAATGTACTTAATCATAATAAATGTATGCATAAATTGCAGTCTAGTAAACCATAGGCCATGTATTATGATTTCTTTCTTTTCTTAAGTGGTGTTTCTGCTGCTTTGTCATAATTAGTGGAGAGGATGGAAGAAGTCGAGCAGAGCAATTATTGCAAATATTGAGAAAGGTGGATCAGTATGTTTCCTCTTCATTGGACTACCAGAGGAAAAGAGGGTGTCTTGCAGCTCATGAGCTACTTTTCAAGTTTCGGATGATCTGCATTAGTGGATACTGTGCACTAGGCTGTCGAGGAACTTGCACTCACAGAGAGAAAACCGACCGTGCTATGCATCACACCTTATCTAATTTACCTTGTAAGTGCCTTTTCTTTTGCATAGATTTTATTCTAGGTTTTTTGTACTTACTTGATACTTTTTCCTTGATACCAGCTGCATTTGCTTTACCAAGCCGCGATGCTTTGCGCTTGGGAGGTCGTACAATGATGTATCTTCCGCGATGTGTAGATACAAATTCCGAAGTTCGGAAAGTTTCTGTTCAGGCAAGCTTCAATACATTCTGACGAATTTAAGCTGGCTTATGTGATTGGCATGCAGAATTTCTCCCCTTCTTTTCTTCATTGCTTTGCATCTAATAAATTTTGATGGTTCTCCTGGCAGATCCTTCATCTGTATTTCAGTATATCTCTATCGCTTCCAAGGCCTGTAAACTCTAGTTTCAGCAATGACATTGAGTTATCCTATAGTGCTTTGTCTTCCCTTGAAGATGTTATATCTATCCTACGAAGTGTGAGTTTTCCTGAATGCTTCCTTTTTCCCCTTTCCTTTCTTTGGAAATCTTTGCTTGCTGAAAGCATTGTAAAAGGACATTCTCAAAAATAGAAAGAATAGTAAAAGGAAAGATCATTGTGATACCTTAGTATTAAACGAGGACGAGCTGTAATACCTTAGTATATCTACTTCTCTTTGCATCTTCAGTGTCTAAACCTTTGTGCATCTGAACATGAGTTAATATTTTCAGGATGCTTCAATTGACCCATCAGAGGTGTTTAACAGGGTTGTTTCATCCGTTTGCATCTTGCTGACAAAGGATGAGGTATTATTTAGCTTCTTATAAAATGCTGGCCAGTTACGCGTTCTCCACATCCTCAGGTTATTCCACTATGTACAGCTTGCTGCAGCTCTGCATGGTTGCTCAGGTGCTATATGTGACAAGGTCAAGCAATCTGCTGAAGGTGCTATCCAAGCAGTTAACGAGTTTGTTATGAAGAGAGGTAATGAGCTGAATGAGACAGATATTGCAAGGTATTCTCCGCCGAAACAATCTCAAACTAACGTTGATAAGAAAGTGGCTATTCAGCTTTTCTTCCATTTATTGATAAGGTTTCTGTTCAACTTTGTTTTACATTTTTATGCTAACAGAACAACACAATCATTACTCTCAGCCGTAATTCATGTGAACGAGAAGTATTTACGTCAGGAAGCTCTTGGTGCTGTATCTTTGCTGCAATTTCTTTCAGTGAAGCAGAATATATTTATTTTCACACATTATGGCTAGATTAACATTGTTTTCCTGTTCTCTTATCAATCACCGCGCTATGTGGTTTGTAGTGTTATAGTGAGTTGGTCTTCATTGATCTTTTCTTTAACTGTGAGAAGATATGTTCCTTTGCGGAGAACACAAGCTCAAGAATTGTGTTTAATGAAGTTTTAGTTGCTGCAAGAAAGGACATAGCCAGAAAAGATATATCTAGACTACGGGGTGGGTGGCCAATACAGGATGCCTTCCATGTGAGTATCTTAATCTGTTGTCTGCTGGCATTTTTATCGTATTTCAGATCTGCCTTGGTGTGTTGAATAATTAACCAGCAATGCAAGATGGAAAATAGTTGAAGCATCAACAATCAAGAATGGAACTAATAGCAAATTGGAGGAATTATAAGTGAAGGGCATGAAAAAAAGGAGGAAATACTAAACAAATATAAGTAATGTAAAAATGATTATGGAAGACTAGTTACAAGATAACCGTGTATTGATGATTAAGAAAACTGCAATTCATTGAATCAGATACTGAGGCTGGTTTTTAAGTTGGTTCTCATGTATAAATGGAGGATCAATTTTCATCCTTTAGCATATACCTGTAACCAGTTTAGGATTGAGGCACTTGTTGATTGGTTGTAACGATTCACACAGGAGTTGGTAGAATTGACATTCAGGTAGTCCTTGAACTACTTCTTGTCATTGGCGAATAGGTGATCAGTTTTTGAAATTCAGTGTAAGAGCTGGGAAATAATCTGATTTTGAGAGATTTTAGAAAGTTCTAAAGATCTTTACATGGCTTGATGAAGTTAGTTCACTCAGTGAGCCTCCAAAATTGTACTAATTCTTCATCCAGAGAACATCCAAAAGAAAAGATACATTTAGATTCAGAATGTCATGTTTAATCTGGTGAGACACTACACAGAAGCACTTTATTGAACTGCGAATGTGAGATAAAATAAATATAACATCTTATGTTGCTATCTTATTTCATTTAGAAAAGCTTATGTTGTTGGACAGTTATTAAAAGATTTTAAGTTACTTTAGCCAAATGTATGTTCATCACCATTTTTAATGGTAGTTATCTGGTTAGATTAATATGGTAAGAGTATAATTTACATGGCTAGTCCTGAGGAATTCCGACCACTAAAGGTTGTGAACAAGGGTCAAAATTAATCCATATGTATTTATATGGCCCTTCTCTCTTTTATCTGGTTATAAATCTTAGTACCTAAAAGTCTAAGGTTGATAGAACATTTCAAGTGTTAACTTAGGTGGAATACTTTTGGAGGGAGCTCCACATTCTGGAACTCACTTCAGAATTATATTTTTGTACAGTGTTTTAAGATGCACTCTTCGTGGCTTATGTTGCTTCAAAATTCTTCTCTTCCTAGCTTATATATCATTGGGGAAATTTGAGTTCCTCAATTATGTAGTGTCAAACCTTTTGTTGGTGACACTAATGACAAGCCTAAAACCTAAATTTTTGCATCATGCTTTACATGAACTTTATTAAATGCTCCTTAAAAAGATCAACTTTATTATATGCTATAAAACCACTTATTTGTCGATGCTCAAGTTTCGTTTATCTGGGTTGATTGGCCATTGATTGCCAAATTTCTACTTGTCTTGAATAGGTGTTCTCACAGCATTCAGTACTTTCATACGTGTTTCTGGATCATGTTATGTCTGTCATCAATCAGATTCCTACACTTGGTGGGGATTCGGGTCATGATGAAAGTTCTACCCATGCAGTTGATACTACTTTAGAAGATAATATTGCAAGAGCAGCTATTGTTGCTCTGACTGCTTTTTTCAGGTATTGTTTCCATTTGCATTGTTTTTTTCCTTTTCTTTCTTTTTGAATTTGTCACCCTATCATTTTCCCAATTCATCAGGGGCGGTGGTAAAGTTGGTAAAAAAGCAGTTGAACAAAGTTATGCTTCCGTGCTTGCAACACTTACGCTTCAACTGGGAAGCTGTCATGGCTTAGCTAGTACTGGTGAACTAGACCCACTCCGGTAATGTGCCAGTGAACCCACTTTTTGTACCTGGTTATCAAAAGATTTTCAGGAGAATGTTATTTGATATAGCTATTTACAGTTACCTCACCTATTTTCTACCATCTCTAGTGCACTACTGGCTGCATTTCAAGCATTCTGTGAATGTGTTGGTGATCTGGAAATGGGGAAGGTGAGAATTTTTCAGACTAGCTTCCTGGAAATCTTCTTAAATAATTTACCTTTTTAAATATGGTTTTGATGATAATAATTTTCTTCTACGATCAGATTCTTGCACGAGATGGAGAGCAAAATGAAAATGAGAAGTGGATCAACCTTATAAGAGATCTGGCTGGCTGTATTTCCATAAAAAGACCAAAAGAGGTTGGATGATTCTGTACAAACACGCCTCTTGCTTCATTCTTCATTATTTGATACTTCTATCTTCTTGTCTCTATCTGCACGTACCTTTGTCAAGATTATGGACTTGAGTCGAACAACCAACTTTATTCCAAACTAACAGAACTTGCTGAAATGATACTTACAGAAAGAGACCTTACTAAATTGATAGAACACCCATATTTCAATATTTATCTACCCTTTATTTCCTATCTTTGTTCTCCTGTCCCATTCCTTTTTCACCCAAAATCTCAAGAAGATTGGAATAATTCTTTTTTCTGCCAAGTGTACGTGTAGATATTTAATTCCTTGATTAAATTTGTGTGAGAGTTAGCAAATTTCAATAGGAATATTTTCTCAGGTTCCATCCATTTGTTTGATATTGAGCAATGCGCTTGATCGATCTTTAAGATTTCAACGGGAATCAGCTGCTGCAGCTTTGTCAGAGTTCTTGCGCCACAGGTATTTGAAACTTCTGACCTTCTCTCTGTATTATTTAGTGATTTTTTGTTGATGGTCTCAAATCATATTCATGTCTGAAGCTTCCTAAGCTAGTGGATGCAACTTTTTGCAGTGATGGCTTTGGTCCCCTATTAGAACAGATGGTGCAAGCACTTTGCCGGCATGTATCGGATGATTCTCCTACTGTTAGGCGCCTCTGTCTAAGAGGGCTTGTCCAGGTATTCCTGTCATATAGTAATCTTTTCTTTTTCTTTTCTTCTAAGGAGGAGGAATGTTTACGCGAAGAATTTCCTAGTTTTTACTTTCCTGATTTTATCATTAGGAGTGCCTCTGTTTAGTTTGATTTCCTTGGTTAAATAATATCATGGCATCATTTCGTAATTACTCCTTTAGTTATAAAAAAATTCTTCCCTTTGTTTTCCCTTTCATTTGTGGCTAGGTGCATATTAATTTCTTCTCTGAAAGAATGAGAAATTAGTAAAGTTGTGAACGCCACCGTTATCGTTGCTCAAGTACTGTATATTTTCACTTCTCTTGGGTTGAGGTTCATTCTGCCTGCTGGTCTTGCAGATGCCATCTATCCATGTTCTCCAGTATACTACTCAAATCCTAGGGGTGATATTAGCTTTGCTCGATGACTCAGATGAGTCGGTTCAGTTAACCGCAGTATCATGTTTGCTGATGGTAAATTTTGCTCGGTCTTTGTAAGTATCTTATATTCTACCTTCACATGAATGTTTTGTGCTGACATTCTACGATGTAGGTTCTTGAGTCCTCATCCAGGGATGCAGTTGAACCTGTTCTCCTGAACCTTTCTGTACGGCTTCGGAATCTCCAAGTAAGTTGATCTGCTATACAAATGTAACTTTCTTCAACTTTAGATTTTCTGGTAATAGCTTCAAATTGGTTGAATTACTGTACTAGTCCAATTATATCACATTCTAAATTATTTATTCAGAGCTGACAACAGGGTGGCATTGTGTTAAAAGACTTTTGTATCAGGACAGTACTTAACTCTGTTTGGACATCCTAGGGTGATGTCTTTTGCCTTGACATAATATTTTGCATTATTTGTCTACCTTCAAAACATGTCTCTTGATACAAGTTGTACTTTAATTTTATATTATACACCTTAAGTGTATGTTCAAGTTGTTAAATATATGAGTGACACTTCTTATTGTAAATATGGCTCAGTACTGCCTATGTACTGCTTGAAGTAATGTACAAAGTTACCAGTTTCAGAAAAAAAAAATATGAGTGACACCCATATATTGTCCTGTGCTAGTGTTGCCACCTATGTTGCTCAAACTCTTCAAAAATGCCGACGAGTGTATGTCGTATCCTCCAAAAGTAGTACATTTGGAGGATCCGACATGGGTGCAGCAACATTATTTGAGCGTTCAAACGACATAGGTTGCCATAATTGTAGTCTGCGTTCTAAAAGAACTGAAGTAATTTAATGGTAGGTTTTATATTTTTTCTCTGAAAATTAGTGCATATTGATGTGTGATTTATCTCTTGGGAAAGAAGCACATGTTACATCATTATCTTCTAAACTGTGGATTATAGAAATATTAACAAGTGCATGTTGAGATGGCCATAGCGTATAACATTATTTTCTTGCCTCATAAAAGGAGTGCATGAATGAGAAGATACGAGCCAATGCTTATGCTGCATTTGGAGCACTGAGCACTTATGGAACTGGGCCTCAACGAGACTCTTTTCTTGAGCAGGTATCTTATCTCTCACTAAACCATCTGTCACCACCTAAATTTGATTTGGTTTCTTTTTCTCATTAGCACATCTGTAGTTTTAGATGTCCTTTAAAATTTCGTCAATTTTAATTGCATCATAAGGTTTCATACCAACATCACAATTCAAGAATGGTCTCAAACGAGGATGTTTTGGTTGTGTTGGCTTTCTCATTTCGGATGAGCGTATGTAAAGGACGTTTCATATTCAACTGTTTTTCCTTCATTAAATGATCAATATTTATTTGATTGACAATGTAGCTCACTTTTTTCGGATAGTCTGTATATTTACTGAATCATGAAATTCTGAAATGTGTTTATATTTTGTGGTGCATCTTCTTTTATTTTAAAACCTTCAATTTAATGCCTTCGGTTAGGATCTCTGAAAGAGGAGCATAATCTTAGACTAAACTTAGCTGTTAATAGGTCTGTTAATTACTTAATTTCCCCCGAGGCCTCTGTTGGCAGTGAATATTTTGTTTTACGGTCCCCAATTCTTGATCTGCTCTTTGTATATTTGAAGGAGCTCATACTTTTCTTCTACTTGTCATCATACTTACTTGCTTGGGTAAAACGAGCAGTAAATATACCCTTTCTATCCCACATCTTCGTGATCACATATGAATTTCGAATGAGATGTGATTTATTTTAGTCTCTAGTTCTGTTGTACGCGGAGTAAAGCTCTTCAATTCTCGCTTTTCAATTTTGTTAATCAATATCTATTCTATTTCTGTCTTGTATTGAACTTCATCAATAAATGATCTTCACTTTTTCTACTCGTCAGGCTCATGCTGCTTTCCCACGGATGGTTTTACATCTTCATGAGGATGATCTTAGTGTGAGACAAGCTTGCCGAGTAAGTTTAATCTGCCAGATTTTATTGCTTATGTTGTTCAGGATGGCTTAATGAATTAACTTTTCAACACGCCAGAACACTTTGAAATCCATTGCTCCCTTGATGGAAATTGATGGAATAACTGCTGTTTTCAACACTCATTGGTTTAGTTCGGACCATCGGTATGTACCCATTGGTTTTAATAGTCCTTAATGGTTATTCATGAGTAATGATAATAAGCTGCCTTCAATTTTTAGAGGCGACTATGAAGACTTTCTTCGAGAACTTGCAAGGCAACTTACTCAAAATCTTGCTGCCCGAGTAGATAGGTACATGGCATCAATAATACAGGTTCGTATTCTTTTTCCAATCTTGCATTTGGAGTGATTTTGAAGGTATAGATGTCTTTGTATTGAAATGCCATTAAGTTCAGTGCTATGATGAAATTGGTACGAGAAAAAAAGTTATGAATTTCCTACCATTCAAAAGTAAACGCAGTTCCCCTATGAAGCTGGTGGTTTCATAGAATCATATTCGTACTAAAATAGCTGTCAAATTTTGATGTTATAAATTTTTGAAGTGCTTGAATTTCCGTATCTTCAGAAAGTAGTAGTAGGCATACTTCCGCGACAGGCTTGTCCACAAGCAAATCAATGTTTGACAGGGGAACACACTGTATTGAGATTTCTAGCTTTGCTTGACTGGCCGTAAGATGCTCATATCAATGGGCGCTATCCCACCCTTCTTCCTTGATCTATGTGTTCATGCCTTCAAATTAAAGAAATGATGGTTTAGCGTTTTTTGCTTTTAGTTCCCAAATAACTATTTATGGTGACGAAACGCATTTTGTAGCCTCTTCTAAATGAAAAATCTGTTAGATGAAGTGCTCTCTATAGCTTCTTCTACACTCTGAAAACAACTTGGTAAAACTTTCTGGTGTACAGGCATTTGATGCTCCTTGGCCAGTTGTCCAGGCAAATGCGGTTTATTTATGCAGCAGCGTGCTTTCTCTCTCCGATGATAAACACACTTCATCCCATTACTACAATCAGGTATTTCCAGAACACCCCTTGCCTGTCTGATTTTAGTTAAAGGGGCAGCCCGGTACATAAAGCATCCCGCGTTAGCAGGGTCGGGAGAAGGGCCGCACCCCAAGTGGTGTGATGTGGATAGCCTAACCCCTAATGCAACCATTAGTGGATGTTTCCATGGCTCGAACCAATGACCTATAGGTCACACGAAAACAACTTTACCGTTGCTCCAAGTCTCCCTAAATGATCTTTTTATATTCTAAATCTTCTTATGATCCGCTCTCTTTTAGGTTTTCGGGATGCTTGTTGGCAAAATGAGTCGTTCAACAGATGCAATCGTTAGAGCAACTTGTTCTTCAGCTCTAGGCTTGTTGCTCAAATCATCAAACGCAAGTTCATGGGAAGACATTCGACTTGATCGAGCTGATTCATCGCATAGGGGCCATGAACCAGAATCTGCTAGAAGATCATGATTCACGATTAGTATAACCTAGACGCGATACTTTCAAGCGCTCTGATATTGATCTACATTGTACAGATTCAAATTATTCTGTGTTTATTTCTGTATGGATTCCATTCTTTTTGTGTATATTAGTGCTGTATAAAAGGTTTAGCTTCTTATTATATATCTTATGTAACATAGGGCCCATGTGTTTGTAAAGTGATTTTCTCTCATATCTTATGTTTTAAACATTTTATTTCTGTTTATATTGTAAAATTCAATTATATTATGATTCATAAGTAGAAGTAATATATCCTATTCTTTTTCTATTGGATGCTTAAGCACTAATAGATATTCGTGTGTTTCGCGCGTGTGTATATATATATATGCACGAACCATTTCATGAAGTATGTGCATGGATAGTTCAATTTCTCGATTGTTTGCTCCGTCTAACCCTACTTATACATAACGAATACAAATTGCTCCTAGCTTTCGAGCAATTTTACGTTCTTTTTTAGTACCGAATGCTCGTATCTCGATAAATTATATTCTATAAAAAATTGAGAAAATCTTCATATTTGTAATGAAATATGACATCTTATGTATTGCTCAAAAAGGGACACAATACATAAGATCAGATCCATAGAATTGAATTCACCAGAAGAACAAGATTTGTTTAGCGATCGAAATTGTCCGTCTTTCTTCCACTATTAATTGTCATAATTTTCATTAGAGTCGAACTATAAAAATTTTGATTAACATTTTACGAAATATTTTTTCATTATATTGATATAGTTTCTAGTTAGTGAACAAACACACGAAAAATGCTTATGATCTTGAATTCATAGACACCAAAAAGCTCAAAAAATGCAACTAGTACTGGTCCTTAGACTGTGAGGCTCGACTTGACCAAGTTTGGCGGTCAACGGAGTCAATCGACTAACTTTTGAAAAATCATTGAACTAATACACACGTAAAATATTTAAAATCTTAAATTCTTATTTCGTGATACTGGAAAAAGCGACCATATTAATGAAAATGCAATGAGTAGTGGTCACCATGCCTATGAAGCCCGTTCGAGTATGGAGAGTCATATTAACCTTTATTAGGGAGCGAACCCTAGATATGAAGAGTCGCCTTTGTAAATAGCGTTTAATCTCTTATAATGAAACTTGTCAACATTAATTCAAATTAGTCAAGGCTCAGACCAAGTTTTTTTTCTTCAAAAAAAAAACAATTAATTAGTTGACCACCTTCTAAAAGGTTGGATAGAGTACGTTGCAACGTGTAATCATCAGTATATATAAGTTAAATCTAAAAATAAAATAAAATGTTAAAATTATATCTAAATAGGATCAAAATTGTAATACAACCGCTTCTTTTATTACACAATAAAAGACTCAAATAGGCTAAAACACGCAACAGAAAAGAGATAACAACTTAAAAAATACAAAATACAAAAGAGACACATAAATAAGAAAAAGATCAAACATAATCCCATCACTTATTGTTCTCTTTATTATTATTGCACAATTTGTGCAGTTGTAAAATTTGATCCATCGTCCATCGTCCTTATTATTGAACCCTGTATCACAAAATCGAAATAATTCATATCATTAAAGGTAAAATATAAAGTTTAAAGTCAAATTAAATAAACTAATAAAGATATATAGTGTGATATAAAAATGGAACACAAGAACATTGACATAATCTGTCGTTCAAGGGAAGTTTATATATCAACAATCAACCATTCTTTATAATAATAGGGGAAAATGACAAATATACCCCTACTATCGTAAAAGGTATGCAGATAATCACCGTCATATTTTTGGGATATTGGTGCCCCTGCCGTCTAAAAAATACAGCATATACATACACATGTCATAATCTTATCCACAAATTCGATATTTATTAAATATCGAATCGACGGATAAGATTGCACCACACATGTCCCAGCCTTGTTTAGTCTAAATGACATATATGCTCTAGTTTTTGGACGACATGGGCACTAATGTCCCAAAAGTATGCATGACGGAGGGTATCAACATACCATTTACGATAGTTTAAGAGCATCAGCATACCATTTACGTTCAAAGAAAGAAGTACTTACGTGGCGCAATCCAATTGAGCGCTGATAAGGTATGGAATATCGACCTTACACGTGGCCGGTAGAGAAGTGGCCTTGATCCAATCAATTCCAGCAATAATACTAGCTTCCGCTTTTAGGCAATTACATGTTGTTTGTCGATCGATAGTGGTGGTGGCTAATAAATTTAAAATCTTAACTTCGTTACAACAGTCTCCTAACGGCCCTAAATTTGTAAGGTAGGGAACGCAAACGGCTATGTGGAGACTGACATCTAAACATGTTATAAGGGCTTGTGCATGGGGTGCGACTAGCACCATCATGCACAAAATCGCGATGCATGCAATTTTTGCCATTTTTTTTTTAAGCTAGGAGATATATGAAAATGAAATTATAATTCTTTTTGTGAGTGTGAAAAATGATTTGATACCTTAGGGTTTATATAGTAAGAGGATTAAGTACAAGTTGGTGTTAGGGTTGATTATTTAATTATGTGTTTATTTAAGTATTGATTTATATTTTTTAAGTTTAACATTTACGTGCATGAAACTTTGTCCAAGAACCATGCACGTTAGAGTTTTGGGAAATATGAAAATCGAAAATCCAGATAAAGTTAAATACTCGTATATGAGTTTAAGTTTGATACAGTAACAATATATGTATAAGCATTCTATACTTAAATTTTTTAATATATACATAAATGATAAATCGAGAAATTAACGTGATACCCTATGATAAAAGGGTAATATTATCCCAATTGTGCGTAGGTTTTGAAAATCTAGATTATAATAATGTTGTGGAATTGGATATATAGTGTTTTGATAAAAGTTTTGTATATTAAAGTCTGATAATGTAATTTCTCCTTATTCCATATTAGTTGGTCGCTTTTCATTTTGTACTGTGCCTAAGAAATCATAAATAATAAATTAATTTTATCAATTCACCCATCAAAAAACTTGTGAATTTTATAAACAAATGTGAATACCTTCAAATAGAACTAATTACACATGGGTAAAATAGAAAAAAATAATTAATATTTCTTAATTTAGTAAGATGAACAACTAATATGAGATAATTATTTTTAATATAATGATCAATTAATATGTAACAGACGGGATATATATAACTAAGAGTTGGCAATACTAGATTCTATGCACACTCTTTTCAATACCAACCTAAAGAAATGATGAAATAATTATTTTAAAAAGACTCATAACTTAGTATTATCAAAAAGCCTTTTTGAGATCTACTCTTTTAATAAATTAATTCCATCAAATTGGAGTAAGAATTATTGCCAATATCAATGTGAAAGAGAAAGGAGAAACTATATATTATAATTAGAAAACAACTTTGGTATATTTCTTTTTAATTAATTCGTTTTTAGTTATAATATTTTTTTTAGAGTTAAAACGATAAAAAATATTTAAGCTATATTTTTCATCATATTAATATGCAAAAAATTACAATTTATAGTAATTTTAACATATTTTTTGAATGTTCAAATTTTTAGTTTAAATTATCGAATTAAATATATAATCTAATTTAAATTTAAAAATTAATTAAATGAATTTGTAAAAAAAAGAGTATAATATAACAACTAAAAAAGAACGGAAGGAAAGATTCTAAAATTGCTTTGGTTATGACATGCCCGTAATTCGTACATTGTGAAATACCAAAAAGATCAAATTAATGAGTTTAAATCGTATATACAAATATTAAAATATTTTTCTTTACATTTTAATATTAGATTTTTCAAACTTATTATAATAAGTTATTGAGGGTGTTTGTGATGTAAAGAAAAGAATAAAAAAGAAAGACATATAAAATTAGTGATTTAAAACGAATCATAGATATTTCTATAATTATCAATGAATTTATTTGGACTACAATAAAATTTTAAAATTAAATTGTTATTAAATATACAAAATATTATTCTTTTTTAAATTGACAAAAATAGATTGTCACGTAGCTTTGATATTGAAAAATATGGTATAAGAGGGAATAATAAATGAAAATTTATAGTAATATAAACGTTTTTTTTTTGTTATAATTAATAATAAAGTTTCTTTGGACGGTGGCCAAATGCACCTTGGTCTAAGAGAAATACATATAGTAAATAGTTTTAAGAAATATAAACATATTAGTTTTTCATTTTCTTTCTTAAAAATTCTTGCTTTGGATTCACATTTTTGAAAAATAATAATTTTCTTATACGTCGTTACTACGTTAACTTTTTGAATTGGACGATAATAATAATATATTTAATATAATTTTATATATGGACTTTGAGGAGAGTGATTAATCATGTGTATGTAACTTTATTCTGATTTTATGATTTATTAAGATAGAAAAATTATTTTTAATAAACATTCGACTTTAAGTAAAACATAATCAATAAATTAAGTTTCAAAAAAACATATAATAATAATGAATAAGACACACTAATAACAAAAAGAGAAGAAAGCAATATTAATGATAATGTATAGTATGGTGTTAAAGCAAAGAAAATAATATGTAATACTAAAATTAAAGAATAGAATGGTAGAATTAAAGTAATAATAGTAATATTGATTATTTTTTTAAAAAAAATCAGATAACACTTGAATATTTACTAATTTCTATTTTAATTTCCGATATTTATATTTCCCTATATAAAATCATATTTGGAATAAAATATTAATTACCGTATCCTATTTAACTTGTGATAACATAGACAAATAGTTGTCTTGACTGTCATAAGAATTTCAACTTAGGAAAGAAAAAAAATATTTTTGTAATTTATATTATAATCTAAAATAAGTTACTTTCTTAGGATATTTCATAGAAAAATTATATAGTAAGATAAATATGTGAGATTTCATAGAAAAATTTTGTAGTATTTTCTCTTTCGTTTCTTTCTCTTCCCTCTTTTTCTTGCCTTTCTCCTATTTCTCTACATTATCGCTCGTCTCGTTCTTTTTCTCTTGATATAAATAAAAATAATAACAATTAAAGATAAATAATATAAATGTTAACAATTCATGATATACATATGAGTGATAATTGTTTACTATACAAATCTCTTTTAGTGATAAAAAATATAAATACACATGGTAACAAATGAATAAAAATATACGAGTAATATAAAAATGGAATAATTATATATAATAGCAAATTAATAACCTAAAATAAATGGAGTAGCTAGGGTTTGATTTAATTGTGCTCCATAGCAAACGTTTGCAAAAATTTGCCAGTCACCTCTCTCCCAAAAATCTCGCTCGCTACTCTCCCATTCTCGCTCCTATCTCTCGCTCGCTTCCTCACTTTTTATACAAATACAAGTGTATAAAAATTGTTTCTATTTGTATAAAGCAGAGAAAATTGTATAAATACATATATTTTTGTTCCCCTCTCTCCCCTCTTTCAGATCTCGCTCGCCACTCTCCCAAATCTCGCTCGCCATCCTCGCCTTTCTCACTTATACAAACAGAAGCGAAATGTATAAATTGCGTTTCTGTTTGTATAAAGCGTGAGAAAATTGTATATACACATGCAAGTACATATATTTGCGTCCTATACACTTATAATTATACAATAAAAATACTCCCCTGCCCAGTTTCTTTTGCCTTTCTCTCTTTCTCGTTTTATACAAATTCAAATTGTATCTAATTTCTCTCTTTCTCGTTTTATACACTTCGATTCAATTGTATATTCCCTGCCCAAGTCTCTTTTGTCTTTCTCTCTTTCTCATTTTATACAAATTCAAATTGTATATAATCATTCTATACACTTATAATCATACAATTCGTTGTATACACTTCATTTTTATACAATTCTCTGCCCAAGTGTCTTTCTCTTTCTCGTTTTATACACTTTATTTTTTACAATTCGCTTCAACTGTATATGTATAGCGAATTATACAGTTTCTATGTTTGCAATGGAGCGCAATTATGCAAACTTTGCTATAGCATACAAATATAAATTTTTTATTTGCTATATGTGAAAGTTGTCCTATAAAAATATAGATACAAATACGCAACAATATACGAATACAAATAGTCAAATATACACAAGCTAGGCCCAATTACGTAGATCCATATAAAAGGCCCATTGAGTTCTATTTGGATCAAGTTATTGGGCTTCAAAATGATGCTACGTTTACAAGTTATAGCACTTTTATTGGTCATGATGATTCTAATAAGAAGAAATGTGATAACCTAAAGTTTACAAATCAACATTAACCATTCGTATGGTTAATGTTACGCTCCGATTTTATCTCCCCTAGTATGGAAACAGGTAAAATCTACGTGCTATCTGTTTCATTTTATGTGAACGTATTCGATTGAACATAATGTTTTTTTATTAGTGAACCTTAAATACATTATTTATATGATTTTTTGTTTTACAGGTACCACGTCGACAATGTTGCAAAGTAATTAATGTTATTGGGAACGTGCTAAATATTAAAATTAAAAGTTGCAATCCCTGGCAACCAATAACGACGCCGTTTCACGACAAGTATGGAGACTCTGCCTATTTTCAAAGATTAGTTTGATGTATTAATTTTTCCCTATCAATTATTTCAATTTATTGTGTTTGTGAGTTGTTGGGGGAAAATAATAGTGTTTCATGTCAAAAATAAATATTATTTTAGTTCAAATCCCAAACTTTAAGGACTATTTTAGATATTTTCTCTTCACTTTTAAAAAAGACTTCCTAACAATAATTACTTTATATAATATAAATATATATATTTAAGTAATTTTATTGAAATAAAAAAAATCACTATAATCTATAATATTTTCCCCACCACATCTCTTTTAGTTTTGTGTTTTTCCTTTTGTCATTTGCAACTTGTTTTTTTTAAAGTATTTAATTTCTTTTGACTTACATTAGCACAAAACAAAATGATTAGGTAAGTGAAAGTTAAAAGTTGTTACTAGATTAGGTTAGAAAAAAGCTATGTTGCATGACCATTTTTTAGTGCCTTTTGAGGTCAATATTTAACTACTTTTGTTCTTTGTTTTAATCTCTTTTCCTAATTTAGCATAAAGTTGTTATGACCTAAAAATTTGTCTCATGCATTTTGTTCTCATATTAACTTTCATTAGGTTTATCACTCAATGATTAGATGTAGGTTCATTATAAAACTGAGTATAATATATTCTTAATCTTTTTCTAATCGTCATATATATTATCAAAAATATATTGTATTGAATTTTTTCATTTTCTTTAATGGATGATGCTCTAATACAACAATCTTGAATGATAATTACATATTTGATTATTCAGTCAAAAAATGTTAATAATCAATAAATTATTAATTCAATTGGCTATTTTTAAAAAAAATAATTGGATGGTTATTCAATAAATTTCTTTATAAATTTCACCTCTATACAAGGTAGAACTATAACTCTTATTTCCATCTACACTTTAAGTTTTTTTCAAATTAGCAATGGCTTCTAATTCCCTATCTAAACAACTTCATTTTCTATTGATACCTTTAATGTCTCAAAGCCATATAATACCATTAGTAGACTTTGCAAAATTACTAGCACTTCATGAAATCAAAGTCTCAATTATCACAACATATATCAATGCCAAAAGGTATAAATCAATAGTGACACATGCTATAAAATCCAATCTAAAAATTCAACTAATTTCTCTTAATTTTCCAAGCCAAGAAGTTGGATTACCTCAAGGATGTGAAAATTTTGACACACTCAAATCACTAGAGTTTTTTAAAAATTTCTTTTTGGCTAGTGAAATGATGCAAGAACCACTAGACACTACAACAAATACAACTTTTAGCGGCAATAAATAGACACATGAATAAAGAGTGCTAAAGCCTTTACCGGCATTAGTTAAGTGCCATTAGATCCAATGTCGCTAAAGCCTTTAGGGACATATGCAAAGAGTGTTAATTGTCACTAAGAGTATATATTTAGCGGCAATTGCTAATTAATTGCCGCTAAAGATCAATTTTGGTGTAGTGAGAGAAATTAATTCAAGAATTGGAACCAAAGCCAAGTTGTATAATTTCAACTAGTCCTCTTATTTGGACTCAACAAGTTGCTAATAAGTTCAAGATTCCAAGGTATATATTCCAAACTATTTCTTGTTTTACCCTCTATTGTTCTCACATGCTAAATGATACAAATATACATGATAATGATTCATACTTGATTCCTAATATTCCACACAAGATTGAGTTTACAAAAGGTTAAACATTGAATGGCAATATAACAAAGCAAAATCAAGTTATGCAAAGTATTATAGACCAAATTAAACAATCTCAAGACTTGGCTAGAGGTACTTTGATTAATACATTTGAGGAATTGGAGACTTAGTATGTTGATTCATACAAGAAAGTTGTGAACAATCTATTTTGTGTTTGTCCAATATCATTATGTAACAAAGAAATTGATGAAATGGTTGATAGAGGCAACAAGGCTTCAATTGATGAACATATTTGTTTGAATTGGCTTGATTCTATGAAGCCAAAATCAGTCATTTATGCTTGTTTTGGTAGCCTTTGTCAAATTTCATTAATGCAAATAAAGGAAATTGGATTAGGGTTAGAGTCATCAAATGTGCCTTTCATTTGGATAATTAGAGGGTTAAATTTACTTTAGAAGTTGAAAAATGGCTAAGAGATGAAAATTTTGAAGATAGGGTTAAAGGAAGAGGGATGATTATTCCAGGTTGGCCCCACAAGTCCTAATATTGTCTCATCCATCAGTCGGAGGATTTATGACACACTGTAGATGGAATTCAACTTTAGAAGGAATTTCATTTGGCGTACCGATGATTACTTTTCCTATGTTGCCTGAACAATTTTACAATGAGAATTTATCGTAAATATTTTGAAGATTGAGGTTCGAGTTGGAGTTGAAGTGAGTATTAACTCTTGGAATGAAGAGAAGAATGGAGTGTTAGTTAACAAGGATCAAGTCAAAAATGCAATAAATCAATTAATGAATAAAGGTTTAGAGAGTGAAGAAAGAAGAAAAATAGCTAAGGATTTGGCACATATTTCAAAAAAAGCAATACAAGAAGAAGGTTCTTTATATATGAATATCAAATTATTGATTGAAGATGTCATGGAGCAACTTAAGGATAAGAAGGGTGAACCAATAATAATGTGGCTAGAACAATATAATGTAAAGTTTGTATTTGGCTAGAATCAAAATAAAAAAGTGAAAAATTGAATCAATTATTTCAGCATAGTATTGGTTTAATATTTTAGAAAATATAAAATATCGAATCATTATATTTTAAAATAGATTTTTAGGTTCATTTGTGGATATATATAAGCCACATATTTAATAAAATGTAAAGAAAAAATTGTGGTTTCGATGATACAGACTTCTATTATTGAAATAAGACTGTTGTAATTAAAACTAATATATTATATTTTAAAAAAATTCGAACAATATAAATTAAAGCATAAATCAAATCTTATCCTTGATATTGCGACTAGACCATAAGAAAATATTACTCTCTGTCCCATATTTTAAGTCAATTTTTTTATTTATACTTGCATTAAGAAGTAAGATAATTTTATCAATATACTTTTATCTAATTAATTATAGATTTTCAAAGTTAGTCAAAATAAATATATTCTAAATTAATTATTAATCAATAAAAATATAATAGAAAAATATGATATTTTATGTATAAATTTTATAAAATGACACTAAAGAAACATTTTTTTTTCTATATAAAGTTATAATTTTAGTTCATATATACCATGTTTGTCATTAATGCTCCCAACCACAAATTACTACATTGGTCAATGTGGGCCCACTATTTAGTTTTAATTCGTTAATATCTAAAAAATATTATGTCCTTTTACAAAAAAAAAAAGGAAAAACTTATTTTAAAAAATTAGAGTATGCTATTGTGGAAATACATTGATAACTTTAATAATTTATTAAAATTTATGTGAATGATTGTGACTTGACTCTTTAAATCCTATTCAATTGATTGTTTCCTCTTTATTTTTGAGTACATACATGACATCTTCAATCAATAATTTGATATTCAAGTATGAAGAACCTTCTTCTTGTATAGACTTTTTTGAAATATGTGCCAAATCCTTTGCTATTTTTCTTCTTTCTTCACCCTCTAATCCTTCATCCATTAGTTGATTTATTGCTTTTTTCACTTGATCTTTGCTAACCAACACCCCACTCTTCTCTTCATTCCAAGAGCTAGTACTCACTTCAACACCAACTCGAACTCCAGTCTTCAAGATATTTACGATAAACTTCTCGTTATAGAATTGTTCGGCAAACATAGGAAAAGTAGTCATTGGCACGCCACGGGAGATTCCTTCTAGTGCTGAATTCCATCCACAGTGTGTTAGAAACCCTCCGACTGACGGATGAGACAATATTAGGACTTGTGGGGCCCAACCTCGAATAATCATCCCTCTTCCTTTAACCCTATCTTCAAAATTTTCATCTCTTAGCCATTTTTCCACTTCTAATGTAAAATTTAACCCTCTAATTATCCAAATGAAAGGTACATTTGATGACTCTAACCCTAATCCAATTTCCTTCATTTGCAATAATGAAATGTGACAAAGGCTACCAAAACAAGCATAAATGACTGATTTTGGCTTCATAGAATCAAGCCAATTCAAACAATTATCATGTTCATCATCAATTGAATTAGCCTTGTTTCCTCCATCAACCATTTCATCCATTCCTTTATTACATAATGATACTGGACCAACACAAAATACTTTGTTCACAACTTTCTTGTATGATTCAACATACCAAGGCTCCAACTCCTCAAAAGTATTAATCAAAGTACCTCTAGCCAAATCTTGAAACTTCTTCATTTTGTCAACAAGACTCTTCATATCTTGAGTAGATTGAGGCAATTGAGCTTTTGTAAACTCAATCTTGTGTGGTATATTAGGTATCAAGAATGTATCATCATCATCATCTAACACAAGGGTATCTTGTATATTTGTTTCATTTAACATATGAGAACAATAGAGGGTGAAACAAGAAATAGTTTGAAATATATACCTTGGAATCTTGAACTTATTAGCAAGTTGTTGAGTCCAAGTGAGTGGACTAGTAGAAATGATACAACTTGGCTTTGGTTCCATATCTTGAATCAATTTCACTAGTGGTTCTTGCATCATTTCACTAGCCAAAAGGAAATTTTTAAACATTTGTAGTGAATTGAGTGAGTCCATATTTTCACATCCTTGAGGCAATCCAAATTCTTGGCTTGGAAAATGAATAGGTATTAGTTGAATATTTAGATTGGATTTTAGGGCATGTGTGACTATAGATTTGTACTTTTGAGCATTGAGAGGTGTTGTGATAATAGATATTTTGACTTTATGAAGGGCTAGTAATTTTGCAAAGTTTATTATTGGTATAATATGACTTTGAGACATTAAAGGTATCAATAGAAAATGAAGGTCTTTAGATAAAGAAGAAGAAGAAGCCATTGTTTGAGAAAAAAAAAATTTTTGTTCAAATTGTGTTGAGGAAATTGTTAAATGGTGAAATTATAAATAAAGAAAATTGTATTTGAGATATGTGATGGTTAGATCACATTAAATGGATGTGACTAATTTTATGGCCAAAAATAGGGAAGTGAATTCAAACAAAGAAAATAACACTTTTAGTCCCTTAAATATTATTTGTTTACAACATCTTTTCCTTAAATATAGTGTTTTATAATTAGCATGATATGTCTATCCCTTGATTTTCTCCAATATAGTTTAGTCACTATTTTGATTGTTATTATTTATTTATTTTAATTTTAAAAGTGGTGATTTAATTGAAGCAACTCATCAAATGTTACTGGACTTGAAAGGCATCGACACGTTATCCTTCCACTGCATAGAGCGGGATTATTTTCATTGTTATCAAACTCTTAATTAACCTTATTCATTTCTTATTTTGGTTCTTCCTTTCATCATTTTATCTAGGAATTAAATATGTATACCTTGTTACGTAATAATTCACACGATAAATTTAACTTTAACTAATATTATTGAAATCAATTTATATACCAATTTCATATAAAATAATAATTTTTTGATAATTCATTGCATGTAATTTTTATACCAAATTCATTCAAAAGATTAACCGTGAATGTGTATATACTTGTTATATAACTAGACTTAAAAACGAATTCATGTTATATATGCAATTTATATATAAGTAGAATTCCAATGTATAACTAATGTTAATATATAAAAATACAAAACGCATATCATAATCAAATCAAAATATTTTGTGAATCTAATTTATATTCAATTAGTATATAAATAAAAAATTAAGTGAATCGCTACAAAAAAGATGTGAATTACATGAAATGGAGAAAATATTAATTAATTGATGTATAAAATTACGTAAATTAAAAAATAAATATATGAAATATAATATAGAATAGTTGCCCTTTTTGACCCTTGGTGGCTATGCTGAATTTTCAGTAATTGGTATGCAGGATCTCAAAATTGATTTTTTAGATGAATTTATATTTGGCTGATTCACGTAAATTTCTCTTTTCATATAATTATTTTTAAATTTTTTTGTTTTATATTTTAGAAAAAAGTACTTAAACACGTAATTTATTTTATGATATTCTCCAAAATTCGCTATTATAAATTCACAAAAAAAATTATTATCTCTTATTTTTGGATTCATCACTCTTACGCGATGTATCAAAATGTTGAGTGATGTATTCGAAATTATTAAATTTTGAGAATTTTGCAATTTGAAAAAAGTAAATACATGATGTAATTAATTCTTAACACTATAAAATTCGTATAAAATTACCTATATTTTAAAAATATCTAATATAATCTCGAGAATTTTAATCATTAGAATATTCTCTAACTTCTACCAAGTTTTAGATCGCGTTCTAATATTTTCTTAGAAAATTTAATTTACTCAAAATAATTTTGGGATCATGGTCCAAGAATTCATTGTTACAAAAAAATAAAAATAAAATGGTCATTAAGTAAATAGTTATTCCAAAAAAGGTTCATGGACCTTTTAAAAAAATAATTTTAAATCATATCCTAAAAAAGGATGTTTATGTAAATTTGAATTAAATATTGGCATTCCAATTCCCAAGGATTTCTTATCCTTTTGAGTCACATGGAGAATCAAATAATTGAGGTCCTTTTGAGTTTTGACCTTAATTATTTTTGTTATTTAATTGATAAATAATATCTAGAATTAGAACTAAATAAATTCGACCATTTAAATATCAATATAGAAACATTGAACTTTTCAAAAAAAATTATTATATATTTCTACGTGATTTTTGCATAGAAATATATATTTGTATGGAAAATGTTGGCTTTCGATTATACCCCTAGCAAACAATGTACATCCCGTTTCTTATTTAAATAAGAAACGATATTCTGATAAGTGTTTGAACATAAATTAATTGATATTTGAAAGAAAAAAAAATTGAAATTGAAATTAAATGAATGTGACTAATTCTATGGTAATAAATAAGGAAGGATATTAACACTTTTTGTCCCTTAAATATTATATATATATATATATATATATAAAAAATATCAGTCCTTGGGGTTTTGGTTAAGTACATTTAAAATTTAATTGATTAATACATGCATTTTTTATTCCTCCTATTGAAACTTTGTAAATTTAATAAATTATTTAAGTTTTAATGAATCATTGAATTGCTATGTTTTATATAACTTTTGTATTATTACTCCATATTCGAAAATAATATAGTTCTGGAAAAAAAACATTTCTAAATATCACATATTTCTTATAAATAGGGATCAAAAACACAATTTTTAATTAATTAAAAATTAATAGTCAAATATTATAAGAACCTAAATTATAATTTATCAAAAATCGTTAAAATAAGATAAGTATATATTCCATATTAATTCACACAATAAGAAGTTATCATTTTATATAAGTAATTATAAATATATAATCTAATTTTTTGGTTAATTTTAACTAACAGTATAGTCAGTTTAAATACCAATATTTTTTGACAACTCACAGCATATAATTTTTGTACCAAATTCATTTAAAATTTGACCACAAACTTGTATATATAGTTGTTAGGTAATTAAATTTAAACGAATTTATATTGTATATATGCAATTGGTAGAATTTCAATGTATAACTAATGTTGATATAAAAATAAAAACTGCATATCATATTCATATCAATATATTGCGATATAAACTTTTGTGTATACATATCATATGTAATTAAATTTCTTATAATTTACTCCGATCGAATATTACGTAATTGCTTATGTATTACGTAATAACAAAATAAATAACGAAATACAATATAAAATAGTTGCCCTTTTTGACCTTGGTAGCTATGCTGAATTTCAGTAATTCGTATTGCTGGATCTGCTGACCAAATTTGACTTTTCAATGATTTTATATTTGGTTGAGTCACCTAAATGTCTCATTTCGTATTATATTTTATGAAAAAATATCTTAACACACAATTTATTTCATTAAAATTTGCTAATATTTGAAAAAATATTAAAAAAAATCTTTCGTTTTCTATTCTCGGATACATCACTCTTATTTGATGTATCGAGATGCAATATATCAACGACGTATTCAAACAGGTGTGTCTTGTATCAACAAAGGAAATGTACCAAACATAATGTCCCGAAAATTGAGTTATATATATATATATATATATATATATATATATATATATATATATATATATATATATATATATACGCATTTTCAAGTTCAAACGAGTTCCAAAGAAGGTAAACGCAGATTTTGCCGATTTTCGTGTGCTATAGTCCATGAAATTTTAGTGATCTTATATTCCTGAAACGAAATAGCCGAAATTTTTCATGGATGCCCGTTAAGGCCTTAAAAATGGATCAAATTCGTCTCGCAGGGAAAACAGACACATTTTAAAGTTTAAACAAGCCCAAAAGCAGGTAAACGCAGATTTTGTCGATTTTTCGTGTACTATATTGTATGGAACTTTTGTGACCTTATAATCCTGAACCGAAATAGCCAAAAAATTTTATGGATGTCCGTTAAGGCCTTAAAAATGGACCAAATTCGTCCCGCAGGAAAAACAAACACATTGAAAGTTTAAACAAGCCCAAAAGCAGGTAAACGCAGATTTTATCGATTTTTCGTGTGCTATAGTGTATGAAACTTTCGTGACCCAAAATTTCTGAAACGAAATGGCCTAAATTTTTCATGGACGTTCGTTAAGACCTTAGCAATGGACCCAGTTTGTCCCGCAGGGAAAAATAGACTCATTTTCAAGTTCAAAGAAGCCCCAAATCAGGTAAACGCAGATTTTGTCAATTTTTGTGTGTTATAGTCCATGGAATTTTTGTGACCCAAAATGAAATGACTGAAAATTTTTGTGGACGTCTGTTAAGTCCTTAGCAATGGAACAGTTCGTTGCATAGGGAAAATAAGCGCATTTACAAATTCAAACGAGCCTAAAAGCAAGTAAACGTAGATTTTGCGTCTATGTAATTTTGTGACCAAGAATTTCCTAAACGAAATGGCCAAAAATTTTCAGGGACATCCGTTAAGACCTTAACAATTGACCAGTTTGTCTTGCGGGGAAAATGAGCGCATTTTCATGTTCAAACGAGCCCCAAAAAAGGTAAACGTAGATTTTTTTCGATTGTCCTTTGTTATAGTCTATGAAATTTTTGTGACCCGAAATGAAATGGACAAAAAATTTCATGGACGTCCGTTAAACCTTAGAAATGGACACAGTTCATCCCTTGAGAAAAACGAACACATTTTCAAGTTCAAACGAGGCCCAAAGCAGGTAAACACAGATTTTGTCAATTTTCATGTGCTATAGTCCATGGAATTTTTGTGACCCAGAATTCGCTAACGAAATGGCCGAAATCATTCATGAACGTCCTTTAAGGCCTTAGCAATGAACCCAGTTCGTCCCAGGGGGAAACCAGGCGCATTTTAAAGTTGAAATGAGCCCCAAAGCAGGTAAATGTAGATTTTACCGATTTTCGTGTGCTATTGTTCATGGAATTTTTGTGACTCAAAATTCCCTAAATGAGATGGCCGAAATTTTCCGTGGACGTCCATATAGACCAGTTTATCCGCAAGGAAAACTGATGCATTTTCAAGTTCAAACAAGCTCCAAAGTTGGTAAACACGGATTTCATCGATTTTCGTGTACTATAGTCCATGTAATTTTTGTGACCTAGAATTCTCGAAACGAAATGACCAAAATTTTTCATTGACATATTTTAAGACCTTAGCAATGAATCCATTTCGAATTCACTAGAGTTTAATTTTCGTGGACATCCATTAAGACCTTTCAATTTTGATTTAAATTACAATTCGAATTCACTAGTGTGTAAGATACAATCAACAATATTGAATGAGTGTTCATCTCATGAAATGGTAAAGAGTGTTTCCTGCTTAATTTAGTAGCCACTCTTGTCCATCTATAAATAAAACATCCTGTAGAGCCCAGAATTTAGGTTGATCTAAGTAAATTGTCTTTCTTACATTTCAAAATATTCATAAGCTAACTCCGACTATAACTATAGGTTTGAGCTGTGAAATCAACCTTTAGTTTGTAGATCCTACATGACTGTGGGATGCTTCGTAAAGCATTTTTTTAGCTGAATACTTCAAAGGTAGGGTTTGGACTTAGATAGGTGGAATTAAGTATACATGTATATATATGACATAACAAAAAAAGAGCACATTGTTCAACCAAATGATGATTTCTAGATCAAATATTGTTGCACAAAAGCTAATGAGTTTCTGCAAATCAATCTAGCATAAACGGACAATACCTTGATAGTTGAATCAAGGATGTTATGCAATCTATATGTACATAGTAAATGAAAGAAAACAACATATCACTAAAAAATAAGAATTAGCGACGAACAATTTATGTCACTAAATAGGAAAATATTGAATAAATGTGTAAGAAAAGAGGTAATGGCAACACTAATTTGATAGAGACAATGGTGGAAATTCATTCAGATATCAAAACTCTTTTTGGGCTAAATTTATAATCTGACATATAAACATGCAACCAGCTATAACTTTTGAGTTATACGAACCTTCTTTACAAAAAATTGGTAATCTAAGTTTCATAGTTTGTAAAGTTTAATTCATCACCGTCTTTGATAAAATACGACTCAAATATACATATGTGATCAGAAATGGCTCTACAAAATGGGGGGAAATCATCTTTGGCTACCTACTACTCATCTGGTTCATCACTTTCAGTTTCAGTGTCAGATTCAGTTTCAGCTTCAGCTTCAGTTACATCATGTCGAATGATTCGACATTTAGGGACCATTTTTTCCAGCATACATGTTCCTTTGAAGGTAATCAATTGCCAACAGGTTTTTTTGTAGCTGACTAGCTGCAATGTAAAATAGTTGCTTACAAGATGAAATAACAAAGGGCAATCGTTTTGTATTTGAAGAAGAGATGCAGATATACCAGATCTGGTGGTATCTCTTTGAATCCAAATTTCTCGGTCCATATTGACATTGCTTCAACAGCAGAAGGAAGTATAAATCTTCTAACATTCAAAAATGCAAGCAACTTCTCTATGCAGGAGAGGAGCAACTGAAAGTAACCCTATAAACATTCAAAGCATACAATTCTCAACTTTTGTACATTTTAAGAACGATAGCAGAAGAAATATCACTCATAAGATGTATTTCACGATTTCTAATACGCAAGAACAATGAGTTCCCATAAAAGCATCATCAGAATTCACAATCATCTGGCCAACGTGAAAATGTTAAATGCATTATGCTGCCAATCAATGTTTCCGCCATGGCAAAATATGAATTAGGATTAGAGTGGATGTTAAGGGACATCAAGTTTAGATCTAAAATGAATCTTAGTATTTAAAGCAGCAAAAACTGAGAGAAAGTCATCTGATAGAAAACAAATGGGGTCATTTTCCTGAACAGTTATACACAGCTTTACCTGGCCCTGGCTACCAATACGTGTTGCCACAAGAGGAAGCTCTGCCATATCCTGACCAAAAATACGGAGGATCCCTGCTGATACTACTATTGAACTGCATGATAACCAAATAGCCTCGTAAGTAATGGAAAATGTGTTATAAAATGAGAAGTTTCAAATGAAACAAATTGCAACACAGTTCTTACTTGACTGTCAATATAGCACAGTACATGCCCCCAAAGTCTTGGCCTCTAATATTCCTTCTGCAAGGAGAAGAACAAATATCATAGATAACAATGCAATGGCAAAATAAATGAAAAATCCAGTTAGCTCAGCATAATAACAAAGAAAGTTACCCATAGACCATAGATGGAATGAAATCACGTCCAGTTGCCGAATCAACAATAGGATCAAAGCAATCCTGAAAAGTCATGATGATCGTTCTAACTTTTCCACTAATTTTTCATTGGAAAAATAAAAGATACAATCTAGAAATAGTTTTAGAACCCTTCAAGTAAACAGAGAAAATCCAAAACGAACTATTCCCTAAACATTGCAGAATAAGAAAATCACAAACATCTATTGGAGCATACAAGAAAAGAATATGATGAAATAACATCAAGAGAACATTAAATCAACTCGGACTACAAAAGGAAACGACAGGTAAAATTCCACAAAAGAAAGCTACCCTGAAAAATAGACATGACAAGTCTGTTTCGCATGATTAGAAAATTGTTTGAAGCACCGATTTTCATTTCTTAAAATTAAGCTTAATTAGGCAACATCAAAATTACAACACCAAAGTTCAAAAAACTGATGCACGAGCATAAAACTGACTACTCAATAACAAACCCATCCCATCTAGATAAGTGACTAAACCGTCTTAAGCAACATCACACAGGCAATGTGGTTATCATATCCTAAGTCTGCTCACCGTAAGTTTGGACAAAAATAAATTCAGGGCTAATGCTTACATGGAAGATTGAAACAGCTTCTGCTAATAGCACTCTGGTTTCACGAGAAGTAATTTTTCCACTGATAAGTCTCCATCTCACATCTAGATCACCAACAAAATCCATATGTTTTTCCTTTAGCTTCATCCTTACTGCACCCAGGCAAGATTCTGACAGTCTCTCTTCTCCTGAGTGCAGTGAATTTTGCAGTGCAGAATATATCCTCTTGCAATCCGCACAGCAGAACCATTTTCCTTTAGGCAACTCCTGTTGCAAGTTGCATTAAATTTTAACTTGAGAATCCATAAGTAAATAATTTTAAAAAGGAAAAGAAAGAGAAAAAAGGGAATTAAACAAAATAAAGGAGCACGAATCCTGGACAACTTCCATAAAATAATCTTAAAAATGCAAATGGACTAACCTTTAAATCTGCTATCTTGCGTTTCTTCAAGCAGCCAACATGATATTCCTTCTCACACTGGATATGAAAGGTAGGAAAGCATTTTAATCATAGAACTTGGTCGAATAAGGGTTTTATAGAAAATGTAGAGGAATACCTGGTCACAGAGGATAACCGTGCGTGGACCAAATCCAGACTTGCTAAAATCATAACACCTGTATACAAAAAGTATACACTCATCATACTACAAAAACTAAGACATTAGGCTTTGAACAACTTCACAAAGCAGAACAACTACCTGCATAAAGCACATGCTATAACTTCTGCCTCTTCTGGGTTCTTTACAGTACGCATGCAACGCTTACTTATTTGCTCTATGGGGTCAATACCAGAAATCCTCCCAGCAGCAATGGCATTAGCATTGTGCTCCACAAACTTCTCCCTCTGAAACTTGTTTTCACAATACTTACAGTACCATTTACCACGGGGAACAGCCGACAATGATGCACACTCTGCATAGACAATTGAAAACACACATTAATGCCACTTAAATGGAATTTTGAAATCTTAACAACAAAGCAACCAGAATTTCTAAGTGGTGAAAGAAAGAAAAAAGAAACAAAACAGAGGCAAGTCCGAAATTTTCTCAAAACTAATCAATAAGCTATGTGCTGCTCACCTAAATGGAGACACAGCTTATTTGTCATTATAGGCAAATATATAGGATAAGAAAACAGCTATAGGTGCCTCAATTTTTTTCTTTCTTTTATTTTTATAGATGAACAGACAGTTGTGTACCAAGCCTTGATGGGCAGAATTACAATGTGCTTTGTGTGAGGAGGGGAGCAGCTACCCGGACACCACCGACATTAAAAAAAAAATTGTAACAGATACTTCTGATAATAGATTTTATTTATCTCCTTTGCTAAGGTAGTGGGGGGGGGGGGTTGTGGCCCCATTTGTCTAACTCGGTGCTCTAATGCCAAACCATAAATTTGTGAGCAGATGTCATGAACTGACCCGACACACCCAACACCACAACTAGAGATGATAATGTCGTTTCTTTATCTCCTTTGCCTATCTTACTCACACCTTTCCAGTTCCTCTCCCCATCCTCCTTTGTGGGTGGGGTGGGGTGGGGGTGGGGGGGATAGTGGCGGAGGAAGGGGGTTGTGTCCCAATGTCTAACTTGGTGCTCTAATGCCAGACTACAAATTTGTGAGCAATTGTCATAAACTGGCCCTACACACCTCCTCCATCCCCCACCCCCCTCCAAACCATTAAAAAAAAGAGAGAAGAATAGCTAAGTAACGCATGGGGTGATGACATAGAATTTGATGGTCTTAATCATCATACAGGAAAAAAAACATATGCACAAAAGAAAGTGTTGGGTGGATATATTAAGGAAGGCCCTACAACTCTAACCTTTATGGAAGGCCCTTGGACATCCATCACAAAGCACCAGTATTCCACCATCTGCGCATATGATGCACAGATCATCACTGTCTTTGACAGAAGGCTTACGACCTCTCAATAGGGACATAGCAAATTCATGTAGAGACACTCCATTTGAAGTGTAAATGTATCCATAGCTGCAGAGACACGAGACAATGTTAAACATCTAAATGGGAATGTGTCAGAAGAACTAGGTAAGTAACAGCTAAAGAGGATAAAGATCCCTCGAAAGACAGCTAAACAGAAGAATGATACTGACGGTTTTTTGCGCGACGCCCAACCTGCATGAGCTTCAAATTGTGATGGACTAACCTAACCATGACAGAAAGCAATCATTATGTCTTACGTTACAGTTACGAAACCTTACACAAAGAACCAAGGTTTCCATTTTTTGGAAGAATTATGCAAGCTACAAGAATTGTACCTCAGAGTTGCAGCAAGAACAAACTATACCAGATCCCTGCTTATAACCGACAAGCAATTTCTGCCATTTATAAATGAGCAAATAACAAATATGTCACAACAAACCATATTTAGCATCTAGTACTTGTAATATGTCTCAACTACTAAGGAAAAGGGTAGAAAAGGGAATGCTCGGTACCTTTCCACGAGAATAATAAGCAACTTCAGTCCCATCGGGCAGTCCACCTTCCTCAAAAACCAACCAATGCATTTTCTGATCCCTAAATGCAATGAAACTGACTTTAAGAAATGTGCTGACAGATGAAATCCAGAATAAGCAAATGTCAGACGAATGGTACCAACTTCTTTGTAATTTTCCATTGGGTCCTAGGGTGTACTGAAACACCAAGAGAACCAATTGTTGAGGAATTTGAAGCTGCAATGGATTTTGACAATCTGAATTAAAGAATACAGGCACCATACAAGTGAGAGGTAATATTTCATATAAAGAAAATTAGTGGCAATTGACTAGCCAAATATTCACCAACTTTTTTGAGATCTTGCTCTGCATTTTATCTCTGAAAGAACTGCACATCGGGGCAGCTTCATTTGTGTGTGGAGAAAGAACTGGATTGGATATCCTTGATGGTTCCAAATAAAAGTATGTAAGAGAAAGATAGCAAAGTTTAGCATTTTTACCCAGAAAATTTGATGTTGCAGACAAAGCAAAAGTGAAAATATCAAACAGAGAAATATTGAGTATCATAACATACTTGTTTGGCGTCTTCAACTGATCCTTCCTTCCTGAGATTGTATGTGCTGAAGAAATTCTAAGGGACTTTTTCCTTGAACATATTTCCACAGGCCTTAAAGCAATAATAGAACATCATTATTACATGTTTCTTAAACCATTTAGTCATGTTGAAAAAGTTCATTGCGTACAAATTCAAGCAGAATTAGTCAATCGGAAAAGATACCAACTTTTTCTTTTTTCTTCCTCTACGCCTTTTTAGAGAAGTATCTGACGCACTTGAAGCTTCAGAGGAATTTATGTTCAGTAAAGGCTCAGATATCCTAATTTTGCAAAAACAAGATCAGCAATGTCATAACAACAAAAGCAGAGACTACTGAGAGCTTCTGAGTATGCAAACACATCTATACAAACAAAAAAGAAATATAAAGTGACGCATGACCATTCCTTAAAGGAAATCAACTAATGCTTACATGGAAAAACCATAAGTTCAACTCTCAAAAAGATATCAATAATAAGGAAATGTGAATGGTGACAGAGAGTCCTTTGGTTGATGCAATTAAAAGTATTAAATCCATGACACTTGTCCAAGAGAATGATAAATAGTTTTAAGTTCATGACAACCACCAATTTGATTCCATTTATCAGAAGCATTATTGCACAAAATCCTAAAAGCCACAACTGAGAGCAGTCATGCCAAATAGTATTTATAGACCAAGCTCTTCCTATACAGTTTAGCCTATTTCTTGGACACGGGTTTGAGGTTTACGGATTCCTAAGACGTCTTTAAGTTAATATACAATTATAACTAAGTTCACTGTTAGGGAAGGCAATGGGGCAGGGGTTGAGCTTAACCCACCCCGCATAAGTTTTTTTAGTCGTTTTATTTGCTTAACTATTTAAATATTTGTAAATTGACCATACACTAATCCGTACTTACACACATAGACAAAAGAACGTCAATCTTCTCTTAAGCCAAGGTTAACAAGATCTGTCACTGTCTTCATCTACTGTTAATTGCTAAAAACAACTAAGCCACACAGGCTTATGCACACATGTAGACGTTAAGATTGACAAAATTAGACATTTACCATTTAGTTAACCTCTTTCAGTTAATGTTACTACTGATAAACAATACATCCCATATTTAATATTTACAGAAAACAAAGCATGCAAGCTGGAAGGATTAAATCACTAATTTAGTTGACAAAAGACTTGTTCATATATCGCCCCGCCCCGCCCCGCCCTGCACCCACATAGCCTTAAACCCGCCCCGCCCGCATAGCTTAAAACTCATCCCGCACCCGCCCCATTGCCATCCCTATTCGCCGTCAAATATACATAGATATTTATTTAATTTCTTGATACATATACAGGGTCTGGGCCAAAGCTATTTAGTTTTAGGCCACAAGATTCGAAAGTTGCTTTACACGCTTCATGCCAGTCAAACTAAGAGACTTAAGACGCATAAAATATATCTGATGGAGTGTTAAGAAGATTAGAGTCCAGCGAAGCACCCAAAAGTATAAATATAATCATACATACCCAGCTTCAACTTTTATTGACTGAGATGGAGTGGCTTCTGATCTTAAAGAGATTATGCAAGAATCACAAATTTGGTCAATTTTTCCAACTGAAGTTGCAGCAAAAGACCCTGGCCATCATGAAAAATCAAGAAAAAGATCATTTATTGTACTTGGGCGAAAATGTGTTTTTTTTTATAAAGATCACATAAGAAAACTCACCATTGCAATTCTGACATATGATATTTTCCTTCACAGGAATCGGGCCAATGAAGCTTCGAATTGTTGCTTCCAAGTTCTTCAAAGAACCTTTCCTACATTCTTTGACCACATCAAGGAGACTCTTTCCATTTTCCAGGCAGATATATTGTGATGCACGTCTGTAAGTTTTACATGCATGGATCTCAAATTTTCCAGGAGGAACAACCTAAAAGAACCAGATTTGGTATAAAACTTCAAGTCATACAGCCAGTTAATGGAATGTCAAGTACCAAACAACTAGCAGCGTCAACAAAGAGTAAAAAAGAGAAACATAAATAACATATACTCACCCTGGTACCCTTGCACAGATCACAAGAACATAGAATTCCAATATCTTTGACTGTTCCTCTCAGTGGAATTCCCTAAATTAAGACAACTTTAGCCTTCAGAATAAAACAAAAATACTCAATTTCATGACCATATTTAGATTTCGGTCCAACTACATGAGGAACAATTGATCAGAAAAGCTAGATAAGCTTTTTGACAAGAGAAACGGCATAGCAAGCTAAATGATGTAGCTACGTGCAATAATAAATCCAGGAAGCATGCCCATAGTCGATGCTTCTTTACTGTTTTCAACTCGCTTGACTCTCAGTCATGTTCAAGCTATAAATCTATAAACAGAGCATGCTCAATATACATAGTTTTCTAAATTCATATCGCATATTATGAACTGGCTCAATGGTCCTCCCATAACTACCCAGCAAGAAAACAGGCCGACCACTGGGCAACACCAAAAATTTCTTTCTACACACAAATAGAGTGTTTTCCGGCCTATTTATTTTACAACTGTCATAGGCGGATCCAGAATTTAAATTTACGGGTTCCTACCATAACTTAAATTAATACATAATATAAACGGGGTTCACAATTAAATATTTAGTAAATTTCTTAATATATATATATGGTCTGAATAAAAGCTACTCGGTCAGTGAACTCGCAAGTTGTAATGTGGATCCGCCATTAATAACAGGAGTATGGGCTCGCTTACACGTACTCACTCGACTAATTCCATGGGGTACCTGCTACCTTCCACCAGTCCAGGGACCAGGTAACTCTACCTAGGCTTGGACAAAAATAGGATGAAATAACTGAAGTGTTATTTCCTCGGCTGTGAATTGGCGGGTTTCCAGTCCTTTCTTCCGCCAATAAAGAATATGTATCTACTATTAAACCTCTGTCAAAATTATATGTAACCAGTCTGATCTATCGAACCTA
This sequence comes from Solanum lycopersicoides, assembly GCA_022817965.1. NCBI lineage: Eukaryota > Viridiplantae > Streptophyta > Magnoliopsida > Solanales > Solanaceae > Solanum > Solanum lycopersicoides. The sequence goes on from CM040626.1 coordinate 2,177,113, forward strand.
AATCATATCATTCTAAACAGAAGTATAGCATAGTTATTTACGTAATAATGTAAAATGGTATTTTCATGCAAGAGTTAATGTGAAAGAAAAAAAAAATCATTACCCTCTTGCCACCATTGTAGAACACCGGATAGCCCTCGAGTAAACCAGTCCCAAAAAGCTCCTTAACGGTAGTAGGCCTTCCTATAATCGAAATCTTCTTCGATATTTCCATCTCTGATTCTTCTGCAGGAGATGCACCATTACATGTGATCAATTTCCCGTCCAAAACTTCCAAATTCTCATTCGACATATCAAGACGCTCCACATTCAGCTTCAAAACCGACCTTGTAAGCCTCCTCCCAGCAACAGTAGCACAATTCACTGTCAACGTTGACTCCTCTTTGACTTCAACCTCCACCATTTCCTTCACACTCTCCACATTGCCAGAAATGCCCTTTGTATCATCCTTAATCACACCTGAATTACACTTGGAATCAGTCGATTCACCGCCATCAACATTAGCCGCTCTCTTCAATCTCTTGTTCCTCCTATACACAACAACTCCATTCCTATCACGATCCTTAACCGAAGCAACTTCGCTGAACCTAACGCCATGAACCGAACCGTTCGATTCCTGTTCAATGCAACACGGATCACCAGTACCGGTACCAATTCCGGCTCCGGCTTTGACAACCGGAGACTCATCCATCGGCGCCGTCATCGGAAAACAAGAGAAAGTGAGCTATGGATCTGAGGAAAAGGGAGAATTTGAGTGAAACTGAAACCCTTCAGAGGAATTTGTGAGAAGAAGACGGAGCATTGGGTGGGGTGTTATTAGGGGGGTGGGGTAAAGGAGGCAGAGAGCGTGAAAAATGTGAAAATTCATATTTAAGAATCTGAAAAAATATATATAGGGGCAAAAAAAAAAAAGCTGAAGAAAATAGTTTATCAAATTATTATTATTATTATTATTATTATTGGCCGGTTATTACGCTTACTCACGCATCCGTCACTGGAAACATCATTTCTCGTGTTTCTCGTCTAACTTGCATGTGTTAAGCATGCCATCAGCGTTCATCCTGAGTCAGGATCGAACTCTTCATGAGATTCATAGTTGCATTACTTATAGCTTCCTTGTACGTAGACAAAGCGGATTTTAAATTATCTTTTATTTTAAGGCATAACTTATATTAATGCGCTTCATATTCGTCAGGAGTTCCACCTCACGTCTATCCCATGAGCCTCTTATTATTTTTAGTATGACTTCATTATTTTATTATGTCTTTTGAAAAGAGTCTTCGTAAAATAAGCTGGAGTGAAGCTAGTAAGAGTGGAAAATAAGATTATTTATATATGATTAAAATTATTTTTATGTACATCTTATAAATGTTGAACTCTAATCAATTTATTCGTATGTTTACTTCTTTATATTTTAAACTCTGTTAATAAAAAATTTGAGGTTAATATTATTAAATAGAGATAAAGTAATGTCACACTAAATTGGCTATGGTATTTTAATTGTTGTTAATACCAATTATATCTTAATTTAATAAATTTATAATTATTTTTAAAAATATATTTTTAATAATGTTAACTACTAATATAAGAAATTATTTAAATTATTATTAAACGCCCACAATGTTGTACCGTGAACTGACTGTCCAATTGCAGAAATATTCTATTTTTAGGAAAAAATTGTAAAAGCACTTTCATCATTTGTGTACTTGAGAAAAATGAAAATTATGGTCTTGGTTAAATTTTGACTAAAAAAAATAATGTTTGTGTATAATATCAAAAAAAAACTTATAATATGGTGTGGTAATGTTTATTTTAAGTCAAGTTTATATGAATTTCTTTGAATAATATTATATCCATGTTGATTTTTATTCACTCACTCAATATTAATCTTTTTCTCTAATTAAATTTCATATGATTCATCAATCATCATCACCTAAAGAGCTTACAAAATGTGACTCTTTTCCTTATGATATATTTGAAGTTTTGTCACTTATTATTTTAAATTATGCGTATATATAGTCTTTTAAAAAATTGTCATTTTAAAAAATGTTAAGAGTCTCGTCTAATATTTGTTATAATTTATAAATTTTATATTGAAATTACTTAATTTTAGAAGATTTTCAGTTTACGCGAAAGTAATCTTATATACTCGCTCCTCTTTCTTTTCGTATAATTTTTTGGGCTGGTTTTTACATAGAAGAGAATTTTAAGCCCATTTGATATTTTCTATAATTATAAGAGCAACTTTCACATATAGCAAACATAAAATTCATATTTGTGTGCTATAGCAAAGTTTGCATAATTGCACTCCATAGCAAACATATAAATGTATAATTCGCTATACATATACAATTGAAGCGAATTGTATAAACGAGAAAGAGAAAGAGACTTGGGCAGAGAATTGTATAAAATAAAGTGTATACAACGAATTGTATAATTATAAGTGTGTAGAACGATTATATACAATTTGAATTTGTATAAAATGAGAAAGAGAGAAAGGCAAAAAAGACTTGGGCAGGGAATATACAATTGAATCGAATTGTATAAAACGAGAAAGAGAGAAATTATATACAATTTGAATTTGTATAAAACGAGAAAGAGAGAAAGGCAAAAGAAATTGGGCAGGAAAATATTTTTATTGTATAATTATAAGTGTATAGGACGAAAATATATGTATTTGCATGTGTATATACAATTTTCTCTCGCTTTATACAAACAGAAACGCAATTTATACATTTCATTTTTGTTTGTATAAGTGAGAGAGGCGAGGGTGCGAGCGAGATTAGGGAGAGTGGCAAGCGAGATTTGGGAGAGTGGAGAGAGGGGAACAAAAATATATGTATTTATACAATTTTCTCTCGCTTGATACATATAGAAACATATTTTATACACTTGTGTTTGTATAAAAGTGAGAGGAAGCGAGCGAGAGATGGAGCGAGAGAGGAGAGTGGCGAGCGAGAGTTTGAGGGAGAGAGGTGACTGGCAAACAGTTTGCTACGGGACACAATTAAATCAAAAGGTGGATATAGCAATTAATTTGATTTATTAGTTTGCCATTATATACAATTTTCTTAAATTTAAATATTTTTCATTTTAATTAAAAGTTATGAAGTTAGTATTAAAGAAGTAGACATGTTGAAATATTCTTTTTATAAAGAATATTTAAAATAATATTCATGCTTGAATGAATTTAAATACAATTTCAAAAGTGAAAAGTGAGCTAGAAAATAATCAAATGTGAAATACAACCTCAATTTTTTTTTTTTTATAAAAAAATATGGTCAAATTTTGATTTACTAATTTTTCACTTTCACTCAACTTTTTGGCATTTCTTATGGTTCATTTTATTGTTATTTGGTTATTAAGTGAGACAATTACTTTTCAAAGTAATGATTAATAAAGTAGGTATTTAGTTTAATGAAGTAATTAACATCAAATCAATTGTTCCAAAGGCATGAAGTAATAATTAATACTTTATTGCCTAAATAATGACCACATTGTATTATCTTATACATCAATAATTAGTATTATATTTATTATTGAAAAAAAATTGAATGTGCAAAGATGTTTTTTGGCACTAGCTTGAGTGACATCTCTTACAATGTATTTCAAAGATACTTTATCATCCAATGAAAAATAATGGAAGAAATTTATTTAATTTTTTTTTAAGTCTAAGTAGATATCATCTTTTTTCCTATCATGTATATTATATTGCCACTTGTACACTTGTGATTAAGGGAATAAACTTTAAAAGATCCTAATATAGAGATTAGTGAATTTGGAATTCTCTCTTACATCTTATGTTTGTGTATTAGAAAGGACTATATATTATAATAAAATAAAATAGGTCATTTCATTATGAACAATTATGACAGGATGATAAGTATTCATTAATCATTAATTTGCATTTGATAGAAAACATGTTTTTAACTTTAAAGTGGACATTCTTACGTGAATTTAGACTAATCAGACCTCAAATGGGTGAGATTTCTGACCGTGAATGTAAGATTAAATACTTTATAACATAATATCAGGATCTTAAACACGATAACCTTACATAGAGATTGTTAGGGACACATACCTGATGAGGAAGACATTATCACTGAGAAAAGCGGAAGCGTTAGTTGTAAATTGATTTCTACCTTCTTGCCCTAACTTTATGTTATCACAACCGTCAGCGATGGAATTATTGTAGAGAATATGTGATTAACCCTAATGGATGGAGGGAAGACCAATTTATACAGGTTACAATTTAATCTAGTACGTCCATCAAGTAACCAATGTACGGACGAGATCTATTCCTTATTAAATAATATTTATGGTATTACTTGAATTACAAGTAAACTTGAGCTATAATTAAAAAATAATTAATAATAAATAATAATAATTCTTACAGTGAATTCATACTAGTCAAGTCTTAAGCATGAGTATTGAACACCAAATGAAAAATCACACAACCACCAACCATTCATACATAAAATCTCAAATCACAAATGCAGTATAAACTTCATACATTAACCTAGGAAAACATAATGCTTTAATTTAAACAAACCAAATCATAAACAATACATAATCAAACATTTATACAACACTAAGCCATTATTCTGGCCATATTAGGCCTAATACATAATATTAATTAGATTACAAACACATAACAAAGTAAAAAACAAGATTATCATATATAATATGCCTTTAATTACTACTATATAATTAAATTCCTAGAGCCCATCAAAAGACTCAAATGCCAAAGGATTAGAAGTTGCCCTTAATTAACCTCCACACCATGAAGAACATGTCAATTACCTTACACCATGGGACTAATCAAGATTAATCTTCATAAATGCATGATAATAATTATTCCCATCAAGCACCATCACCAAAACCATCTTTTCCGGCTACCCTTTTATTATCATTATGATCTGCGATCCTAGTCTTTTATGTTTACTCAGTAGTTCTTCGACTTCCTCCATCGAACGAAAATTACAATAATTCAAGAAAACTACACCTAGAGGGTTTGATTAACTTAATAAGGATGGAATATTGGTGAGGTTCATGAAGGCAAATTGAAGGTCATTTAAGTAGGGATAATGTGATCTTTTTTAGGTTAAGAAAGAACCAAAAACTAAATTAGAAAAAAAAGAGTAAAAATTAGGAGGGGTGGGTTGGCAAGTTTAGAATCTTATAAGGGATATGCCATGGGTACCTCTTTACAATATCACAAAAAAATGTTGGCATATATTTTTTTTAATGGCCTAATATTCCTTTCCCACCCTTGAACATTTTATATTGTCTTTGCTTTACTTTTTTGTACCTAGAACTATTTTTTTTAAAATTATTATTATTATTTATATAAACCATGTAAATTTAATTTATGTTTTTCTAATTTATTATGATTTTTATATTATAAGAAGTTTATCATCAGTCACATGACTGAATTTAAAAAACTCTTATTTTTTATCAGAAAATCTGAGTTTGAAACTTGAGAACAAGAGAGAGTATTTGTCGGCCTAATGAAATTTTGCATACTATGTAGTTAAATAATGCTTTTCTAAATAATTGAGTGGATGAATTAAGATTTATCTCATGAGTTTATCGATCTAGTAGTTTTGACTCAAATATAACATATGTATATGTGTATAAAATTCATTAAGCACAAAAATAATATAGAATTAAAATTCAGAAAACAAAATGGACTGGGGCAAATAAAATATAATTTTTTTAAAAAAACTTTTTGAGGTGACACAAGCAATACTATTAGTTAGTACAATTTATTTATTTTTATGAAACTTAGAAACTTGTACTAATAAACTTTAATTTGATTGCGTAATGTTCTTTTATATATAGTCTTGACCTTTGAAGATTCATGTGGTACATCTGGCAAATGGTTAATAGGCCAATGTTATTTTTTTAGTTTATAAAATCAAATTGTGTTTATTATATAATTTAAATTATTTATTTTATACATATGAGAAAATCTTAGACACATGCATGCATATATCCATATTTATTAGTTTAATTTGATGGCGTGAAGATAAGTAAATATACCTAGATCTAATATATTTAGACAGTAACATAGCCAGAATTTTATTACGAAAATTAAAACTACGTGAATATATATATATATATATATATATATATATATATATATATAAATAAAATTTTGATCTTATAAATATAATAATATAATTTTTTGTTGAAGAAGATTTGAATGAACTCTTTACCCATCTGCGTCATGTGCAACCGTTTTGATGAATTAGTATAACTTTTATATGTGTATTAAAGAGTGTTATATAATCCAATAAAAATAAGTGATTGCATCACAGAAGATTCACTTCGAGAAAACATGGAATTAGCTTTAGAATTTATCAGTAATTCATAATTATTTCGTCACTATAAACCTCCTAGCTAATATATTGATTTTTTTTTATATAATTTGTCGCGAATCCATAACTAAATCGAATAAGCATGATATTTTAGTCTGTCCATGTTTAGCTATTTTTATCCGTGCCAATCTCTTTTTTTTTAATAGTGATTATGGTGCGATGATAAATTTCATATTTATCATTGTTTAGAGGTCTTGAATTTGAGATTCTGGTTACCAATGAAACCATCTTCGGTACAATATAGGGAAAGCCTTACCTCTAAAATTGTTTTTTATGCAAATTTAAATTAATCGAACGACAATATGAATATAGAATAAGTTCCTTACACCTTATATATAATGACATGATGGAAGGAATTAAGTATATCAAAATAGTCACAAGGAGAGAAAGGAGTAATATAAGTGCATACATCATCAATCCTTTCATTTTCAAACACTTATAAATTTGTCCTTTCTATGCATGACACAACATTTCAACTAATGTTTAGAAGGCAGCCAACCATCAAACACTCATAAGTCATCTCAAATCAAAATGTAATATATATATATAAGGCTCGTTCGGTATAAAAGATAAGAAATAACTAATTTCGAGATTAAGTTTAGATTAAATTTATCTCATATTTGGATGAATAAAATTGCAGAATAACTTATTATGAAATTACTTATTTCGATTTTTGAGATTATAGTGTTATGTTTAACCCATATAAATGAGGCAGCAAACGTAAGCTAACTTGCTTCCAATTGAACGAGCTCAAGAATATAAAATATATACATCATCAAAATATATAAAGAATATTGTATTCATGGTACTAGGTTTATCTAAAGGAAATACATATGTAAACCTCTTAAACAAACATGATTGCTAATCTTGAAAATAAAACAAGTTACATACTATAACCGGTAAAAATTACTTAACATATAGCGTAAAAATTTCTTACAATGTATATAACTTAAACTCAGGTAACAAAAAAACACACACAAGCATTAATACATCACTAAACCATTATTATTCTGGCCATATTAGGCCTAATACATCAAAACACTCATTAACTATTTGTAGCTTACAAACACAAGAAAAATACTGAAATAAGAACTAATAAGTAAAGTAAAAGACAAGATAATAAGCATAAAATGCTAGTATTTTTTTAGTATAAATTTAATTCCTATATAGAGCCTATCAAGAGACTCAAATGCCAAAGGATATAGAAGTTGCCCTTAATTACCTTAGTACACCATGAGACTAATCAAGATTATATCTTCATGAATGATAATAGTTCACATCAAATTTAACACCATCATCTTTATCTGACGCTCTCGCTCTTTTCTGTTTACTCAGTAGTTCTTCATCTTCCTCCATCGAACGAAAATTACAAAAAATCAAGAAAACTATCCTTAGAGGGTTTGATTAACTTATAAGGATGGAATATTTGTGATGTTCATGTAGGAAAAAAGAAGGTGACTTAAGTAGGGAAAATGTGATCACTTTAGGTAAAGGAAAAACAAAAATGAAAGTAGGAAAAAAGAGTAAAAATTAGAGGGGTAGGTTGGTAAGTTTAGAATCTTATAAGGATATGCCATTGGTATACCTCTTACATCACACAAAAAAAAAAATGCTTTGTTTCTTTTAATAGCCTCATATTCCTTTTCCACCCTTTAAACTATTTTTATATTGTCATGCTTTACTTTTTTTATTTTTTTATTTTGTAGCTTGTATTTTATTTAGATTATTAATTATATAAATAAAATTATGTTGTTTCTTTTAATGACATCGATTTTTCTTACGTGAAAGTGGAGAGTTCAGAGTTTTAAAGAAGTCAATTCAAAAAAATATATTTTAAAAACGTGTCAGTAAATAGAGTCGTTATATATGTCAGGTGGATGAAGATTTTTGGATAGATGCACCTAGAAACATCTAGTGTGTTTCACTAACCGTTACGTGATAGTTCGGATAGGAAACTGACACTCTCAATTATTTGAGTATGAAATTCAATAAAATGAGATAGTTTAGATGTGTTTTTGATCCGTCACTCTTTATTATATTGTAATTAAGAGGATGAAATCATCATTCACATGGCGGAATTTTAGAAAAATAAAATAAAGTAGCTAGTTGAAACTTTGTACAACCAACAAATGTGATATGATAGACATAATATTTCTATTTTTAGTTAGAAGTTTGGAGTTCGAAACTTGAATTATATTATAAAAATATATTCACTAAATAGTCATACTTATATACTTATTCAATTCTTATATTGTAATAACATCATTATAATTTCGCGATATAATTTATTTATCAATCAAACTACGCGTTAAATACTTAAATTATTGGAATATAAGGGGGGGGGGGAACTTTTTGAGGTGACATGTGCAGTACTATCAGTTAGTACAGTTTTTTAATGAAATATGTACTAAAATAAACTTTAATTTGATTGCGTAATGCTCTTTATATAGTGAGAATCTTTATTTTTGATGATTCATGTACAATGGTTAATAGGTCAATATTTTCTTTTAATTTATAAAACCAAATTGCGTTTATTATATAATTTAACTTTTTTACGTATTGAGAAAATATTAGACATATGAATATTTGTTAAGGTTGAATATTGTCAAGACGTTCAGTATTCAGAATTCACTACTTCGATTAATTTAAATTTAGCAATGAATGTCATGGTGTATAGTATTCACTCTTAATTTGAATTTAGCAATGAATACCAACGGTTTCAATATTCAAAATTTATTAATCCGATAAATTCACCAATTTAACTAATTCAAATTCATCTCGAATAAATTCAGCAAGGAGATAAAACGCTCTCCGCCAAGAAGATTTGATAACCTAATAATGGAAGCTTTTGGAGCATTACTTAGAGAATAATACCTAGATGCCCAAAAAAGAAAAAAAAGCAATCAAATATTCCAAAAGTACAATAGTTTATACTTATGTTAATGTTAATTAATATATATTTATATGTTTATGTCTTCCAATATGTACTATTTTTTCTTGTTTTTTTCATTCAAATATCTTTCTTTATTTTCCTTTTTTTTTTATTTTTTTTGTGCTTTGTACTTTGTGGCTTAATCTTGACATCAATAGCCAGCATATAATTCAGCACATTCTATGGCATATTCAGTACACATTTCCATTTTCTTTTCTTTTCTTTTCTTTATTAATAACACATACCGCGAAATATATTAAATCTTGAACACTATTAGCAGTTTCTAACTTCGCCATAGTGCCACATTAGGGGGGGGGGGGCGGTACTAAGCATATCGAAGATGGTTAATTGAAAATCCTTTTTCGAAAAGGTATATTTTGTATATAGATCAAACGTTATTTTAATTTGACATACACACATATATGTTAATGTTGAAGACGGTTGAAAATCGTTAATAAAATTTCTGACTTTGTCACTGTGTTGTTTAACTATACATATAGAGAATAATATCACACTTTTTGTTAGTGTGTACTTTCTTGTCTAAAAAAATCCACTATGCCTTGCCATTGTAACAATCTTATTTGGTTCTAATTTTTTTATTGTCTATATCTTGCTTTAGTTATTTTGACAATAAATTACAATGGTAATATATGTGCTAGACTATATAGCTCGTATCTCTGCAAAAATGTTGTTGCACCTGTGTTAGATCGATCCTCAAAAAATGTACGTAGTACTTTTGGAAGATCTAACGTGCACCAGGAGACATTTGCTGAAGAGTCCGAGCAACATAGGTGAAAATGTGGACTGGTTTACCTCAGATTAGGATGAATGCTCCGCGAAAAATGCTAGTCGTGATTCAAGAGAACCATCTCTTTCCACTCTTAACTGACTTCAGTTTCATAACAAGATCCTCTCTTTGTGCTTCTACTTCAGCATACTTAAGACTCATTTGAAAGTATCGTTCTCGAATGTCTTTTAATTCTGTTTCTAGTATAGCCTTTGTATGTTCGAACCTTTTCACCATTTCGTTGTCCCCTTCTGATTTCTTGGAAGCCGGTGAATGTCCTCTACGTTCCTCAGTCTTGAACCTACATAAATAGACAAGAATAACAGCTCAAAAGACTCGAACATCATACATTACTCGTTCCACATACTTAAACAATGCAGATATTCTATTATCTTTGCTCTGTGAATGTGTTGTATTGGATGACTTTACTAGGTAATTTCGTTAAGTTGATTGACCTTATAAGGAATCAACTGTTTTATCATGTTGAAGTAAGGTTGTTAAGTTCTATATTGAGATGATGGATCGTTGATAAATATTCCGATAGTTTATATAACATATCATGTAGATTATAGTAGTTCAGCATGTTTTCGTAGCTATTTGCTGCTAAGCATAGCCTTTAAGGTACTGTCTGCAGAAACACAGCTAGAGGGCGGAAGGGGGTTCATTCGAACTCAATGAATCCACTTCACCTGGAAATCATACTATATATACAATGCACCCCCGCGAGCAACAAGAAAAAACTAATAAATGCGACAAATTTAAATTTTAAGATATTGAAACATACCTTTGAAGCTGAATTTTGTACTTCTTATTTGCTTCTAATGCTTCAGCAAGCTTGTTCTCAAGCAATTTTATTCTAGCCAAGTAATCCACTTCAACGGAAGAAGTAATTTTGTCGGAGAAACTATTTTCACCCTGGATGAACAAAAGTATTTTGAAAGAGCAAAAAGGGAGTTAAGTATTTGACAGAGAAAACTTGAAACTCAAAAGACCAGCTAGGCCCATTGGTGATATATTGTGCTTCACTATGTTGCTCGGATTCTTCAAAAATGTTGCCAGGTGATTGTTCGATCCTCCAAAAGTAGTGCTTGTCCGGAGGATCCGATACAGGTGTGGCAATATTTTTGGAGAGTCTGAGCAGCATACTGCTGCAAAGGTGAAATTGTATAGAAGGGAATAAAGGGTACCTCTGATTCGCTACTTTTGCGATCTGAATGAAGTCGATCCACCCGAAGTTCTTGGGACTGACTAAGCTTTTGAGGTGCTCTATTGAAGTTAGTGTACTTACTGTTGCTCTTTGGAGTATCATTCTGTTCAAACTGCAAAGGAACATGAAGTTCTGTCATTCATCCGCGTTTAAGTAATGCAAAAAAACAGTAAAAGGATTAAGAAAGAATGTCGAAATAAGCTAACCTTTTTGGCGTATAGTTTTTTCTCCTCCTCCATCATTTTCACCTCCGCTTCGAGTGCTTGAACTTTCTTCAAGAAATTATCCTTCTCCTCCTCCATCTTGTATATTTTCTGCCGATATTGCTCGTTGTCTCTCTTAGTTTCACTAAGCTCAGCTCTCAAATCAGTTACTTGTGCAAAGGATTTCTCCTTTTCAGTTAACTCACTTTCCATTTGCTCAACTTTTTCTTCCAAACAAATTCTCCTTCTATTGCTGTTCTCCAACTCCGACAAGACCTTCTGTAAGTCGGAGATCTTACCAACAAACGAGGCCTTTTCAACCTTCATTTCTTCAAAATCTCCGGATATTTTCTCCAGTGATGCTTCTAAGTTTTCCTTTTCGGATATGCACTGTGTGAGCTTACTCTTCAGATTGAACACTTCATCCTGAATCTCCTTTGTTTTCTGCAGCTGAAACTTCAGATTAGCACTTTCTTCGTGAAACTTTTGATGTTCATAACGCGAAAGAGTGAGCTGCAACTCAAGGTCATTAATAGACGTCTTAAGCTTTTCCTCATTCGCCCTATAATTTGGTAAAAGTTTCAATATCTTTGCATGATCAACCATCAGCTTCTCATAACTTTGTCTTGAAGCAGCAAGTTCCTTCTCAGTCAATGTACGTTTTGATTCGAAGTCATCAAGTGCAGATACGAGCTTTTCTTTATCAGCACGTAAACTGGAAACTTCGTTTACAGTGTCAGTGGTTAATCTCCTTTCCTCATCCATTTCAGAAATTTGCTTGGTTAGTTGTTCTACCTCTTTCTCGAGGCTCTCAACTTCCGTCAACTTCTCTGAATATTTCTGATTAGACAAACTTTCTTGTTGCACGAGTTTCTCAGTTTCGTTCTTGTTCTCTTGAATGAGTTCGTCTAGTTCAGCATTAAGTCTCTCCTCTTTCAAGGAAAAATCTTCCCACATAGAATCGAGATTTTCTTCAAGAGCCTTAACCTTTATCAAGCTATTAGACAAGCTTTTCTGTGATTCATGCAGTTGAGCTTCTAGCTGCATACGATGCTCGTCCTGTTCCACGTTCTTTCTTTCCATTTCAAGAAGATTTTTTAAAGATCCTTGTAACTTTTCATTTTCATTCGTGAGATGTTCACATTCTTCTCGAGTTTGTGACCATAGGATCTGCATGTCTTCTAATTCTTCTTTGAGATTAGCAATGTTCATTTTCGTCTCACTCTTCAACTTTTCGATTTCTTCTTGAAGATTCATTATGACAGACTTGGATTCTTCCAACTCCGATTGACGAGATTCTCCCTCAACCGTCATGAGCCTAATTTGTGCTTCCATATTTTCATTCTTCTCTGTCAATCCTACAAACTTATCCTCCAATGTGTGTTTTTCACTTTCGAGCTGTGCTAGTTTCCTTTCCAGAAGCTTGTTCTCAGAAACTAGAGCATTCATGTTATTGCTGAGCTCCTTATAATCACTTTGCAGATCATCCAAGCAGCTAGAGGTCATGACACTTTCTCTCGAGACGATTTTCATGTTTTCTTCCACCTGATCCTTTTCCTTTTGAAGACCAGCTACTTTACCTTCCAGTTCTCTTTGATGCTCCAAAAGGCGGCTTTTCTCCTCCTCGTTGCTTTGTAACTCGGAATGTTTTTTATCCAACTCTTTTAGTATACTGGAACATTGCATTTGTAGTTCTGCCTTTGAGCTCTCATGTGCTTGAACCTCGAGACTGTAATCTTCCAGCTTTTTATTTTTCTCCTGGATCTCCTGTTCATGCTGTTTAAGACATTCCGCGCATTCAACTGTTCTAGTTTCCAAGAGATTGTTCAGGTCAAACAGATACGTAAGGACACAGCCGGTTGTCAATAGTTTTGAAGATCTTGCACCGTCCTCGTTCAGATTTGCCAAGTTTTCCAGGTGATGTTTGGACTGATCACTCACACTGGAAGAAAGTTTATGCCACGGTCTCTTTAGATGGTGGAAAGCTACTTCAAGCTGCTTCACTAATTGAGTGAAGTCTTCGGAGTTTTCATTTTCACTAGCTTGACTACCGGACTCCTTAAACTTGATCAGAAGATCCAGGTTTTCCTGAGTAAGCTCAGCACAATCCTTCTCGAGCTCCTGTACTTTCTCTCGTAATGCTTCAATATCTCTTATTAGATCAGTACTAGCTTTCTCAGAGTGTCCATTCTCCGTCTGTCTGTTCATTGTCCGTTCACTCTCAAGCTCGTGACCTTTGTCTTGTAACGACTTTGTGAGGGATTGAACACTTCTTTGCAATGTCACTTCCGATTCTTTCCAAGATGAAAGTTTCTCTATTTCCTCTTTCTGCTGTTCTATTGTTTCTTCGAGCTCCTGAAGAAGCGAGAGGAGCTCGATATTTGATTCCTGACTTCCTTTTAGTTGTAAGGCTAAACTAGCATTGAACTCCTGTTGATGTCTTACTTCATTTTCCAGTTCCTCCTTCTGACCTCTCGGTTGAAATATCGAATCCTCTGCCACATCGTGTTTCGATGTTGACTCCTCCAACATTAGTTTGAGATTCTCAATCTCTCTTTTCAAGTTACCTTGCTCTGAATAGGAAGCTGAGAGATCCATCACCAAGTCAGCCTGCTTTCTCGACTGAGACGCGAATTCCTCTCTCAGTATGTCCAAATCGAGCATGAGCTTCCGAGCATTTCTCTCCCACATCTTGGCTTCTATTCGGAGTTCTTCAATTGTATCTTCTGCAGCCTCCAGAAGGTTTCTTGAAGAGCCTGAATTTGTCACAGAAGACGCTGTGAAATCTTTTCCGTTGTTCTGCAGATGCTCCATAGAAATCGTGGCTTTTGTATTATATGATAATCGGTTTGAAACAGTTCGATCATCGATGAAATGATCGTTCTGAGGTGAAGTATGATCAGGACTTGCTCTAACTTGCTTGGATCCTTCATTCTTTAAGTAATTTCTGGAAGGGAGCTTCTCTTTTCGCGTAAAACTCTCAGCTGAGCTAAAGCTGTTATTTGATCCGGATGCCGAGAAAATTCTCTCCTGAAATGAAATGAACAGGTAAATCAACCACTCAACACACTGAATGTGGAAGAGAATTTACTACTTAAAAACCGAGTTCAGTGCAAAAATCAAATAGATATCAGATTAAAATGTCTAAAATGTTATGTAAATATAGTGAAAAGTACATCAAATGAGCAATTGTCAAAAGATTTGATAGTCATATAGAGACAACTTTACTGTTGCTCCGAGTCTCGTCTTCAGTGTATTACTATAATCTAAAGGAAAAACATCATGCTACTAAATTTGAAGTTTTAACTTGAAAAGTTAACAAACCTGTCAAGTTCAGCATAAAACAGTCAAAATGGATGAAATTTTGCATATTAGTACCTTGATCTCAAGTTTACTTGGACCCGAGTTTGAGCCGTCATCATATGGAAGCACATCACTCCCAGCAGAGAATTTGCCAGACTCGTTCGATTTACTGTCAACATCATGATCTAAAACATGCTCTTTCACACCAGAACCTGAAGATTTCAGTTCATCTCTGAAAGTATATAACGAGTATTGAGTTAAATGGCGATTCACTTTTACCTTATTTAGTATGATGAAGAAGTAGGGATTCATATAGTACCTGAATTTACTCTTTGGTGTTAGGCAGTGAATTTTCACCTGTAAATAAGATTGATAAAGAAGTTATGTAAACGAAAAGTTAATAGTTTTTACATGGTCCATATTTCTATCTATGTTGCTCGGACCCTCAAAAGATGTTGTCACATCCCTGTCGTATCCTCTAAAATGCATAGCTTTTGAAGGATTCGACACACTCATCTGTATTTTCTAAGAGTACGAGCAACATTACCAGAATACCTTAGAGAAAAATAGCGG
Organism: Solanum lycopersicoides; assembly: GCA_022817965.1. NCBI lineage: Eukaryota > Viridiplantae > Streptophyta > Magnoliopsida > Solanales > Solanaceae > Solanum > Solanum lycopersicoides. The sequence goes on from CM040626.1 coordinate 2,192,501, forward strand.
GGGAAAGGACTTATCGATCATAAGACTTGCCTGTAGCGTTGTTCCCTGATTGCATTTCTTTAACGGAACCAAAACAGGAGAAGACATTCTTGAACCAACATATGATGCTAGATTAATTGTTCCCTCTCCAAGTAGACCAGATCTAGCAGAGCCCTGTGTTGAAGAAGCAACTAAGAAATCCAATAAGCAAGTACTCATCTTGAAACGTTCTAAACTTTGACACGTTTTATTCAGTACACACCTAAGTTTTGTCTAGTCCTACAAAGAGGGTGTGCACCGAATAAAACGTGCTAGAAAGTGAGATGAACTTGAAGAAAACTAGCTATGACATTATATTACTGTCAATGAAACAGATTATCGAAGCAAAACACAAAGATTTCTATCATACCATTGAAACAACGAACTTGTAGAGAGATTCTTCGAGCTCTAGAGATGAATCGTCTTGTGAAATCCACACGGACTCCAAAAGTGTCTCTGGCCATTGACAGCTTCCGTTTTTCACGAGTGTTTTTCCTAGCTTTGCTACTGTCTTTCCAGTTTCTACACAGATAACAGACAGAGATAGCCTGTCCCATCCTTTTGGTACCTATCTCATTACAGCATCACAATCAACTGTCAACAACCATTTGTACCTCCAATACATCGTTATATCGATAAGCTAAATGAAACCACGTATCGAGAGCTCTTTAGTACAATTGAATCAACTACACCAACATAGAACTATATCAAACAGTTCTATGTTAGGCATTACATATATCAGATTATACTCTGGTGCGAGTTGGAGTAAATTAAAGGCTGATCGAGCCAATGATGCTTAGCTGGTCTTTACGGATGATCAGCACGATGTTTAGCCTAAATGCTGCTACTTCCAGACTATGTTGCTTGGACTCTTCAGAAATATCGTCGGATCCTTCAAAAACCTATGCATTTTTGGAGAATTTGACAAGGGTGCGACAACAATTTTTGGAGGATTTGACTAGGGTGCGACAACAAACCGGACCTATCTTGCTCAGACTCTTCAAAAATGTCGCCTATATGTGTATCGGATCCTTTAAAAAGTAGGGCCTTTTTTGGTGAATCCGACAAAGTTGCAACAATATTTTTGAAGAGTCTGAGCAACATCAAAAGCCACACACTACTGGAAAATCCAAACTATAGTTTATTCATACTGCATAAATTTGAAACTATAGTCTTAAATTATTTACATAACTACATTAAATTATTTTTCATCCTATTAACTGTATGATCATCCTCTCAATTCAAGAATTGCTATATATTACGAACATGCTGATCAACTATGGCCTATCTACAAATTCGATAAAACTCAGTAGCTTTGGCCCAAATCCGTGTAGAAGAAAATGTAAATTTGTGTTTGAAACAACAACAAACAACATACGCAGTGTAATGAAATGGGCAATGTGTACTCAAACTTTACTCTAACCTCGTGGAGGCAGAGATGTCGTTTCTGATAGACCTTCAGCTCAAGAAAAACGTAGTTTTGGGAACAAGAAAATACAGAACAATAACAACAACAAAATAATGTGATAACAGAAGCACAAGAAACAACAGAAAATAACATAAATCAAAGAATAAGAAACTACGAGAAGGTAGTACCTGAAGTAGTTGAAAATTTGAGAATCTGAAATCAACCCTTTCTCCTGATTTGTCCTGTTTATTAATCTGCTTCTGTAATTTGAACATTTTTTTCTCTTTTTTTATCACCTTAATGTCTAATATTTTTTTGAAATATGATACATAGACAATAAAATGATACTATTTTTGTAAAAAGAATAAGAATCAAAAGAAAATATAATCAAGAAACAAGAAAAATAGAGAAGTTAGCTAATTGGTCTGTGTAAATAAACTTGTCATAGGTTGTTATATTGTTTTCTGTCTCTATGATGTTGCATTTGAGCTTATTATAAAAACTTTATATTATTACTGTACAAAGTGAGAGGACAAAAAATTGAGGAATTTGTGTTCATGTTTGACTTGACACGTCTTTTACGAAACAATAACATGTGTAGAGTCGGGAAAGAATAGGGTGAATGTATACTTTTTAATATATCAACATTAACTATTACAAGTCATCTCAACTCATTGGAAAATGGATCGGAAATAAATAGTGCTTAATAATAAGAAAGGGTAAAATAGATATAAAGTAGTAAATTATCTGTTGAGTTTCCAAACTGAATAAGTAAAAGTAGGAATTTATTTTTAGTACAGTAGACAAGTAAATATGAACAAAGGAGAACGTAGTAAGAAGTTTCTTTTTATAGTCACTTATTTAGTATTTGATACTCGTTTTTGGACTCGATCAGGGCGAAGCTAGAGCATCAAAAGAGAGTTTGCGGAACCTAGTTTTTTATCTTTAAAAAATTCATTTCATATGTACGAATTGTTGTTATGGAACTAATATCTCAAAATAAACTAAAATTTCAAATTCTGACTTCGTCTATGAATTCAAATTGCGCAGAAAATCTTTTTTAAGGCAAGATATTCCCTAACGATTAACAAAGATAACTCAATATTCAAAACTAAAATCTAAAATATTTTATTAAAGACGATGGAGTACTTGCTATTAAAAAAAGGAAAGCATTCCTCTTTTTTACAATTTTTTTACCTAACAAGTAAAGGAGAAATAAAGAAATAATCATTTATATGTCTATCTACCTTATGGGTGGGTAAGCTAAACGTTAAAGGCAAGAAATGAGTTAATTTTCTTTTTCATTTTTTTTCTTTCATTTTTTTAAATTAAAAAAGTATTTCCCTTTCTCAATTAAAATATTATCTATAATAACTCACATTATATGTATTTAATAGTATTCCATATAAAATCGGTGAGCTCTATATGTCTAAATTTTACAGATAAAAAAGGTTCAAAATTGTCTTTCAATTTTTAATTATAATTTAAAATTATTGTCACGGATAAAATAAGATACTTTTTTTAATATAGGAAAAAAAAAGGTAAAATTTATTCACATAGGGTGTTCACATCAATTTAATATATGCATGTCATGTGTTTAAATTTATAGTTTATTTTACTTAACTATAATTAATTAACATGTGTTTTACTTTATTAAATACGTAATGATAAAAATTAAATTAATTTAATATAAACACCTGTTACGAATAAATTTGTTCCGAAAAAAATAGTGAGCCTGTTATTTTCCATCTTTATTTCTGAAAAGATAGTTTGGTAGGAAGTTACAAATAAAATAACTACGTTACAACTTAAAGGTTCATTAAAGTGGAGTATAATATATATATACATATATATATATATCGATAATAATAACTCACATTGGGAGTTACAAATATAGGTATACACTGAAAATTTAGTAGTAATATGTATGGTACAAATTTCTTAAATTATTCGTCGTATTTTTTATCTTTAATTTTAAGTAAATATTAGTTGTAAAGAATTATTTTTTTAAAAAAAATATTTTATTTGTATTTATGTTTTAAGATATAATCTATTTTTTCATCAGCTATTACTAATGATAAAATGAAACTTCTGAAATAACAAATAATCTGAAATAACTATTTTTAAAAATCACATTAAATAATTTGAAAAGCAAAAAGTATTTTATTGAGATATACTAGTTTTGAATTTTTAATCAATAGAAGCATTGATAGTAATGATATGTTCTATATATACTATGTGATTTGGATAATAGATGTCATTTATATTGTTTTTGGCGATAATTTCTATTTTTCATTGAGTTTTAACATTTCCTGTCTTAATTTGTCACTTTCTTTTTATGAATTAAAAAAATAATAAAATTGTTTGTTCTTTCTTCTTGCACAATGACATTAGAGACGGAGCTATAATTTTGTTTTGGATCGATAACTTTTTTATAACTTTATCTTAAAATTTATATTTGGATTTAAATTTATAATACACACACTTACAATTTTAACTTCATCTCTTGAGACATGATTTTTCATTTTATAAGTTAAAGTATATATTAGAGTTAATTTCTTAAATATGATAGTTTTGGTTGAAACTACTATGTATTTTGTTAAAGTTACAATTGATTCAGATTCGTACAACATAAAGCTTCTATCAGAAGCGGAAGTGCTTTCTATCAAATTTTTTTCATATCGAAACTTGAATCGTCATAACCTGATCTTATATATAATAATAATTTACCTAATTCCTCTTCATCATACATTATTAGCTTTTAATCTCATCATAAGTCCATGTTTTTTAATTAATCAACAACCACTACATTATCATCAATCAAAAATATATATATACAAAGACTAGCTTTTCAATAATTTAAATTAATTACTTATAAATTTTTATTTACACCATCAAGAAACATCATTAGCAATGATGCTGGTGGCTGGAGTTGGAGACTTGAAGATTAAGCCAAACCTAAAACAATTTTAAACTGGTTTTATCTAAGATCAAAATGAATTGAATTAAAAATTGATGGTCGCGAACATATACTTAAATTATTTTTATTATGCGAGTTTTATAATTTGACTATCAGTTGTGTTGTTTTATTTTTTTACTTGAACTATCAACTAATGTGTTCTAATACATAAGTGTTAATAGTTCAAGTAAGAAAATAATTAAATAGTTGGTGATAGGTCAGGTAAAGAAAGAAATCGACTGATAGTTGAATATAAAATTTGAAGAAAATATGCTTTTATCATGTTAATAAATGAGTGAAATATTAAACCGTTCAGGCACATTAAACAACGAATATAACATGACCTGCCAATCTTTTATCATAAATTTCAATTTATTTAGTTATTTTCTTATGATTAATTTATTAAATTATCAAATGCCTTTAATTATGAATTTCTTTCTTTTTTTTTAGGTTGATATAATTGTCAATAAATTTATGTTTTTAATTAGAATGTGTCAAGAACATATTTGAGAAAAGAATCAAATATTATCCTAATTTTCTGAAATATTAATTATTTTGGACAAACTTTTAAGAGATAAAATATTTAATTATTTTGGATTAGATATCTTTTAATAATGGTTAATTCTTTGATGTCGATTATTATATCACGATTTAACCTTCATGCATGGATCACTCACTATAAAAAAATATGAATTATCCATAGATAACTTTTGTCACTAAATAAAAAAATACTAATGAATTATTTAAAAATTTGATAGCTATGAACTATTTATTAGTAATAATTTATCGATAAATTTCGTAACTAATTCTAATTTTTATAAAGTGAATGTGGAACTTCTTATAGTTTCCTAATTAGATAATACTTGTATTTTCTTCAAGACAAACTAATTAAATTATTCCTTTTTTGTATAATTAACAGCGTGCATACAAATGTCATAATAATTTCACGTGTTAGTGCACATTAAGAAAATTTTATCAACCTCATAAGTTAAAAAGATGGGTTCGGTACAAAGGAAAATATATTTTAAATAAATAAATAAAATTTTGTTAATCTTTTATGGTTGATATATATATAAATAAAAGATATTATTTTGAAAATAATTCTATATAATATAGTAATGTAGTTAAAAGTGGGATAACAATAGGTAATTTTACACAATTTTTTTATCTAGTCCCGATTTCGGATAAATCACTAAACTTTCGATACATGGCATTTCAGTTTTAAATACATCACTCAACGTCCTGATACATAGTTTCTCGATACATTACCTTTGTAGATCATACGAAATACACCTGTCCCAAAATCCCAATACAATACTTAACGTCTGATTCACCGTGTCCCGATAAATTACCTTTGTTGGATACAAGACACACATGTCCCGTTACATCATGTTCCGATACATTGCCTTTGTTGGTACAAGATACACATGTCCCCATACAACGTTCAACGTTCAATACATTACTTTTGTTAATACAAGACACATCTATCCCAGTGCATGGCGTCCGTAGATATCACATAAAAGTAATATATCTGAGAATAAGAGAAAATAGAGATTTTTGTAATTTTTTAAAATAAGTTATATATTTAGATAATTTTTCCTTCAATATTTATCAAAGAATATTGGATCCCATTATATTGGGGTTATAAATGTTTAAGCCCAACCCACCTTTTGAATCTGAGCCCATTTTAAATGACTAATTATAAGCTGAGCCCATTCTAACTTGACACTTACCTTAGGAGGATTTGCGTCTAAATTCTGAGACGATAATCATAAGTCGTAATTTATTATTAAGAAAAATTCGCGATTCGTTAGAATTTTGCCTATAAATTCTTGACAATCACCACAAATTATTGTTAAGACAAGTCTAGCCCAAAATCAAATAAGCAATCTTAGCTATTGTTGTGATTTTGCTCAAGATTCTAATGAAATAATTATGTCTTGAACTTTGTTTAACAAGATCAAATTTTTATATGTAATACTAAAATTGTCCTATTTGTATAAATCACTCATTTGCATATCCAACTTAAATATTTAAGGTACTAAAAAATTGGTTTATAATGGTTATTAATGTGTTTCTATCTATGTGATAAAACCTTCTACAAAAATATAAGATTTTCATAAAACTGATATTTTTTCTACACATAGGTAATACATATTGTACATATCTAAAAACAACCTTAAGAATCAATGATAATTCAGCTCTATAAAATTCAATAATATTTTATGACATGAAAATATTATTTCTTTAAGTTGATGCATTTACAACCTTTCAAACAATAATAAAATGTAGTATAGCTCTACATATGTAAGAGCTCTAGAGGATCGAATATATGTAAATTGTATTTCTATCTTGATAAGATAGAGATATTATTTCCGTTGAATACTTGAATTCTCAATTGAACAAATGATGAGAAAAAGACAATAATAACCAAACAAAATAAAAATAACTAAAACTATACAAATCAAATAATAGGGATATATTGCCATTAAAATAAAATTTGTTCACCTTTTCCTTAAAAAAGAGAAAATTCACCAATGTGGCTTGTTTGAAAATAATAAGAGAAATTATAAATTTATAAATACAATACCCTAAGTGCCTAACTTGTGAACATTATTATATTTCCCCTTGGACTTAATGGACAACAGTTATTTGTTTCTTTGATTATATATATATATATATATATATATATATATATAATGAACATGTCGATAACTCGATAAGAAATTTTAAATGTATTGATGAAGTTAAAAGTTTTATTAAAGAGATTTAATATATTTTATTTGAAAAATTAGATGAAGAAAATAAGGAGATGAAGTGTTGAGATTGTACATGTTTCGAAGTATATTTGCTAGAGGTATTAATTAATGGTTGATTAGTTGTTTTTTTAGAAAATTATACCATATCGATTTTTTTCAAAATTACTTTATGATGTATAATCAAACTTAAATTTTAAAAATCATCTTAATTTCGATACGATTCAGTTAATTTTCATTTTCTTAACATCATGCGCCAAAAGAACTACATATTGATTCCAATACAATCATTTAAATTAAATTATTAATATATTTTTATATTATTATATTCAAGAATCAAGATCCACGTTTGTATATTTTATATATATTCCCATATTCCACCCTCATAATTGGTAACTAACTTATATTAATTATAAGACTTTTTCTTTTTGTATGGACAAACAACTCATTAATAAATCATACTTCTTTATAAATCGTAATGTCTGAATTAGTTTGAGTACAATCTAATTAATTTTACGAACAACATAGATATTGAATGCTCTATTTATTAATACTAGAACATATCAAATTTTTTCCCCTTTAGACTCAAATACAGTTTGTGCTCAATATCATAGGTTTGTCCTTATTTTCTACTCTTTGATTTTTCAAACTGGTTATTTAGGATTACTATAGGACATTCTTAGCTTATTTCGTAGGTTCAATTGATGTTGACCTATATTTTCTTGATTATTTTGATTGTCAGCCTTGCGAATAAAACAACAGACGGTAACAAAAACATATTCATTTTAGGAGGACAAAGCAACATGTCTGGTAGAGGAGGAGTAGTGAACAACATTTTTGATGGATTTATTCCACAAGAATGTCAATCCAATTCATCAATTCTAAGACTAACAAAAGGACTTACATGGGAAGAATCAAAAGAGCCAATTCATCAAGACATTGATTTCTATGCAATTTGTGGGATTGGTCCTGGTATGTCATTTGCTAATTTTGTGTTGAAAAATGATCCAAACATAGGTGTGATTGGTTTGGTTCCATGTGCTGTTGGTGCCACAAATATTAGCCAATGGTCTCAAGGTTCAATTTTTTATAATCAAATGTTGAATAGGACTCGAATCGCGTTACAAGATGATGGAATACTTCGAGCCCTTCTCTGGTATCAAGGAGAGACTGACACTCTGAATGATGATGCTAAATTGTACAAATCAAGATTGTATAAATTCTTCACTGATGTGCGCAATGACTTGAATACGCCTTACTTACCTATTATTCAGGTAACCTGAAACGTCTTACTCATATTTATCAGTAAAACAACTTAAAATTAACTATCTTTTCACGATATCTTACTTCTTGCTAAAATTTGAATAGAGTTCAAGTTATGTAATGTAATAGCATAAATTAATGTCCAAAAATAGGTGTAATTTAAGTTTTATGAATAAACTGCTTAATTAGACAAACATCGATACAAAAAAATGTCCTTATAGTTTGAAATAAATCTATATTGTTTCATTAGTTATAATTTCATACCAAATTTCATGTCAAACACACCTAGATACATGTATTTTTGCTATCCGATACACAAAAATATGGAGAGAGGCGAGTGATATAAGAGGGAGTCGAGCGGGATAGTCTATGTATCCCATACATATAAATTACACTAGATACATGTATCTAGGATCCCAGATATAGGGAGAGAGAAGAGTTATGAGCGAGATACAACGAGCGAGAGAGTCAGAATGTCAGATACATGTGAATCTACTTAGATATTATGTATCTAGAATAAATTACATCTAATTTTGACATGTATCTAAAGTCTCAACTCTGACAAGATTAATAATATTGCAAAGTAACGTAAATCCAAGTAATTAGCTCATAAACTAGTGAGATCTCTATAAATTACCCGTAAGTTATATATGCTAATAGTGGGCTTTGTTTGTGAATACACAGGTGGCATTGGCATCAAAATTTGGGCCTTATACAGAGGAAATAAGACAGGCCCAATTAGAAACTCAGCTTCAAAATGTGAAAACAATTGATGCTAATGGGCTAAAAATAGGCCCAGATTTTGTGCATCTCAGTACTCCATCAGAGGTCCAACTTGGACAAATGTTGGCTAATGCCTTTCTGGGCTTTGGTTCAGCCCATAATTTATTATAATTTTTTCGAAAAAAGGTCAAAATCATTAGTTCTTATAAATTTTAAATTTTATGCACGATAACAAAAATATATTAATACAATAAGATCAATGATGATGATATACTAAGCATTTAGTTCACTCAATGGGGCTATCATAGCTCAATAATTCTTTTTTTTTCCAGCCTGTGTTTGGTAGTCACATTGAGACTTTAATTATTTCAAATTTGCGTAGTGTAAAACTTATTTAAGGAGAAAGTGTTCCTAATCGATCTTTTTTCATATTCAAGACTCAAACTCAAAATCTCTAATAAATAATAAAGGTATCTTATTTATCCCGCCACAACCATTATTTGCTACGGACTCTCTCAAGCATGAGTTTTTTTCCCTTTTTGTTTTCTCTATATATGGTATTTGTATTAAGAATCGACTAAATTTGAATTCGTTTATTTCTAGGTCGATGCCTCTAACATAACTTTTTCCATTTGAGTTATTCGAACCAAAGACTTCTGATTAAGAATAGATGAATCTCAATCATTTCATACATCTCAGATTATCAACTTGTTTTAAAGTATACATATTACTCAATTATTAAACACTTTTGCCAGCTTGATTAAACCAATCAATTATGGGCTTAATCATTCAATTAAAATATAATAATTGACAGCAAATTTTTATATTATGATATTCAAGAATCAAGATCCAAGTTTATAGGTCATTTCCACGTTCCACCTCATTGGTAATTAATTTGACTCTCTAGAGATCTTAAGTAGCGTTTGTTTGAAGTTGTTTATTTTTAAATGTGTTTATATGAATTGTGAATTGAAAAACAAAATTAACTTAAAGGTGTTTATGTGGAAATAAATAATTTTCTTATCTTTTTACCTAGTGTATGTTAGTATAAAATATTATCTCAAAAGTATTTGTATATAATTTATTCAAATTCTATAAGGGTGGGGTGAAGGCGGCGAAGCTAGGATCTAAAATTTATGAGCTCGAGATTTTAGCTTATTTGAGTTGTTACATTCTAAATTAATAATTTCTACCTTTTAAATAAATTTTAATGACAAATACATAGTTTAAACCAAGATTACAAAATCTTGTCGAATCCCCTCCCTACACTCTACTTTACTCTCGGTGGTGATGAGTTTAAGAGGGTGAGGTCACTACATAAAAAATGAGATTTAGCGGCAATTAATTAGCAATTGCCACTAAATATATATTTTTAGCTGCAATTACCATTCTTTGTATATATTCCTAAAGGTTTTACCAACATTGAATCTAATGACACTTAACTAATGCCGGTAAAAGTTTTAACATTTTTTATTAATATGTCTTTTTATTGCGGCTAAAAATTATTTTTATCGTAGTGGGTATATTGGAGGGACTAAAGAAGATAATCGGTATGAAGTATATCATTTTATGTAACTTATTTTTCTGCTTCCGTTAAAAATGTCATGTTCTAAATTTTGGAGGTGTGGAAGGAGCCAGTCAGTATGAAATATCATTTATGAAACGTATTTTTTCTGCTTCCATTAAAAACGTCATTTTTCTCATTTTTAAAAAACTCTTTTTTCTAAAAGAATGAGAAAACATTTTCTAAATCATCCCATACCTAACCATTTCTCTTCAAATTTATGTCATTTTCCACCACTCATCTTTTATCCTAAAGTCCTTCAATTGATACCACATAGAATCTTCAATCTTTATTGAATCTTTTCCTTCTAAATCATGTTGTCCAAATCTCTCATGTGTAATCTTCATCATCATCATCCCCACCATGTAATTTACACAAAACCAAAACACATACTTTCCCTTACAACATCTTCAATACCAACTAATAGTACTAAAATTCTTGTTTCACAAAAAAAGCTTGTACACACTTTTTTCAACAAAAAATGTAACAATAACAAAAACATTATTTCTCCTATGGCATCATCAACTAGTCAATTTGATGAATTTCACCCTGACCCTAGCCTTACAAATGATGATCTCAAACCTACATCGATCGATCAACGTAACTTTTCAGGTTGGGAAATGGCTAGTCTATGGATTGGACTAGTTGTTGGTGTGCCCTCATATTACCTAGCTGGTAGCCTAGTTGATCTTGGCATGTCATGGTGGCAAGGTATTGCAATTGTTGTATTAGCTAATGTAATAACTTTAGTACCACTTATATTAATAGGTCAACCAGGCACAAAATTTGGTATATCATTTCCTGTTTTAGCTAGATCATCATTTGGTATTAAAGGTGCACATATTCCAACACTACTTAGAGCTTTAGTTGGTTGTGGTTGGTATGGTATTGAAACATGGATTGGTGGTGAAGCAATTTATTTATTGTTACCAAAAGTTGTTAAGAATTCATATTTGTCACAATCAATATCTTGGCTTGGCACATCACCAATTGAATTTGGTTGTTTTATAACATTTTGGATAGCACAATTAGCTATTGTGTGGAAAGGGATAGATGGTATTAGAGAATTGGAAAAATACTCTGCTCCAATACTTATATCACTCACTTCTTGTTTGCTCATTTGGGCCTATGTTAAGGCTGGTGGATTTGGTCATATGTTAGATTTATCATCAAGAATTACAATATCCGAGTTCTGGTCATTATTTTTCCCATCACTTACTGCAAATATCGGATTTTGGGCTACGTTAGCACTCAACATACCTGATTTTACTCGATATGCAAAGAGTCAAAACGATCAAATTATAGGTCAAGCAGGGCTACCAATATTTATGGGGTTGTTTACTTTTGTTGGTGTAGCTGTTACATCGTCAACTAAAATGATTTTTGGTCAAGTGATCTCGAACCCCATAACACTTTTAGGTGAAATTGGTGGATTGTTGACAATGGTGTTAGCTATTTTTGGTATTAGCTTAGCTACAATCACAACAAATATTGCAGCAAATGTTGTCGCGCCGGCTAATGCATTAGTCAATCTTAGCCCTTCAAGATTCAGTTTTAGAAGAGGTGCAATTTTAACAGCATTGCTAGGGATTGTTTGTCAACCTTGGAGATTGTTGAAATCAAGTGAAAGTTTTGTGTACACATGGTTAGTTGGATATTCTGCATTATTAGGACCAATTATGGGAATAATTTTGGTTGATTATTACTTAATTCAAAAGATGAATTTGAGTATTAAAGATTTGTACACATTGAGTACAAATGGTGCATATTATTACTCAAGTGGATATAATTTATCTGCAATTTTGGCTTTGGTTATTGGGATTTTGCCAGTAATTCCAGGTTTTTTGCAAAATGTTGGGATTTTGGATTCAATTCCAAAATCATTTTCCATCATTTACAATAATGCTTGGTTTTTTAGCTTGTTTTTAGCAGGGGGACTTTATTGGATTCTTTCAATTCTAAAGAAAAATCAAAAGGAAATAGATCCTTTGTTGCCTAATAATACATCTTAGGTTAGTCTTAGTCTCTGTTTATACAATTGTTACTTACTTTTCCATTGTATTTGTCAAATATTGAAATAAAAGAAATACTTATAGTATTTGTTATCGTTTACAAATGACATAGTTTCTCTCGCAATGTAAGTCAATACGTTTCATGTTGTGAGTTTGTAACGATATGATATGATTTGTGAGCAATCCGATAAGTTAGTTACATATGTATGTGAGATCGATGACTTGTATATAGCTAATTAATGGGAAAATAAACAGCAACAGAAGGGGAACGATTAATCATTATTCTCTGGTTCGATCCAAATGCAGGATTTCGGTTGGACCAAGTTGAAAATATTTGGACTTGAGTAAGTTTTGCTGACAGAGTAATCGAAAGAGTAGTATTTGCAATTGGCCAAACAGTAGAAAACGCCCTTGTTGTCGTGAAACATTGGGAAATATATTTTGTTTCCTAGTCCCTGTGCAACACATGTTTTCAAGTACGATCCTCCGGGGCTCACAAACAATGTTTTATTATCCAAACTTGTTATTTGTTCCCTCTCCAATTCTTTTCCATTTATTTTGTACCTCCAAACCTCTACATCCCCTTTTTCGCGACTTAAAATCACAGCTAACATTCCTCCATTATCGACATCTTCTGTTATGTATGCCTTTCTAATTAATCGTTGTTTCGATCTTGGAAAGTAACTCCCGTAAAATTTCCACCTAGGTCTTTGTGCAGCTGAGTTTTCCTTGATGCTTAGTGTTCCCAAGTTACCTTTATCTCCTAGTAAATAGATAGTATTATTTTTGAAAAATAACGGATTATTACACCCGGTTGCCCAAAATTTTCCTAGGTCCAAGGAGTAGTGGTACGTCCATATAGTATCTCCAACTTTGATGATGTACACGTCTGGGACATAACCCAATGCTTCAAAACCAACCACGAAACAATCCGATGATGAGTCAGGAGGACACGAAAAAGTCCAAGAAGAGCAAGAATTTCTGTGCTCCTCTAGTAGATCAGGAAGTTCAATTATATCATTGCTAATAGGATTGAAAAAGAACATGCCGCGATTGCCATGACTCATGAGCAACCAATTAGATTTTGAGCTTCGAATTCGAGCCCCCTTTAATTTTGGAATGCCTGTCGTTTGAGTAGTTACGACATTGTACACCGGATCAAAGAATTCTACTATGCCCATTTCTTTACGCAAGGTCATCAAACATGGCGATTGCGAAGATGATGATTGTTGGAGAGTAGGAGCCATTAGGGAAGCGTAGCGCCAGTTTTTACCAATGGCACGAAATACAAAGTATTCAGCAGCAACAAGATGTGATGATATTAATCCGAGTACGTCTGATGGAATACCATCAGACCATAATTTATCATAATTTGTCTCCTCCATTATTATTTTTTTTTTTTTTTGTGCTTGAGATTATATAATGTGAAAATTATTATTAATTGAATCGGAAAAAGGAATTGTTATTACCATATTTAAATAGAACTAGAATTAGCAACGTGTAACTGTTTTTTTTTACATTATTTATGGAAATCAAAAAAATATTTTTATTTATTTATGGAAATCCCAGTTATTTACGAGAAAGGAGAGGAAAAACAATTTTCTTTGTCCTAGAGCTACTTTTATTCCTTTTTATTTAATTTGAACTTGATTCTCTTATATACACATGAGACGATAAAAGCTATTCATTAATATTTAATTTGTATCTATTGAATTCTGTTTAACTCGTGATGACGAGATTTGAGGAGAAGAAGGAGGAAAAGTTGGAGTACGATGGACCACCACTTTCTTCAAAATCACACCCGTGGCTAGTTACGTGTCTTCCGAGGAAAACACAAACTTTTTTCAGCATATCTGAAGATCGATCTTATGAAAGAAGTATACATGAGCTTGGTAACGCAATAATACGTGCTTGTGCTCAAGAGTGGCTTGTGTTAGAAGACTTTGATTCTACTGATTGTTACCTTTGGAATGCTATTTCAAACGACAAAATTAAGCTCCCACCACTTCCTTATAACGACAATCTTAAGTGTCTCTTGTCTGCACCACCCAATGATCCTCAATGTCGCGTTCTCTTCCTAATTCATGAGACTACTCCCCCTGATGATGATGATGACGAGGATGAGAATTGTGATGATGATGATGATGACAAAAATGATGACACAGATACCAATGATGATGAATCGGACAATGAAAATTCTGTCATCACCGACAATGAGGATAGTGATGATGATGACACAAACGATGACTATCCCAATGATGATGACACGGATGCTAATGATGATGACACAGACAGTGAGAATCCCGATGATGATGATGATGACACGGATTCTAATGATGATGACATAGACAATGAGAATCCCAATGATGATGACGCAGATTCCAATGATGAGAATCTCAATGATGATGACATAGATTCTAATGATGATGACATAGACAATGAGAATCTCGATGATGTTGCAAACATTGAGAATCTCAATGATGATGTTGTTGCAAACAATGATAATTCTGATGATGATGATGAGAATGCGCCTTCGCCTGCACTTTACTTGTGCAAGCCAGGTTATGATCAAGAATTTCATAAACAAGATCTGAAATCAATCATTGGAGCTAATCGTTTTTTAGTATGGACAGTATTCAAGGGAGATTTTTATGTATTGACATGGCAGACAAATATCCTACTCCGTTTGGATATAGATGATTCATCAGGAACAATATCAGCTACACCAATGACTAACAAACCTCAATATAATTACTTCACAGAATACTTAGACATGCCACGCTTTAGAACTTACCTTATTCAATCTGAAGACGAGGTTGAGTTATTATACGTTCACATGTTGTTCCACGGAAGGGAGTTTGAGGATGTTTACAAAATTATAGTATCCCGGTTTGATTTTGTAAATCGAGTATGGGAAGAGGCGAAAAGCATTGGTGAAACTGCAATTTTCTTAGGTCCTTGTTTTGGTGGAACAACTTGTTGTACAAGAGGCACTAATATTAGAAAAGAATCTGTCTACTTCACTAAGGGCCGTTATCTCTGTATTTTCAATCTGGAAACACAGAGTATATCAGTATCGCGTATTTCCAAGACAGAGTCACCCTCGCATTGGTTAACACTTGTGGACGCGCGTGAGATGAAACAGTTTTGAATGAGAGAAAAAAGTTTGATTCATCTTCTAAATGTCTAATGTATTTTCACAAAGATGTCAAAAGTGTTTTTCATTGTATTGTTCGTTACTTAAATTTTGTTGTATTTGAAGCGATTAGATTCATTATTAGGAAACAATGAAAAAGTCTCATTTTGTATAACGACTTAACATCTTTTTTTGCTATGCAGAGGAGTCTTGACTCCTCTTTGGCTTGCGAGGAAATCTAAACGTATGTTGTGTCTATTAGAGAAATTTTCTCGCGCAACTATAAGAATTAACTAAGATATAACTAAATAGCTATTGTATACAACTACCATAATTTATTCAATGTAATCGTACAAGTTAAGTCGGGAGAGAGTGGTGCGTATACAATCTTACCCCTACATTATGAAGATAGAAAGATTGTTTCTGATTGACCTTCTGCTCAAGTAAATTTCAACGAATATTTAGTAGAAAAGCTAATATCAATTTTATATAAAATCTCTGTATGTTCAATTAGAAAACACAGAGCATTTCGATATCCCTTCCTTGCCCAGAGATTTCAGTGACATATCCGCGCTAGTATTGGTTAACTTTAACAACTCCAATTTCACAATAGAAACATTCAAATATTATAATCGTTAAAGTCAAAGTTACAACGGACAAGGAAATCACAAAACGATAATGAACTAGTGAAACAAAAAAAAACTATTGAAGAAGATAAGTAGAAGGGAGATGAGTACGTAGACTCAATGAAAAGAGATGAGAGTACTAGACATTTTTCTTAACAATTTGCATAATCCCTAAATCACATACCATTACCTTTTTTATGGAACCAGTTCAAACGCCCACTTCTCAACCCGGATCCCAAATTAACTTGGCCCTATTGCTTGTTCTCGTTCCAATAGCTCTTGTCAGTCCAATAACTACTTTCATGACTCTGACATCTACATTGGGCTAGACTTGGTTCATAACATTAACCCTCATGGCCGCAGTGGCGTAGCCACATAGTAAAATAATATATGAAATGATTAAATAACATATTTTGGACACCCTTAACTTGTTATTTGTGGATACCCTTTGTTAATTTTCTGGCTCCGCCACCGTATGGCCGGCCACGTGAGATGAAAGTCTCATGCACAATTTTGAATGAAAGAATTCAATTTATCTTTCAAATGTCTATATATTTTCATTATGATATGAATGTATTCTATACTTTGTTAACTTTACAAAATCATAATGTAAACTTAATGACATGTTTCAAATCATTGGGCTCATATATCTCACTTTCTTTTGTATTTCAAAGGCCCTCTTCAACATTTAATAGCTTTTGTAAACTTGATTCTTTGGGCCTCTTTCTAATGAGCAATATTTGGGCTTTAGAAGAAAGGGGTAATGCTATGAGAGTACACACTCCGATTTATTTTTATTGTGTCAATTGAACAGTACTCTAAATCTCCAACTTACAAAATGATCATTTGGATACTTTCAAAATTTATCTGTCTGTCAATATCCGATGTTCACGAGACATAATATGGATAAGTTTTGAATATTTAGTTATCGATTTATGTCAAGTTGAGGTGTCTAGAAATGCACTTCAAAATTAGAATATTTACTCGCCAGCTAAGCTTATGTATTATGTCGAATTTTAGCTTAAATTACTATAATAACAATAAGAAGTCAACAACATAACCATTGTGCATATCACATCAAATATTAACGACTCAATATTATTATTATTATAATAAAACTGTTATGTAAAGTTCACCTCTCATCTGAATTATATATAAAAATAATATTTGTGTATCACATAACACTCACATAATATTTCTCCATATTGTATTCAATGAAACTTGACCCATTAATAAGATATTTACTCACACGCAATAATTTTTAGCGGCCATAAATAAATATATTAATAAAGAGTGCTAAATTTTTTATCGATATTACTTAAGTCTTATTAGATCTAATGTCGTTAAAGCTTTTAGGGGCATATACAAAAAGTGCTAATTACCACTAAAAAATCATATTTAACGACACTTGCTAACTAATTACCGCTAAAGCTCAGTTACTATTTTCTAATTATTATTTTTATTGCTTTGCTAGTTCTTATCGACTTATTGCTTCAATTTATTTTCAATTTTGTTGTCACAATCCCTTTTCGTAATCATTGGATTTTAGCATCCATAATTAGTTAAAATAGTAATTATTTTTTCCATAATTAATAGAAAATAAAACTAATATCAGGATCTGCAGCTTATTTAAACCAGAAAAAAAAAGTGAATTGAAAACGAGTTTAGCTCACTTTATTATTATTTATATTTTAGAGCAATAAATAGCGGATAGTCATTTATATTATTCGCTCTGTCTCAATTTATAGTATTATTGTCTTGGACTCATATTAAATATTCTTAATTTCTTATTAATTTTTAATGAGGATGAGATTATAGTTCTGCTTCTAGATTTAGCAAAATTTAGTAGTTTTGACCCGTTATTCTACATTTATATTTACAATTTTGATTAACTTATATAAATAATTTATGTAGCACCTAATAATTTATTTTTTTCTAATATTCAGAATCAATAAATTCAAAATTCTGGCTTCGTCTCTATTTTCATTTAAGTTGAAAACTTTAACAAATTCATAGTGGATGAACTAACCTATTAATAAGTTAATTAAAACCGCCCACTAATAGAAAACAAAAGAAGTAATTAAACCTAACATATATTCTTAATTAGTATTAATTCTTACTGTCTCTGTCTAATAAAAGAGATATCTAAATTTAATTATGTAAAATGATTAAGTATTTAATTCTAACATTTGTTTGCCAGTTGCCATGCAATAACCTGTTTAATTTGACATCGATAGATATTGTTTTTTATGGTGACGTTATTTTAATTTAAAAAATAAACTATATTAAAATTTACACTGAGATAGTCTTCATTTTTTATAATTAAGTTCAAAAATATCATATCAAACCGTGGCGGAGCCAGAAATATCTTAAAAGGTGTCCAGAAATAATAACTTGTTATATTAAAGGTGTCCAAAATAAATTATTTAATCATTTCGTATATCATTTTACTTGTATATATACTCTCTTTTTTTCCGACGAAGGATGTCCAATTGGACACTCTTGACGGTATGTGGCTACGCTACTGATACCAAGCCTCAGATAAAAATGAATGAAATTTGTCTTGAAAGTATGATTTTCTCGAATAAAGTATGTCATATGAAAATATCGATAATTTTAACTTGTCAGATTAAACTTCAGAAAAAAATATAAAAATATTAAATTATTATCAAACGTTACAAGTTTTATCAGAAATTAAATTTTCGATAACTGCCTAACATCAAACTAATATATTATAAACTTAATACTCAATTTTTTCAAATTTAATTTGTTCAAGAATATAATAGAAGTAATTAAACCTAATATCTTCTTAATTAGTATTATATCAGTCTCTGTTTGATTAAAAAGATATTTAAATTATTAAATGACTTATAAGTATTTAAGTCCAACGTTTGATTTGATCTAAATTATATTTTTTTTGCCAGTTGCCATGCAATATGTTGTTTAATTTTGACGTCGATGAATGATTTTATGAGTGACGTTTATTAATTAAGAAATTTTAGCACTTTTATTTCCTTAGCTCGATAAATTTTAATTTTGATCGTTAATTTTTAATATATATAAAAACTAATTAAGAAATTAGTTTTATTTCTTTATATCAGAATTATAATATATCTCGATTATTTTAGAAATATATTAGTAATTATATTTAATAATAAAATAATAATACAAGCTTAAGAAAATACATAAAAATAATTAAACAGTAAAAGAAATACTATAATAGTTTTGAAAATTTATGAATATTCCTAAACAAAATATTAAAAATTAAATTTACTTAGTCAAATATCACATAGACTAAAGTAAAAATGTTTTTTTTGGTAAATTGTGGATGTTCCTATGGACCTAAATTCATCTCTTCATAGTTCTTCAAAATAAGCATCATTAATTTTAGGGAAAATGTACAAGTATCCCCTAACGTATGTTCAAAATCTCAGAGACACATTTATACTATACTAAGGTCCTATTAATTCCTGAACTTTTTTTATAAATAATTTTTTACCCCTTTTTGGCCTACGTGACACTATCTTGTAGGTCCAGTGCTTGTTGATATTTTTTTCAAGCTAGTGTCACGTGACCAAAAAGGGTAGAAAATTATTTATAAAATAAGTTATTGGAGATAATAAAACCTTAGTATAATATAAGTGTATCTCTGGAATTTTAGGTATAGACTTTGATCAAATCATTCAATGTTTTAGTATGAAAAAGTGTGTATTGAACATCAAACTAAACTAGTTCGATTTGATCGAAATAATTTTTAAAATGAACATCGAACTGATAAATTATTTATTTATTTAAAAAAATACCAACTTCAAATTGAAAAATTGAATTAGTTTGATTTGATCCGACTTTTGTTTTGTTTAAAAAAATATATTTATACTCTACCCTAGCTCCTCCTATATAGAGAAAAAAAGGAAATATTAAGAAGGGGTGAATGCATCTCTTTTTGAAATATTGTTTAACAACTTGGTAAATAGAGACAATAATTATTGGAAATATTGTCTTCTTTTGAAATATTATTTTCTTTTAATTACAATCTCTTTCATAAGCACACAATATTTCCACTTAAAACCGTATACTTAAGTCCCGTGATATTGCATGATCAAATAATTTAAGAAAATTAATTAATAATAAATTGAGATAGACTTGACTCTAATATATATATATATATATATATATATATATATATATATATATATATATATATATATATATGTATGTATAACTTTAGGCGTAATCCATTTCAAAAGTTAGCTTATAAAAGGAGGATCAGATCATATAAGCAGTGGCGGACCTACGTAGTGTCCAGGGTGTTCACCCGAACACCCTCGGCAAAAAAATACGATATATATAAGGTAAATTTTTTATATTTTTGTAGATGTATATATTTTGAACCCTTCAATAACAAATAAAATTAGATGGCTCAGTGGTAAGATCCCTGAATATTAAGTTGCACACCCACGGTTTGAATCCCTGAGACAACATTTATTTATTTTTCTTTATAGTTTCATTATTTTTGCTTAAAAAAATCAGTTCTGTTTTTCAAGTATTTTAGTTTATTTTTTATTTTAAAAACGTGATAAAAGTGTGATTTTAAACCCAAAAAAGTTCAAGGGACCCATTTCGAAAGACTTATTTACACGTTTATACTTTTATTTTTCGAACCTACTGAACAAAAATCTTGGATCCGCCACTGCATATAAGATGACCAAATTTTCCTCCCACAAACTATATAAGATTCCAACAACTTCTTCGGTCTTTTTGATGCCGACCTTATTAATTTTTTATTCATAAATATAATTTTCGATGAGAGAATTCAATTAACTACCCTACATATATATAAGATGACCAAATTCTCCTCCCACAAACTATATAAGATTCCAACAACTTCTTCGATCTTTTTGATGTCAGCCTTTAATAAGATCTAATGATTAAAATTTATTTATACAATATAATTTTCGATGAGAGAATTCAATTAACTGCCCTACATATATATAAGATGACCAAATTGTCCTCCCACAAACTATATAAGATTCCAACAACTTCTTTGATCTTTTTGATGCCAGCCTTTAATAAGATCGAATGATTAAAATTTATTTATACAATATAATTTTCGATGAGAGAATTCAATTAACTACCCTACATATATGATCATTTGAATTACATATAAAAAGAAAGTCCACTTGATGGGTGTTAGACAATCATAATGTCCTATACTACATGAAATAAAAACAATTAAAGCTATCAAAACTAGCCATTGACATTTTAATTTCATCTTATTATTATATTTTCCTTTTACATATATTATTTATGATTATATACAAAGAAATAAATAAACTATGGTACAAGATGACGTGGATAAAAAATTATGCAATGAATGAAAAACAAAGTGACAAAATAAGTGACCAGCTTGGCACAACCCTAACCACACATGCATCATCACATTTTTATTTGATAGGATGGTTAGATAATTGACTTTTTTTTTTTTTTTTTAGTTTTCAAGTTTTTTTAAACAACTAATTTGTAGGTCATTCGTGCCTTATAAAATTACATAAACTAAAAATAATGAGGTAAAACTATGTCAACGCACCATTCTAAATACATAAGTTCATGATAAAAAAATAAATTATCAACTATCGATTGTTTATTTTACATCCTAACCTATCAGTCTTGCCTCGATGCTAAGGTGGTGAAATATTTGTTCTCAATCGACAATAGACGTTTGTACTCCAGTTCAACATCAAGTTATGTGTTTTAATACAAAATAAATGATAGTTTAGATAGATAAATGAAACGATAAGTTATTGAGGTATGAAACTTGTATGATGATTTAGATGTGTTTTTAGTCGTTAGCTTTAAATACTTCAAGTGTTAGTATGTACAACTCATAGTACACAAAATTTATATCTGAGTCGCATACTGATATTTCGTTATAAATATTTACACCATCAAATAACTCGTAGTTATACATTTAGTAAGAAATGACATTAATTGGTAGTGTTGTAAAATGATGACGATTAATTGGTATCATTTGATTTGGATAATCTTTACACTACCAAATATATATAACTTTATAAATTTTGTATATTATATTTGTGATTATATATATAATGTATATAGTATAAGAAAATGAGTTAGTGAGAGCTTTTATTTTCCTTTATTTTTATTGGTTTAAGGAAGTCAACTTGAGAGTTTCCTATAAATTAAATAATAAGTCAATTTTTAGATTTGAGTTATTGAAGAAAAAAAAAGTCAAATCTTTTTTATATTGAGAGCACCCATTGAGATTAGTGAAGTGTTATATTAGGAATATACTTGAACATTATATATATAAATTAATTAATTAATTATTATTAGTTAAGGGGTTAAATATTTGGAACCATAGGATAAATAAATATAGTGGTTATAAGGTAGGAGGGCACAAGGTCAGACCCTAATTAATTCAGGAAAAAAGTTATAAATTAATCACCAATAAGGAATGAGAGGTTTATTAATTAAATATAAAGTGGGGACTTTATTATTAGTATTATTATTATTATGTATTATTATTATTATTAGTATTATTATAATTATAGTATGACATGCGTGAAATAAAGTTAATAATTAAAATACCAAGTAATTAATAGCTGTAATGCATGGATTAATTTAGTTTTAGTATTTTGGTTGGATGTAGGATGGATCTTGACACATTAATTTATTTTCCTAATTGATGAGATATCACATGTCTTATATATACAATTAGTAATTCCAAAGGATTGGACAAAAATAAAATAAAAAATTAAAGATAATGAAAAAAGAAGTATCTAAACATAGGATGTGTTTGAAAAATGTTTTCTACTATTCTGAAAAAAATAATATGAATTTCTTGTTTATTTTAAAGTTTTATATACGTAAACATATAAACTTGTAAGCATAACTTACTTCGAGTGGTTAGATTTATCGATTATCGATTATCGATTTAACTGTTAAGATATGACACAAAAAATTTATTCACTATATAAAAAATTATCTTTAGCGACAATTAATTAATAACAATATCTTAATTGTTACTAAAAATATTTTTATTAGCGACATTTAACACTCTTTGTAAAATGTCCCTAAAACCTACAGCAGCACTGAATCCAATGATAATTAACTAATGTTTGTAAATGTTTTATCACTATATGTTAATGTGTATATATTTATTCTCACTAAAAGTTATTTTTATCGTCGTGATTGAAAGTAACTTAGTAACAAAATGACAAACCAAATGAACGATGCATATAAGTTATTGACAATTGTATTTTACTCTATTTTTTTTAATCTATCGTTAATATTTCCAGAATTACTACACTAACTCTTTCTTGAATCAACCAAAAAGCATACATTGACATTGTAAAATAATAAAAGTAAATATATTAAATTAAATCATTAGTGAAGGAATTTAAATATAAATATAATTTGTTAATGAGTATTCATAAAAAAATATCGCTCTAAAATTTATGCTTTAATTTTTTTTTAAAAAATTCTGAAAAAAATAGAATAATCATTATTTAATGTTGGATTTTAATTTGAGTAATTTTATTGGCTATATGCGTGTGTTGGTCTCATGCAATTTTGGATGATAAGAGGCCAGGTCACTAATAAAGTCAAATAAATCAACAACCAATAAAAAAATAGAGGCTTTTCTCTATTTTACACATATTTTCTTCTTTTATTTTATTTTAATTAAGGTGAAGAAATTGTTTGGAAATTCTATATAAGGGTGTGCTTATCTTTAACCAAATTTATCTTGATTCGGATTAGATGTCATTTTTCAAAATTATAAAAAATCGAAATATTGAATGCATACCATCAAAAAATGATTATTTTGCCTTATCTTTTACGGAAGCACGTAAATAGGGATATACGAAGTAAATAAAACGGACTTATTTATTTCAACTCTAATTAGTTAGTTTAGGATTTTATTTGCGGGACTGACTTAGGTATGTCGTATTATTTATCGTATAGTCCTAGTAAATTAGTGTGATTTAATGTATGTGCGGATCTCAAGTCAATTTTGATACAAAATTAGGGTGTGGGCTAGGCAGAACTCAATAACTTTGATTGAAATCTTATATTTTATGTTTAAATAATTATTTATCTAAATCAATAACAATTTTTAGAATCTAAAATTCATTAAATTCATAATATGAAAATTCTAGCTCTGCTTTTTATATATAATATGTTATTACATACGATGCCACATTTACAAATATCATGTTTTAATGTGTTTAAACATTCAGTCGACAAAATTATAAATATAATGACTTAACTAACAAATGAAGTTAAATACGAACGTTTTTCAACTCATTCCGTCTAAATTAAATGAATACTTTTTTTTTAGAACGTGCTACTAATAATAGAGTAAACTATTAGTAGATGTGAAGGTTTTGAATCAATCAATAGTAATGGCCAGTCAAAAATGGCATGACAATTCAAAATTAGGCCAAATAAAGGACTCAAATTTTCATGACCGTTGAAATATAAAGGACTAATTAAGCTTCCAAGAAATTGTACAAACATGAAATATACATCAAATTATTGTGATGAGCCAAGAGACCCCACCTCCAATTGTACATAAAAAGTCAAGCCACTATAGAAAGAGCCCCCCACCCCCCACCCCTTTAAAAAACCCCAACTCCCCACATAAACCAACTCCTTGTTTTTGGTTGGCCATGAAAAGAGGAGGGGTTGTTTTGTATATAGTATAATATATAATATCTAATAATAAAAATAAAAAAAAAATTGATAAAAAACTATTAGTCCAAAACTTTTTAGGAAAAATCGACTGAGTTCATCAATTTTCTTTTTATATTAAGAAATATAATAACAAAATTGATGGACTTTTAAAAAACAACGAATGACAATCATTGTATATATAATGTTTGTATAAGCATGTACAACATACAATGGCAGAGCTTTATAGAGTCGAGAGGCGAGTTAATTATCTTGTTTTCATAAACTAAAATTAAATTTCGTTAGGTGTTATATATAGACGATTGGATCCTTTTAACATAAGATTTTTTTTTTTTGTGTAGTAGCAAAAAAGTTTATTTATATAGTACTATGTTATGCCACATGTTCAAATACCAAATATGACATTTTAAATATTTATTTGAACTTTCCTTGCATAAAGTTGTATCTAGCAATGAAATTTCTGCTAAGACAAAAATTGTTAGTTGATTTTTTTTTATTTGTCCAAGTCATCAATAAAATTATTCAATATTTATATTGGATGAATATGATATATATCTAGTGAAATTATTCGAAGTGTATACAGATTGACTTAGACACATTATCATAATCTATTATTTTTTGATTTTTCATCTTGATGTTCGAAGTCTATATTAGAACCATGATTAAATTTGAATCTACGACTTATTCTAAGATGATACTCCCAACATTATTTTCTTCATACATAAAGCTCGAATCTGAGACATATGATTAAAACTAACACTACACTACACCACATCATAATTTATTATTTTTTGATTTCTCACCTCAATGTCAGGAGTCCATATTGAAACCCTGATTAAATCTGAATCACAACTTATTTTAAGATAATTTTTTCTCCATACATAAAATTCGAATCTGATAGATCTGATTAAGAGTAGCACTACAGCACACCACATCATAATCTATTATCACCAATGGGGTAACACTTCTACATTAATGTCAAACGGTTTTTTTTCACTTTATCAAATCAAAAACCACCACTTGGAATTCAAGATTATTATTATTTTTCTTTAAAAAAAGAAGGAAAAAAAAACCAAAGCTGGTTTTGGAAACTAGATCCATTTTGCTTCATGATATATTTTTTTTCTCTATATAAGTACTACACTTATTTTCTTAATTCCCACCATCTCCTTTTCAATATACATACCAATTCCTCTTATATATTTCTCTTCTTTTCAATTTTCATTTAAAAAAAAAAAATGTCTCCAGCATTGGCAAAATCTAGTGAAAAATTGAAGAATGAAATTGAAGATTATCATAAAGGAGTAAAGTATTTGCATGAAAGTGGAATTCAAAAAGTTCCAAAGAAATACATTTTTCCTATTTCAGAAAGACCAAATTATTCTTATACTATAAATGAAAATCCACAAGTTGCTAGCAAACACAACCTTAAGTTGCCTATCATAGATTTTTCTCAACTCTATGGTCCTAATAGAGCTCAAGTTCTTGATTCACTATCCTATGCTTGTGAAAACTATGGATTTTTTCAGGTAAATTGATTCCTTTGAATGGAACTTTGTACTTTATATATCCCGTGACACGCTTTCTTTTTTAGTTTGTCCTAAAGAGAACATCAATCTCTTTATATATTTAGAAAAATTTTAACTTTGAACTTTATATATATCATAAATTCTTGATGATATAATTTTATGGGAAATGCACAAGTACCCCTAGACTATGATCAAAATTTCAGAGATACAACTTAACTAAACAAAGGTCCTATTACTCGTTAAACTTTTTTTTGTAATTTTATACATCTTTTGTTTTACGTGACACACTCTGTGACTTCACGCAATTAAGACGGGTGAGAGATATTTGAATGCCACGTTAGCAAAAAAGGTGTAAAAAATTACACACAAAAAAACTTTAGGGGATAATAGGACCTTACAATAGTTAATGTGTGTCTATAAGATTTTGGTCATAGTCTAGGGAGATACTTGTGAATTTTCCCTAATTTTATAGTCACAAATTGCTATTTTTGACAATACCATAAGAAATTCATATTTTTTAAGAGTGACCGTGACATGTTTCAGACCACAAATTTTAGTCAAATTAAATATTATCACATCAATTGAGACGGAGTATAGAGGTCCTAAATGACTATGAGTTGACCCTACACTTAATTAGTTGTATCTACTTTATTTTTAATGATTAATTAATGTTGTGATTTTAATGTTTGTCATGCAGTTGATAAACCATGGGATTCCAGAAGAGGTAATAAAAAATATGGTGGATGTTGGAGGAAGGTTTTTTGATCTTCCATTAGTAGAAAGGGAAAAGTACATGACAAAAGACATGACAACACCAGTTAGATATGGGACAAGTTTTAATCAAACAAAAGATGGTGTCTTTTGTTGGAGGGACTTTCTCAAGTTGGTTTGTGACCCTCTTCCTCAAGTCCTTCCTCATTGGCCTTCTTCTCCTTCTGATTTTAGGTAAGATGAAAAGTTCTTTTAGTTTATGCTATTAGGCTCGTTTGGTCGGAAACGAGTTATTTCAGGATAGTTATCTCACTATGTATTATATATATATATATATATATGAAATAATTTATCTTATCACTATGGTATAAATAATGAAATAAGTTATCGTAATAGTAAAACAAGACACCAAAATTTTATCCCTGAACATGCAATTTTTTTTCTATCGCATGACTATTAGTTTTATCTCTAACACGAAACGACCTCGTAATGTATATAAATTAAGCTAGAGTATTGGAGCAACGGTAAAATATAATAGATCACAGGTTTGTGTAATAGAATCAGTCATTTAAACTTGCGTCAAGATAAGTTGTTTTCATATATATAACATGTCCGTCTAACTAGGGTATAACCCTATGTAAGTGTAGGGATACTTAGTGCATCGGAATATCTTTTTTTATTTGAAATAAATTAAGTTAAAGTTTTGAAATAATGATAAATTTGTCTTGATGTGATCTATAGGTCACGATGTTAATATATAGAATCATCTTTTCACCCTTACATCAAAACATGTTTTGTATAAACATCCTCTAGGATGGGACCCTTCCTCAAAACCATGTAAACTCACAATACTTCGTACACCGGACTTTCTTCTAAACATATAAATTACACTCCCCCTATCAATTTTTCCATTATATATTCTTCACTATATGCAAAAAGCTACAATCATTATACTAGATAATTTGTTCATGATTTGATAGTGTTATATTATATTATAAGGGTCATAATCATTATACTCTCTATTTTAAACTATTTGTAATATTTTTCCTTTTTAGTTAAAAAAAGAATGTTTCATTTTTTTTAATAATTTTTTAGTGTCAACTTTATATATATAATATATTTAAGATCACAAGATAAAAAGATATTTTAATACCTTTTACATGGTGTATCTTTTAATTTAAAACCACATAATTCAATTTTTTTCCCTTTAAATTCCTTATCATGTCAAAACCAGATAAATAAATTAAAACGATTATATATATAGTTCTTTTTTAACATTTTGTGTTGAATTTTAAACAGGGAAATGGCAGTTACATACTCAAAAGAGACCAAAATCTTATTTATAAAGTTAGTGGAAGCCATCCTAGAAAGTCTTGGAATTAATGTTGCAACAAAATACAAGACACAACAAAATGATGATGATGAAGAAATGTTAAAAGAATTTGAAGATGGAAGCCAGCTAATGGCTGTTAATTTTTATCCACCTTGTCCTAATCCTGATTTGACACTTGGAATGCCACCTCATTCTGATTATGGATTTTTAACTCTTCTACTCCAAGATGAAGTTGAAGGTTTGCAAGTTAAGTGCAATGATGATTGGGTCACTATTCAACCTATCCCTAATGCTTTTGTGGTCAATGTTGGTGACCACCTCGAGGTACGAGATATTTTTCGAGTTTAACTTTTATATACTGATATGACCTGACGTACACTAAAAGATCGTATAGTTATAATTTGATCGCTTAATAGAAAGATTTAAGATTTAAATTATATAAGTTTTCTCTTTAAGTAGCTAGGTTTTTGTTGTTGAACTCGTTAGATGTTAGACCACCGTAAGGTACGAGATGTTTCGAAGTTTAACTTCTATATACTGATAACATGTGAAGATTTATAAATTATCAGACCGCTCAATAAATAACTATAGTTTATTTATATTGAAGCGAATTTAGAATTTAAATCTCATAAGTATATAGTTTAAGTTCATAATGTTTGAACAAATCAGAAGTTTGAAATTATGGGTTCAAGATCTCAAAAATGCCTCCATAATTCTTTCATAACTCTTTGATTTTAATTTTTCACGTAACAAATTTAAGATTAATTCAAAGTCTTCCTAATTACTTCCTCTAATCCAAAATAATTTGACACAAAATCAAGAATGTATTTATCAAATTCTTTTTCTCAATTTTCCCCCAGACATATTCCTACTTCAATAAACAGATTTCATTATGTCAACCTAAAGAAGAAATCATAATTAAGAATATTTAAATAAAACTCCTATTAATTTTTAGTAGTAAGTTAATCCCATAATTCATATGCTCAAGCCTAAAATATCTATAATTTTAGACAAAAAGAGTATTTTCTTCAAATTTATTGTTAGTCAAATCAAAGACACATAAATGAAACAAATGGAGTACTATTACCAACACTAAACTATTAATTCAAACATTTTTTTTTCTTTAAGTTTCATTTAAAGTTCCAATTTCATAATTTTTTGACATGGTTTTTTAATTTTATTTTCTTGCAGATAGTTAGCAATGGGAAATACAAAAGTGTGTTACATAGAGTTCTTGTGAACTCTTTAAAGTCAAGAATTTCAGTGGCTTCTTTGCATAGTCTTCCATTCAATAGCATAATAAAGCCATCACCTAAATTAATTAGTAAAACAAATCCAAGTCTTTACAAAGAGACAAATTTTTCTGCATTTCTTGACTACTTAAAATCTTGTGATTCCACCAACAAAAGTTTCCTTGAAACGAGAAAGTTAACATGAAAAATAAATAAAATCAAACACTACTAGACAAGTTTGATTTTATCCGAATCTTCATACAAAAAAAAGAAGAGTGTTTAATTCATCCGAATCTTCATAGAAAAGAAGAAGTTATTCACTAGTCACTACAATATTCATATTAAATTCCATCAAATCATTAAATATGACGATTGCACGCTCTCTGATGATTAGTGATTAACCGATCACCAGATCAATGAAGAGTCTTTCTGAAATCTCCACTTCTTTCAGTAGAAGATACTATTCATCATAAGATAGATGTCAAATGAAAGTGCAGCGAAAGGATTCTGAGAATTTGGACAAGTTTTGTTTATTTTGACTTTTTCATTATTAGCTACTATATTTTTAATTGGTTAGATCAATTATTATTAGAAATTATTGGTTTGGTATATAGTTCACATCAAGTTAACGACATATTTGTATTGAGATTATTATAAACGTATATACAACAGCTCTAGCTTCTTCCAAATTATATATTTCAATTACGAGGAATCTTCTCTCTTTTTAAAAAAATTAAATTTCCTTTGTAACTTGTGCATGCTATCTTTTTTTTTTTTTTTAAGAAGGAAAAGTTGATTATTTATTTATTCATATTCATGTATTTTGAAATTTATTAACCAGATATTTCTAATTCGAGAATCCTAAAATAAAGCATTTTCCCTTAATTGGTCTTATCAATCTGCACATACACTATAATAAAAATAACTTTTAGCGATATTAAATATTGACATTAATAAAGAACGCTAAAGTCTTTACCAGCATTAGTTAAGTGTCATTAGAACCAATGTCGCTAAAGGCTTTAGGGACATATACAAAGAGTGACAATTGCCGCTAAAAATAGCGGCAATTAAGAATCAATTGCTGCTAATGATCATTTTTTATTTTTGTTGTAGTGACATTTTGATATTTATTTTTTGAACTAATTTAATTGTTCAATTTTCAGTACTACTTTTAAAATTTTCTTTCAATTTTATCCTTTATTAGGTAGTATTGAAATTACTTATTAATTAATGTTTAGTTATTTTAACGATAAATTTAAAATTAATTAATGAGGATAAAAATAGTCTAGCTATCGGATTCTGTCATTTTACTATTGGACTCGCATTTCAATTAAATTGGCCACAACAAAGTGACGTGGAACATTAAAAAGTGTTTTAAATTTCTATGTTCTTGTTATTTATACGTTTAATTAAAATATTTTCAATTTTCAAATATTATTTTCATGCTAGATAAAAATTAATTTTCTAAAAAAAATTCTCAATAAAACATGATCAATTGCTCAAACTCTACGTCAATTTTAGAGATTTTAAAATAATATTTTGTCCTTATACATATTCACAAAGCAAAAAATGATCAAAAAGCTTCGACTATAGCTCTCCGTGTAAACCCAATAAAAACATTATGATAGTGGTTATGTATATTTATTTTTTTGGTATAAGCCACCACACGTTTTCCTATTTCAAAATCATGTTTAAATATTTAGTTGGATCAAAATGAATATATTTGAAAAATGGATCAAAATCATTGTATTTTGTATCATTTGGAGATGGTGTGCACACTAACAAAAGTTGACAAAATATTCACAATTACATGTATCTTCAATCAAAGTTTAATGAAATTAATATACTATATCACGTTATTTA
The DNA here is from genome assembly GCA_022817965.1 of Solanum lycopersicoides. Taxonomy (NCBI): domain Eukaryota; kingdom Viridiplantae; phylum Streptophyta; class Magnoliopsida; order Solanales; family Solanaceae; genus Solanum; species Solanum lycopersicoides. The sequence goes on from CM040626.1 coordinate 2,224,349, forward strand.
AAATAGCGACAAAAACATAATTTTAACAAGAAGGTTCGACAATTAGTTTACAGGTGGGCCTGCATAGAATTAATTATGAGTAACTTTCATATATAACAAATATAAAAATTATATTTATATGTCATAACTATAGTTTACATAATTGCGTTTCATAGCAAATTTTATATTGTTATGGAGCTTTTGATTTGTATAATTCGCTAGTTACATCCTATTTTATACAAATCGTTCAGTCTTGCATAAGTTCATTTATACATTGTAATTTGTATAATAAGATATGTATTTGTATAATTATAAGTGTAGGAGACGAATATATATATACACATATATATATATATACTTTTTTTCTCGCTTTATACAAATACAAACACATTTTATACATTTGTATACCGAATCAGATGACAAAAAAATGAAATGTTTGTTGTGATTTACAAATAAAATAAACTATAATTATAGCATTTAATTTAAATTGATAATTTAAAATTGGGATAATTGTATATAATAGCAAACTAATAACCTAAAATAAATGGAGTAGCTACGATTTGATTTAATTGTGCTTCATAGCAAACGTTTGCCAAAGTTTGCCAGTCGCCTCTCTCCCAAAAATCTCTCCCATTCTCGCTCGCCACTCTCCCTCTACTCGCCTCTCTCGCTTTATACACAGAAGTGTATAAATTGTGTTTCTGTTTTGTATAAAGCGAGAGAAAATTGTATATACACATGCAAAAACATATATCTTCGTGCTATACACTTAATTATACAATTTACAAATATTTTACTTCGATTCAATTGTAGACAAATGCAAATTTTACTAATATTGCAGCGAAAAAGGCCAACGAATTATACAATTGCGAATTATACAATTTTCTCTCGCTTTATACAACAAAAGTGTATAAATTGTGTTTCTGTTTTTGTATAAAGCGAGAGAAAAACATATATCTTCTTCCTATACACTTATAATTATACAATATACAAATATTTTACTTCGATTCAATTGTATGCAAAGCAAATTTTATACAGATATTGCTTCGAAATAGGCAACATACAATTGCGCATTATACAATTGCAGTGAAATAGGCCAGTGAATTATACAATTGCAGCGAAATAGGCCAGCGAATTATACAGTTTAGGTCAGCGAATCATACAATTGTATATGTATAGCGAGGCCAGCGAATTATACAATTGTATATGTATAGCGAATTATATAGTTATATGTTTGCTATGGAGCGCAATTATGCAAACTTTGCTATAGCATACAAATATGAATTTTTTGTTTGCTATATGTGAAAATTGACCTTTAAAATTGATACAATTTTCCCCACAATTAAGCCTTCTTGGGCTAGTGAGCAAAGCACAAATATTTATACATATAATAACTCCTTTTTTTTTTCCTTTCATGTTTTTGATTTTTGGGTGCTTATATAAATGGAAAAGAAAAAAACATCTTTAACATAACTCAAATTTCTTGAAGAATAATAAACCTCTAAAAAAGAATTCAACTCTCTCCCTCACAAAAAACTTCATAATTAGAATAAAATTTATATAGAAAAGAAGAATAACAAATCTTTCACAACTTCATAATTAAAATAAAAACATATATATTTAAAAAAAAAAGAAAAAAAATAACAAATGGCTCACATTTTATCTTTCAATCCAAATGCAGCATCTTGGTCGGGACAAGTTATAATATTTGGGACTTGACAAAGGCTTTTTGAGAGAGTAATCAAAAGAGTAATATCTTCTATTGTTTTGTCTTCTTCATGATACATTGGCAAATATATCTTGTTTTCTAAACCACGTGCAACACATGGTTTCAAATAGCAACCTCCCAATTTGCTTACAAACAATGTTTTATTATTATCCAAATTTGTTATTTGTGTCCTCTCGAATATCCCTCCATTTACGTTGTAAAATCAAAAGAGTAATATCTGCTATTGTCCAAACAATAGAAGACGCCCTTGTCTTCTTCATGATACATTGGCAAATATATCTTGTTTTCTAAACCACGTGCAACATATGGTTTCAAATAGCAACCTCCCAATTTGCTTACAAACAATGTTTTATTATTATCCAAATTTGTTATTTGTGTCCTCTCGAATATCCCTCCATTTACGTTGTAACTCCAAACCTCAACTTTACCTTGTGCATGAGTTAGAAAGACAGCTAATACACCTCTATTATCGACATCTTCTACCGTGTAAACCTCTCTAATTGACTTTAGTTTTGTACGTGAAAAGGGAGTCCCATAAAATTGCCAGGACGGTGTCTCTGCTATAGAGTCTTCGTTGATAGTTAGTACTCCCAAAGTCCCTTTATCTCCCAATACGTAGATAATATTATTGTTTAAAAATGATACGTCCAGGTAGTATCTCCAACTTTAATGATGTATATGTTAGGGGGGAAACCAATCACCTCGAAACCAACAACAAAACAAGACGATGATGATGAGTCTGGAGGACATGAAAAGGTCCAAGCAATGAAACAATTTTGTGTAAATGGCGGCAGGTCAGGGAGTTCAATTATGTCATTGTTTTTGGGATTAAAAAAGAACATACCATGACTTCCATGACTCATAAGCAACCAATTAGCTTTTGAGCTACGAATTCCTGAACCCTTCAATTTTGAAATAACCATCGTGACCATCGTAGGAATTATTAAGGCATTGTATACCGGATTAAAGAATTCTACAATGCCTATTTCTTTAACTAAGGTCATCAAAAAAGGTGATGGCGAATCATCTTGTAGTTGTAGCTGAGGTGGAAGAGCATGTTCGCGCCATGTTTTACAAACCGCCAGCTAAGAGACGTGATGATATTGATTTGAGTATGTCTGCTGAAACATGGTCAGACCATAAATCATCATATTTTTCACCTTCCATTGATAGATTTTTTTTTTTTTTTTAATTCATAAGCCATTGAGATCGAGATTAAATAGTGTGAAGATTATACAATCTAAGTCCAACTTGAATTACAAAAGATAAACTAAAATAGCGTGAAAATTACACAAGTCCTACTAGAATTGGGCAAGGATTAATTATTACCTTATTCAAACTAAACTAGAATTGGAAATCACAATTATTTACAAAAAATAAAAAAAATAAAAAAAAATCACTTATTCTATTTGAAGTATAACTTAACTTGTTTTACATCTATTTTAATTGATGATTCTTATTAGACATCATACATAATAATGACTCTTGACTTACGTCAACGAACAACTATGCCCTGACATAATACACGTAGGATGCCATGTAGGATACAAAATTGTCATGTAGGGCGAATGTGTTCATTTACTCAATCTACTTGTGCTCATTCAAAATTAAATATCATAGTTATCAATTGACGTCAAGTTAAGAGTCTTGTTCTATGTATTATGCTTTTTTGATAACAAAAATCCCTCAAACCGATACAAAAATAAAGCGCTGATACATTAATCTGATACGCGAGATACATTAATCTTTATGTAAAGATACATTATATTTATACATGATACACTAATTCGACATACATTTTATACATGATACACTAATCCGATGCGGGAGATACATTAATATGATGTGCGAGATACATTAATTTGATGCGCTAATACATTAATTTAAAAATACATTAATTTAATGCGTGAAAATGAGGGATTTTGAGAATTTGTAAAACTAATAGGGGATAATAATAACAAGAAACCTTAAAAGTGGGATTTCTATTATTTTTCCTTATTATTAATAGCTACTTTTATCTATAATATGTGTGAAGGAGATGATTATATTTTCTAGCTAGTATAACCGTATTCTAAAATAAATCAATCCAAATAGATATGTATACTCCATTTTGAGGGAGAGTGTTAAAAGATAGTCAAAAAGTATTTCAAACTATTAGATTGTGTACCATAGATAATTATCAAATATTGTAGGTAAAAGGCATGATCTGATTAGATATACTCTTTGACCTTTTGTGTCTAGCTTTGGGTATATATTCTAGGTGTAATATATCATTAATTTTGTAATATAAACAGACAAAAAGATTGTTTTCTTTTTAATACTCTCTTTCGTTTAAAAAAGAATGACCATATTTTCTTTTTAATATGTTTAAAAAGGAATGACCCTTTTTCTCCTTTTTTGGCAACACTTAACTTTAATTTTCCACGTGACATGTTTAAAACCACAAGATTAAAGGTTATTTTGGTACATTTGATATAACTTTAATTTAAAATTACAAGATTAAAAAGTCTTTTTTATTTTCTTAAACTCTGTTCCAAGTCAAACTAGGTCATCCTTTTTTAAACGGAGGGAGTACTAATCTCCCATATTTTTTCCTACTATCTATATTTTTTCCCACTATTTGTTGAACAATTTAACTTGTGTATGCAGATTTTGATTAGAGAAAATACAAGAATGTAAGTTCAAATTAAAGTGGTACTTTTCTGCGTGAACCTTAATTTAATCGGGCATAGGAGCAGAGGGTCTACCGGAAACTGTCTTTCTACCTTCATAAAACAATGTAACATATAAGATAATTAAGGTAGAGATAAAACGAGAATAATAATAATGTAAAGAGGTGTTACACAAAATGAAACTTTTGGTAACGTAACCATATAACACAAACAACTAAACCATACAATAAAGAAAGACTTTCACATCTTATTGAAAATATATAGACATTTAAAAGATACTCTCATTCAAGACTTTCATCTGATATGGCCATGAGAGTTAACCAATATGAGCGCGGATATTTAACAGAAATCTCTGGGCAAGGAAGGGATATCGAAATGCTCTGTGTTTCCAAGTTGAAAATATAGAGATAACGACCCTCGATGAAGTAGATGGATTCTTTTTTAATGTTAGTGCCTCTTGTACAACATGTTGTTCCACCATAAGAAATATTTAAGAAAATTGCCCTTTCACCAATACTTTTCATCTCCTCCCATACTGCTTTTACAAAATCAAATCGAAATACTGTAATTTTGTATACATCAACATGGCTCCTTCCATATAACAATATGTGAACATATAACAACTCAATCTCGTTCTCGTCGTGAGGTGATGATTGAAAGAGGTAACTCTTAGAGTATGGCATATCTAAGAGTTCTCTGAGTCTGAAGTAATCATTTGGAGGTTGGTTAGTCATTGGTGTAGCTGAAATTGTTCCCGATTCATCGTCTACATCCAAACGGAGTAGGATACTTGTCTGCCATGTCAATACATAAAAATCTCCTTTGAATACTGTCCATTCCAAAAAAAGGTCATCTCCAATAATTGATTTTAGATCTTGTTTATGAAATTCTTTATCATAACCTGGCTTGCACAAGTAAAGTGTGGGCGGAGGCACATTCTCATCATCATCATCATCATCATCATCATCATCATCATCATCATTATCATCATCATCATCATCATCATCATCATCATCATCATCATCATCGGGATTGTCATTGTCTATGTCATCATCATCAGAATCTGTGTCATCATCATCAGAATCTGTGTCATCATCATCGGGATCTGTGTCATCATCATCGGGATCTGTGTCATGATTGATGTCTTCATCATCAGTATACTCATTGTCTATGTCATATTCATCATCGGAATCCTCGTTGTCAGTGTCATCATTGGAATTCTTATCGTCTGTGTCGTCATCATCGTCATCATCATCAGGAGTAATTATCTCATGAATAAGGAAGAGAACGCGACATTGAGGAACATTAGGTGGTGAAGACAAGAGACACAAAAGTTTATCGTTATTAGGGAGTGGTGGAAGCTGAATTTTGTCGTTTGAAATATGATTCCAAAGGTAACAATCAGTAGAATCAAAGTCTTCTAACACAAGCCACTCTTGAGCACAAGCATGTATTATTGCGTTAGCAAGCTCACGTATACTTGTTTTATAAGATCGATTTTCTGATATATTGAAAAAAGTTTGTGGTTTTTTTCTTGACGAACATATAACAAGCGAAGGATATGGTTGTGAAGAAAGGAGTGGTCCATCGTTCTTCTTCTCTTCCACCTTCATCCCGTCAAACATGTATAGTTAAAGAGAAAAAGTTCGAATTAAATATAAAAATAATAATCAGTCCAAATACGATAAAGAAAAGGAATTAGATTAGCTCTAGGACAAGCAAATTTGTTTTCCTTTCCTTTTTAAGAAATAATTGAGATTTTCCATAAACAAATTAAATAATTGGGATTACACGTTACTTATTCTTGTTCTATTTATGTAATAACAAGTTCTTCTTATCGTGAATAATAATAATGGAGGAGGCACATTATGATAAATTGTGGTCAGATGATATTCCATCGGACATACTCGAATTAATATCATCACGTCTTGTTGCTGCTGATTATTTTGTCTTTCGTGCCGTTTGTAAACATTGGCGCTATACTCTCCTAACACCTCCTTTTCGTTCACAATCAGCTTCACCGTCGCCTTGTTTGATGACCTTGCAAAAAGAAACAGGCATTGTAGAATTCTTTGATCCAGTGTATAATGTCGTAACTACTCAGAAAGCAAAATTTAGAGGTGCCCGAATTCGTAGTTCAAAAGCTAATTGGTTGCTCATGAGTCATGGCAATCGCGGCATGTTCTTTTTCAATACTGTTAGCAATGACATAATTGAACTCCCTGATCTACTAGATGAGAATGAAAATTCTTGCTCTGCTTGGACATTTTCGTGTGCTCCTGACTCATTAGCATCAGATTGTTTTGTTGTTGGTTTTGAAACTGGTGGTTATGTCCCAGATGTATATATTATCAAAGTTGGAGATATTGAATGGTCCTATCACTACTTCAGGAATCATCGAGCAAAATTTGAGGCCACGGGGTGCAATAATCCGTTATTTTTCAAAAATAATATTATCTACGTACTGGGAGATAAAGGTAATTTGGGAACACTAACCATCAAGGAAAACTCAGCAACACAGAGACCTAAATGGAAATTTTATGGGAAACATTTTTCGCGTTCAAAACACAGATTAATTCGAAAGGCATACATAGTAGAAGATGTCGATAATGATGGAATGTTAGCTGTGTTTTTAAGTCGTTACGAAGGGGAGGTAGAGGTTTGGAGATACAAATTGAATGGAGAAGTGTTGGAGAGGGAAAAAATAACAAATTTGGACAATAATAAAACAATGTTTGTGAGCTTTGGAGGATCGTACTTGAGAACATATGTCGCACATGGGCTAGGAAACAAGATATACTTCCCAATGTTTCACGATAACAACAAAGGCGTTTTCTACTGTTTGACCAATTGCAAATATTACTCTTTCGATTACTCCGTCATCAAAGCCTACTCAAGTTCAAATATTTTTAACTTAGTTCAACCAAGGTCCTGCATTTGGATCGAAAAAGAGTGATTAATCATTTTATTTCTGTTTTTGTTTATTTATACTCACTCCGTTCCTATTTATACTAAGTAAGTTTACTATTCTATCCTTATTATTTTTTTTAAGTCAAGTTTTCAATGAATGAAAATGAATTTATTTCTTTTGATAATTTAATTTGATCAATAAACATGAATTATTTAATTTATAATAGTATTATTAATCCATTAATTTTGTAAAATAATAAATATTATATATTATTTATTTTTAGTAAGAATGATATATAAATAAAACGAAAGGAAATATATATATATATATAAAGATCGATCCCACTTAAAATGACTTGTCATGTCTTTGATTTCAACCAATAAACACATGATAAGCTTAGCCGCATAGGGGCAGTTTTGACAAGAAGTACAAATAATTTTATTATTAGCTACACTGAAGTTCCTTTTCAGCCAACTGCAATGCTCTATAACATATGACAATTGACTAAATTGACTAAATTCAAATTAAATCTACTTCAAGCACACATGTTGACTACTTTGTGTGTGTTAACGGTGTGTGGTAGACTCTTAATATACAAGTAATAGTCAGGGGCGGAGCTACATTACATTAAGGGGTTCATTCGAATCTCCTTTGGCAGATAATTATATTATTTATACATGATTAAAATAAGTTTATATGTATATATAATAGATGTCGAACCCTCTTTGGCTATCTATTTCTACAGCACTTATTTAAAATTCTGACTCCGCCTCTTGTAATATTATAAATATATATATATATATATTACATTACATTCTACTCAGAGAAATTGGCGTTGATGTAAATCCAAAAGTGAAAGACAAAAAAGGAACCATTGGCCACAATCTTTAACACTACTCTCCGCATATGCTCCAAATGTTTTTTTGCAAAAATAAAAAATAAGTATGTTTTTTAATTAATTTCAATAAAGACAAATACAAGTGAAAAATTGTATAGGATCGGATCAAGTCGCGATGAGCTTTAACCAATATGAATAAGGATTTGTTATAGATATATGCGGGCAAGGAAGGGATACCGATATACTCTGCGTTTCCAAATTGAAATTATAGAGATAACGACCCTTGGTGAAATAGATAGATTCTTTTTTAAGATTTGTACCTCTTGTACAACAAGTTGTTCCTGCATAATAAGGACTTGTTCTGCCAGAATAAGGACCTAATAAAATTGCAGTTTCACCAATGCTTTTCATCTCTTTCCATACTCGATTTACAAAATCGAATCGAAATACTGTAATTTTGTAAACATCCTCTAACTCCCTTCCGTATAACCGGATGTGAATGTATAAGAGCTCGTAGTCTTCAGATTGAATGAGGTAAGTTCCAAAGCATAGCATGTCTAAGTATTCTGTGAAGAAATTATATGGAGGTTTGTTAGTCATTGGTGTAGCTGATATTGTTCCTGATGAATCATCTATATCCAAACGGAGTAGAATTCGTGTCTCCCATGTCAATACATAAAAATCTCCCTTGAAAACTGTCCATGCCAAAAAACAATTATCTCCAATAATTGATTCTAGATCTTGCTTATGAAATTCTTCGTCATAACCTGGCTTGCAAAAGTAAAGTGCAGGCGCAGGCGCAATCTCATCATCACCATCATCATCATCATCATCATCATCATCATCATCATTGGGAATATTGTCATCGTTTGCATCATCATCATCTGAATTGTCATCATCATTATCATCATCTGAATTGTCATCGTCATTATCATCATCTTCGGAATTCTCATTGTCATTGGTATCTGTGTAATCATCGGGATTCTCATTGTCATCATCATCAGGAGGAGGAGTCTCATTGTCCTTGTCATCATTAGTGGGAGGAGTAATCTCACGAATTAGGAAGAGAACGCGACATTGGGGATCATTGGGTGGTGCAGACAAGAGACACATAATATTATCGTCATTATAAGGGAGTGGTGGGAGCTGAATTTTGTCGTTTGAAATAAGATTCCAAAGGTAATAATCAGTAGAATTAAAGTCTTCTAACACGAGCCACTCTTGAGCAAAAGCACGTGTTGTTGTGTTTCCAAGCTCATGTATACTTCTTTCATAACATCGGTCTTCTGATAGGCTGAAAAAAGAAATTTCTGTTTTACCTGACGGACATATAACAAGCCAAGGATGTGGCTGTAAAGGAAGAGGTGACTTTTCGTTCTTGTTCTCTTCCGATCTCATCATGAGTTCTACAGAATTCAATAGCTTAAGCCTCGATGCAAATTACAAACTAAAGTTTATCTAACGTGTAGTTAAAAGAATCAACTTCTAATTAAATATAACAATAAGTTGAAATATAATGAGGAAAAGGAATTAGAGTTGCTCTAGGCTTTGCTTTCCTTTCCTTTCCTTTCTCGTAAATAATTGAAATTTTCATAAATAAATAAATAAAATAATTGGGATTTCCATAAATATATTATGGTAAAAAACAGTTACAATTCTATTTGGCCGCCATTCTATTTCTATTTAAATAGGGTGATAACAAGTCCCTTTTCCGATACAATTAATAGTAATTTCCACACTATTGAATCCCTCAACTTCCAAGCAAAATTTTCTTATTCTAAATAATGGAGGAGACACATTATGATAAATTGTGGTCACATGGTATTCCATCAGATATACTCGGATTAATATCATCGCGTCTTATTGCTGCAGAATATTTTATTTTTCATGCCGTTTGTAAAAGTTGGCGCTACGCTCCCTTATCACCTCCTTCTCTTCCAGCTAAAAGTTGGCGATACACTCCCTTATCACCTCCTTCTCTTCCACCTCGTTTGATGACCTTGCGGAGAGAGACAGGCACTTTAGAATTCTTTGATCCAGTGTACAATGTTGTAACTACCCAGGATATTCCAAAATTATTAAGGGGTGCCCGAATTCGGAGCTCAAAAGCTAATTGGTTGCTCATGAGTAGTGGCAACCACGGCATGTTCTTTTTTCATCCTACTGACAATGACATAATCGAACTCCCTGATCTAGATCAGGGACTCGAAAATTGTTGCGATGCTTGGACATTTTCATGTTCTCCTGACTCCTCATCGTCAGATTGTTTTGTTGTTGGTTTTAAAACCCGTGGTATCCCAGCTGTATATATCATCAAAGTTGGAGATACTGAATGGACACATCACTTATTCTTTGACGTAGTAGATTTTGATACACAGGACTGCAAAAATCCGTTATTTTTCAAAAATAATACTATCTACATATTGGGATATAACGGTGATCTGGGAACACTATGCATCAAGGGAAACTCTGCTGCACGGAGACCTAGATGGAAATTATATGGGAGACATTTTCCGAGTTCAAAGCTAACATCAATTCGAAAGGCATACACGGTAGAAGATGTCGATAATGGAGGAATGTTAGTCGTGTTTTTAAGTCGAGAAGAATGGGATGTAGAGGTTTGGAGATACAAACTAAAAGGAAAAGTGTTGGAGAGGGAACAACTAACAAGTTTGGACAATAATAAAACATTGTTTGTGAGCCATGAAGGATCGTATTCGAAAACATGTGTTGCACAGGGGCTGGGAAACAAGATATACTTCCCAATGTTTCACAACAACAATAAAGGCGTTTTCTATTGTTTGACCAACCGCAAATATTACTCTTTCGATTACTCTGCCATCAAAGCTTACTCAAGTTCAAATATTTTTAACTTAGTTCAACCAAGATCCTGCATTTGGATCGAACAAGAGGATGATTAGTCGTTATATTTTTTTATTAGTTAGCCATGTTTGAGGCTTCAAACTTGATATTTGCCTATTATTATATATAGAATTTCTCTCTCTATATATATATAATTATTTATTATTTTGAGAAATTGTTTATATAGTGGGTACATATTTTGCCATAAAACAAATATCATGTACACATGTTTACTAATATATTGTAGTCGACCTTATTATAATATGTACTTGTCATGATGAACACGTCAGCATTAGTTATTATCAATGCTAATTAGTAGTTACTAAATGCTCAAATTAGTCATTTATCCATAATATATATGTACGTGTAAGATTAATTTAAATATGATTTTGCATAATTAGATCTTATTTAGCGTTTCATTAGTTTTTGGGACTTAAAATTTTGTCTGTTGAGGATCCAAGCTGTCATAGCTGTTTTCAACCGATATTAATTAAATTAAAAATTTTAAAAATATACAATTAGCTAACTTATATAAAAATGAAAAATTATCTAATTTATCTTGATTCAAAATTATTTGTTGTGATGACACTTATGTTCCAATCGGTAGATAAGTCAATCCAATAAATTACTCAACTTCACATAACATATGAAAAAGTAAGTAGCAAGCAATATCTCGAATACTAAGTCTTTTATAATAAAATGCAGGGTTAAAAACTGAAATACTATCCAAGATTTAGTGTCATAAATACAAGAGCTTCTACAATATAATACAAGTATAAAACTGAAATACTAACCAAACTAAGAGCCTGTTTGGATTAGCTAAATTGATTTAAAAGCTGATTTTTGACTTATTTAAGTGTTTGACAATTCTCAAAGTGAATTATTTTAAGCCAAAAGTTGAAAGCTGGGGAAGAGGTGTTTTTTTTTTTAGCTTAAAAGCTCTTTTAAGTTGACCAAATATTTTACCTTTTTGCCCTTATTTCTTTTATTATTATTATTATTATTATTATTATTATTATTATTATTATTATATAAAATAATTTATCAGAATAATACATTTTTCTAAAATTTTACAAAACTAGCATAAACGTATTTCATAGTAATGTTTTAGGGTATATATCTTTTTTTAAAAACTAACAGCGTTAGGTTGATATATGTTACTGTAAATAATGTTTTACTCCTAAAACGTTATTCCAAGTAACTTTTACTCCTAAAATGTTACTGTGAGTAACGTTTTATGAGTAAAACGTTATAACGTTATTGTGAGTAACGTTTTATGAGTAAAACATTACTGTGAGTAACGTATATCAATCTAACGCCGTTAGCTTTTAAAAAATAATATATACCCTAAAACGTTACTGTGAAATGCGTTTATACTAGTTTTGCAAAATTTTAGAAAAATGCATTATTTTAATGAAGTGTTTTATATAATGGCTTAGTTTGATCAAAACCTCAAACTAATATGACAATCTAAATATAAGAATTATCCAATCAAAATACCAAAATAACCTAATAAATAGAGGTAGATGAAGGTGTGGGCCGCAGAATATCCAAGCAGCGCACCACAATTCCAAAGCAATTCGAACTCAGATTCAAGCTCCAATAAATGTGCTCAGAATTAAAATCCAATTTGTACCACAAAAGAGTGCAACAAGTGAATTATGAGTACAAAATCACATGTACCCGACGTATCTATAGACCGACAACAAAGAAGTAGTGACAGAAATATATAAGAAAATAATCCTTTTATTTTTACAAGTTCATATAATACTTATCAACCAAGTTTTCATATAGGAATAATCAAATGTCACGTAGTTTCAAACATTCTCTTGATTCTAGAATTTTATATTTACTTGTCACTTTTAACATATCAAATTTTTTTTTACATTTTTTCATATATTATCCTCAACATTAATTACTTATTTTTTTAATTCTAAAACGATTTTCTAGATTTCTTATTGTTGAATCGCCACTCCTCAACTCTTCTCATTTTCTTTTATATATCTTTCATATTTTTATTTTTTAAAAAAACATATATTAAAATATATACAAAATCTTTGATTTTAGGGGTTTTAATGCAAATAGAACAGGGTATAGTAATAATATTTTTAAATAAAATATGACGATTCCTCCGCCTTTGTTTTATCACTTGATTAGCTGTCTTTCCATCTTATACTTCCGAGTCCGTTTCATCATGCGATATGATATTACGATATAAAATTATGATATGGTATTATAATATATGAAATTATTAGATGAAATTAAAGTTTTGTTTGAAAATGCGATATGAAATTTTTGTGTTATGTATTTTCTCATAAACATAAGAATCTTACAGTTGTAAAACTATTAAAATAACCCCAATTGTTTATTCAATCTTATCAAATAAACAAAAAATTATAAAATCGCATAATAAATTATTACAACACTATTTGTTTTCCACTCAAGTAGCTATTTATCAAACTTTAATTCGATAAAAAAATTAAACATAAATAGTAGCGAACTAGTCTTTAATATAATCCTCCCACATAATAATGACAATTTTCTCACGTTGAACTTGTATTTCTCGATCATGTGACCGAGAAGACGAACCAACGTTGTTGCTTTGAGTCATTTTTTGGTTAATATCATCTACAACTATATTTTCATGATCATAGACATAAATATTTCATTACTCCTTTTCGCAAATAATTATGTAACACCGCACAAGTTATGACGATTTTCACTTATGTGTCAATATCATTTTGGTTCATGCCTTATTTCTGTATTTTGAATCTATTTTTTAAAACTCCAAAAGTGTGTGAGGTTGTTTTAATTTAACGAAATATAAACTTGTGGAGCAATTTTTATGTTTAAAAAATCTCAAATCCTAATATAGAATTCTCATATAATTCCATATCATGATTTTTAGAAAACATGAAATCACATCTTATGATATAAAATCAGCATAAAATCCCATGTTCAAACGTTGATTCCATCTCACGATACCATGGTCAAACGCCTACGTAATCTTCCATTCTAATTCATATAATTTTATGTAGTTTCAAAAAGGAAAAAAAGACGTTGAGTGCTTACTTGATCCCCACATCGACTATTTTATTAAAGATGAAATGAATATTTTAAAATAAAAAAGTAGTTCACCAAATACTTCTTTATAGATGTTATTTCGAGTGTTTGCTTTGTTCATCCATTTAAATTGGTATTTCATAATCATAACTTTTCTTGTCACCATTTATATTACTTTTTGTGGGTTTTACGAAAGATCGAGAGGGCACCTAAAAATAGCTTTAGAAGTCAGATTAGGAAAGTCTTTCTCGAGTTTGAGCAAATACAATGCGATATTCAGGCAAAAAAGAATTGAATTATATGAACTAGATTATTTATATCCTCCGTTATATTTTAAGATAAAAAAATACCTCCGTTGTTATTCCTAGAGATCACGAATACCCCTAAAAAATTAACAATCCTAATTGTTAATGACATGGCAAGCAATGTGAGATTGATCTCTCCACCTAAGCTACCAACTAGGATTTGCAACAATTAGAAATCCTTCTAAAATTAGAAATAAATCTTTTATTTTTATTTACATAAAAAAATTATATTTTTTATTAAAAACCTTTTATTTTTAATTACGTAAATATTTACTACTCTTTATTAATATTTATATTTATTATCGTTAAAAAGTTATTTTTTCATTTTAGTTTAACTATTAACTAAGTATATTTCCACTTGATAAAGAACTAATATATAATTTATCTAACTTGGTAGGATGATTTTTTGTATAACATACTTGTATCTTCTGTATGTACGAGGGAAAATTTGCAGCTCGATGAGTTTAACTTTTTTTTTATTTTTTTAATTTGTTGGATTAATACAATTTTAGGAGACTTAGATTATTATTTTTTAAAAGTTCGTGGTAATCCTAGTTGTCAGCTTAGGTGGAATGATAATTCACACATGGCTTATCATGTCATTAAAAAATTGATTTGTTAACTTTTGAGGTGTATTTGTGGTCTCTAGAAATAACAGTGAAGTATTTTTTAGCTCAAAATATAATGGAGGATATAAATGATCTATTTCACACAGTTCAGAGACAATTTCGATTCTTTTTCGTACTTTATATGATTTAGTTTAACTTAATATAAATACACAAATACCTAATAGGAATTTAGTTTTTGGAATCTTTAATATCGACTAATTTTAATTCTCAAACTTCTTGATTTCCTTTTTCACATATTCCTTAAAGATATTCACTTCAATAATATGTTATAAGGGGAAAAGAATATAATTTAAAATATTTACTTTTTACTATTAAGTTATTTTGTTCGGATTTTTTAAGGCCGACAATCACATATAAACATTAGAGAGACTAAACTTGTATACAAACTAAATTATCTCAAAATTATAAATTATCATTAAAATATATATATTTGATACTAAGAATATATATAGTTGAAACTAAGAGTGTGTTTGGTACGAAGGAAAACATTTTCCAGAAAATGTTTTCCAATTTTCTCATGTTTGGTTGGGACAAAAGTTATGGAAAATGTTTTCCAAATCAACTCATTTTCCTCAAAATTAAGGAAAATGACTTCCCTTCAAAAATTAAGGAAAACATTTTCCAAAGTTCTCCTCCAATTTCAAATTACATTTTTCTTTGAGAAAAACATCGATTTTAAAAAAATATTTTTAATTTCAAAATTTTATTTTTTCACCCAATCCCTGACCCCCCCCTCCCCCTCCCCGGCCAGCCCCCCCAACCCCAACCCCTCCCCAAAAAATTAACCCACTACCCCCACCCCACCCACCCAAAAAAAAAAAAGTTTTGATTTTAAAAAATATTTTCAATTTCATAAAATATTTTTTACTCTAGTAAAAATAAAAGATGTCTCTCAAAAACATTTTTCATTCATAAATCAAGCACTAAAAATTATTTCCGAAAAATATTTTCTACTCACCAACCAAACATGAGAAAATAAGTCCAAAATCTACTTGTTTTCCAGGAAAACATTTTCTAGGAAAACATTTTCCATGGAAAACATTTTCCTTCCTACCAAACACACCCTAAGAGAGACTTTATAATTCAAACTTATATATGTCCTTTGCACGTAATTAATAGTACAAAATAAAATTATCAACTCATCCAACATAGATAAATTGTCATTTTCCATTTGCAAAATGGGAAATTTAAAACAAACATTAAAATTTTTAAAAAAAATAATCAAAGAACTTAATTTAATAGTTGTTTTGATTTTTATCATCATTAGTCTCCAAATTATCATCATCATTGATATTAGGTTCATCACACATGGGAGTTGTGTAGTAGAAAGGGCTAAGCACATATTTGAGCAAGTCCCGGTAAATCACCGTCGGACGGTGGAGCTTTACACCGGATTTTCCTCCGGCGAAGTCGGTGGCAATATTACAAACAGGGTCAGGTGAAGAAACCAATCTCACAAAGCAATTTTGTGGCTTAATTGTTTTACCATGACAAGTCTGGTTAACAATTAAGTCGAAAATTCCAGCCTCATCTGTGAGATCACTTCCGTAATACATCACTCTTCTTCTCTCATCCAGACACGTCAGAGATACAATGCTACCTGCACAATATTCAATGCAAGTTACACAATGAATGTGATCTTATATGTTAAGTATGACAAGATAGGTCAAAATGAATCGAATTTATAAATAAGTTATTATATGTCGTTGCTCAAGCATTTAGGGGTTGGTTGTTCGGCCAAAAATATTTATAGCCTCTCTCCAATATACATAATATATACATATATTATACATTTGCTTAACAATTTTTTGAGTGAACAACTATTTATATTATTTTTTCAAAGTTTAATATAATAAGTAAAAATAAGTTGACCAATGAGTCATAATACAATTCACACAACTTTATGTTATGCACTTTAATTCATCTCCATAGCATAATTTGATATTTTCAATCCACCAACATAAATAGTGTTTAATTTCATATATTTCATTCGTCTAATCTCGATAATGTTAAGAAAAATAGAGTTAAATATATATTTATGATTTATGAACCTATTCTCTGAATTGATTCAAAATTCGTAACGTCTAAATTCAGAATCTGTCACGATAAATTACATACCTTTGATGGCTTTGGCACCATCAACCCATTCATTCCATCCTTGAGTACAATCTTGGCAAAGAACTTTACCAGCAATATGCATAACATCTGAGGCTTCAATAAAATTAGAAAACACCAAAATTAATGAGGCTATGAAAACTATATTCATTTTCATAATTCTCACTTAATTTCTCTAAATAATATTTGTTCAAAGATAAAAGATAACATGTATGTTTATGAATTTATAAATATATATATATAGTGGATTTTACATATTTTTAAAAATAATTTTTTAATAAGAGTTATATATGTCATGGAAGGTCACTACTTATGACGTGCAAACCACAATTTTGCATTACACCTAAAGGCTTCTTTCTATGTGAATAGTTTATTAATTTAATATTCTGATATTTCATTTTATGTGATATTATTTTTATATTAATATATTTTTAAATAATAGTTATAAGATATTTTATATTTGAAAATTAAATTTTTATTTTATTTTTAATGAAATGTTTTTAAGTCGTACAAATATTATGTCATGTAATCAGAAGTGAGCTGGCTAGAGTGCAGGTTACGAGTTCAATTGATGGAATAGCTTGAAAGGTTAAAACTTTGCATTTATTTTTAAAAAGTTCTTTATTAATATGTTTAACTTATTAATTTAGAATTTAATAACTTATAATGATTTATATCTCGATTGAACCAATAAACTTCACTTGTGACTTAGCCTATGATCATGACTTTGCTTATAAATTAACTTGTTTAATTTATAGTGCGTTTAAGATCCCACAAATTTTAATAGATCAATTTTTAATTTTAAAAATTACGTATCATATTTAATTATATCACATAAATTAAAATAAAAATAACATCTTAACAACATAAAAGAATGACTCTTAGATATTTGGTAATTTTTTTATCCCACGGATAATTTTAATTAACTTGATTATAATTTGGATTATCAAAAAAATAAAAAGTAACTAAACTCACACAAAAGAATAAACCATGAGCGACTCTCACGATCTAAGTCAACCGTCTTTTATTCTAGTTTATTTATTGAATTTTAAATTTTAGACAAAATAATTTTAACTAAAACTTCGAGCAAAGCTAAAATTTTAATTATGGATTTGGATAAATTTAATAATCTGTATTTATCTTAAAAATTAAAATATTCGTTTAATATGTATATTATTAATTTAGGATTTGAATTCTTATAAAGATAAAAAATTCGATCGCGTAAATTAAATTTATTTTGTCTATGCTTCTACATAGAATGTTCTTATATTATAGGTGAATATTACTTTCTCCGTTTGATTCTATGAATCATACCTTCTAAGCTTATTTCAAGAAGAATAATTTATTAAGTTTAAATTTATTATTTCCTTTTTTTTCTTCAAATTTTGTCATGGTTGATAGTTAATGGTTAATTAAGTGAGACGTTAAAGAAAATAAAATGATAATTTACTTAAATACCCTTTATAATAAACACGATTTATCTAAAAAAAAAAGGAATGAAAATTTAAAATTAGGCAAAGTACAATGGGACAACAAACAAAAGCAAAAAGGAAATATGTCTAAATGTATTAATTAAATACAATTCATAAGGTGAAACGTGAAGTCATAATGATTTGCAAATCTTTCCTTGATTTATTATCACTAATTTTCTCGATAGTTCAAATCAGAGATCTCTTACTGAGATGATTTGATGGAGATTTATTATTTAATATTATAAGTACTAGAAAAAAAGAAAAATTGCCTTTGATTTATGATAATTATTACGCAAAATTGTGGGACAAGAAAACACTTTTTTCAACCATTAAGAATGTACTTCACATGAAGAAATTAGAAAGTATATTTTTTTTATTAATATAATAAAATCTGTTTTTGGAAACAGTTAATTAATTATCAGTTAACAAAAAAAAAAGGAAAAAGGACTAAATAAAAAGAAGAATTAATTAGTAATAATGTTAAAAGATATAGTCGATTTCAAAATTTTCTTTGTGTTTTTTTAACTAATTAAACAAACATTCTTAATAAGGCAAGTGTTCTCGATTTATCAAGAAAATTTAATGAATTGTTATAAAATTTTCTCAGAAATTATAAAATTTTATGACTTTGATATTAAATTATCAATCGAGCGTGAATTTAATTAAAAGTTATAATCATGTGGATTAGTGAGATCAATACTTTGCCAACTCATAAAATTAAACCTAACTGGCTAACTAACTTTAATAGTGCCAGCAAATTTCAAGTACTTCACATGAAGAAATAAACTTTTATTAATAATATAATCTCGTATGTTACAAATATTGCTATTTTTTAAAATATTTTTTTCTTTTTCTTTTCTATGAAGGTAAATAAAAACACGATATTAAAAACCGCAAAGATAAAGTTCAATCTTGCTGAATTGAAGAACATATTCAAATTCACAAACATGCACGAAAAATTCCAAATTCTTCGTGTCTCGAATTATAATATGTCCTTAAAAATCATAGATGAATCGCTTGAAAAAAGATGAAGATAAATATTTTATTTTCTCTAAACCTCGTATTTCAACTTCTTTTCGCCTACGTACACACTATAAGTTGTGTTCTTCCATTTTTTTTTGGTAAATTCTTGGCACTTAATTATAAGTTTTTTCTTCTTATTATTCATGAACACCTCTTGAAACTTTTTGCATAAACAAAAAATTTCCTTTGAGGACATTACTTATGAATTGAAATTGTGATGTTTTTTTATTGGTGTTTTTAAAAGTAAATAATAGATTAACTAGTAGTTTTCATCTTACAAAGAATATTTTACATCTTATTCATAAAAAAATAAATTTTAGTAAAACATTGAATATATAAATTTGGAAAATATTAATATTTTGTACAATATATAAAGATGTGAGCTGATGATTTGCCCGAAAGATTAAGTGGAAGACGTAAGATCTTTTGCATATAAGTGTGCATGACTCTTTTTTATTGTGATATTTTTTCACTTCTCAATATAAATTAGTATTATTTTTTATTTTTATAATTTTAAATTTAATTATGACAAAGAATAATTTTGTCTTAAATAAAATTGATCAATGTAGTTACCTTTATTCTTGCTAAAAAATCGTGGATATATGATCATATGAACACCCCTTTTTTATTGGTTAAACTAAAAATTAAATCGTTAAGAAAAAAATATTAAGCAAAAATTGATGACAAATATCTTATTGATTTAATTATCAATTTAGCTTATTCATAAATTAAAAACCGATAATCGATCCAGATTGTTGCTCAAGTTCTCCAGTAAATATTGTCGAACTCGTATTGGATCATCCAATAATGACACGAAACACACTAAGCGATAAAATCTTTCATTAAATAGAGTAGAATAAATTGAAAAAATAAACTTTTATTAACAATATAATCACGTATGTTACAAATATTGCTATTTTTTCCTATGCATATTTCTTATTTTTTGTTTTTTTCCCCCATAAAAAGGGATAAGAATAAAAAAAAACACTACCAACGATTAGGGTAAAGTTGAATCTTGCTAAATCGAAGAACATATTTAAATTCACAGACAGTGCAATTATTCACGAAAAATTCCAAATTCTTCGTATCTCAAATTATGATACCTTCTTGAAAATCATCAACGAATAGCTTGAAAAAAGAAGAGGACAAATATTTTCTTGGAATTTCGTATTTTAACTTCTTTTCGCCCACGATAAATTTTTTATTCTTGCATCTCTTTTGTAATTTCTTGACACTTATAAGATTCTTCTTATTCTTATTAATGAACATCTCTTGAAATTTTTTACATAAACCAAAAATTTCCATTGCAACTTTTATAAAGATTAGAAAAAAAATATTTTTTAAGTATATTTCTAAAACTTTAGAGGGCACGTATATATAATGAGTTACTAAAATTCTAATCCTAATAGAAGTAGGATGAATTAAGTTTCCAAATTAATTAAATTTCCAATTTTTTTTTTTTTTGGGTGGTCTAATTTTTCTAATTGCTTTTTTTTTTTTAAACGTGGGTACAAGTTAAATTACCCCTAGGAATTTAATTAAATTTTTTCGGACATTTAATTACCATATAAAAGGATTTTACTATTTTTTAGCCAAAAAGATCAAGTGGAATATCATTAAAAAAAAAGAAACTTTCCTTATTTGGGTGGCTTTTTGAGTATAATAGTAAAATATAAGTTACTTTTTTTATATCCCTAAAATAAAAATAGAAAAAAAAAACAAGTTTATTCACTTATTTTCAATAATTTGATGACCATTTAAACAATAAATATCATAAAATTTTTGAAAGACGTTGAACATACGTTGCTTCAAATTTCTTATTTTGTTTTTTTCTAATTTTGAAAAAGATCGCTATTTAACTTTTGATTTTTTTCATCTTTTTTTTTATCATCTTCTCGGTTCACTTTGAAGACAAAGAATTTCACTTAAGCGTACGTCTCTAGTAATACAAAATGAATATTTTGTCTGATATAAAACATTACAATGACCTAGCATGATAAGGTGCTCTCTAACAACATTATAAAAATAAAATTGTAATCTGTGTTCTAATGATTATTCAGAAGTAGTAGTAAATTATTTTAAAGTAATAAAAAAGTAATAATTTATTTATTATATTAATTTATACCACATTTATTAATAAGATTATATAATTAATTGCTGGTTAAATTAATCAATGAGCTGGTTTGCCCGAGAGGTTAAGGGGGAAGACTTAAGATCTTCTGCACATAAGTGCGCATGGGTTCAAACCCCATAGCCAGCAAAATTTATTATTTTATTTTTTCGATACGTTAGCTTAATTTCTATTTTATTTGTATTGAGGTTTACAAAGGTGACACTATATTTGTACTCGAACCTAAGATCTCTAGTTAAGGATGAAAAGTTTTAATTTTATTCATATTGAGGTTCACAAAGGTGACTTTATATTTGAACTCGAACGTGCGATCTCTAGTTATTAAGGATGAAACGTTAAGGTACTTACGACGTTACAATACCTTAATTTATTTGTTTGTCACATTTAGACTTCTCAACTATAGAAATGAGGAAACACAAAGATAATAAATAGACATTTCTTGGCCTCTTTTTATCCTGACTAGGACGAAGAATTAAAAAGGATCGAGTCTTTATATTTAACCGTTCAAAATAAAGTGAGCCGCCAAATTGATAAGTGCGCATGGGTTCGAACCCCATAGCCAGCAAAAATTATTGTTTTATTTTTTCGATACGTTAGGTTAATTTCTATTTTATTCGTATTGAGGTTCACAAAGGTGACACTATATTTGTACTCGAACCTAAGATCTCTAGTTAAGGATGAAAGTTTTAATTTTATTCATATTGAGGTTCACAAAGGTGACTTTATATTTGAACTCGAACGTGCGATCTCTAATTTTTAAGGATGAAACGTTAAGGTACTTACTACGTTACAATACCTTAATTTATTTGTTTGTCACATTTAGACTTCTCAGCTATAGAAATGAGGAAACACAAAGATAATAAATAGACATTTCTTGGCCTCTTTTTTATCCTGACTAGGACGTAGAATTAAAAAGAATCGAGTCTTTATATTAAACCGTGCAAAATAAAGTGAGCCACCAAATTGATAAGTGTGCATGGGTTCGAACCCCATAGCCAGCAAAAATTATTGTATTATTTTTTCGATACGTTAGGTTAATTTCTATTTTATTCGTATTGAGGTTCACAAAGTTGACACTATATTTGAACTCGAACCTAAGATTTCTAGTTAAGGATGAAAAGTTTTAATTTTATTTGTATTAAGGTTCACAAAGGTGACTTTATATTTGAACTCGAACGTGCGATCTCTAGTTATTAAGGATGAAACGTTAAGGTACTTACTACGTTACAATACCTTAATTTATTTGTTTGTCACATTTAGACTTCTCAGCTTTAGAAATGAGGAAACACAAAGATAATAAATAGACATTTCTTGGCCTCTTTTTATCGTGACTAGGACGTAGAACTAAAATGGATCGAGTCTTTATATTTAACCGTTCAAATTAAAGTGAGCAACCAAATTGATAAGATATTTTGAAAAAAAAAAAATCATCGTTCATGCAATATACAATCAAACTTGTTATAATGATAACATTTGCTTGGAAATTTCATGGCTACTAATTACTATATTGATATGTTTGGTATTTATGTTGCTGACATTTGATATTTAAATCTCATTTATCTTGTTATAAAAAATCAATATGCTAAAAAATTGGT
Organism: Solanum lycopersicoides; assembly: GCA_022817965.1. Lineage (NCBI taxonomy): Eukaryota > Viridiplantae > Streptophyta > Magnoliopsida > Solanales > Solanaceae > Solanum > Solanum lycopersicoides. Next base: position 2,247,673 of record CM040626.1, read on the forward strand.
TGAGCAACAAAAAGAGTATGGATATAATAATTAGCGATAATGAAATAATTTTATTACAAATAACTATTTTAACGAGGTCTGACTATAGTCCCAATAATAGAAATAAGCTACCTCACTATTTACCCATTGTTTAAATAAGTTGTTGGTATACCTTGAGCATTTAATTTTACTATATACAAAAAGAAGTCAAGCTAACATAAATAAATATATTCATAATCATTAATCAGAACGATTAGATAAACAAGATATTCATAATTCAAAACTTCATTATTACGATTCAAATCTTGAAGCTTATTGCTAATTAACATGTGATGATAGTATTTAATTTGAATAAGTTGGGAAATTAAGTCTAAATTGGATGTATTAAATTATGGGACAAGTAATCTTTTGATAACTCAAAATTTTGTTCACTTGATCATGTTTGTCAAAACTTATACTCAAATTATGGAAAATATTTTGGAAAATAGGCTATACTTTAATTTTGATGCCACGTAGATTACATGAAAAAATGGTGAATGTATAAATGTTTTCTTTGTCATATAAAATATCCCATCCAAATAATTAGTTGGATTGGTTTATATATTTAACAAAACATATAATCACTATATTTTTTTATAATAAAAAAGAATAAGAACTTGAAATTCGTGACAGAGTCAAAATGTAAAATTTATGAAATCTGAATTGTTATATTTCATTTTAGTTATTGAGTTCGTGGTTAAAATATTTGTGCATATTTACAAGTAGATTTTCTAATACGCATTATCAATGTCTCGTTATATGCTTAATTGGAAAAATAGTGCAAGTTTTGTTATATCGAAATTTAAATGTTATGTTAACACACTTTCAAATATTACTTTTCCAACGCATTAGTCTTCTGAGAAATTTAGTCATAAAGATGCATGTATTAAAGGGAAAAAAAATTGCTCAAAAATAACAATTGAAAGTAAAAAACGAAATTCATTTGAGAGAGTTTAATGATCTTAAAAATAATTTAAGTAGAAATTCTCTTACGAAATAACTAGAATGGAAAATATAGAATTTGAACGAAGTTATTAAATTTAATCTTAAATTTCTAATTCGTAAGTGATACTCTATAAATACAAACATTAAAGATAATTACTGTCCTTTTAATAAAAATGAGTACCAAATATTTTTTTAAAACTTGAAAAATCATAAATAATAGAAAGTTGGTCTTTGCCTTCTCATTAATTGTTAATTACGAGGATATATATATATATATATAACTTTGAAAGAATATAAAAAAAATATTTGTAGATCTTGGAAAAATATTTTTATTCTGAATGTTGGTCTTTTGCCTTCTAATAAATGACTCAACTGTCAACATTGTGTCTCCTGCCTATTGTTATTTTATATTTTTTCATATAATAATTTTAAATTTTATTTTATATATGCAGATAAATGAGATGTGATTGTGATCTAACAAATAAAATAATTTAGAATTTATATGTGTCCTTGATAACTTGATGATTTTTCGTCAAAATTTAGTTTCAACGGTTCTCGTTCGTTCATATTTTTTTGTGTGTTTCGTATCTTTAGTAAGTTAGAGACAACGTTTAAAAATATCAAATGTTTTAATTATTTTATCTTCTATAATTAAATTATATTACATCTTTCAAGAAAGTAGAACGTAGACAATCTATCTTAACATAGATATTGATAACCTTTTTTACGACTCAAATTTATAACTTATAAATTATATAAAAATAACTTTACTGTTATTTTAAAACTCGATGAACAAATTAAATGTGCATTTTTTAATAAGTGATAAAAGGTCCAAAATCTAATTAAGATGTAGGGCCAAAATTTACCCCCTTTTACTGTTTGGTACATGTCCTCGTGCCTATTGTTGTCTTGCCCACTTAATTTTTTATTTGTTAAAATATAAAATAATATAGATTTTCAATATTTTTTTTAAAAAAATTTTGTGACTTATATAAATATTTTTATACTATTACATTTTTAAAGCTAGAACGCGAAATCAGATTATTAATTTACTTGTTTGATTAATATGAATTTGTGTTAACTTGGATAATATTAGTTAAAAATAAAAATCATATTCCCAATTAAATTATCTTCATTTTTTATGGTCGAACATAAAATTAATTAAAAGATAGATTTTTTTTCTTCATATTAAACCTTTATCCATAATTAACTTTATGCTTACTATTATAGTATCAAACAATATTCCTCAAATCAATGATTCATAAAAGCAAAAGGACGCAAAAAAAGGAAAAGAAAATTTTCATTTACTCACAAAAATTGAAATTGAAATAATTTTATTCGTGATTAATTTGAATTTGCAGTGGATATAATTTATTAAAAGTGAAAATATTCCATAATAAAAAGATTTTCACTTTCAAAGCACGAATATGAGACTTTTTATTTTTTATTTTTAATTCAATATTTGATATCTACATTGAAATTCGATTAAATTCAAATTCACTTCAAAAAGTTTGACATTTGAAGCAAAAACGTCGCATAACAAAGATAACTTATATGAAAAGGAATTCAAATTCGAGACGTCTAATTAAAAATTAAAAAATACTTACGTTTCTATCACAAAATCGTATTAGTAGCCTTATCCATAATCAACTTTATGCTATGTATCACATAATATTCCACAAATCAATTATTATCTCATTAAAAAAAAAGGGGGGGGGGGGGAAGAAGTTTCAATTTACTTGTAAAATATAAACTCAAAAATAGTTTTTCAACTTTTTCCTACGTAATTTCATAAGGTTAGCACACGACATAAAAAAGCGTATGAAATACGCACTCATCTTTTGACATTGATCCCACTCATGACCTCTATCCATATAATCAAATACCGAGTCAGATAAAATCGAAAGATTTATTAAAAAAAAAATGGAGTAAAGTTATTTTTTATATATATTATTAAAATTATTTGTTTTATATATATATATATGGTAAATATTATATCTTTTTAAAGTTCTTTGTGTGTTTACTCATTTATATTTTGAATCTTTCATGAAAAAATTCTGACTTTATCACTGTATATATTGACAGATGCTGCTTCACTTCATGACTTATTTTTACTTGGGTATGTTCTCAAAATTTAATCACGTAAATAAGTTAATCGCTTCAAATATATTTATTTATTTTTTATAAAAAAAAATACCATGATTAATCCTCTATAAACTATAAAATGCTTATCCTAAAGGTTGTTGGGTATAACATGACCAATGAGTGTTATTTTTCGAAATTTGAGTTTGAATCTTAAGTATTTAATAAAAATATTTTATTATGTGTTCAGATGTTCAATTGAAAACGAGACGTAAATAAAAACATGAATAATGAAAGAGAAAATTTCCAATATACCCTTGTAACAACTCTCTAATCAAGCATGCACACAAGCCCCATTTTTGAGAGTTACCATTTGATTACTCACTCTGTATTTATACACTAATAATAACAGTATATAATTGTTCATTGTTCATGTAATTTGCATTTTTTTTTTCTGTACTCACATAAACAAAAAAATATATATTTTTAAAAAATTAAAAACAAGACAGCCTCTTTTCTCTTTCTTGGAAGCACAAATCCCAAATAAAGATTACTGTTTTTGTTCTTGTTCATTAATTTTGTTATTAAAAATCCAATCTTTTTAGTGTTTCTTGAAGTGGGTTGTACTTATATTTGTATAATTTGTATAATTTCATACATATTTTAGCTTTTTTCAAGAACCTTTTTTTTATGGGATGTCTGGCATGAAGTTGTTGACTGTTGTTTTGGTGGTGGCTGCCGCCGTCGCCGCCTCCGTGGTGGATGCCGGAGCTGAGAAATTGCCGGCGGGGGTGCTTAGTTTGGAGAGGATTTTTCCGGTGAATGGGAAAGTGGAGCTGGAGGAGGTTAGAGCTAGGGATAAAGCTAGACATGCTCGAATGTTGCAGAGTTTTGGTGGTGGTATTGTTGATTTTCCTGTTGTCGGTTCTTCTGACCCTTATCTTGTCGGGTAATTGTTTCACTTCACCATGTTTCTTGATTTTGAGAGTTTTGGTTGGTTGTTATTTGAAAGTTTTGATGAAAAAGTTTGGTTCTTTATGAAGTTTAAACTTGAAATGTGTGGAACCTATGGCCTATAGTGTGTTTTGTGTTGTTTGTTTAGTGAATTTGGTGTCATGAAGTGTGAGGTAAATTGTTTGTTCTTTGGTTTGAGGATTTAAGGATTTAAGAATTGAACTTACATCTCTATGAATTCTGTTTGAGATATTGATATTCAATGTAAAGTACTAGTAGGTGAATTCTTCCTGTTTATCCTAGAGTTGCTCGTTACTTGCGCTGGTGGGAGGTAGTAGAGGTGTGGAAAAGCTGGTCCGAACATCATGGTTATGGGAAAAAGAAGATATTGATTTTTCAGTGTATTGAAGTACCCGTAGTGCAACGAATTGTATCGTGCTGTTTTTCTTTTCTAGGTGGTTGTCAATTGGATGTTGATGTTGATGTGGCTGTAGTAGTGATAGTTCTGTTTGCTTCAAATTGTGTTGTTGCCTATTTTGATGTAAGACGTTTAAGTAAGATTGATAAGTTTTGTGTTGCTAAAAGCCTAAAAATACAAACATTAGCTATATCACTTTGGTTTTTGACATTTTCGTTTCTGTTATTTATGGATGACGGGCAATGTTGTTGATTTTGAGGGCTTACTATACTATGTAGATGTTTATGTTGTTCTACACTATCAATTTTGTTGACCAGCATCTCTCTTTCTCTCGTTTTATACTTTTTATTGTGTTTGTAGCCTTTATTTTACGAAAGTGAGACTGGGAACTCCGCCAAGAGAATATAATGTGCAGATTGATACCGGCAGTGATATCCTGTGGGTCACCTGCAGTTCCTGTGACGATTGTCCTCGAACAAGTGGACTTGGGGTAACTCATCCTCCCCTTGTTATGAATCTTTACTTTCTTATAAAAAAGTGTGGTAAAAGAGTTACCTTCTGTTACAAGCTTTTGACAGTGTTATGCGCACGCAGGTTGAGCTCAACTTCTATGATGCTACTGTCTCATCAACTGCTTCTCCTATTTCTTGTGCGGACCAAGTGTGCGCCTCTATAGTTCAAACTACCTCTGCTGAGTGCTCTACAGAAACCAATCAGTGTGGTTACACCTTTCAGTATGGAGATGGGAGTGGTACAACTGGTCATTACGTAGCCGATTTATTATATTTCGATACAGTCCTGGGAACCTCGTTGATTGCCAACTCTTCAGCACCAATTGTTTTTGGGTGGGTAGCTATTTCATAGATAAGACTCTTAGCACGTCTACTCGTGTGAACCAAATCATCAATATCTATTTTTGTTTTTAGAATATCAATCAATAATATCTATTACTGTCGAAGAAAAGATCCTTGAGTACTAGATAGGTATAATTAGAAGAATAGGCTACGGATAAGTTCGAAGTAATCGAAGTTAGACATGTGATGCCAAATCTGTTGTTAAATATACCATGTGTTGCATGTAAAATCGATTATCAACGGACTTCTCATGTATAACTTAATTGAGTTTGCATTTATTAAAAAATCTTCTTTCCTTCATTCTTTTTTATTGATTTAATTATTTTTCTTTATCTGATGAGCTCAGTTTTGTTTGATCATTGAGATGCAAAAGAAGGATTCGCTCAATCTCATAACTGATCAAATTTTGTAATTAGGTTTCACCATAGTTCACTAACACACCTCATCTTCACTTCACCCACCATAGCCCCTACCCGCTGCACTCCACCTCCACCTCTCGTAAGATTTATCTCATAATATTTATCTAAATTGTATACAAATGCTTTTAGGATTACATTTTTTTGCTTACATACTGAATACAAAAAAATAAGGAAGAAATCCACTTATTTTCCTCGACATTTTCCATGGAGAACATTTCCCTTTTGTACCGAACACACCCCTGATGTAATGCTTTTAATGTGCTTGTATCCTTTAGATCATCATTTTTCTTTCATGGCCTTAGCTTCTACTCTTTTGCTTTTCTATCTCTCTCTTATAGATGTGGCTTTAGCTGAATGCATATTCCTTTTACCCAAAACTTATACTTGTAATCAAAACAGGTGCAGCACCTCTCAGTCCGGGGACTTGACCAAGACGGACAGAGCAATTGATGGGATTTTTGGGTTTGGTCAACAGGGACTATCGGTTATATCTCAATTGTCTTCTCGTGGGATTACTCCTAAAGTATTTTCACATTGCTTGAAAGGAGAGGGAAATGGTGGAGGTATACTAGTCCTTGGTGAGATTTTGGATCCGAGAATCGTATATAGTCCCCTTGTTCCGTCACAGTACGTATTGTTACAGTACAATGAAGTTTCTATTCTTGCTTATGACGAATATAGAGATTTTAATAGTTTCATCTTTAGTGTGCCTTATGCTACATGATCTAGCAGTTTTGTTCTTGTCATCTTGAGCATGTGAAATAATACCTCATGCTTTTGGCATCCCGAGTTTTATGATTCTTTATCCATATATCATTGTTTTTCTTATTGATATTTTCTCCTTATTCTCCACAAATAAAATAATCGATATATGGACACACATGTTCCCTGATTAATATTAAATAACACTCACTTTCAACCATTTACTTAAAATAGGCATGTCAAGTTAAACTAGGACTATCTAATTGAGAAGGACGGACCAGAGTATCATTCTGTTTATTTTTCATGTTTTTCTATATTATTCGTTTTTCAACTATAAGAATGGAAAAAAACTTTTAAAAAAAAACTAAAAGCAACGGGATGGAATGGGCACCAGGAAAGAAAATGGTCTTTAGCTAGCTTTATTTATCCGTTCTCCACTCTTGCAGGGCGCATTACAATGTGTATCTGCAGAGCATTGCTGTTAATGGACAGTTGGTGCCTGTTGATCCATCAGTGTTTGCGACATCTGGCAATCGAGGAACTATTGTGGATTCTGGTACAACTTTGTCTTATATTGCCGCAGAAGCTTATGATCCCTTTGTCAGTGCTGTAAGTTCTGCAATTACTCCCTCCGTCTCAACTTGAATGTCCAACTGCTCTCATCTACACCAAAATTATATCCACATCTCTTAATTGGGATAATCTGACCACATACTTGTCAACAAAAGTCTGACCGCATATTTTTTAGAGAACAAAGTTGTGCAGGTCCATAGTTATAATGTATTCACTTCTAATCTCTTCAACTAGAGAACAAAAATAAAACCAACATTCACGCCATTGTTATTAAACGGTTCATATCCTGAACTCTAATATAACTCTTGTTCCAATTCAGAAGGACAGTAAAATAGTAATAAACTGTGTTGTCCGTTTTATTGTGGATTGTGTATAGCTTTAATAAGTTGTCTATGTTATGCTATATGACAGGATGAACTGCAACCATACAGTGTTTGTTATCTTTTACTTCTGGGGATAAAAATAACATTTTTACTAGATGACCTTCAATTAAAGTCTACTCCAACTTCAAAAAGGGCTGCCCGGTGCACTTAGCTCCTGCTACGCGCAGGGTCCGGGGAAGGGCCGGACCACAAGGGTCTAATGTACGGAGCCTAACCCTGCATAAGTCTACTCTAACACCACTTGTGTTAAACGTGATATGGATTTAGGCTCAAGTATCCACATAATAATATAATGTTTTCTTTTCCTGGACTATGGAAGAGTAGATTAAACTTTGCTTTTTTCGTTTATCCTGATCAAAATAGTTCAAAACCCTACTTAAGTCAACCTGAAAATTGTTTTTATCATTTATCTGCAGATAGCTGCTGCTGTTTCACAATCAGCAAGGCCAATCGTCTCACGAACAAAACCGTGCTTTCTAGTGTCCTCAAGGTTCATTCTTCTATAGTTGAATAGATATTTACTTTGAGACTTGAACTCTTAACAACAAAAATACCTTTACCCAACTGCTTTGGTGACTCGAATATGACAACCTTTTTCTTTCTGAAACAGCATAGCTGAGATATTTCCCCCAGTTTCTTTGAACTTCGATGGTGGCGCATCAATGGCTTTAAGACCAGCAGACTACCTTGTGCATATGGGCTTTGTTGTGAGTACCGGTATTTGTATTTGTGTTTGAATGTCTTTTTGAAATATCATCTGAGACTATATCAACAATGCTATAATGCTGCCCTATTGTCTTTATAATGAGTTACAAATCTAAACAGTGACTCAATTGTATGTTTCTAACAGGAAGGTGCTGCTATGTGGTGCATTGGCTTTGAAAGACAAGATCAAGGTGTAACAATTTTAGGAGGTTGGTTCTTTATTTACTATAACATCTATGCCTAAACCCCGAGCTGGTTTCCTGATAAATTTATCAACAAATCTGCTAGGATTATGGTTACTTCTCATATATGCTGCATCATTGTGTGCGTTAGTGTCTTTGTGGGTGCTTAAGCATTCCATCACTCAACCAACTAAAATATAACTTGGTGATTATCTGCTTGAACAGAATCGTGTACCTTGGTAATTGTATGCTTTGATAAAATCATCATTCGCGCAGTATCAATGTTGATGAAACATGGCCATCCATTTTCTATTAGATATTAGGACATAATTTTGCAATTTGAAAGTTTGTAGCTAGAATTTTCAGTCCCTTTGTCTTTTCTTTTTTAGCATCAGTTCTTTTATTAAGGTTAATCAGAAGATAGGTATACTTGTGGTACCAGTGATTGGGTTAGATGTGTTCCAAAGTATGATGCGAAATTAAATATTTGTACGTAATAAATGAATTTCAAGACAAATATATGATTAGGACCAAAGCTTATAGGTTCTGCCAAACCCTTACTTTCTACTCTACCTCCGCCTCTTAGAATGCTACATTTTTTTTGTTGATCCCTAGTGTTCTAAACATCTCGCAGCTTTACAAAGATATCTATTGTAGCTTATTAGACTGAAAGGTGGGTGTGGGACAGTTCTAAATCTTGCAAAGGCCGTGATTGCTACTCTGATGTTGAAGACATCAGATGTGGAATTCATTGAAATACATTGAAAGGTGTGTTCGACCGGATACATGACTGCACTCCTTAACTAAGGTTGGAGTTGCATCAAATGGGCCTATTTCTAAAGGACATTCTCATTCATGACCTCAAGATTTTATGTTTAGAACACGTTTACTAGACAATGCAGACAATCAAGATATCTGCGCTCAAATCTTCAAGTAGAATAGCGAACTTTTGAGGTAGATGAGGAAAGGACACAAAAAACTACAACATGTTGGTTGAGATGAAAGAGTGTTGTCCTCTGAATCCGGTGGTCTTAAAAATGCCAAGTAGGATGTTGGAATTAAGGTGTTACTAAATGTAGAAGTGACATTCTTTTTGAAGCAGACTAAAAGGAAGTAAGACACCATAAGTTGAAATAGGGGAGTATCTACTATTGGAATGAAATAGGTCAAACAGAGCGGAATGATCACAGATGATTTATATATTAGACCTTAACTAGCTTGGAACGGAGACATAATTGACTTAACTAGTTTGAAACAGAGTGTAATTGATCTATTTATATGCGTCCCGAGTGCAAATTTTATTTGTCATGCATATGCCTTTGAGCTTTCCTTCTCTTCCCTCGTAGACATTCTTCTAAATTTGGCTATTTAATTGATCTTCTGGTTTATCGGTATAAAATCCCATGTTAGCTTAAGTTAGGAGATTTGACCTTTTAACACCACTAGCCCAGGGTGAACCGTTTCCACGAATCAACTTTTCTATATGATGATTATGATCTAAAAGTATAAATGCTCAAAAATATTCCATCTATTCTTTGGCATTTGAACCTTTTATTCCTTGTGAGTCGAATTGTTGCATTGCCCTGCTTCTTCATTTCTTCAAGTATTCCGTATCCATAGATAAACAAGAAATCTAGGTTGCGCTTACTGTATTTTCTTGTTTTTTCAGACCTTGTTCTGAAAGACAAAATCATTGTGTATGACTTGGCTCGGCAAAGGATTGGATGGACAGATTATGATTGTGAGTACCCTCTTCTCATATCTGATGTTTATTTATTTTTTGTGGTTCTCTTTTTCTTTGTGCGCCATGGCTTGCTTCCTCGGTTCTTCCCTTTGAATTTGTTCTCTATTCTTAATGTTTATCATAGGTTCCTCATCTGTGAATGTGTCCATAACCTCTGGCAAGGGTGAATTTATCAACGCTGGACAGTTGAGCGTGAATGGTGCATCAGGCTATGCGATGTTCAGTCTGCAGCACACGAGAGCTAGTGCTCTTCTGCTACTATTGGTCCTTATGATTGGTTCCCCATTTCTAACTTAATTCAGTTTTGACTTCCATTGGTAATTTATAAGCTTCGCCAACTAATATTACTGTAGTTGGCTCGTAATTGTGTCATTACTAAGTTTTCCACCGAGCTTATTTCTTCCTCATTATGGCCTCTACCTTCATTCTGACCTCAACAGATTCGTCCTTAAGATGTTATCTCTGTCCTGACTTGCACATGTATAGAAGAAGAGGCCTCTACGTTCATTCTGACCTCGAAAAGATTTTTCCTTTAGATGTCTATTGTGACTCACCATGTAAATAACCTCTTAGTGAAGGATGGCAAAGCGAAGATGCATGACTAGACGCGAGACGAGAGCAATTTGTGCTTTTGATTCATATTGGTGAAGCTGCTGTAGAAGTATTATTTCCTGTCAAACACTGGTTTCTCTGTATGCACATTGCATCATTGTAAAAGCAATTTGCTGTTGTAAAGCATTGCTGCTTGTTAAAATTTTTAGTTCTTATTTTGTCTTATTGATTGGCAGTGTAATACAATACAATGTTTCAGTATAATGGAAATTGTGGAGTACTATACTAATCTGCCTAGTGGTGAAATGTTTACTACAACTAGAGCACTAATGAAAAGAAAAAACACAATTTAATGAGCAAAACATAATGTAGCTTATTGGAAAGATCATAAATGGGTACTGTTGTCAAGCTACTTGTGTGTGAAATTTTGTATCTCTTGCCACCAAAATCAAATATCAGTGACACAAATTTTCTCCCCTGTAGAAAAAACTAAACGAGGGCCAATTTTACAAAATTACTAAAAATACAACTTATCCTAACTCCCTAATCTAAGAAGATTAAGTTAAAGTGCCAAAACAAAAAAAAGTTGAGTACTAAAACAGTACAGCGACTGAAGGAAGTGTAATGGCTTTGGACTCGCCTCCACTTTGTTGATTGAAAGGCTCACCTCCACTTCTCCTGTAAATCTTTCCTCTCAGACCAAATCCACGTTACGAAAATTGATATAACTAGGGCAACTATGGTAAGGAGAAGCAAAGCATAATTGAAATCATCGGTGAGAGAGTCGTATGTCTTTGAAGGAGCAAGCCTTGTGAAAAAGAGATCAACTCCGTGAGCAAAGATGAGCGTGGTTGACTCTAGCTTTGCTGGTATAGCTATTATGCTTCTGAGGCCTTCCACTTTAAGGGCGTGTGTGACGAAAGCCTGCAGAACCATCAAATCAATATGAAGAACCAACTGTTAATAGTTGTACCATAAAGAATACAAGAATCGGGTGACGGTTTATGATATGCCTTTTGTTCTTAAGAGTTTTGGCAGTTCTGAATTCTGCAGGCATGCAATTCAAATATCTCGAAGGACAACTCAGTTTCCAGAACGACATATGATGTAAGAGAGAGAGATGTATTTTCTCATTTCTTATCCTATCTAAAATATTGTAAGATGCATGTAAAGACATTACTATGAAATAAATCTAGAGAAATGAGAAGAATAACATTAAGTTCTGAAGAAACACATGCAAATGAGTCTCTGTTTGATCAAAGAAACTTATACTGGCATATAAGATATCCCATCAAAACTTTAGTTTAACTAGTTTCAACTTGTATACATGTATGTATGTGACCCGATATAAAAATTCAAAATGGTAATAAGAGCAAAACAAAGAACAAAGAAATGAGAATACAAATCTCTGTTTGATCAAAGACCTTTCATATATCAGCATATAAGATCATCTATGTGCCAACTGACAAACATGAGACATAATCTACCCTCAATCCTCACCAAGACCAAACAAGTTTCATGATCTAGAGTGAAAAATATGCCAGGTTCCTTCAAATGGTGTGATTATTTCTCTCAATAGAGAAACCAACTCGGAGTAGATTCCTACACGTTCTTGATGTGCAATATGGTACTACACATTACTATTCCTAGTCTAGAAGTAGATGCAATATCAAAAGCTTAAAAAAACTAGCTCATATGTTCTAGAAGTAGATTAAAAATTAAATGCTTCAAAAAAACTAGCTCATATGTTCTAGAAGTAGATTTAATATCAAATGCTCTTATCTTAGAAACACCACTAACTAGGATTATTATGATCACTAAGGCCTCTAGACTGGCCCCGTTATGAGATTCTAGCCAAAAGGCTCTATATAAAGAAAATATGCTAATAAATTTGGTTACAGAACTCTACGTTTCTGAGTAGAACTGCCAATTGATGGTTAGCATCAGTTTGATCTCTAGATTTTATCAGACATGGTTGGATAACAGAATAAACATTAATTAGCCAAAGCAAAACATAATCGCTTAATCTTTGGTTTCTAGATGGTGAGAGAGGAAATGATTTACTTCCCGTTGGTGAATCATTGATGATTTTCTTTGCAGTATTAACGAGAAAAAAAAGAAGGTACCCAATCATTTACTCTCTAACCTATACTGAAATGGCCCATACTCGCCACTTTTACCCCTCCTCCTGCCCCTCCTGTTTTTACTCCAATCAAACAAAGGCATACACAGATCAAGAAATACAGATCCGCCGAATTTATCATTTCAATCAAGCAGCTATATTTCTCTATGCATATAAATGCACATAATGGAAATATTTTGTGACTATGCCGTTCCGTCCATCAAAACTCTCCCTTGGTGTAAAGGACTATTTCTTTTATCAACAAAATGTAATGTGTTTTTCCTTCGCAGCAAGCTTAAAGAGGAAGCCCTCACCTGTGGCATGATTGGCAATGTATCAGTAAGTGGCATAATCCCTTCCTCCTTTTCAGCTTGAGTAGGGTTCAGTGTTCGACGAGGATCAAGAAAACGCTTGTCAAGTGCCAAAACCTGCATTATACCAACATATGGAGCATGATATTTTAGCTACACGCCAAATAACAAATGACAACTCCATTAACCAAGAGAAAATAGCATGAAAGTAAAGCTATAAGTGTTTGGACAAGAGATAGGCAAATCTGACCTGATCACCAATTGTGCCAATAAGCAGTTGTTTGGAAGTGATGCCTTTTGCTGTTGAGGTAACTGCTACTGCTTTCACACTGTGTGTGAAAAAGTAAGATTGAGACTTAGTCATGATTTCAGGACGCGAGTAGGAAGAGACAGGTGCACTAAGATTATGCTTTCCAAGAACAAGCTTCAGGACATCTTTGTTGTCCTACAAATATTGAAGTATGGTAAACAAGGGTTACAGAAAGAAAAATAAGGTCTACAGAGAACAAACTGAAAGATAACAATTGGTGAAAAAATGTACCGCGCGAGACTGGTCGTAGATCTCAACAACAGACATCTCATATCTGTGTGCACGCAGGTTGAAGTAGTGATAGACAACCCAATTTTCACTAAATACCTTCACACAGAGAGGCGTGTCACGATACTTGGTAAACTTATTAGTAGATAAGAACATCAAGATTAAAGATTATTATCTTTACAAGTAAAAATTATTTTAGTATTACAGGGTTTGAGTCAATGAAAACTTACTGCATGTACAGGTCCCTGACAGCCATGATGAGACATACGGAGCAGCACTCGGCCAGTTATTGTGTCAACAAGATAAACAAAAAGCCAGGAATCATCAGGGGTCACTGATCCAATGTCACCCATTGCTTTAGGAGTAACAGTGGCCAGAAACAACAAATTCTTAGATATATATTTATACAATACATCCTGGTCAGCGTTAACTTTAGCTTGAGTATGAACAACCTGAAAAAAACGAGAAGCAGAAAAAAGAAGAATATAAAACTACAATCTCAAGGTTCAGCAGCACAATCTGTGGTAACTTTAACCAAGACACCTCTCTTAATTTTCTTTGCTTAAGTTGCAATGATCTTTTAAAGAAGAGCAAAAGATTACCTCACTGGATTTTCTGGTTGAAGTTGCAATGATCTTTTCTGAATCTGAGGGGAATATAACAGACCAAAGGTCACTGGATTCAAAACAGTAGTCATCAGCTATCTCCTCTTTGCAATTTTTCTTCACCACATGCCCCTTTAAGAGATTATTGTTTATATCAACTGAATACCAATATATGTTTCCCAACTCCTTTTGAAAAATGTCAACTGCCTCAGAAGTTCTAGGGTACAAGTGGCCATAACCCTCAGCATCTATTATTAGATGTAGACGCTGCTCAATTGAATCAGTAAATGGCAGAGGAATAATTTGCGTAATGGAATGAACAGGAGCTAAGTAATTAAGCTCCTCTCCTTTGTATGCATCAACAAAGGAGAGAATACCAGATGCATCTGAATTATGTCCACATGTTCCAACTACAAGGACTGATGGGTTCTCATCTAATGCATGATGATGGGGCACCTGCCACTGATGTAACTTGATCGCCCTTGGACTTTCACAAGTTCCTGATTTATGGAAAGCATTCAGTAGTCGAGACCAAACAATTCGGCCATCTCCTGTGTGAAGTGCAAAAAGTTTCCCTGCTCGTGTAAGTACAATGAGTAGCTTCCTAAATCCATTGTGGTCTCTGGTCATCTTACTTTTCTCAGCACTTTGTAACCTTATTCTCTGAACTGCTGCTACATCATCAGGAGTTGCAAGCATTAAAGTCGCTTTTAGTTTCAGCAAATGCCCCTTCCAACAAAATAATATAGAAGTGAAACGAATCAGGTACTAAACAAAATAGAAAGATAAAAACACCAAAGTAATATCGAATCGAACAACACAAGTTCACACTTTTTTTTGATAAAGCACAAGTTCGCACTTCAATGTTTACTACCCAGCTATGCCTACTGTAAGCAAACACCAACGATGATACACCAAAATTGTTATACCAGATATTATGGCCTCAAGTATACAGAAAACTGATTACATGAACTTTCATGAACTGCCACATAACAGAGTTTCACATCAGGTCCATAATAAAAGCAGAAAAGAAAAGTAAATAAGCAAAAAATCATTATATGTCTGCATAAATTATAAGCTAGATTATAAATTTGGGCAAATCATGATTCTTTTGTGATATATCAAATTTAAACTTTCACATGCTTCATACCTTAAGCCACTCAAAGAGGTTGTGCTCCACTTTTGCAACAGAGACACCATCCTTTTGTACGGGCAACTCTGAGGTTGTTACATCTATAACAGATGCAAGAGCATCTTCTCTATTCCAGACAATGGCACCTTGTTGTAACAACAATAGTGAATGGTCTTCCATGACAATCAATGCCCTAAATCCATAAGTTCGGTCTGTTCGGACGTAGTTGTTGATGAAAACCTTGTGCACAAGTCCCCTTTGTTGGTCGAATTCAATACTTTCCTTGAGAAAATGGCTCTTCCAATCATTACTAGACTTGACAGTAAGTTGAATTTTACCGCCATCTTGCTGAATCAGCCCAAAAGCGGTCTGGCCTTCAGCAAAAGACAAAGAATCACTTACAGCTTCAACATGAGGGACTGTGTCAACTACCTCCAGTGTGCCTTCATCTTTCAATTTAACAATCAACAAAGATCTGTCGATTTTAATGGCAACCATTCCTGCAAGTTTGGAAGGTAATAATACTGCTTCTCCTGAGTAACCCTGAAGATCAGAAATCTGGAACTCTTGAAATTTAATTTCTCCACCAACAAAGCTTACAGAGACTAAACTTGACTCAGATGAATCAAGCACGACTACTTTTTCACTTGTAGGCAATGACAAATCACCAGAAAATCCACCAGTAAACCCTTTGCTACTGTGCTTCAGCAGCTCTCCATTTCTAACATTGATTACATATGCTTCAAACTGGGATGCCTCACTAATTCCTAAAGCGTATATTGTGTCGCTTTCTTCAGGATGAACCAAATGTTGAACGTCAATGCTGCAATTTGAGAAACTACAGATTAGATGGACCTTTTCATAAATTTAGGTCAAAAGAACAGTAAAATAGTTTTATAAGGTTCCCTAACCCGTTCTCTGCTAACTCTTTCTTCCAGAGGATGTCACCGTCAATGCTTGAAACAGCATGCAGGCAACCATTGCCATAAGCCAGAATAACATTGTCCTTGTCAGCTCCGAAAGTTGTCTGAAAAGAGAAAATAACAAATTTGTAGATCAGTCTGACTGACTTCTCAGCTTCTTCATCGACATGACAAATGACATTTTCTTCAAGTATGTTCGGAAACTACTAAACTTAAAATCATCTCTAAGTTGAAACATGCAAAGGGTAGGTTTTTGGTGTAATACACATTTCACAAATTTGTAAGGGATAAATAGTAAACCTTCTATCTTTGCACTTACTGGAGTCAACAACAATGATCTTGAGGGATTTGATCCAAGAAGGAATGACTCCCACACCATCTGGCCATCAGGAAGGTTCCAAGCTCTTAAGACACTTCCTCCCGATGATAGGGTGACAACGTCTGAAAGGAAATAAAAAGTCCAGTAGCTATAAGCATTCAGTACCAAATAATATTTTAGCATTACAACGTATAGAGTTTTGCTCCACCAACAAATTAGGATGCACGCCCTTCCCTCCAAAGATTAAGGTCCATCAAGCTAGGAAATTTTTCATAAGAATCAACTGAATCAAAGTTTTAGGATAGATGAACAGATTAAACTTACTGACCCATCAAAAGTAACAGTAAAATAAATTACTGATGGAAAAAAGGACATTTATTTCATTTTTGCCCGAGAGTCCATGATATCAAGACTCTGATTCTTAAACAGTGAGCAGAAAACCTTTTTTTTAATGAAGTAAGGAGATTTATTAGAAGGCATCAAAAAGATGCAAGGCAAACAATTACAGCAAAAGAAGGGGTCTGCTCATGTACAAGAAGTTACTAAATAACTAAAGAGCAGACATAGTCCAAAAGAAGTTCATCAGTGGTTACAGGGGCCTGGTTGAACCAGCTATATAAAAGAGTATAAGACCAAACAGTTGGATTTAAGAATGTGGTAGGAATTG
The DNA here is from genome assembly GCA_022817965.1 of Solanum lycopersicoides. NCBI lineage: Eukaryota > Viridiplantae > Streptophyta > Magnoliopsida > Solanales > Solanaceae > Solanum > Solanum lycopersicoides. The sequence continues at coordinate 2,264,821 of CM040626.1, forward strand.
AAATCCCATCAAAACATCTCCGATTACTTTCATTCCAGATGCACCAAAAGATAGCAGCAGGCACCATACACCATGTGTTTTTGATGGGTTTCCCAACTCTCCATGAACACCAACTCTCATAGGCTTCTTAATGGTAATGCTATTATCAGAAAACTATTCCGGTGAGTTCTCTAATAAAAGAGAATTAGTCAGTGGTAAGGATATAGATGTCTTTCTTTCTCCAAAGCAGTGACACTAACAGATTAAAGCTGCTTACTAATGTCTAATAACAGATATAGAGAGAGAATCCAAGTAACGTGAACGATTATAGACCTAATTGTCCTTCTAACTCTATCCACATAAAAGTTCTTCAACATTGTCCCTCATTAATGATTCAGAGTCATCATATTCAACTATCTCAAGTTGTGTACTTTTTGTATAGTCCTAAATAAAACCACTTAGATTACCATATAAAAGGAGCATATATTTGTAACTCTTCATAATTGTGTCTAGAGCACACAGTTGAGTATGCAGCCAAACTTTATACCACACAAAAAGATACTATCCACCTAGGCTCAGTAAGTAATCCAAGTAGCATGAAACAAACATAGCAAGTAAATCTATTCACTCAAAATTCCATTTTCCACTAGCTAAACTAATAAGATAAACAAAAAAAAGTAACAGTACATTTTCCCAAGGAGATATCGATTTCATCAATGACATCATCGACTCCCAAAATCTGCCTCCAAACTGCAAAAAACACAAATCCAATTCAACAAATTCGCATCGAAGGATAAAACATAACAAAATCACTTAATTTCAACAAATACAATCCGATAATAACTCACAAATCTCGCCGTGACGAAGATCGAGAGCAGCGATTGCATTCTCTTCAGTAGATACCACAACACGCTTCCTACCAGTTTTCTGTGTTTGAAACACTGCCTTCTTCACTTTTCCAATATACTGTTGATGCCTACACAAATCACAATCACTCAAATACTTATCTAAGCATATAATTCAACATCTTTTTACAAAGTATAATGATAAAAATTACAAAAAAAAATTACCAGTCCATGAGTCCAACTTGATCTTCATAGAGAGCGAAAGACGTGTAAGACGATGAAAACAATATGATACAGAGAAGAAAAGCTCTAATCGCCATAGCTAATGGCGATTAAATTTAGATCTGAGAGAAGATAGTTGTATTGTTTCCAGCTCTTTTGGGGGCGGAATGAGAGTTCTCAATGGGTTTAGCCAGCCTTCAGTAATCACTAATCTTTTTTTTCCTTTATTTTTTCTTTATTTTTTATATTTTAACTCACATAAATAATTCTCCTTCCGTTTAAAAAAAAAATGGCCTAGTTTGACTTGGAACGGAGTTTAAAGAAAAAAAAAGACTTTTTAATCTTGTGGTTCTAAATTAAAGTTATGTCAAATATATCAGCCCTTTAATGTTGTGGTCTTAAACATGCCACGTGAAAAGTTAAAGTTAAAGTGTTGCCAAAAAAGGAAAGGAGACATTCTTTTTTAAACAGACTAAAAAAGAAATAGGACATTCTTCTTAAAACGGAGAGAGTAATATTATTTATGAGAAAATTATGCTCTATGCAACGGATTAGGTAGAAAGTAAAATGAATTAGTAAAATTATATTTTTATCGTAAAATGGAAAGTGACAGACTAATACGAGATACAGACTAATAGCTTTAGTAATATTTTAATTGTAACATTATAGTATTGTTATTATTTCAATATTTTTTCTTTATAATTATTTTGATCATTAAACTTGAGTTGAGTTGAGGATCTTCCATCTTCAGGTGATATTAGATTTTTTATAATTCATATTAATATATAATAATCTACTAATATACGTAAATAATTGTGATATTTAATTGATTACAAACAAAAAAGAATGAATACAAGAAATACCTAATGGCTAATAGTGAACACTTCAATTCACAAATAATCACTTATTAATAGAGTAAGAATTTTGTTGGAACTGGACCTCTAAGCACTTAATGACACATTAAAGATTGAACAAAACTCCTTACTTAATCTATACATAGACTGATATTTATGGTATGTTAGAGCTAGATATTTGATAGATTTTGTAAGATTGTTATTTGTTTTGATTTTCGAATAGATATTGTTATAATAGATTTAGTCCTTCTAAGAGAGTTTATAACATAATTTTTGAGAAGGTTTAGTAAAGATTTAAAGATGATTTGAAGGAAATTTGAGAATTGATCTTGAGGTTAAAGATGCACATTTTAGATTCTTGTTTAATATTTAAGCCTGATAAATTTATATTCAGGTTTATAAATAAAATTAATAGATTATTATGTATTTTAATGATATATTATTATAATTGATTGACTTTATTCGAAAGAGTTCATATTTCATTTCAATTAATTTAAGGAAATTTAGTGAGGATATAAAATGATATTGGATGAAATTTTATATTTGAATTTAAGGTTGAATAACTTATAAATCTCATATTTATGTTTAAGCTTAGTTTTATAACATGGTTATATAGCTATACCAAACCATATGAATATACTAAATGTTAATTTATAGAAATTCTAGTTCAATTTATACTAAACGATTTGAATGTATTTATATTATTTTCCTTTTAATAAACTAACACCTTTTAAATTGTTCATAATCACATTTTTTTTAATTATCAAAAGCCCATCGTAAACTATAATCCTATAATTTATCCCAAAAAAAAAAAATAATTATATATTAGTAGATTTTTATGTAATTAGTGAATTTTCATCCAAATCCCACACTCTAAACTGATTTTTCACAGTATATATAGAGCACGATTTTCCGCCCCACTCACTATCTCTCTACTAACAGAATTCGATAACGCACTTTCTCTCTCTATAATTTTCAGTTTGCTGCAGCTGCATTCCTCTTCTGTTATACAAAAACGTAACTGAATTTTCCGGCGTCGTTTTTTGCCCGGACAATGGCGTCGCTATACGTCGGAGACCTTCACGACTCTGTGACCGACGGCCAACTCTATGAAGCATTCTCAGAGTTCAAAAACCTCGTTAACGTTCGCGTCTGTCGCGACTCTTCTACCGGCCGTTCTCTCTGTTACGGCTACGTTAACTTCATTTCTTCTGAAGACGGTATATACTGTATCTTTTAGTATCGCTTGCACTGTTAATTTTCTGTTCGGTTTTCTTCGTTCGAATTTTGTGCGAAATTCAGTTTGACATTTGTTTGCATGGCGGATTGCGATGAGAATTTCGTGTTTTGGATTTTCTATATGACTGATCAATGCGGAATTTGAGACTGATATATGTATTTACGGAGTAGAACTATATTTTATTCCTAAGAATGCAGCTGAAGCTTTACCAAGACGGTGTATACTGTATTGTTTTGTATCGCTTGTACTGTTAATTTTCCGTTCGGTTTTCTTCGTTCGAAGTTCATGCGGAATTCAGTTTGACATTTGTTTTCATGGCGAATTCATATAAAAACTGTGTTTTGATTTCTTATATAACTGATCAATGCGGAAATTCAAGACTGAGATATGTATTCACGGAGTTGTACTAAATTTTATTCCTAATAAATTGTGTGAAATGCAGTTTTTCTTGTTTACTTAAATTTTCATGTTTCTGTACCTATGTGTATCCTATATGTGTGTATGAATTTGTTCCTTGGACCTAATTGTGGAATTGACTCGAGAACCTATTGGTTTAGGTAAATATGTTATCCAGTATCCACTCGGTTGTGAATATACATTTATAAAACGAAACGTACAGGGTTAGATTTCTTTATGATGGAAAAATAAGGAGAAGTTGGCGGTTTTTTGTTTCAGTATATGATATATGAAGGACAACGACGGGATTGGATTTCCACTTGTATGTAAGGAATGTTAGATTTCATTGATGGAGCTGTATTTAGTGGTAATAGGATGGTGTTCAGACACCAGAAATGAAGTTTTGATAGTGAGCCCTCCCCTGTATGGCTGGATTAATTTCATTCTGAATCATTGAGAATAATCAATAAAACATTGTTTGTCGGAGAGTGAGAGGAAGAAGCTATAGTGCTGGTTGGCGAGTTTTTTGTTTGTACTAGTACTTATTTATTTTGTTGTGGTTACTCCTGCATCCTATTTCTTCAAGTTATGCGTCTACTTATATAATTGTTATATCTTGCAATCGAGGGAAGGTATAACTGAAAATCTTGAAGATTTTATGATGTTGATTAGTAATGGAATAATCTTCTCTGCTGTGAGTCATTTCAGTGGACTATTGCTGAAGTTATTTTTACTATGGATTAGTTGATGATGTGGCTAAGGAAATAGTTAATTGTAATTTGAGATTTTGTTGCTATAATTGGTCAAATTGTTTGTTTTGTGGTGTGAGTCATCTGTGTAATTCTTTCAATGAAGTCCATCAGAGAGTATTGTCGTCTTTTGATGGACTGTTACTTCAGCCTTGATGTTTTATAAAACACTGGTGAATTCACTAAGTGAAGGTTATCTGAATGATTTGCCTTGGTCTTATTTATTTTAATTTGATTGATTTGTAGTCTAGTTTCTGTTTTGTGGAATGTTGAGGACCAGTGAGTTGCTCATTTTGTCACTTAATGTTGTTTCCGTTGACAAAACATTGTCCGTATGATCTGATCTGTGATTTGTTATCATAAGTATGAGCTAACCTTTTAAAATTGTACAAGTTGTATCATCTTTTTTCTTAATTGCCTGAGAAATCTGTGGTTTTTCCTGCTCTGTGAGCGGAACAGATCATCTCATGAATTTTTTTGCGGTTAGCATTTATTAAGCTTCATGCTCTGGACCAGTGACTAAAGGGACAATGATTGCAAATGCAGAACTTTTGTCTAATTCTTTGGTTGCTTATGATTTGTTATTGTGTACATTTGACTTTCTTTTCCTCGGAGTTCTGTGTGAGTTTATTTTTCACTTGGAAAGCTTCTACTGTCTTTTAAAATGTGAACAGCTGTGCGTGCTATTGAGGTGAAAAATCATTCCACCCTCAATGGAAAAGCTATAAGGGTTAGTTGGTCCCGTCGTGATTCTGATGTGAGAAGAAGTGGAACTGGAAATGTATTCGTCAAGGTACTTTTAAGGACTGGATAACTGTCATTCATTTTGAGATCTTAATAGTTTTTTTTCCTTATTACTTTGATCCCTATGTGAAAATGATTTGGGGTTTTGCTGCAGAATCTAAATGATACAATTGACAGCACGAAGCTTGAAGAAATATTCCAGAAGTTCGGAAATATCTTATCCTGTAAAGTTGCTGTTTCTGAGGATGGAAGGAGTAAAGGATTTGGCTTTGTCCAGTTTGAGACTGAGGACAGTGCAAACACTGCTATTGAGGAGCTCAATGGATCTGTTGTTGGAGGAAAGGAGATGTACGTGAAATTCTCTCAGTTATAATTTATTGTGATCCTGATGAACTTTGATAGAGTATATAAAAAAACTGTTTCTCTTGCACACTTTTAATCTAATTTTGTCCCCAAAATTTTTACATCCATTTATGGATAGGTATGTTGGGAAGTTTGTCAAAAAGAGTGACCGAGTCCTGCCCAGCCCTGATGAGAAATATACAAATTTGTTCATCAAGAACCTGGGTCTTGACATCTCAGAAGAGCATCTTAGAGAGAAGTTCTCTGAATTTGGGAAAATTATCAGCTTGATCATTACGAAAGATGAGAATGGATGTTCAAAAGGTTTTGGTTATGTGAACTTTGAGAATCCAGATGATGCTAGGAGAGCAAGGGAAGCTATGAATGGATCAAAACTTGGTAGGTTTTGACTTTATGTTGCTGTAGTATTCTCAGATGTAACTAACAGCTACAGTGTTCAAGAGTCTTTATATGACCTGTATGCATTGGGCAGGCTGCAAGATCTTGTATGTAGCAAGAGCACAAAAGAAAACAGAACGCGAACAGATATTGAGGCGTTTGTTCGAGGAGAGAAGGAAGGCGCGACTTATTAAGTACCAGGTATCTTTGTTTCTCATTTCCTCATTTAAAAGATATATGTTACTGTAGAAAAGATGTGTTACTGTATTGTATTGTCCACTTTTTTATCACGATTAATGTCATCATAGGGTTCAAATGTGTACGTCAAAAATATCGATGGTGATGTCAAGGATCACGAGTTGCGTGAATTGTTCAGTCAATGTGGCAAAATCACTTCTGCAAAACTTATGCTAGATGAAAAGGGAGTCAGCAGGGGCTTTGGATTTGTATGTTTTTCCAGACCAGAGGAGGCCAATAAAGCAGTGAATACTTTTCATGGTAAGTTATATATCTTTTTACTCGGTCTAGATCATGGTGAATGCCAAGGCACTGAATGTTTCACATGAGCTAGTACTTGCAATAAATTTTGGTGCTATCTAACATCTTCTTTCCTATTACGTTTTTGAGCACAGATATCCCAGCTTAAGTAAATAACTAGTACTACTTTACACTGTTTTCTTTCTAAAGGAGGTGTCAGAAATAATGAAGTGTTACAGCGTGGATAGAGTTCCTGAATGACTCTATCAATATGGATATACTCATGAAATTCAGGGTTAAGGAGTTATAGAACTCCAGAATTTTAATGCAGAAATGCATGTCTCTGTCAAATGCCTCAGGCCTTAACTTTAGATTCCGTAATGCCTATATGGGTATCACGTCAGACAAGCAACTTTTTGTTTGTTTGGTCTAGTTGAGTTTAGGCTAATTGTCCCACATATGGTTCATCGACTTTCTCTTGTTGAATCTGAACAAGATGAGATGATATCGTTGTAGAACTCTGGCCTCAAAATTCTTTGTACTGAAAGTAAGAAGATTTCTCTTAAGGTCCCTATCAAGTATATTGACGTTGTTAGACATTCCACAGGATATACGTTTGGCCAAAAGACATTGTATGTGGCTATTGCTCAAAGGAAAGAGGAAAGGCAAACTCAATTACTGCTTAAGCATGCACAAGGAATTGCAGGTCTCACTGGATCTTCCGCTTTTTTCCCTGGTGGATATTCCTCTCAGTACTACCCAGCCCTTGGTGATCTACAAGTATCTGAACAACCAGGGCTGCTGTATCAGCTTCTGAGTATGAGGCATGGTTGGATGGTCAATGGATTTGCAAACTCTATTAGGCCTTCTTATCAAGCTTCCATGGTTAGTCCAACTGTAAATTTTCATAATATTTGGGCAATTTTACTACTTCATTGAGTTGCTTAAACAGAATTTGAAATTTTCAGCAGTAGTCCGGAGGCACGAAATTGCATGGGCATGTTTCAGGTTTAAACCTAAGATGAAATTTCTTACCACTTACGTTTCATTTTTCAGATTCCTAGTGCTTCACAATATAGGCAATATAGGGGAAAGAAGAACGGACATATGCCAGTTCCAGATGTGCCTTACTGGAAGCAATCAGTGGCATCATCAAAACAACCTAGCTATACTCAAGGGGTTAAACTTCTTGCTATCCTTTTTTCATAAATTGAAATCTTAATCGACTGAGTTTTGTATTTTTTTTATCTACACAGTGTGGTAGTTCAATATTCCAATTTACAATGCTTAAGTTGAATGTTTTTCTGAGACTCCTCCCTTGAAAATGTGTGACTTGCCTTTTTACCTCAATGGAAAAAGATAATGTCTTCAAATGCCTATTCAGAATAGTGATTACTCATTTTGCTAGGATGAGGATAAATATTTTTTTATTTGATTTTCAATTTCTGTGTACTGATTGATGTTTCCTTTATGGTGTTCTTCATATGTTCTTTTTATCTGAATCTTCTGATCATTATTCATGTATTTGAAAAACTAGGCCTCCACTTAACTAGTGTTTAAGTATGTGATTTTTAGCCGGAACCTGTTCGATTGATTTGAATTATTGTTGCTACTGTAATGTATCATAAATCATTCAGCCCATATTTGCTCTATTTTTCAACTCAAACATTTTTTTTTTTGGTTTTCTTAGCTTATATGATGCAAATTGTTAATCTCACGTGCAGATTACTTAGCATAAGTATTTTAAAAGTTGAGATCTTTTTCCATAATTCGGTTATCATCTTGTTACTAAACTTCTGCCTGCACTGATTCTTCTTACAATCCTGTCATGGAAAAGAAATTGTAGTCTATTTCTCAAATTGTTGTAACCCATAACAAAGTGCTTTTTTCATTCACTAATATGTGTACATTGATGAGCTCCATTGCTTCAAGTTTCCTACTTTTGGTGCATGCCTTCACCTGGGTGAGAAGTACCCTGGGAAAATTAAAATTTTCTTTTGAATGATGGATCAAGTTAAGCACCCTTATTTTAGTAATCACACAATTTATGTATGCTTTGCAGGTCAAATATGCACCAAATGGTTGTGGTATGAAGAAAGGATGTGTTTTCTCTGCTGGCACCAGTACAAAAGGATCATTATCTGAGGTTTCAGACAACCTGAGTACCATGCTAACTGATGCACCTCCTAAGCAGCAAAAACAGATACTTGGGGACCACCTTTATCCTCTAATTAGTCAACACAAGGTGAGCTTTTTCTCTTTCCTTTATAATCCTCCTTTTCTCTTCTATAATAGCTACCCTATGCACTAATGCAAAAGAATTTGCCTGCTGCAATTGTTTTGGTTCTTCATAGAGAACCCAAGGGGTAGATAAACACTTCAAAAAAGGACTTGATCCATTTCTGACGATTTTACTGATGTTGTTGTGGGTTGTCTGTCAAGAAGCTTTTCAAAGCCATTTCAGTTTTGAGCTTCGTTATCCGTTGGTTATATAGAGCTGGTCTAGCTTCTGTACCGGTCTTTGCTATTACCCTGAGACTTAACAAAATTAATATGCTTTTTGTAGCCCCATCTTGCTGCAAAGGTTACAGGAATGCTCTTGGAAATGGACAACTCAGAGCTTTTATCATTGTTCAAGTCACCAGAATCTCTGGCAGCAATGGTGCAACAAGCAGTTGAGACGCTCAACTTCCCCAAGACTGAAGTTTCCCCTCGAGATTCATGTCTTCCAAATCTTCTCTCTGCTAAGTTGCAGTCAACTTAGCAACGAATTATGCACAATGTTAGAGGTTTCCATCAAGTTTGTGTCACTAGGAAATAAATCTAGCTAAGTGTTGTTTGTATGGTGGCTACTTGTACCATGACTTTGTGGCTGTTAATACTTCTCCGATATGACATGATAGAAACAAAATCGTTGTAGTTAATGATACTGCTATAGCATTTGGGGTCGGCAATGTTATATTTGACAATGCGTTTTGAAGTTCTCATTTCTTTACATGTTATAGTTGTATTCCATTTGATATTGACTTTGTCAGATGATATTTGAGAAAGAAGATTGATTCGAAGAATAAGGTTGAAGTCTACCATTGTGTTCGGAAAGATGAAAAAAAACAAAGTTCTCCTCTTTCTGCAGAACTTAGACTCGAATTCAACCCCGCACATCGAGTTCTGTTTATTGAGTAATTTATGTACTACAGATGTTTTTGTGTGTGTTTGTATCGTCTTTGTTCTTTTGGTAGAGAGAGTACCAATTATAGCAAGCAAAAAGAAACAAGAGCATAAGCCAAACTATAGATCATGTTTCAAGGAAGACTTGTAAATATACAGGACAAGTAAATTGTGTTCTTTGTTCACCCAAGAGCAATAAGCTCTCAGAATATACTCACTTTTTGAAGTCTAGATTACAATTTAACTTCTAGTTTAGATATTCAGTAAAATCAACAAACCCTTTTTGATAACAGACTCAATGATTCCCTCCATTTCTCCAAATGCCTTCTCAAACTGCAGATTATCAGAACCAGTTGTCCTGACACTGCTGGTTTTGGGTAAAAAGCAATCCACGATTATCAGAATCAGCTTGTAACTCGTAGTCACTGGAATCAACTAGTGAGTTCTTCCATTAAACCCTGTAATTAGAGGCCAAGACTAGAAGTTTGAGAAAAAGGTAGATGCATTTATTTCTAATGCAATTTTCTGTTGTATGACCTGAGAAATATACTGCTCTGCATCAGTTCGCCTAATGAAAAGAATTGCATGACGAGCAAGGTTGGCTAATTGGTCGCTGAGGACAACATTACCAATGTCATCGAGGACCCTCACCTTGATATAGGGATCTTTTGGAGGCACCATATCCTGTGAAAAGCAAAACACAAGGAAACTAAGGTACTTGGCAGAGTCTATCATTTGCACTGAGTGGGTCTCCCAGACAGTAAAAGTTTATGAGGAAAGCAGTCCCTTGCAGATTGATCAGATATTCTAGAAAACACATGGAGTGATGTCATACTTTTGCTTGTCAATTTTTTTTTTTTTTTAGCACGTTGAACTTCTGATAATCGAGTATCTGTTTAATTTACTTAATGCACTCACAAGCATTCACATCGCTGCCCTAGCTTCGTGTTCTTTTCAGAGATAGTTCTAGTCCAGTGATTGATATAGTTATCCGAAGCCTAGAGTCAAATGCAATGAGCAAATTTGATACTTCCTACTCACAAAAGAAAGAAACAGAATAGGAAAAATCTGCCACCCTCCTAACAGATCACCATCCACACTCCAATCCAAGCTTCCTTCTCTTGCCCCCATGGCACACCAACATTGATGAGAGTGCAACAATGGGGAAGATGGGCAGACATGCTATGGAGGATAACATTCCTTTTGCACCCCACCTAGAGATAAAAAATACTTGTAGGGGAGCATCATTAGACCAGGACCCCTCAATGTTACAGAACTTCAAGAAATAACTTTAGCTTCAGATATATTAACTTTCAGAGTTGCTGACACTTCATAAGAACCAGAGATTAATGAGCCAAACAAAACAAACACTAAAGTTTTATCAACACAACGAAAGAAAAAAGAACAAGACACTATTTAGAAGTGAATCATGCGACATTTAATGGACAGTTGCCCTTTTTCTGCTGTTTGGATTCAAACAAATTTTGGTAATTAGTAATTACACATACTGCTCCTAAATAGTCACAGATTACAACAATTAACCTTTCAAAGGAGGGAAATGCAAAACTTCTTCTAGGAGATCATACTATAATTCCAAGAGTACAGAAAACATGTCCTGGTTTAGTTATCAAAAAAAGAAAACATGCCCTGGTTAGGACTTACGACTTACCAAGAGTCTACTTTCTGCAATTTCAGGCATAGTAGTATTTTGTTAGGTGTAAAAGTCAATTCACTATAGTCTTTGAACAATATATCAGGATACAAATAAGAAGTTATGAGAAAAGAACACTTACCACACCCAAATCAAGATCAAGTGCTGACATGTATGATTGGATAGTTGCAGCATGATTCTTAAAATATTCTTTCTCTGAGGTACTAAGCTTCTCTTCAATTTCTTCTGGGAGGACACGCTCAAGGGTCCATCCCAATCTTCGAACAACTTCTGCACGATTGTATCTAAAGAAGGAACAACAAAGAAAGTCGACAACAAACATAAGAGATGCAGGAAGATCAGGAATATATAACCGTTTCCCAAGGACAACTCTGAAGCTAACTGTTACTCACACATAAGCCATCAGACAGCGCTTGTTGCGAGTGAGAGACTGGTGATGGATAAGCAGCCCGTGGTAATTATCATCTTTGGGGAGCTCTGGATTGGAACTTCTATCAGTCTCAGGCGGATCGTTGTCATCAGGTGATTCGTTATTTGAAACTGCGTCATTCTGAGTTGGTCGGTTTGCACTTGAACTTTCAGCAGGAGTTTTTGCATTCATTTTCCTGTGTCAAACTCAAGATGGATAAGGTCTGAAACAAAGTTGTACCCCATTTGGTACATAGAGAAGAATACACATGCGTAAGGAAAGAATGAATTTGTTGTGAAACACATTGTCAACATGCTGGATTTGACTCAATTTCAGAAATGAACCGAGACGAATCCAAGTTGATGTGTGATATTTGATGAAATTATATGCCTTTGGAATCTGGTGTATCGACATCAAATTTAACAGTTTGTCATTAGGACACTCATGCAGTATCATGTAGCCAATTCAATAGAAGGTATGGAATGTGGGAGGACAAGCACCTAATGCTCAATACTGAATTGTCCCAGAAGCAGCAAAGTTGAAAGCTTCAGAAAACACAAACATAGCATTTGGCGCTATAAGACACAGAAACATTCTGAGAGCTTAGTGCCTAGGCACTAGAATGGCACAAACTTGGAGGCTACAGTGCCTAGGTGCCATCAGACAAATAGAACTATAGGAGCACAGTGCCAAGTTGCTATCAGACAAATACTGGTTCTAGACGTGTTCTTACATGAAAACTATAAATATATCCTACCAGGGCTGAACATACCACAGCAGGAGGGAAAAAAGAGGGTTGGGTCTATTTCAACTTGAATTCATCTTCTACTTCCTTTCCTTTTGGCTTTATCTTTCATGTTTAAGATTCTCGTTAGGATGTTCTTTGCTTTTAGCAAGAATTTATTCCTCTTTCCTTAACTGTAATGGATCTTCATGTACAGTTTGGATTCTTAATGGCTTCTTGCTTATTATTGATGGTTATTCAAAATCTTAATCTTATGCTTCTCATTGCTTGACCATCATCTGGATTGGTAAGATGGATCAATTAAATTCTTGGTTGCCATTAAAATTTCTCCAAGGAACCATTCACCTTCATTTGATCTTCAAGGTAGAGGTTAAGTTTCTTGGGACAGACTGATAAAGAAACAATATGGATTTTAACTGGGATATAGAGACTACTTTCTTCCCAGTATTTTTTTTTTGAAACCGATAACTTTGTATATTACTACAAGTCCTTTTTTCCTTTTAATTCTTTACACCCAATCCATTTGTTTTCTCCTTACACCTTAGTTGGTATTCTTAGTTCTAGTTCTTTGGATTTAAAACATCAACAAGGCAGAGAACTTTTTCTTTAATTTTTTCTAAAAATGTTGAAATGATAATAGAGATTTAACACTCCATTGAATTTCTGACATGGTTTTGGGGGAGGGAAACAAGGTTGAGTTATTTAAAGTGGCGACACGAGCAAAGACAAAAATAAGAGCTTAACAAGAGTTAGCTGAAAGAATGTAATGGCTGCGTCAAAGCAAGACATAACTTCCAATGGAACCGCTTGTACATTAAAGCAAAAACTTCAGAAAATTCAGCATGCTGACACACAAGTATTATGGAGAAGAAAAGCATATGATAGAGCACTGATGAAGTATGTATGTTCAAGGCCTAGATCAGAAGCAAACTGGACAAGAGAACAGGTAAAATAGGACAGTTTCAGGATATCAGTAGGAAAATACACGAGGTATACTTGTTCTGTAAAATATTTGCAATAATAAGAATCACTAAAAAGCTCACCTAACTACTGTAACAAATAGCATGTTATGGGTTATACAGCAATAAGGTTGCAGAAAGTAATGAATATCAAACAAAGAAAGCTTCGGAAACCACAAGGAACGTGTTAAATATACCTCACCAAGGAATTGAGGTGCAGGAAATGGCTGTTACATTCTTCAAGTACTTGTGTAACAAGGTCAGACTGCATCGAACAAAAAACTATTCTTTAAGTATAAAACTCCAAGTAAACAGCGGACCAAATATGTAATGAATCAAAATGTTTATAAGATTCAAGTAGTAGCAAAGAAAGTGACCCTGCCGAACATCAACTTCATTTTAATGTAAGAAGCACTCATGATCGCTCATTTTCTAATAGAACTCCTTAAAAAGAAGAAGTAGAACTACATGTATACTTCTGTTAATAACAAGATCAATATCTTGGATGTATGAAAAACCCACTACAGCATTATGACATGCATAATAATGACAAACATCTACCTGGCTACCTTATTCCTCTAGCGTGAACCCATATATTATAAATTCAAGATGATTGCATGTTTAAATTAGCATTAATAACAACAGGGGCAAGAAAATAACATCAAATCTCAGTAACTCAACACCTATTGTCTATACAATTTTCACAAACTACATGGCAATAACGCAAATGATTAAAACTATCTGCAATTTGATTTGTAGTAAGCTGATCAAATATAGAATAAACTGCATACATTAAAAGCTGCAAGCTGCCCGGGTTCGCTCTCTGCAAATTCTTGAACTAATTCTCTCCCCTTCTTCCCGTACATTTCTTCCAATTCAAATTGGCCAAGCACTAATCAATTTTTACCTGCAGTCACTGAAGCATTCCTCAAACACGTAAATCTGAAATCCCTTAAAATTGGAAAATGAAATAGTACTTATGTAACTATTTTCTTATATCTGATTTCCTATCAGGTAGTATAATTTCTCTAAAGAGTTACGGAAGTTATATTTTTCTTAAATGAACAATACCAATCTAGTGACAGTAAATTGAGTTACAAATATAAAAAGAGAATATTTGTTCAGTGAGAAGAGCGAAAAACAAGTACAATTTACGGTTACTCGGGTGATATGTGAGCTTGTGTTGGCTGTTCATGGAAGAAAAGAGCTCCAGAAATAGCTGGAAGGTAACATCATTCTACTATCAAGCTTTCAAATTTGCAAATTTAATGCATTTGAAAGCCAAACACATAAAGACCTCAATTGGATCATCCTATTTTACTTACACAGTCAAATTTTAGCAACCCACATCGATACGGAAGAAGGGACATGGATAATAGCATCAATGAGTTGATCTTTTTTCAACTCAAACAAAACTGAGTAATTACCATACGAATCACTAAGAATAAGTTGAAATTTCAAATTTTGGGGATCTGGGTTTGCTTTAAATCCTCTAAAAATCACTTTGGGTGTTTCATATTTAACAAAAAACTGTCAAAAATGATGAAAATAATGAAAATCTGAGTTAACTGAAGCATTTCATCATTTCATCAAACACCTAATGTGCATAAACCCAGAAATTGATTAAACAAAACACAAAAACGAAATCGTATTTACGCACCTTCTTTCAATTGATTTCCTAAACAAGAAAGTTGAAATCTAATTTTTGTAAACTGATTTCTGCTTCGCCAAAATTTGATTCAAGAACAATTTTGGCGGGAGTTTCTTCAACATTCCAAAATTTAACCGCCAAAATGCAGAAACCAAAAAAGGGGTATTATATAAATTTAAAATAGAGTTTAGAAACTACACTTGGACCTCATAAGTTTAAGAAAGAGGAAATAATACCCACTTAATTTATAGAAGTATCCATTTTGGTCCTTTTGTTCCTTCATTTTTTCTCACTAGGGTTTGTTAATTGTTACCACTTAAATGTCTCCATTAGTCTGAATAGTGAATTCATATCACATAAGGCCATTGCACGAAGAAGGAGCGCTTCGTATCAAAAATTATTTTCATTCCGAGGCTGGAACTCGAGACAGTCAATTAAAAATGGAGAGATCTATTCATCTTATCATAATTTTGCATTATTAGTCCTTACATAGCGTAAATAGGAAATTTCAATAAAATTTAGAAGCGAAAAATATATTTACAATTATTCTTATCTAAGGTATAAATGATAGAACTATATAAGTTGTAAATTGTTAGTTTGGCCATACAGTTGGTAAGAAATCCAATAATAATTTAACAAATCAACTAGTATAGTCTTCTTGTTTAAGAAAAAAGAAGTTTGATTGCTTAATCTTTGGTTAGTTTTTATTAATTAAAAATCCAATAACACATTAACCATAAAATATAGGTACTAGTATTAAGTAATAGGCCACTATATATTAAGCTAAACCATATCATTATTATAAAACTTATTAAATTATTTGTTTTCCTACTTTTATTATATGTCCATTCCCAAAAGCTTATGCCTTTTTGTTCTCTTCTTATCACTTACGATGAATGCGTTTATTTGTTTTGTCAAATTGTTATGATGAATATTTATACTGTTGCAAATACTCTAGAAAAAACAAATTGACTTTGGTGGAAAATTCGAAATTCATTCATCCTTTACTTGAGATCTCGATTTTGAATTCGGAAAAAACTCCTATCGGAAGCATTAGAAAAAGATTGGAAAGGATTGACTACGTGTCGAACTGCGATTGGATAGACTGATTCGTTTTACTATTAGCACTTCGACAAGTATTACCGTTTGTGGATTTGTGGTCCTCTCAAATTGGGAATCCACCCAAAAGCCCACAAAATATAAAAGAATTATTTTATGTAAAATAAATATTACCTTCGTTCACTTTCACGTTCACTTTTAATTGTTGTAGTTTTTTTTTTAGAATCAAACTATTAAAAAAATTTAATTAACATTTTACAAAATACTTTTTGATCATAATGATATATAAAAAGTTATAATATTTTTTGTATAATTTATGAATATTTCTTAACAGTTCGAACCAAATAAATGAAAGAACAACCTTGGAATTTGAAGTGGGAACTTCAAGTGCAATATGCTTTATCCATTCTCCAAAGCTGATTTACTTTTTTTGCAAAGTGCATGACCAAATATACTAAATTTTATTCAAAATTCACAACTACCACACAATTGAAATCTATAACTTCTTTTATCTTTCAACCTTTTTGAACAAAGTAAAGCATCTAATCCTATCGAGAGTTATGGTGGGATGAATAGAAATCCTCGACCCTTGATCAGGAGTCTCATGTTTGAGTCATGTGATGGGAATACTGTGGTAGGGATCGAGCTTCTGAGAAAGTCGAACTTCAATATGGATATTACATATTGAGTAGGAAAAAGGACAGCCCGGTCCACTAAGCTTCTAATATGCACAGGGTCCGAGGAATGGTTGGACAACAAGGGTCTACTATATGGAACTTTACCATGCACGGTTACTACAGTTCGAACTTGTGATCTCCTGATCAAACGATATCAACTTCCCTTCTCAAACTTTTTTCAGTGTAATGAAACAAGAGTCTTTTCAATACAACAAAAAAGATTCATGCCTTCAATAAAATCCTTATTTACACTAATATGAATATCCAAAATATCAAGACCAGTGACATTTTTTTTTTCTCTAGGATTATGATACTTCTAACTAAACTCAATAGTCTCTTCTTGATCAACTATTTCACTTATGCAGTGAAGTTGCTGAACAACATCTTTCATGCAGGGTCTCTCTGTCTTCGTTTCTCTTAAACACGAAAGTGCAAGCGCCAGGAACGAGTCCATACCAGTCGTTACATTAGTCAAAGGCTCCTCGTCAAGCAAGCGCCTGTCCACTACATCTATAACTGAACCATGGTTTTCTTGCTGAATGACATAAGAAACCAAGTTGACACTATTTTCGTCTCGAGAGAAGTCAACTGCCTTCTGAGAAGTAAGAAGTTCTAGTAACACAACCCCGAAGCTGTAAACATCACTTTTATCGGTTAGCTGGTAGTTGCGAAAATATTCAGGGTCCAAGTAACCTAATGTACCCTGAGCACAAGTGGACACATGACTCAACCCTGGACAAGCCAATCTTGATATCCCAAAGTCGGAAACTTTGGCATTGAATTCGTTATCCAGGAGTATGTTTGTAGATTTGACATCTCTATGGTAGATGGGAGGGTAAGCAGCTGAGTGAAGATAAGCCAATGCTTCTGCAGTTTGTGAAGCAATTTTCAACCTTGTTTTCCAGTCAAGAAAGGTGGAGTACTTACCATGAAGATGATCGTGGAGGGTTCCGTTGGAAATGTATTCGTAAATCATCAAAGGCTGTTCAGCTTCTATGCAGCACCCTAAAAGCTTGACCAAGTTCCTGTGATTGACTTGAGAAAGTATCCCTACTTCATTGAGTATTTGTTGAGTGCTCTTGAGATTTCCCACTTTGGCTAACTTTACTGCTACAATAGTTCCATCGTGAAGCTCGCCTTTGTAAACTTCTCCAAAACCACCACGGCCCAAGATTCTGTCTTTTGAGAATCCATTTGTAGCTCTCTTCATCTCCTTAAGACAAAACGTCCTGGCCGGTTTTCCACCGTTGTTTGATTTTAAAATGTCTTCTCTTGCCTTAGCAAGCCTAGCCCTGGCTGAGACTCTTCCTGATCTTTTCAACGCCACTGCAATCACCACAACAGCAAAAGCCAAAAACAAGGCAATCCCAATAGATATATTTAATGCAAAACCAGAGTGTTTCTTCTTCATGCAGTTTCCTAGACTTCGGTTCCAATAATAGCCACGATTGCAAAAACAGCGAAAGACACCGTTTTTACCAGAAGGTGAACATTTAGAAGCTCCAGAGCAATCAGATTGTGATTTACAATGTGGCTCGGGTGGAGGAGACCATTGAATTTCCAATCCCTCCTCCCATTCGTTAGCTGGCTTCATAGCATCCAAGTGTAGAATGCTTCTAAATGCTTGGCAACCCGACATATGCAGGCGTATCTTGTATGCTGAGGGCATACCGCCAGCAATAAATGTGCAACATGGATAAACACCACTTGAACACTGAAGTCCCCTTTTAGCATCTACATGTCCAGAGCTAAGCAGATATTTATGGCACAAGCTAGAAGGTGTGCAATTTAAAGGGGATACTAGAAGACGAGGAGAACAATTAAATAAGAAGATAGTGTTAGAAGAAGTAACGTTAAACGGAAGAGTTTGGTTCAACCACAGTCCCTCACTCACTGACAAGTCTTGTGTAACACAGGTACCAGGCATCCAGGGTGATGGTTGCACCACCATACGCTGGAACGAGGCCATAACTCTGAGGATGACGTAAGAGCTTCCATTAAGGGTATCAAGATAGAGCTTGTGAGAGTGAGGATCACAACGGATAGAATAGTCAGGGTTGCCACAGTTGGGATTCGTACTCAAGGGATATGGAACCTCTAGAGAACCACAGTTTGGACATGTCTTTTGGGAACAACAGTAACAAAAGAAGTAGAGTAACAGTAAGACATACAGGTTAGTTTTCCTCCTGTAAAGTATAGTCATGGTTATTTTGTGAGAGCAAAGAAGAGGTTGAAAAATAATATGGTAGAAAGGATTTCGTAAGTGGGTAAATATAGGCAAAGGAAAGAGAATAAAGTGGGTGAATGAAAAATGAAAAGTATTCAAAAGAATCTAGTAAAAGCAAAAAGATTCGGAAATCATTTAGCAAAGGGATTCTTATCTGAAGGTGATAAACACAAAAAGGGCAGCCGAGTGCACTAAGCTCCCACTATGTGCGTGTCCGGGGAAGGGCCGGACCACAAGGGTCTATTGTACACAACCTTACCCTGCAATTCTGCCTGTAGAATATTTTTATTATACCTGCAATTCAATTACCACTTTCTGAAAAGAGGTATATAATCTTTGCTTATTAAGGAAAGAACTTGCCTAAAGAAGGATAACGACAGAGAAACGAATTCTAAGGATGATTTCAGTTCCACATAATTACTTTGCAAGTTGACAATAAATATACATGTGCAGCAGTCCTCTATTACCTCATCGCTATATAATAATGCAGCCTGCAAGAAGTATGTAAACAACTGTGCCTATATAAAATTCAGTAACTAAAATCTATAAAGAGAGAGGGCCGCAAGCTACAATGAGAAGTATAAGCCATCTTGGTAGACACTAGACACTATACATGTCATAATCTAGCCAATGAGAAGCTAAGAATTTTTTCCAGGACGGTGAAATTTGACACCTAAATGACTCGTATAGAGCTGAATTTGTCCTAAATTAAGTCTAAATGTCTTTTGTACTATTTATATCTCTGGGAACTAGTTGCTTCACCCCTGGTTGATTCAGTTATCTATGTCTGAATTTTCTCACTGGCATTTCTTTGGGGTTATCCTCGAACAAGTCCTTACAGCACTTTTATATGCTCAAAGCAATTCGAATCTCATAACATGGAAAATGAGTTTGAACTATACAATATTAACACATTTAGGGACATTATCATGGTAAAATACCAAATCAGAAACAGATCTCTTAGTATTCTCAAAATTCATACAATAGGCTGAGTGCTTTTGCAGGTGATGAATCAAATATAACATGAAGTAGGTGAACACTGTGGTTATCCTTCAACAATTTTGACAGGAGTTCTGCACCGAAAGAAAAAAAAGGAATGTACAGTTAATACATAAGATGCTGAGGATAATGTAGCTAAATCAAAGAAATAAGTTCATTAATTTTTTTAATATTCTAAAAGTTGGCTACTCACCCGAATGGGCTTTGTTTAATAGATAGCAGTTCAATATCCATCTGTGGATTGAAAAGATGTTAGAGACAATACCATCCATTTCAAGAATAAGTAGATTATGATAGATGTAACTTGCAAAAAGGTGTGGTGGAAAACTGATATTTTCGTTCTTTTGGGTAAAGGGGGTGTTTGGGCTAGCTTGCACGGAACTGGGGCGGAAAACTAGTTAGGAAATGATGTAGTGATTCAAGGTGCAGCTGTTAATTGTGGGGCGTTACAGTCTTGACAGAAATTTTAATCGAAGTTTCTCTACATTCTTTCTCAGTTTGAGGTTTTCAGTCAAACTACAAAGTTGCTAGTTTTATCAGGCTACTGCAATATCACCACTTTGTAGCCATATTATAAAAACTCAATGACGCACATAATTACAAGGGGGAGAATGTGTAGGAGATAGCAGATTTTATGTTTTTTCATTTCTCTAAAAGGTTTAGCTCAAGCGCACATCACGCAGTTTGGAAAAGGACTTAAAAGAATTTTCATATAACATTTCTAAGGATCGTTCTTTTTTACAAAGAACAAAGCTAACAAGTGACCACATAACAAAGAATATTTTAAAGATTATGATCTTCGTTTTCGGAGGTTTACACTTTTATGAGGCTGATATATTTTGCACACCCACATACTTTTCCCAAGAAAGATAAAATTCCATACGTGCAGAATACACTTTTCTGTTGATAAGAATGTTCTGCATCTGTTAGATGCCAACAAGATATTTCTATCAACACAAATCTCTGGTTCACGGTGAAGGCTCCATTAGAAAGGTTTTCTGCTAGCCACATATTTGATGATTCTGATAAGTTATCTAAAAGAGTGATGATGGTGATCTTTCGTAGCGAAAAGGTAAAGACAGCAGTTAGCATTCCACTGACCAACTTAAAGGTTTAATAGACCACTATAGGTGCAAAACAGTTGAATCCAAATGGCCTTCAGAAACTATTTGATAAACAAGATTAGTCTTTCTTGGAATTTCGGTATAAGCACATGAATGCAACAACAAAATGATACCTCAATTGTTGCATTTGGAGGAATTTCCTGCACGCCTTTTTTCCCATAAGCTAGCTCAGGAGGAACGATGAGCAGGCGCTGCAAATACATAACATTTTCATTTTCAAATGATTATCGCTTCCATGTAAAGTAATTAATCCATCATTATTGATGCAACTATGCTGAGTTAAATTTCATCGGTCATCGGCATGACACCCTGGATTATGACTTAATTAGTTGTAGTTCATTATTCTAAGATCAGGGAAAAGCTAGAACCTAAAGGACGTTCTGATGAAAAGTCTACATATACTTAGAAATGTTTTGTGCACTGACTATCAAGTACAGGATGATCTCATTAATGTGACCACAATTAGACTTTCAATCAATTATGCCTCATTTTCCAATACATTAATATGAATCCTCTGTATCCACGCTCTATTCGGGCACATTTCATTACAATAACTAAATAGTTTCTCTTTTAAGGCAAGTAGAGCTTCTCTGCAACTAGACGTTCTCTAAAATCTCATATTTATTCTTATACTGATATTCAAGTCTTCATTTAGACAAGGAGGACTTGAGGAAAAGTCAAACCTAATGTGAGTGTAATAATAACAACGAAGTCTTATTCTCAACTAGTTGGCATTACCTATATAGATCTTTTTCTTTTATCGTGTTTAGTTCTTAGTTAAGTCTGCACTGAATCTAGAGACTGCAGGCCTCTTGAGTCGACTTACCCCAATGTTGACTTTAGGTTTACAACATCTCCTTTTAGCACATTCAATCATCACATTGTCACACCTATTGGATCTATGCATTTGTAGGTCTATTTAGGACATAAACCAGACCATCTTAGCAGCATTCTCTCAGGTTATCTTCTACACATATCCACTTGTGCAAATTTGTTAAATTTTATAACTTCTAATCTTGTATGATCGCACATAAAATTTAACATCTACATTTCAAGGGCACCGATCTTAAGCATATGTTGTGCATTAAAAGCCCAATTCACCCCATAAAACATTACTCGTCTTAGAAATGCTCGACGGAACTTCAATTGTAGTTTGTCCGATCTCTTATTACTGCATAGAAGTCCTGTATCATTCCTTCAATTTGAGCTTTCCGATTTTATTTCTTCTTCTTTTGATCTGACTTCAGCAATAGTGTTGGATTTTCATTTCAAACTGTTCCCATTTTCTCATTTTGAGGAAGCTAACACTGAAAAGCTTAGAAAACTTTAGCAGTTGAATATGATCACACAATTAGAGCAGGAAGTTCGACGGGGGCATGAAGTTGACTCTTCAAATTAGAAAAAATAAAATATATAAAAAACAAGCTTTAGCATATTCCTCTACTCAGGAAACTACATTAGAAGGTTATGCAGTTCAATTGAGAAATATCCTGAATGTGATGAAAGTACAATTAAGGTAATTGTCTCACCTGCCCTCCTACTCGCATCCCTTGAACACCGAGATCTAATCCTTTAAGGACTGTTCCCCTTTCTGATTGACCAACGTCAAATCCATATGGCTACATGAAGTAAAGGATAATGGATAAGAAACATGATGGCATCTCAAAAACAGAAAAAGTAAGTCACATAGCTCATCGTACAATAGACGTCGAGAAAACCACTCCATCACCAATACAAATTAATTCCGAACATTTTGATATTATATCTAGATCAAGAACATTGTAACCATAATGCTGCCAAACCCAAGCAACTTGAATTAATGACATCTTAAATCAAAACCAGGCAAACTGTACAAAGTAGAGGAAAGTAAGAGAAGCTTCTATAGTTCTTCATTTCTCTTAGAACATGCATGATCCCAGTATCACTTTAAAAGGGACGACTACAGATACTCAAAAACTTTAAAAGAATGACAATATATTTTGGCTCTTGCTTTACTCAATGTAATCAGTTTTTGTAGTTACCTATGAAATGATTCCTCTCCAATTAGGTATCATATAGAACTGGATTATGAGAACTGACAAAATTTCCAAATCAAGGACTATTAATAAACATGAAGCGGAAATATTACAGAGGCATTGTCCAGAAGCAGGGAAATGACATGAATCTACCAATTAAGCTAACGGGAATGTCATAACACAATTATGCTTATCATAACACAATTATGCTTAAGGTTTCTATACAAAACATTTCAAATGAAGGTGCTTCAGTTCTAATCTAGCTTTCCAAAGTGCGCGTTGACTAATCATGCAATTGTATTCATTGTTTTACATGTAGCAGGTTTCCACACTTAAAGTTTACATCTGATATTTATAATCCTTTTTTTTCTAAAGGGGAAATGGGGAAGGGGATTACAAGGTGGGGAATCGTATCCTCACCAACAAGGAGAAAAATACAGGTAGTCAGCCAACCAACTGAACTACTAAGATTTTCCGATATTTGCCATACAAATTATACAGGTTGGAAAAAATAAAGCAGATGAATCTTACTGTTCCACCACCAACTCCCATTCCTTGTCTACTTGTCATGAATGTGATGTTCCTCCATTTAGCAACATAGTGGATCTAGAATTATGACATAATAAACAATTCAGAGTTTAAGAAGCAATCTGTAAATCCAGATTTCTGACAAATATATTATACTTGAGTATGAACAAAGAAAGTGCAAAGCACAGAAAGACTACATGCATTACATTTTCAAATATATCATAAAAATGACTCAAAATATAAGGTTTCAGGGGCAACATCGACATGTGACATGCCTAACTGTTACGATAAACAAAGTGATCACCAATACCATTATACAATTCGTCAAAGGTCTATGGCACTCCTTGTAACCTATGAACTAAATAATTTAGATTGATGAAGCATTTACTGAAATGTCGTTTTTAGCTTCATTTGACTCATTGGTAGTGGGATCAACATGATTGGTTATTTTGGGTTTTTGTATAATTCTATCCTAAATACCACTCTAACGATATCGTGCTGGCCTGAATTTCAGAAAAGCATTGTGGAGGGTGCAAGACAAGTAGTGGTTGTGGAATGAGAAGTGGCAACATGTCACCATAACAGAAAGATCCTTTTGGGGCTCAGTAGGAAATTCGAACCTCAAACAAAAGCCCCTGAAACTTCCATACAGGACAGCAATCTATTTCATCCTGTTGCCTGATCAGTTCTTAATATAAATCCTATGAGTCAATACTAGTTTATCACATGTGATGCAATGATCTCAAAAGTGTTTTGCTCTAAACTAGAAAAGTTTGGAAGCTGTGGAACTGCTATCTAGAAAGATCAAACAAAGAAGGTATATTTTACCTATACAATGCACTTAATGGTGACTTATTAATGACGTGGTGTTGCATATTAACTTATACAAATATGTTTTTCGAGATAAATCAAACATTGTACTTAGATACGCAATTCAACTTTGGCACAACCGTACTGCAACTCTAGATCCCTTCACTGCTTCAGCTCCAGCGCCGACCTTCAAGTCATAATACCTGACAGATTTACACCGAAGAATAAAGTGAATAATCCACAAATAAGGCAGGAAATCACAAATCAGACTACTGCTTGTAGCCTCAAAATTAGATGGACGAATAAGTGTTTCTTTTCCTTTATTGTAGGAGGACAATGTTGCATGAGAAAATATGTACATTATATGTTGAGCTAAGATATTGCGTCCCTAGACTCGAGTAAGCTACATTAATCTTGTTTCAAGTCCAAGGGATTTTATAATTTGTGTAACAACCAAATGTAAAAGGAATCCAAATGTAGGGAAAACAGTACTCAGATGCTTCAAAATTGTATACTAACTTTAGACCATTTGGAAGAGTTGTGTACTCGCTCTCTGGTATTTTTGCTCCCCTGAGCTGCAAAAAAAAAATACACAAAATTTCCATAAATACAGAAGAGAGCATTCTCAGCATCCATATAAGGCCAATGGAAGTTATTCTTACAGCTCTTCTGCTTGTGCTAGCGGCTCCAGCCACATCACAGAGGCAAAGGCCAGCAGCTGATAGTGAAAGAGATCAAATAAGTAACAACTAAAAGGCAACCCGATGTACAAAGCATCCCACATTCATACAGACCAGGGAAGGCCGGGCGGGTCGCATCCCAAGGGGGTGAGAAATAAGTAATAATCCATACAAAAAAATGAATCTTGAAAAGAAATCTGAAACAACTACCAATACTCTTAATGGACAGTCATACAATAAAATACCATTAACACTTTACACAGAACTAGAATGCAAAAGTATTAACATAACGAGAACGGAATGTGATGGAGTTTTTCTTTTTCTTTTTTTTATAAAGGTGGTGTCCGGGCCAGCTTACACGCACACCCACAAATTCCACGGATACCTGTTTCCGTAGCGGTGTGTAGGGTACTTTTCTATGAACCAATCACAAGTTTATTCTAAGGGGTATAACATCTACAAATAATAGTTAGCAACAAATTTCAAGAAATTCTATTGATTCTAGCATTCTACAACTCAATGTGCTTCAAAATGATGAAATGTATGTAAAGACTGAAAAACAAGAACAAGAAATGAAGAGAGCTACCAGCTATAAGAAAAGAGCCCATCATTGCCCTTCTTCCTTCATTCTGCTGAGAAATATTTTCTTCTGGAACATCCAAAGATGATGATTTTGACAAGCAAACACAAGGTAAAGCTGTTCTACTCCAGTTGGCTGAAAAGGGTCTGTTTCCTGTAAGTTCAAGTTTCAAACTTTAGCTTCAATTAGTAACATGGGTCTGTTTCCAACAAGGTCAAGATTCAAACTTTAGCTTCATTAGCAACATGGGTCAGCAGTCAGCTTCCTATAAGTTCAAGATTCAAACTTTAGCTTCAATTGATAACATGGGTCTGTCTCCTATCAATTCAAGATTCAAACTTTAGCTTCAATTAGTAACTTGGGTCAGTTTCCTATAAGTTCAAGATTCAAACTTTAGCTTCAATTAGTAACTTGGGTCTGTTTCCTATAAGTTCATTCAAACTTTAGCTTCAATTGATAACATGGGTCTTTCTCCTATAAGTTCCAAGATTCAAACTTTAGCTTCAATCAGTAACTTGGATCTGTTTCCTATAAGTTCAAGATTCAAACTTTAGCTTCAATTAGTAGCTTGGGTCTGTTTCCAACAAGGTCAAGATTCAAACTTTAGCTTCATTAGCAACATGGGTCAGCTTCCTATAAGTTCAAGATTCAAACTTTAGCTTCAATTGATAACATGGGTCTGTCTCCTATCAATTCAAGATTCAAACTTTAGCTTCAATTATTAACTTGGGTCTGTTTCCTATAAGTTCAAGATTCAAACTATAGCTTCAATTAGTAACTTGGGTCTGTTTCCTATAAGTTCAAGATTCAAACTTTAGCTTCAATTGATAACATGGGTCTGTTTCCTATAAGTTCAAGATTCAAACTTTAGTTAAATTAGTAAACTTTTCATCTTTCTGTGTGTGTGTGTGTGAAGGAGAGATAGTTACCTGAGAATGGAGTTGAGGGGAGAGAGTGAAGAAAAGGGGTGGCTTTGAGAGGATGGTAAAGGAAAAGATCCATTCTTGAAAGTTGAGCAAAGTAGGAACAAGATTAGCTATGATTGTACAATTTTTTTCCATTGTAGCTTTTGTTTAGAGAAAGAGAGGGAAAATAGAGATAACACCCTCAATATGAACCACAATTTGTACATACCTTCCGGTTCAATATATTTATCTTACTTTTACGTTTAATTTTATTTAAAAAATCGTATTTTGTCAATTTTAACTTTTTACACGATATGTTTAAGATTATAAATTTGTATGTCTTTAATTTAATATCGCAAAAGTCAAAAATCTATTTTATTTTCTTAAACTCTCAATCAAGTCGAAACAAATTAAAACGTAATGAGCATCTTTTAGGATACCGTTGGCAATTAATTACTATCTCAACGATTTTCACAGAATATTTATTACATCTTTAATGTTAAATGTTGTAAAATGCTAAATATGGAGATCACAATTCACAATTAATGTACTTCATAAGATCAATTAGTTTCTTTCTCATTTCATAAATTGGGAGCTACATATATGTTAATATAATCTCCACAATGTAGGCAAACAAATATGAAGGAATTATTTACTAATATATATATATATATACATAATTATGCACTAGAAAATGATTTTCTAGCAGGATGAATCAAATCCTCATTATGATCAGAAACACAATGCCTCTTAAAGCAATTTGTTTCATTTTTCATTTTATCACTTCCCTCTACCCATTTCTTCAACTTTTGTATTAATTTTCTCCTTTTTGAATGATCATTAATAGGTGAATTTAAACAAGATTCATTATGACCAACTGATGAACTCCTCCCAATTATTAAATCATCTACTTTTGGTACAAATTCTTCAACATTTTCTTCTCCCAAATTCAATTCTTGATGTTTCCCTTGTTCCATTTGTTCTTGATTATTTCTTCTCATTAATTCATGTCTTAAACATGCATTGCACCATCTTAAGTATATTAACTCTTTGTCTTCACTAGCTTTGTCCTTTTGCAATTGCTCAAGTTCATTTACCAATTCTTTGTAATCTT
This sequence comes from Solanum lycopersicoides, assembly GCA_022817965.1. NCBI lineage: Eukaryota > Viridiplantae > Streptophyta > Magnoliopsida > Solanales > Solanaceae > Solanum > Solanum lycopersicoides. Next base: position 2,292,390 of record CM040626.1, read on the forward strand.
CTATTGTCACAACTTCTACATCATTCTGCAAAACAAGGAACATTTCAATACAATGTATTCACAATTTCATGTATGTGATATAAATAAACGGATTAGTTTCGTAGATGGTCATTCAACTTTCAGTTTATTGCAATCAGAGTTATAACCAATTTTTATAACGGAAATATAACTCGATTAAGCATATATATCACCACAAAAAAAATATGTTGTTAGGTGAGTAGATATTATGTAACTTGAATTATTTTTGTTGGTGGTGCCAAGTAGATATTACAAAAAAGTGAGTTATTGACATGACTATACATTTTATACATGCGACGAACTACTTGCTTTTTTTCTTGTTATTATAGAAAACATAAATAAACAAATAACCATAAGGAACTAACGACTTTTTCTTTTTAAACAACCGATATCCTATGTAGTTAACTATCTATCTCCGAGCAACGTTATTTATTAGTGGAGGTTCGATTTGTTTGTTAGTATTTATAATCAAATTTTCATGTGCATGAGGTTGATTCTATGATATGTAGATATGATTAAATTATTTTTCTACTATTAAAATAGTTTTTTAATACGTTAGATTAACTAAAAATTGAATGACCATCTATGAAATCGCAGTTTATTAAAAATACTTACCTTTGATTGATGTGAAGTCTTTGCCAATTCCACCTCCATTTTGAGCTGCTTAATTTCCAATTCCATTTCCTTGATGACATGATTTTTATTTTCTAGCCCTTCTTGATTTGTTAAAATTTCTTTTTCTTTAGCTTCAAGTTGAAATTTTTGTTCCTTCATAACTCTTGAATGTTCTTTGATTTTCTTTAAAAGCTTCTTAACTCTTTTTTGAAGCAAACTATTTTCTGAATTTGACAAATCAAGAAGTTCCATAATTCTAAAATATTCAATTACCATATTTTGAAATCTTTGACTCTCTTCTTCCATTAGTGTAATTTCTTTACTAAAGAAGTCAACTTTATTGATCTCTAATAACAACTTGTATTGCATATCCATAAGTGCAATTTCTTTCTCTTTCAAGTGAGTATATTGTTGGAATTTGGACTTAATATCTTCTTGAATTTTGTGTTTTTCTTGATAAAGATTGAAACTTTCTAATGAATCTTTGTAAAGGGTATGTGTAGAACAATGATCATCATCATCATTAGTTTCAATACAAGATAAAGATTCTGAATTTTCAAGATTTTGATGACCATTTTCATTTCTTGAAATTTCATGAGGATTTTCTTGAATTTTGCATTTTTCTTGATAAAGATTGAAACTTTCTGATGAATCTTTGTAAAGGGTGTTTGTAGAACAATGATTATTGTCATTAGCTTCTACACAAGATAAAGTTTTTGAATTTTCAAGATTTTGATGACCATCTTCATTTCTTGAGAAGTCTTGATGATTTTCTTGATATTTGCATTTATTTTGATAAAGATCAAAACTTTTTGATGAATCATTGTAAAGGGTACTTGTAGAATAATGATCATCATGATAATCATTAGATTTTATACAAGATAAAGATTCTGAAATATCAAGATTTTGATGATCATTTTCATCTTTTCTTGATACCTCATGAGTATTTTCTTGAATTGGTGAAATTTGAAAATTTGAGATTTTTCTAGTTGTGATTTTGGCAATTATGTAACCAGCTAAAGTGAGGGCTATTGGTATTCCAGCCTTGAGGAATACTGGCTTCATCATCTCTACTTTTGAGCTATTATTTTCCATGTCTATGAATTTTTTGAGAGTTGAAATTGAAATATCAAGATTGTAAAAATGTATTGTTTGGTGTATGTTGTATAATTGTGAAGAAATAATGGTGTTTATAACAAATTTAAAGCTTAATAGATTCTTTACCTATGTGTTTTCTTTAAGCTATCTTTTGTCAAAAAAACAGTGTTTTGTTTGCTTTTTGACTACTCAATAGTTCCTTCCATATGCTTTTTTGGGGGGAATCTAATTCCCTATGGCATTGATATTTAATATTATTAACTTTTTTTCCCCCTTGATTTGATTTCCACCATGATAAATGCATGTGATATTGTGTATGTAATAGTATATGGTGTTGAATTTTTCCTTGTTTTTTTTAGTTTATGTTTTGTTATTGTCTGTTGTTTTTTATTATTATATGTTGTTTTTTAGTATTTCAAATATTTTATTTTTTGAACTACTTTTGATTATTTTTTTATGAGCTGAACGTTTATCGAAAATAATTTTTCTGTCTCTCAAAAATAAATGGGAAAACTTAATCCTCCTCAAATCTTATTTTATTATTGTTATTGTTGTTTTCCACTAGTCCTTTTCTTGTCCAACTAACTACATTACAATGTGCAAACGCGTGTGTATTTTGTAATGAAAGTAAATAGTGGGGAAACTTTTCCTTTTGCAAGATCTCCACTTTCTAGGATTTTATTTTATAGAAGAGATATTGGAAGAGGGAAGAGATTATATATATATATATATATATATATATATATATATATATATATATATATATATATGCTCCATAGCTATAGGTTTCTAATTACAATTCGTAGCTATATGTTAGGAGGAAGGAGAGAGGCGAGCGAGATTGAGAGATGGAGGAGAGAGGAGAGCGAGAGAGGAAAAAGAGTGGAGAGAGGCAAATTGTATGTGTATATCTATCGAATTGTATATGTATATCTGTCATATAATTGTTTATATGTAACTGGTATACATATGTATTTGTATCTCAGGTGAGTGCGATTGAGAGAAGGAGGAGAGAGATGAGTGAGATTGTGAGAGGGAGGAGAGAGGCGAGTGAGAGAGGGCAAAGAGTGGAGAGAGGTGAATTGTATATGTATATCTGTCAAATAATTGTATATATGTAACTGGTATACATATGTATTTATATATCTGTCGAGGGAGATTAGGAGAGCGAGCGAGAGAGGGTAGAGAGTAGAGAGAGGCAAAGTGTATATGTATATATGTTAGATAATTATAGATATGTAATTGGTTTGCATATGTATTTGTATATCTGGCGAGCGAGATTAGGAGAGGAAGGAGAAAGGTGAGGGAGATTGGGAAAGGGAGAAGAGAGGCTAATTGTATTTGTATATTAGTCATATAAGTGTATATATGTGTGTATAATTTGTATTTGTATATGTATAACTGAAGTAATTATAGCTAAAATTAAGTTGTGATCTGTAATTAATTCAAACTATAGTTATGTTAGCTAATTAACCAATATATGTTTATTTATTCGCGTAATCTTTCCAAAAAAAAAAAATATGAGAGACTTATTAAATAACTGTTAAAACGAGACGATTCATTTCACCTTTGCAAATTTTGAATTTTGATGGGCTTGGACTAATTATCTCTTCATTTATAAGGACCTTAAAAATGCCAATTCAATCCAATTCTAACTGGGCCGCAAACTTAGATAGATTTGCGGTGAAACCGCGTCTAACCCATCCATTTATTAACTTAGTTTATTTCAATTTAACTTATTTTAGTTCGGTTTGTTTAAGCCTATGAAAAATTGGCTGATCATATATATTGAAATTGACTAATGAGAAATCGTATCAAAATATTATCAAACGTAACCTTTTTTTATGGAGTTCACTATAGAAATATCAATGGATAATGCAAATAACATACATGAACATAGTGAGGATACTGTGAAGTAAATGCTTTTGTAAAACCTAATTAGAAAGAAATTAAATTAATCTCATGTAGTTAGAAATGTAAACATCTTGAAGAAAAACTATTTTGTTTATCAAGATCCAAATGTTAATCAAGATTATGATAAAAGAAGTATGTTATATATATAGAGTCGATACGAAAGCAAATATTAAACTGAGACATATCAATACGAGACAAAATTTGTTTATCGTAAGAGTCTGAATGATCGATATTAGAAAAATATATATAAGACACAATAAATTTAAAATATTTACATAGTTAAAAGAATCTCTGATTCATTTTTGTTAGATTTATTAAATCAAGACTACTAGAAAAATGAACAAAAAGGCCTATTGATTAGTCATTTTAATAACTTTGGTCCCTAATTATTGATATGAACATATGATAATTTCGAAAATAGAAAAGAACAAAAAAAACTTTTGAGGCCAATTATATGAATTAAATAAGTATTTTAAGAACAAGAAAATTTATAAATTGTGAATAGCCACATGTTCAAATTAAATTTTTTTTTTTAATATTTTGGTCCCCATCCCACACACACAAAATACAAATTTAAAAGCATCACGAAACTATATATTTTATTGGCATTTTATTGAAATGTGTGTATATATAAAATTGATTTTTTTTAGAAAATCACAGTAACGGCTTCCATATTTCGATTACAACCTAGCATTGAATTATTTCAAATAATATTTTTTTTAATGTGAAATTAGTGATAAAAAAAAGTAAAATGTATTAAAAAATAAATATATAGTCTATCAATACTATTAAGTTTGAGAATAAAGTTTCGCTTTTGATATTCGTATATTACATCAGTGGTGCAGCTACATGATGGACATTTTTTGTCAGAATAAAATATTGTATATGCAGATAAAATAATATATCAAATGATTAAATAATATATTTTGAACATTTTTAACTCGACATCGTAATGTAGCCTAGTGATTTTTTGACGATTCAAATAAAGTAATGCTCGCGTATTCAAATCTTATTATTGTGCTATTTCTAAATACCTTTTTATGAAAAACGTTTCACCAACCTTTACTCTCTCCAAGGTTTATTCTCTAAAATATCCCCAATGTACGTAGAAATTAATGTAACACTCATTAAATAATTGATAGTAGTTTTTATATAGAAATAATACATTGAAAATTCATATAAAACAAAACTAAATTTGAGATAGGTTACGTATACTCAATGGATTTGTGGGCCTATATTTCCAAAAAAACAAAAAAGGAAAAAGGAAAACGTGATAATAGATGGATATTTCGTGTCACAGTTATATTAATTATCTACCTTACTAAATTAAGTAAATATTAATTTATTTATTTTTTCTTGTATTATTCTTGCAAATTTTTTTTGAAAGTATTCATATTTTTTTGTAAAATTTCCAAGATATTCTTTAATGGAAAAATTAATGAAATTATCTTTTTATTTATAATTTCTTAAACACGATATAAAATGAAAAATAATCAAATAATATGACCCGAAAGGCCGAAACCGATAGAGTAGTGAATAATAGTTGGAAATGTCGATTTTTGACTATTTAAATTCGACATTTGATTGAATGTAGTAAAATTTTCTATAAATATTTATATTGTTTAAAAAAATTAAAATTTTAAATAAACTATAAATATTTATATTGTTTAAAGAATTCATCTCATTACATATAAAATATGAATTTTGAGATTAATTTTTTAAAACATTTTCAATTAATGTGTACGTTTATTATCTAAAAAAAAATATTTTTATTTTTATAATAATGGTGGTGTGCTCGGTCGTGGCTCACCAATCTTTTCTCTGCTCCAATAATTGCCCTCTCAAATATCCAAATTCCAAGGTCGCTACCTAACGCTTTGGGTGGGGTGTGGGGGTGGGGGTGGGGGTGGGGGCATTTTTTTTAAACACATATATATATATATATATATATATATATATATATATGGGGCGGAGCTAGGAAGGGGGTTCATCCGAACTTTTTCAGGTAAAAAATTATATTATTTATACATGGTTAAAATAAGGTTATATGTATATATTTTAGATGTTGAACCCCCTTCGGTTATCTATTTCTATACATTAACCTCCTTATTGAAAATTTTGAATTCGTCTCTATATATGTCGTTTATATGTTATTTAAATATTATTATAAGTAAAAGTAGGTAGAAAAAAAAATATTTTAATGATATTGTATAGTATGAAGAAGGAATGATGTAAAAAGGCAAACACACCGTTCACTTTAACAAAAATAACTTTTAGCGGCAATAAAAAAAATACCTTAATAAAGAGTGCTAAAGTCTTTATCGGCATTAGTTAACTGTCATCAGATCTAATGTAGCTAAAGTCTTTAGGGACATATACAAAGAGTGCTAATTGCATCTAAAAATATATATTTAATGACAATTGCTAATTAATTGCCGCTAAAACTTATTTTTGATATAGTAATTAATTTTCCTCGTAAAATTATCAGTACATATAACAAACTCATTTAAATATTTAAAATAATTATTTTACCATCTGCATGCATGATATTAACTATGATTTTATCATAAATATTTTAATATTCTTTATACATAATTCTTACACGATATATGTTTGAGTATGGCTACTAGGGGTAATTTTATCGACATTATATCGCTATAATGAATATCAGTAGGATAGGTACAATGTTATTATAAGGGGGGGAAAAATCTATTTTAGAGAAAATCAAACTATTATAATAAAATATTAATTTGACTATAATTGTTTTGAATAAATCTAATCAGGGGCGGATCCATCTTGATAGAAGGGGGTTCATTCGAACCCCTTCGACGAAAAATTATACTATTTAAATATGGTTAAAATAATATTTTATGTATATATAGTAGATGTTGAACCCCCTTCGACTACTCCGTGTGTCTATTTCTACGAATTTTGAACCTCTTTATTGAAAATCCTTACTCCGCCACTAAATTTAATGCCTCTTATAAATATTGATATATACACCACAAATATATTCGAGTCGCCCCGTAAATACCTCCATCCACGATAACTATTCAAACGGATTCGAAAAAAATATTGAAAAATAAATGTAACCCTCATTAGAGAATTGATTGTTTTGGATATATGTGTCCTGATATAAAAATGTACATACATATAAAACAAAACTTAATTTGAGATAGGCCACTTTTATTCACGTGAATTGTGGACCTATTTCCAAAAACCAAAAAAATAAAAATAAACGTGATAATAGATTGATAATGAATAGTTAAAATGGTGTTTAATTATATTTTTTTTAAAATTAAAATATTTTTTTATAATTTAAAATAAATTATAAATAATTATATAATTATAGTTTATCTTATTAAAAATAAAATAAAAAGTTTCAAATTAAAAATTATTTATGTTTTACCCTTTCCTTCTTAGCTTTCAACAATTATTGGAAAATAATTTTTTTAACCTTTCTTCCTTATAATCGAATCACATGATGTTTTTCACCTTTTTCCTCTTCAATAATGAATAGTAACAATTTTTGATACTTTGATACTTTTTTTTTCCATTCGTATTGGGTATAATGTCATGGTTTCTGATTAAAATTTGAATTCGTATAATATTACAAGATATTTTTAGGAGTAACACTTCAAATAAGATTTTTTTTCGTCTTTATAAATTTAAATTCGAAATATCTAATTAATGATGGAGGGATTTAAACCATTTCATAATGCTTCCTCTATTTGATATATTGAGTATTTGAGTTAATCAATTTACCCCTAAACATATTTACTCATTATATTTTTTAAAGACATTAACTCATTTAATAAATTAAGGGTATAAGTGAAAAAGAAAAGTGTCATTTCTTAATTGTAGAAAATGACTAGAAATCAAATTAGAAAATATTTAACAAGTAAATCTGAAGGTTTTGTATATTGCTTGGAGAATGCTTTACAACTTGCTTGGTTATCTTGTTTCAAGCTTGGATGATTTACAAATGAGAGCTCACCTATTTATACTGCTTCCCTAGGAGCTAAAGTGTAAATAAAAATTACTTATACGCTAAGTTATTTACACTTTGATCTCTATTCTAGAAAAGTTTACACTTTCTAGGATCTTCCAAAGTTTTCCTAGAAAATATCTAGTCTTCCTTCTAAAACTCTCCAAAGCCTTCTAAAAAGATCTAGGGGCTTCTAGAGTTTTCTACAAACTTCTTCAAAATTCTAGACTTTTTCGCCCCTATCCGGATGCAAAATCTTGCTGAGAATTAGCGGGACGTGACACTTTTCTCTGTAATTATAGTATACTTACCATGTGATAAATTGTACAATTTCAATATTTGGTAAAATATTTTAATTTTTAATTAAATATTTCAAATTTAAGTTCTCAAAAATAAAGATATTTTGGTACAAAGCATTTTAGCCTCCATTGAGCCCTATCCAATGTAAATCAAAATTAATTTCGGGGGAAATATCGGAAACAAAATAATTAAACCAGAAAATTATAATTTTACACTATCGTTACATCTTTAAAAGGAAATTTTCGAGATTTACGTTTATATAGATTTATTTCCTAGCAAGAAAATTTTAAATAATTACATTTTCTTATAATATTTCAAAAATGCAATTATATGGCCTTAAATTTCTATACTACCAACTTTTGTACCGTTCAAGAGTTATGTTAGTTCTCATTAAAAAAAGAGTTATATGTTAGTAATTAAGTAGTAATCAATTAATATTTGAGCCTTTGTTGAATCAGATTCAAGCCTTTATTGAATATGAAATCATATTTATTAGAGTTTTATCCTGTGAGTTTTTTTTAATAAAATATTAAATTTAATTAAATTTTAAATGAATTTCGTATTATCGATTCAAAAGAAAAAGAAAAGAATAAAGATAACATATTTTTTTTCCATAGACCAAATGTTTTCAATGGCTAGTTGTTGGCTACTTGTTTCTTATCCATTTTCATGATTAGTAATTTTATTGAGGAATAGTTATCCCAAATGTTTTCAACTTCACCATCCCTAATTACTTTATTAAATTATTAGAGAGAGAGTTTTTAATTACTTTATTATATTAAGTCTTGATTCTGCATACAACTCATGATCATATAATTGATGTCGAACAGTGACAGAGCAAGAAATTTCTTAAAGCGTATTTAGAAATAGCAACTTGTTATGTTAAGAATATCCAAAATAGATTATTTAATCATTTAGTATATAATTTTACTTGTATACAATATACGCTAATTTTTTCCAGACAAAGGGTATCCAATTGAACACTCTTGACAGTTTATGGCTACGCCACTGATGTCGAACATCCTCCTCCTCCTCCTGCGTAACTTTTCACTAAAATATATGAAATTAACTACATAATTTATCGATAATCTATAAGTAATTCATCGCTACGTATCTTCTAGCTAATTAAATTTCTATATAATCCACCACTAATCAATTAATAACTAAATAAAATTAATATTAAAATTTTATTATTTAGCTGCAAAATTTATCTACCGCTAATTTATTATTTTCTTATAGCCTCCCCAACCCCCAACCCCCAACCCCCACCCCACCCCTACATAAACTTACAAGGGCGTTTTGCACATGTTAATATTTTAATTGTTACATCAATTATTGGTGACTCATAATTAAGTGTGCATGAAGTTCACGTAACTCCATTTCTTCAAATTTTACACCTATATATACCCCTTCAACTTAGTTCAACTCATCATATCATAAAAAAATATAATATTTTTCTCTATTGTTATATTGAATAAAGTTTTCGATCTACAGTATTATAAGTTACAATAAAAATGGAGTTTCTTTGTTTAGCCCCAACACATGGTTTTTCCACCAATCCCAAATTATCTACAAAAATTATTCCTATCGACCATGTCAGTACCACGAGTCGTATTTTCATGTACCAAAACATGCGTGGCTCAACGATAAGACCATCCGCATTGCCGTTAAAAATGTCACGAATTGTTTCCGTGCCGGATATTACAGCTCCGGTGGAAAATGTTCCGGCAATCTTGCCAAAAGTCGATCCCGGGGAGTTGATAGTGAATAAACCAACGGGGGGCGATAACGATGAATTGTTTCAATATTTAGTTGACATTTTGGCATCGCCAGTGTATGATGTAGCGATCGAATCGCCATTAGAGCGAGCAGAGAAGCTTTCGGCTAGGCTCGGAGTTAATTTTTATATAAAAAGAGAGGATAAACAAAGGGTAAGTTTTTCGATATCTGATATTTTTATTGAAAATCTGACGCATTTAGATTTGTGTCATGCATGTGAGACCCATGTGAGGAAGTTTGATATCTTTTTTTTTTTTTTAAATAATAACTTGAACTTCCTATTTAAAAATAGGAATTAATTAGTGACCACTAACTTATCTAACTAAACAATAAAAATAACAAATTATTAAAGAAAAAAATTATGTTAGACATGTATTTTTAAAGTTATAGGTTCAAATTTACTATTTCTTTTCTCTGTCTGTTTAAAAAAGATTGAACCATTCACGTGACATGTTTAAGATCTCAAGATTAAAAAACAATTTGATATATTTGATATAATTTTAATTCAACACCTCAAGATTGATTTTTTTTTTCCCTTAAATTTCTTGTCAAGTCAAACTAAGTCATTCTTCTGAAATGGAAAAAGTAGTATTTGTTTCAATTCAGTATTGAAAGTACTGAATTCAGATGATTCTCACAATTCAGTAGATTAATTCTTATACTCTGTGTTGAAAGTACTGAAATCAGATGAATCTCACAATTCAGTAGATTAATTCTTATACTTTGCGTTTGAAGTACTGAATTCAGATGAATCTGAACGTTACATTTGCAATAATTTGGTTATTGGTTAGGTGTTTTCCTTCAAGCTTAGAGGAGCTTACAACATGATGAGTAACCTCTCAAGGGAGGAATTAGATAAAGGGGTTATAACAGCATCAGCTGGAAATCATGCACAAGGTGTTGCATTAGCTGGTCAAAGACTTAAATGTTTAGCTAAAATTGTCATGCCTGAAACCACCCCACAAATCAAGGTAATAATTTAATTTATGTGAATCGATTTGATTGGATACAGTAAAATTACGATATTTCGATTTTTTTTCTTCAAAATACTAAAACAAAATAGTGTCGTGTTAACTTAAAACGAAAAAAAAATTATTTTAAAAAATTAATTATTTTCTAACAATCATGTATTTTTTTTTATACAGGTTGATGCGGTTAGAGCTCTGGGAGGTGATGTAGTTCTTCATGGTGAAACATTTGATGAAGCTCAAACACATGCGCTGGAACTGAGTGAAAAAGAAGGGCTCAAATACATCCCACCATTCGATGATCCAGGAGTCATCAAAGGCCAAGGTACTAATCGGGGGTGGGGTGGTAATCTAAAATTCCCTATAAAATTGATAATAAAGCATTTACCAATAAAGTAAAAGTTTAGGTAGTCAACCAACTGAGCTATCAAGTTTTTTTTAAAAAAAAAAATGAAGGGGGAGGGGGGATTTGGCGTCAACAAAGTAAAAATAAAAGTTCAGATAGTCAACTAATTCAGCTACTAATTTTTTGTCTTCAAGTTGTTTATTTATCTACTTGTTTAAATATGATCTACGAAAAATTCTGCGTACGTCAGGTACAATTGGAACAGAGATAAACCGTCAACTGAAGGACATTCATGCAGTATTTGTACCTGTTGGTGGTGGGGGTTTAATAGCTGGTGTTGCTGCCTTTTTCAAACAAATTGCCCCAAATACAAAAATTATTGGAGTTGAGCCATATGGTGCAGCTTCAATGACATTGTCATTGCATGAAGGACATAGAGTAAAATTATCAAATGTTGATACTTTTGCTGATGGTGTAGCTGTTGCACAAGTTGGTGTATACACTTTTGCAAAATGCCAAGAGTTAATTGATGGAATGGTACTTGTTCAAAATGATGGTATTAGTGCTGCAATAAAGGTTAGCTAGACACATCACCTTTTGTCTTTTTTTATGTTTCGCTTTCGATATTTGATATTTATTTTGAGACTCCGATTAATCTGAATTAGCGTCGAGTATGACCTATTGAAGGTGGAATCACTTCCTTTTGTTAGGCTTGAACTTTAAATGTCTACTTACAGTCAAACACAAACTGCTTCTCACCAGATATACTTTTCAAAATAAGCTGATTTTAAAAGTTTAAAAACACTTTTCAAAATATTTATCGTCCCTTCTTATAAAATGTTACATTTTTTTAAAAAGGGGAAAAAAAATCAAATTTACTTACGTAGTATCAGAAACTGAACATTTCTTCTAAAAGAATCTGAACACGTGAAATCCAATCATTTCAAGTGTAATAAAAAAGAAAATCTAGCAATTTTTACTAGTACAAAGGTATATTTGAACCTTTTTAGTACACGTTAGACAATTTTTTTCGAAGAATTTGAACACGTGAAGTTCAGTCATTTTAAGTCGGAATTCAATTATTTTTTTTTCTTTTTTTCAAATAGGATGTGTATGATGAAGGAAGGAACATATTAGAGACATCAGGTGCAGTTGCCATAGCTGGAGCTGCAGCCTATTGTGAATTCTATAAAATAAAAAATGAAAATATTGTAGCAATTGCAAGTGGAGCTAATATGGATTTCAGCAAACTTCACAAAGTTACAGAGTTAGCAGAATTAGGTTCAGGCAAAGAGGCTTTATTGGCTACTTTTATGGTAGAACAACAAGGAAGCTTCAAGACATTTGTTAAACTTGTAAGTTTCCTGCTCGACTTTTTAAAAATATCATTTCGTATCTAGAGTGATGAATCATGATTTTTCATTAAGTGGGGTTATATAGAAATTTATTTGAACTCTTTAAATATATCGTTTGATATCTGCACAGAAGAATTCAAAATTTTCATTAAATGAGTCATATAGAAAAATTCACTAGTTGCATTGTTATTTAAACTTTTTAAAAATATCGTTTGATATTTGCAACAAAGAATTCAGAATTTTCATTAAAGGGTCATATAGAAAAATTTACTTGTTGCATTGTTGTTCTAGCTCATTAAAAATATGGTCCGGTACCAATTACCTAACATGAATTAGGATTTTCACTAATAGGGTTTGCATTGTTGTTCAATTCTTTTAAAATATCGTTTAGTATCTATAGTGACGAATCAAGAATTTTCATTGAGTGAGTGGGGTTATATAAAAATTTATTTGAACTCTTTAAATATATCGTTTGATATCTGCCACTGAAGAATTCAGAATTTTCATTAAATGAGTCATAAAGAAAAAATCACTAGTTGCATTGTTATTTGAACTTTTAATTATATCGTTTGATATTTACAGCGAAGAATTCAGAATTTTCATTAAAGGGGTCATATAAAAAAAATTATTTGTTGCATTGTTATTCGAACTCATTAAAAATATGGTCTGGTACCAACTACCTAACATGAATTAGGATTTTCACTAATAGGGTTTGCATTGTTGTTCAAATTCTTTTAAAATATCATTTGGTATCTGCGGTGAAGATTCCAGGATTTTCATTAAGGGAGTTATATAGAAAAATTTACTTCTTGTCATTGTTATTTGAACTCATTAAAAATATCGTTTCATACCAACTTGTTCATATATTAATTCAATCGATTTTGACCTATTCATTTAACAATTTTTCAATAATATATGGATTTTTTTTTATATATTATTATTTGGGATAAAAACTGAAATTTTAACTTGGATTACAGGTGGGCTCTTTGAATTTTACTGAATTGACATACAGATTCACTTCTGAAAGGAAAAATGCTCTAATTTTATACAGGTAATTAAATTAATTTCCTTCAATTTTAAATTTTAATTTTTATTTACTATTATATTCAATTTTTAGAATTTTAATTAATTATATTATTGATTTTGTAGGGTTGATGTTGATAAAGAATCAGATCTGGAAAAAATGATTGAGAAAATGAAATCATCAAATATGAGTACTCTTAATCTCTCACATAATGAATTGGTTGTAGACCATTTAAAACATTTGGTAATGTCCTTTTTTTAATTATTATTATTATTATTTATCAATTTTTTAAATTACTTTAAATAAATAATTATTTTTTTATTTTTATTTTTCAAAATAGGTTGGTGGTTCAGCAAATATCAGTGATGAAATTTTCGGTGAATTTATTTTACCTGAGAAGGCTGAAACTTTAAGCAAATTCTTAGAAGCTTTCTCCCCTCGTTGGAATATAACTTTATGCCGTTACCGTAATCAGGTAAATTATATATACTAACAATATACACTTATATTATATTTTTTATATTATATCAGGGCCGGCTCTTGCCTTCAAAATTTAAGGCAAAAATGGGGGCCTCAGATTTTTACAAATGAAAAATTATGTATCTTAACCTCATTAAAATTGAAGAAATCAAGGAAACATTATTTTGAATTTTTATTTTTTTCGCTAACATTCACATTATTTATTCTTTTTAACTTCTTTTTGCATTCTATTTCTTCAAATCTTTGATAGTTAGAGTAATACACTCTCAAAAAAATAAATCAGTAGTCGAAAAGTGTTTACAATTTTTTTTATTTCTTTGTTAATTATCATATTAAAGTAGGTATAACAAGTTATCAATTTTTTGAATCGGATTTTATTATTCTAGCTCTTATCTCTAATGTTTATTAACTTATTACTTATAGAATTTTGTTAATAGTTGTCGCAATAAAAAAAGTATTCGAAGAAAATATTTATATAAAGATATTAAGTAGTATTTACATCTAGAAATTTAGAAAAATAAATAAATACATATAAAGTTTATTAAGATTTTAGGCCTCTAAAAAATAATTTTTTAGGCTTCGAATTATGTTGAGTCGTTCCTGTATTATATAATAATAAGTTGGGAGGATTTATTATAACTTATTTTTATATTTTTTATTGCCATGACAGGGAGATATAAATGCAAGTGTGTTAATGGGATTCCAAGTTCCTCAAAGTGAGATGGATGAGTTCAAAAATCAAGCTAATAAGCTTGGTTATCCATATGAACTTGATAATTACAATGAGGCTTTTAACATTGTAGTAGGTGAGTGAAGAAATAAATAATTGTTGTTCTTAAGTTTTAATTATTGAAAATCCTAAAAAAAATTAAAAATAACCGTGTTGTACGGATCAGCTTATTAAGGAATAATTGATGAATTAACTTGTTATAAGTTAATTTCATGTTGTATGAATAATAAGATGCATGTATCCAATGTAATGGCTTTTAAGTTCCATTAATAAATAATTTATTATTGTCAATTACTTTTCTCAATTATTACTTTACGCCGATAGAAATAGTATTCACTGATCACTTTTTCTTTTCGATCACATATTTATGATTATTTTTTTTGTTATTATTATAAATTTTACTTTCGAAATTTGAAACTTGAAGAATTGATATTGATTGTGTAAAAAAGTTGGGACTACAAACATTTCAATACAAGGAACTAGGAAGGTTTAAAGATTGTATTGAGGATGAAGAACGAGAATTCTTGATTAAAGTTCCCCTTAGCAACATAATATGAAATTGATCGAATTCTAAAGACTCAACTCATAGTGATTATAAATTTCTTGGATTAGTTCTACCCCTTAACGACACATATAAGATTGATCAAGTTTTATCAAGTCTGACTCATAGTGATCATAAAATTCTTGGATCATTTCTATTCCTGAAGGACTAAATATAAGATCATTCAAATTCTATCGAATTTGACTCATAGTGATCATAAAATTCTCAATCAGTTCACCCCCTTAATGATAGATTGATTAAATTCTATAGAGTCTGACTCATAGTGATCATACGACTCTTAGATCAATTCTACCCTTAGCAACATAATATAAGATTGATCAAATTCTATCGAGCTTTTCTCATAGTGAACAATGATCATTATTGAAAAAAGAGTGGCAAGCAAAATGTATTTGAAAGTGAAAGCAAAAAGTAAGTGTAAATTCTAAAAGAAATAAATAAATGTGTACATCCACTTGATTCAATGTCAAAGCAGAATTTAACAATCATATAACTTGGAACAAATAATAAATACTACTAATCTACAATATCATCATCTTCTTCACCTTCCCAAACTCATATATTTTCCAGTACTTTTCCCCTTTCTGCTGTCCCTTTTCCGTATCGCAAATGGCAATCTACTGATAAAGATATTTTTGATGATCTTTCACCAACAAGAAACAGTAAGAGAGAACGAGTTAGCGCACAAGCTTCCAAGCTTTGTGCATGATTTCATCGTCTATGTAGGGGCGCAACGACCACATGCTGGAGTAGCTCTCCAGTTCTCCGGAAGGTGAAGTGAGATTAAGGGAAGAAACAATCTTTTCCTGATACAGGTAAGGAAAAAAAAAGGATTAAAATTACGCGGTTAGCTAATTCTAAGCCAACGGAAAAAGACTATTACCTGCATTGTGTAGTCACTTTTTACCATAGAGTATACCACTGCCATCATTATTGCAATATCAGTGATTTCATGTTCCAGAGGATTAACAGACGACGCTTCTGCCTACATTATTATAAACGAGCAGTTATACGGGAAGCATATATACGTGCAATATCAGCCTAAAGATCATGATCGTTTTAAATATTTTTTTCCTTTAAGAAATAAGCATACATCAATGAACCATGTCTGTTTTAGCAACTTAAATTGGAAATTTGAGTGAACGTTACGAGTTTTAAAAGGATAAAAGGATCTTACTTCATCATGACAAGCTTCCAACGGGTTTGTACTGTTTTCAACATTTAGTTCCCCCACTTGAGCCAAACTGCAATTTATCGATTGCACTACAGCTTCCGCTTCCTTTAAAAGACATGCAAGTTCATCAACTACAACCTTTGCTGCAATTAAATATCAGCATTTTATGATCTGAACTCCAAATCCAATTGGAAAACCACGTTAATGTTCACTTATCATAAAAATGGTAAATGAAATTATTCTATGCAGGGGAATTTGAATAACGAACAAACCAATAGTAGCGCCAGATAAGCTCTGAGGAAAACCTAGATTAACATCTTTGCATATAAAAGTAATGTGACTGTGGTCACGCTCTTATACAACCTTCTCTAAAATCGATTATATGAAGCCCCATATATGTTCCAAATCAAGAGACTTTATTTGGTTTCGTAAGTTGAATCAATCTTTTTATTCCTAACATGTTAATCTTAACGCAAGCCAATGTGTGTGGCATGTGCCGCTGAAGAAGACACCGTTTAACATACTTCTATTAGCCATAGATTGATGACATTCTAGATCTCACAGGCAAAATAAACCGTGCATTAAATCTATAATTAACTTGGTGCAGGATTAGTTGGATCAGGAGTTTTTCCAACCACTTCTTTGCTAGTTAGCTTAGTACAATTCAGACTTTCCCACCTATTTCCAACAAGAGGGATTAATTAATCCCATGAAAATTCTCGGATGAAGAATTAGCAAGATTAAGCCATAAATGCAAACGCACCAGAAATTTCTCCTAAACTAGCTATGTCCCAGCAACTATCTTTTGGTGTGAATGTGGTTGGAAAGTGACCGTAAGTGTTTTCATGGCATCACAACTTCAACCTACTCACTCAAAACTAGATGCTTAGAAAGCATACAGCTGACTACATTTTGGATTCTGTTTGCTCCGTGACATTAGAGGATTGAATGGATATACTCTGGTACTGAAATTTCTTGCTACTGTAAAGTAACAACATAAAGATGATATAGGAAAAAATTATTTCAGGACAGGGAATACCTTCATTTACGTGATTCTGAAGTCCAAGGTGGCTTGTATGTACTTCTGTGCAGAAGAAAGCCCAAGTCGTGAAGAGGAATAACACCAAAACAAATCTAAGGAAAAAAACTGGAAACAAAAAGGAGAAATTCGACTGGACTATATGTGAAGACAGTAACAGCAACATAAATCAAATTATTTAGACAATTTGCCACATATATAGATATGTGAAAGATTTTTACCAAGATGTTTAAACAGTCTACTATATGGAAATGATATAAACGAAACAGAATTACCAAACCTAAACTCTGGCAACGAAAAAGAAAGATATAATACATTACTAGACACCCAAACTTGGACTCAACTGGCTAGTAAGTATTTTAACTTTGAGTATATATATATCTAGACACCTCAACTCGCCTCCACTACCTCAACTGAATACTCCAACTGATAAGATGATCATCTAGACATCTCCAAAATTTATGTGCCACATCAGCGTCAGGTGTTCGCGACACAATGGAGACGAGTTGAGGTGTTTAGTTGCCAATCGCGACCAGGTTAAGGTGTCTAGATATGCAATCTCAAAGTTGAACTACTGCTCACTTGCTAGTTGAGGCCAAGTTTGAGCGTGTTTACATATTATACCAAAAAGAAAAGACAATATCATGAATGCATAAGTATTAGGTATGCAATATGTATCGATGCAAATAACTCAAATTATCGTATAAACAAGAGATATAACTTTACAGCATCTAGTAAACATACTCTGAAAAGCACCACCACATATAATTCCTTCACATTAACTGTTCTTTCATATAGATAGATTCAAGATTTACGAAACACTTACACTTGGACATATTGTGTACAGAATCATGAGCATTCCTACATCCAGCTTCTATATAGGAGGAAAGCCTCGTGCTTTCATTATCTCTAATGATACGCTCGACCAATTCAGAATTCTTTTCAATTGGTTGAAGCCGAAGATACTCTGACAAAAGCAGGCAAAATAAGCTATATCCATTACAAAGCATACAAAACATTATTAGATTCATTCAACCGGATGCTACAACACTCACCGAGTCCTTGCTGAAATCCAACTAGTAATCTACTTCCCACTTCCACTAATTCATCGAACTTCGTAATCCTGAAATATAGAGAGAACTAACTTAGTGTAATACTTTGCAGAATTGTTCACCATTTTCAAACTACAAAAAAAAAAACTCTGTATCCAGACCTAACCACTACCTCGTGGAACGATTTTCAAACAAATCCTACATGTCAACCCATGTTAACAGTGTGAATTCTTTACTATCTATTAAAACCCGAAAATCATAAAAAAATTTAATTGTCTAAATAGCAGATGATGAACCGTTAGCTGGGAATTCTGCAAAAACTGCATTTTTTTCAATTTACAGAAAGTTATTCGTGACATTTATCCATCACAAAATTGGAATTAAAATACATCCAATTGTTGTTTGCTCGTGTAAATTGAATTGAAATAGAGTTCAAAAAGTAAGGAAGAACGAAGCAAATAAAAAAACAGAACAAAATAACGGTAGTCAGATTTGTGTATAAACCTAAGCATAAAATCTGAAAAAGTATGAAAAATCTTCTCTTTGGATTTAATCAAGGTACCGCCATCTTCTATTTCCATGGCGAAGTGAACGGAAAACACTCTTTCACCGGCAATGGCTTCCGCCGGGAAGTTATCGGCGGCGATTTTGGTCTGTTTACCTCTTGAAGGAGTTTTTAACCAAAATTTGAGCACATTTAGTCCAAAGTAACAAAAATTAATTACTTCCCTCACTAAACTAATTTGGAAACGTCACAAATGGTCCTGAACTATTGAAATCGGTTTAATAATTATACACTTATCAAATTTAATCTTCTTAACTATTTAAAATTCTTATTAGGTATTTAGTCTTTTTAACTATTTAAAATTCTTATTAGGTTTGATCTTTAATGATACACTTATCAATTTTAAATCATTAACCAATAGACTTGTTGATTTTTAGTCCCGTAACTAAAATTATGAGTGCATTGTTAAATGATCAAATCTGATAAATTATGAAATAGTTTAAAAGACTAAATTCAGTAAGTATATAGTTAAGAGACTATTTAGACCTATTCCAATAATTCAAGAACCATTTATGACGTATTTTTGAAAACTTAAGGTGGCAAATATATAAATTGATCTGAATTTGAACAGGTTAAAATAGATTAAGTTACTAAATTAACGAATTATAAATTTATTGAGAGAATACTTGCATTAAAATGGACTATGGATTAATAACTCAACTTGTCTAACTCTCATTGAATTTTAGTTGTTTTATTTAGTTCTTATAGTCTTTTTAATATCTTGTAAAATTATTACTTTTTATTATTATAACTGTATATAACATATTAAATTAAAAAAAATTGAAACTACTTCGACAAAATTTGGCTGTATTCAAAATGAACTTTTGTGTTAAAGGATTTTCAGTTGCGCAAATAATTCTATATTGAGGTGTTGTCGAAAGTTTGGTACTATACAAGCAAATTAGGGTCTCTAACTTTGTTATTGGTGTGAATTATAAGAAATTTTTTATATCGAGTTAACGCTAAAAAGATCATTTCATTAATGCTCTAAATAAAAATAACTGCGCGATAACACTAGAAAAAAGATCATTCATTCAATGACGTTTTTATGGGTTGACTCATGATTCGTTTGTTGAGTTGATTCAACTTCTATCAACTTTCCTATTAGGTTATTCTTCAATTTAAGGTATTAAATGTTTGTTTTCTATGTTTCGATTGTCATATTATTTGTCGAAAACAACCTTTCTACCTTCACAAGAGTAAGTTGCGTACACAACATACAGACGTCACTTATGAAGTTACACTGAGTGTGTTATTGTTGTCGTTGTAACTCGTATAACTTGTGGTTATATCGGAATAAACCAATATGATGTTGCACGAGGAATGGTTCACGCCATTTTTGCTTCAAGTTCTGCAAAGTAAGCTAAAGCTAACACTCCAAATAATATACTTTACCCCCAATAATCTTACTTTACCATTACCTTTAGGAGGTGCCAAAGATGCATCTTCACCTGGAAATGAGCAACTTTCTATCCAACAGTCATTTCACTTCAACCTTTAAATTGAAATCTCCTCAAAATTCTCATATAAAATAAAGAAAGAAGAAGAGATTTACTAACAATGGGTTTCTTGATGTCTGTCTTAAGCGGTTTTCTTCTCGCGATGGTATTTTCTGTATCTAATGGAGACCCTTTAGTTCCAGCATTGTGCATATTTGGTGACTCTGTAGTTGATGTTGGAAACAATAACAACTTAAGCACTCTCATCAAGGCAAATTTTCCACCTTATGGAAGAGATTTTGTTAACCATAAACCTACCGGAAGGTTCTGCAATGGAAAGCTGGCCACAGACTTCACAGGTAATGTCTAAAACATTTCAATAATTGTCTCTGCAAAAAGAAAAAGTAAATGTCCTCTATTGTTTCTCATGCATGCATGTTTTTATCCACAGCTGAATATCTTGGGTTCACTTCATACCCACCGGCTTACCTGAGCAGAGAAGCTAGAGGGAAAAGAGTTCTTACTGGTGTCAACTTTGCCTCTGCTGCTTCTGGTTATTATGAAAGGACTGCTCGACTGTTTGTAAGTACTCGAATATGTATCAGTTGATTTTTAGAGGATGACTAACTTGGAAATGTCATGGTTTTTGCAGCGTGCTCTGACGTTGACACATCAACTTAAATATTACAAGTTGTGGCAAAGGAAAGTAGTGAATCTGGTAGGGAGGACCAATGCTACTAACATTTTCGCAAGAGGAATACATCTTATAAGTGCAGGAAGCAGTGATTTCATTCAAAACTACTATATAAATCCACTACTCAACAGAGTCTACTCACCTGATGAGTTCTCAGATGTCCTCATGAAGTCTTACTCTACATTCGTTCAGGTCAAGCTTCCTCTTCTGTGTACTAATTGTTACCGCTTCTTCAACTGATACCATAAACTAATTCTTAAATCCGAGCAACCTGCACGAAATTACTATGCATAACAAGAGCATTATAATTAAAATGCAATTAGGACTAACCTATTATAATGTCCTAACTCAAGATCATTGGACTAAAATTTACTACGTACGATAGTAACAGCCCTGGAAAATAAATTTAAGTTCCAACTCTTATTTGAAAAACGGAGCAAGCAAGTCAATGCACAAATCATTATAAGCACTTATCAAATTACAGAAATTTAGGATTGTTACAGGATGTACAAGGATGAAATACACTTGACCACCAGGTAGACTTATCCTGATACTAAGAAATAAGATCAAGCTGTATTTATATATCACAAACTAAGAAATATTATGTGTATTCATTTATACACAAGCCAATCAATATGTTAATATCAGCAGCGATCAATGTACAGAACCTCTATGATCTGGGAGCAAGGAGGATTGGGGTTACAACTCTGCCACCAACTGGTTGTTTGCCAGCTGCCATTACTTTGTTCGGCAGAGGAACCAACAAGTGTGTTGCAAAACTGAACAAAGATGCTATCTCTTTCAACAAGAAGCTAAACAGGACATCTCAAAAGTTAAAGAGCAAGCTTCCTGGCATCAAGCTTGTAGTCTTCGACATCTACCAACCTCTCTTTGATCTGATCACAAAACCTGCAGAAAGTGGTAACATGCTGAGACTTTTTCTTCCTTCTCCTTTCCTACCTTTTTTCTCAAACTCGCTCATCTTTCAAAAGTATTGAAAGCACAAACATGTACACAGAATTTTATTGTCAATCTTTTTTTTAAAAAAAAATTGTCTCATATTTTGAACTTGACAAGGAAGAAATGTAAATTTCTAAAATGGGTTTCCTGCTACTGTATACTAAAATAAAAAAGGTGAATTAGGACATGTCCCCTTCTTGATCCATTTTTGCTGATAATATTCCTCTTTCCAGGATTTTTCGAATCAAGAAAGGCTTGCTGGGGGACTGGTACACTAGAAACATCATTCCTTTGTAATGCCAGGTCCATTGGAACATGCTCCAATGCTACAAATTATGTCTTCTGGGATGGATTTCATCCCTCACAATCAGCAAATGAGAAGTTAGCTCAAAGTCTGTTGGAGCAGGGTTTTGACCTCATATCTTAAAGCCTCAACGCTGCAGAATGGTCGACTTTGTATGATGATGTTTATTACTTTCGAACTTGAAAGAGGCTTTAGTCAGTCTTAGTTAAGTATATTCCATATGATAGCAGTTACAACAAGAACAAAATGTCTGACAGCTTTCCCAGATGGGAATATGTTTTACGGTATTTGATGTACTGTCAAATGAAAGTCAACTGAAAGAACAGTATTCTGTAAGTCTTTTGAGTCATCCCGTGAGATGAGCTCTATTCAACACTAAATATTCTACTTGATTTCCTACCCATAATTTATTTATTTATTTTTAAAAAAGGAAGACCTGTTTAAATTAAATTAAAGTTACAAGTATTTCCATTTGTCATTAAAAAAAATCATTCTTCTGGTATTTTCTTTCTTTTGGCGGCGGGGAAGGAAAGGGAGTTGATCTTTTGCTAGCTCTTGTGTTCACAAACAAAGAGAAAACCACTTTACCTGCGCAATAGTTATGAAAGTTCGAAACCAGCATTGGAATTGATAGCATATAGAAGCTTTGCTCTCAAGGTATTCTGGCGTTTGTATGTTGGAAGCTGTCAAAGGCAGAAGAAAATACAGATTATTGGAATATGTTCGAGTTAAAAGAGATCTTGTTGTTGAAAGCTACCTTGATTTTCAATTTGACAAAATATGAGTTGGATTAGGTCCATTCAATGCCTCAAACTTAACGTAGTTTAATTAACTGTACCTTGAGGGTGTTGTAGCAAGTCGACGCTGAAGGGAGCCGATCAACATCCTGTCCCCCGAATGTCGCCAATAATGGCAAATCACAAGAAACCTATATTTACGAAATTTCAGTACTATTAACCACTGGTAATCAACACATTCCGTTTAAATTTTGGTATGTACATTTTCTCTAGTTTTCCTTCCCCTTTCTTTCAAAACTTTTTGGTATTTATTTGTTTTCATGGCCATCTCCCCCCTCCCTCTTCACCCGAAAAACGAAAAATAATAAAATTAAAAAATAGGCCTTTAGAACAAAAAGAAGTGCAACAAACATCACGTAGCCAGAAGAGTAAGATTTTTTAAAATGCTGGTGTAGAGTGATTGCTGGGAAGACGAGAAGGAAAAACAGCATGTAATCAATAAAAGTCGAGGAGCCACTTTAGAAAACTCACACACAAGAACAAGTACATCATGCCGATAAATGCCAAAAAGTTACTAAAAATGTGTTAATTAAGTTGTTTCGGATATTAATTTAAGAAAAAAGGAAGAATCTTGCCAATTGTTAATTTAAAGAAAACAGCATGGACAGATAATGTGGCCATATCAAGTGAAGCATTTGTTTCCTTTTGTAATTTGTCTATTTTATAAATTTTGGTTTCTTGTTAGGGAAGGAAATTTCTGATCAGTTTTAATTTGTTCTCATTAGAGTGGGACAATCTACAAGATTTTTCTCTGCATTACCTTACTCAAACCATTGAAGCAAATTGAGAAACATGGAAATAAAAGATTGTAAAAAAAAAAAAAACAGCCCCATGCACTAAGCTCCTGCTAAGTGCAGGGTCCGGGGAAGAGCAAGGCCTCAAGGGTAACACTGAACGCAGCCTTACCCTGCATTTCTGCAAGGAAATGATACATTGTATCCATCATTCAACCAAAATCAAGGCTGCCTCGTTTCAGCTTCCATAAGGCACAAGATACCAAAATACTGAATGTGTCTACATATGACGATGCACTATTTAAAGGTTCAAACCTCAGCCACATTTGCACCTCTCCAACACTGTCACCGTCAGCCAGTGGCTTGCAGGAGAAAGATTGTGGATCAGCACCAACACATTAGGGTTGAACTCGATTAGGAGACATGGGTCCTGTTCAGTTCCACACAAATTTCCAATCTATGGAGAAGATAAAATCTGGTTGTCGGCCCCAAATTCCTGTTTCTTTATGAGGATTTCGCAGAAATTTTTTAGAAGACGCAAAACTGATGAATATCGTCTATCCTGCATTTTCCATCCAAAGTAAACACTGGAGCCGGTTCACCAATAAATGAGATGCCAGTTACACATCAGTTCACCAACCAGTAGAAACTTTCCCAGCGCTCCTATTTCCGGGTTCTTTCGGCAGCTCAACTCTCAATAACTTTACCCCCTTGTTATACTTTCACCATTGTCGGTTGACCATTTTAAATTAACATTGCCTATTTACTACATTACCCAACATCCAGGAAATAAAATACAGTGCTCATTATTAACCTTTAGAGCACAAAATCTGGTAATAAAAGCATTCTTATCTGTTTATCATCTGCATGTGTGCTAGGTGGTTTCGGGATTTGGGGGGAGGGGACAAGAAGTGCATACCTTGTGAATGGTGAAGGTTGGCTGCAGATATTTGAACCCAAGCAAAGGAGCTCGCGAACAACTAGTCACAAACTTAAGCAGTAAACACCGTTCTTTTGGTTCAAAACTCGCAAATACCTAAACCACAAGAACAAATAGTTAGAAATGCTTAATTGTCTTCAATGGTTTTTATTCTCCTACTCCACTTGCCACCACATACATATGACTAGATAACACCAAACAATAAAAAATCTTTGCTAAGACCAAGTTCCTTATTTTGAGAGATGTTTGTTTGAGACGGTTCAAGTAGACAATGGTGGATATCACATTTCAAGTTTCTTAAAATATAAAGAAAAAGAGAAAGAGAGGGATAATTCATGCATACCTCCCAGAAGAGTTTAACTGTCCGACTTCCTTCAGTGTAACCTCCAGTATAGCGTGTGTTCTTCCTTAAATCATCAATGTCAATATCATGGTTTCCCCCTGAAAGCAACTGGATAAAACTTTAGATTAGCTGAAATGAAAGCATGCAGTCCAGCAAAAGAAAAGCCTTTGCAATTCATGTGGCTTTCAACTTATTCTCATACCACAGATGACTTAAGCCAATTATTTATGCCTTCCATTCTATTGTCTGCATGTCATGTCAGTTCCTTAATTTTAAAGAAATGTGGAGAACCAGATAAGATATAACAAAAATTGCAGAGGTGTTGCCGATACATTCAGCATTTACAAAGCCAATTGTTGATTTGAATAAGCAAAGAGATAAGGAAGTCTAAAACTAGCATGGAAAGAACAAAGAAGATCAGTTGATGGTAGAATCTCATACCCCATGAGGAATCCAGTAACATTCTGGATTGATGGTAGGATAACAGAGTAAGCGCATAAATATCTCTCCTTTACCCATACACATAGCGACTACATGCACATGCAAGTTTATATGCATCTGTAATAAATAACAAGTCGAAATAGAGAGGCATCCGTCTCTATTTTGCAAGAAGCAATAAAATCACACGGTATGCAATCAAAATCTATGTTACATTAGCAGAGACATGGTTAAGCATCAACTGCAGGACTATTCCTTACAGGTGGATTTCATTCAGCAGGTTTTATTTGTGTTTTGAAGGATCCAAACACCTACCCATATCAGACCTGTTTGATGTAATTAAATTAAGTCAAATGAAGAGTCCATGTAACATAGATTCTGATCTACTAGCCACCTCCTAAGTCAAGCTTAACATGAAAACTCAGGCTATAACCTGCTACAGTATTTGTGGAAGGGGTAAACAATAGGGAAAGAAAATTGAACATGGAGCTACTAAAACTGAAACACGAAATTCTGCTTAGATATGCACAGACGGAATTACCTGATTAAATTCAGTTGCATTAAACAACTTTAACCAGGAAGGGGATATAAGGTCCGTCAATCCTCTATAAAATGCATTTGAGAAAGGAAGTATCTGCCATTGAGTGCTGAAAACAATAAGTCACCAATACCAGCAAATGGGGATCTCAAAGTAGGATCACAAGTATCAATACCTGCCGATTTAATTTAAAATCTGCCATTGCATGAACATATTGCAACATGTTTTCTTTTGTTACAGAAATATCCTTGCCACCAGGTTTAAGCTCAATAACAATGTGTTTGCCCAATGACGACTCGGTAACTGTAAAATCCAATGCGAGGTCCTTGACATCACCATCATAGTGCTGCATAGACCGAAACCAAATATAAGTCTTCCGCATAGTTCCATCAAAATTGGATATGGATATAGAGAGGCTTGGGGTTGTTGATTATGTAAGATTGAAACTTTATTACTGTCCTCATTAGATAACTTCTTTTGTTTTTGATAATGGTTGTAACTTTCTTTTTTTTCTGAACATTACTGTCCTAGTTAGATAATTATCACTAATATAAGTACAAATAGGTGGAGTCTATATTCCATATTAATCAAATCACTAATACATTTTTATCCTTAATTTTTCATAAATTATCGGAGCCATAACGATCTTAGGAGAGACAACATCTACGATTGATAACGATCTTATAAGAGACCTAAGTAACTTCAGCTATATACTGCAGCCCTCTTACTTCCCGATATAGTTCCAGCAGCACCATTCATCTTAAATTCAAATGCCTTCTTCAACGAGTGTTCTGGAAACACCACTCTTATCAGTTACGAGCCCTGCAGTGTCACCTCTTTCCACCCATTATTTCGCTACTATATTAAGCAACTGTTGTAATGTTCTGATAGTCAGACCTTTTTGCAACTTTTCTTTAGGCAATTCTCGAAAACATGGAATTCACTTATTTGAAAGATTGACAGCTTCTGTAGCAAATTACACTAAGTTCCTTCAGTTTCAAACACTTAAACAATCGTCTCCACAATATTATATGACATTCAAATCAGTAATCATATTTTTTGTGTTCCCCAGTCCTCCACTCTGACCTAAAATAATTAACTCAGGAGCTTCCTATCATCTTTCTGGTAACATTTCTTTTTTCTTGACAAGTCTCTGGTAATAACTTTTTTCTATGCTATTTCTTCATCAATAAATCAAAATATGGCGTCAGAGTAAGTAGAGACAATTTACAGAATTACAAAAGTGGGCACATTTATTTTATCATTTTAGGTTTCCAACATGTTCTATTTTCTTCACCCGAACACATGAAAATATTTCCTGACCAGTGACGGTGAAACTCAAACCTCCAAAATCTCAAGGTGCTTTAATTTGAAAACTTAACAGGAAGGAAGAAAGAGATTATTAAGCGCTGAAAAGGCACTTAAGAACAGAATAAATTGGAAATGAATGTTGAAATCAACTTACTTCTCACTCGTAAGCTAAAATTCTTTGTGGACTATTTGCTTAAATATAGTAGAGTTGAAGTGCTTAAAAAGTTTTTAAGAACATTCTGTTAAATGCAAATAGAAAAATGTTTTCTTCTACCAATGTTGATTTTGGGTAGATAGAGTTTTCTTCCCTTTCAACAGCTCTTTCAAAGCACATCAAGGTGACCATCACAAGGAGTAATTAGCTACTCATTTTTGCTTGTCGTTTAGTCATCCTGTAACTCTTTAAGAATGAAATTTCTGGAATTGATTAGAAGCATTTACCTTAACATACATAAGATTCCTGTATAGCTCAGGATCAAGTGTAGACAATTCATCAAGAAAGCTATAGCGGCCCAACAGCTTTTGGACAAAAACATGTGAAAAGGAATAATCTAGCAATATTCCTTCATAGAGTGCTTTGCCAACAATTCTCCCCAGAAACTCGATCATCTGAATTCCATTGTCCAAAAATCTTGCAGCTGTATTTGGAATTAGATGTCTATCTGAGGTCAAGGTCTGTGTAAATAGCCCATACCTTACAAAATAGAACCAATTACAAAGATCTCAAGTCATTTCAGAGAGCAAAAAATGAGATGGCTAACTTGATAAATACATGAGCAAAGGCAACTCACTCAGGTGAGAAGGCTGCTTTGGCTATTTCTGTCAAGAATTCCTTGGATAACCCACCATAGTCCAGGCCAGCCTCTGGAAGACCAGACTCATTCACGAAAGCGACGTGGATGCCGGACTTTAACCTTGATCCTAAGTTATTTAGTTGCTGAAATCCATCTTCAATAATATGACTACGACGAATTACTATCTCGACGGAACGTCCACCAGGTCCAAGAACTTCACCAGCCATTTTTCTCGATGCCTTGTCCATGTTGATGAATTCTCTAAACATCTCAACCCTGCCAAGGACCAGAAATGATTTAGATCATTGCTAGACCAGAAGAAAACAACTGGCACCCTTTGGTTTGAAAAGGCTAGAAACAGTTGCATGTGTGATTCCAAATTATACCCCCTGATGCAAGAACTACACATTTGAATTCATGTAAGTCGACATAGCAACATCTCTTGGTCTAGAAATCAAAAGCAGATTATTCTTTTTATGATTAAATTGGACCTACGAGACTGACCTCAGTGGTTTGAGCCACAACATGCAACATCATCATATACAGTGGTGACCAACATATAAGTATAATTCCAAATTATTAAGGAAATACACAGAAAATACACACAACCATGTTGCACATGTACTAATGCAATTCAAATATTAAAAGGACGGAGCATACGTCCATAAAGCTTTTTATTGGCAACACAAAAGAAGGTTGATGTATTTATACTGTAGACAAAGGGTCGAACCAAAACCCCAACCAAAAAGACTGAAGAGTAAACTACCTCATATATTATGATTAGGAATTTTACACTCCAGGGTGCTAAAGGCAATAGCAGTCGGCGTTAAAAAATACTTCCCAAATCAAATTTGGTGGTGTTGGTGTCATTGACTTCCTCACCCCAGCAGGGACTTCAAGAAGTTACCTTAATCACATGATGATGAAGTTCAAATGTTTAAAAACTATGTGCCTAATAACACAAATCGGGACGGCTGGAGTACCATATATCTTAACGGAGACAAGCAAGACTAAAACAAAAATATGAACAAACAGATAAGAATCTTAACTAATTCACCGAAACAACAAAAGATGAAAGGCGCAGAGTGTCGCAGACAAAACCCATGAGCTGTCTATGTCAAGCACAGGAAAGGAGCATTTGGACAAACTTTAGATATTAAGAACTGTCAGAATAAACTTAAAGGTAAATGAATGATGAAAGCTTATGATGAGTTTTTCATGTCGAAAATACCTTTCTTCAAATGGGAAGATGTGTGGGATAACAGTAATGATGGAGCCCATGCTCAAAGTGGTTGAGGCATCATCACTGTTTGAAGTAGCTGACAAAACTTCATGAGTCCTAGCAGCTACAGCAATGGGTGGCCGATTATTTCTACCTGGTGAAAGCCACAAAGTGGGAGGGCAAAATTGGTGCCTGCAGTCCCTTTCATACAATAAATGAAGACATTTGATAGCAGAATCTGTCAGAGGTCTACTTTTAGGACCAGTACTGTGCGACATTGTATTATAAACCAATGTATTCAGCACCGACACAATTTTCTGCTGCTGCTCCAATGTAAAGGGGACCTACATTCACGTAACTCTTACTTAAAGGACATTTTTGAAACTTACTTTTAGGACATATTAATATCATTCTAATGACATTGGAAAATCAAATATAGCTTGAAATATTTTAATTAAATTGAAATCCGACCTGTTTCTCATAAAACTCTAGGTCATCAAGAACTAACAACAGGTGTGAATAACTAGCGCAAAACAGATGTAGTAGACAAGACAAATCTTTTGATAGGCCATCAGGACCCTGCCTTAGCAATTCAATGTCCCACATATCAGAATAATGCTTGTCAATGTGCATTGCTTTTGATTTTCCATCAACCGGATCCACACTTTTGAACTCAGTTTGTGATTTCCCAGTTATCTTTTGAAACACGCTAGTCCATTTGCTGCCTATATCTTTAGAAGAATGTTTTTGCTTTCTCTCAGAAGCTTCAAGAATCTTGTTTTCAGAAATTGTACTTTCATCCAAATATTTGCCCTTACTGACAAGATTCTTTCCTTGAAAAAGTAATTCATCGAGGGTTCCCCACAGGTTGGAAAGAAACCCGGGAGTAAAAGACAGCATGTTGAGGACTGGCATTGCCCCTAGCACCGGATTCAAAATAGAAAATACTCTGAGCATCCATGAATAGTAGTAAGCAACATCAAGCAATTCACAGCTCCCAGAAGATTCTGCTCCGCATAAGGGTAAACTTTCAGCTTTCTGAATGAGACCATCTTTCTCCAACACTAAAAGTTCCATCAGATGCCTCTGCAGCCAAACAGGCTTAAAGAGGCTCATATACGACATCTTTAAGGATCCAAAAGTTGTCTCGACTTCAACAGAATTTCCGTCACCTTGAACTTCTTGGTTCTCCTTTCTCACCCATCCAGCCCTTTCGATCTGATACAATAATTTCTCCGTCAGCATAATCACTACACGGACATAGGATTGACGGTCTAAACCAGACACTAACTTTCCAGAATCTAAGTTATTGCTTTCACTGCCTGCAGCAAGGTATATAAAATTTCCAAGAGCCCAACCAACTGGTGGCATCACCCTGTTGTGAGAAGAACTTGTCATCTGATCCATATCTGACATTTCCTTTAGAATTTTCTCCTTTGACATCTGCCATCACCTGTCACAGTTTGATCAGTCCCTTCGCATTCTAATATCCATAACTGCATCAGAAATAACGCAAAATATGGATGCTAATTTAACTCTGGAATACTATCAGTATAGTAATCTGCACAAACTGTAGATACAGAGATGATCACCAAAATGAAATTGGTAAGTGCTATTGCAGGCTGCCTCAGCAATTTAGATAATGTGAGTCATCATAAATTCAAGGAATAATACATAAAAACTTCTCTAAATATGGCTCCATTTGCAACTCACACACCTAAACTAGGAAGTGATTATATTACCCCCTAAACTTCCTTTTTACCTATTTATTAACACCTTGAAGTGCCAAGTGGCATAGAGAAGTTTCAACTCTTGTATGGTGCACGAGAGCAAAGAAAGAAACTATATTGACTTTTTGTTTAGCAAACGACTTAATGTCATTGGTAACAATATTTGTTCCAACTGAGTATCTTTTTTCTTGCTTTTTCCTGTTTACTTCTCTCATTTATTTATTTTCTTTGTTTAGAATGTTGGATCTGATCCAAATGAAATAGAGCCAGATCCAAGCTTTTCAGAGATATGATGGGGGGAAATGGATTCCATACACTGCTTTAGTTAAACAAACAATTTATTAGTAAAATGCCACATGTTTAAAAAGCCCACGTGGTTAGAGTGTAAAAAAAAAAAAAGGAAGTTCAAGGCTGTAATATAAGTGCCTCATAATTTAGGCGAATAAGTCGGAAATAGAGCCAAGTGCTATACCGAAATTCAAAAATAAATTATCAGTTAATTTATTATATATATATGTGTATATATATATATATATACATATATATATATATATATATATATATATATATATATATGTATGTATGTATATATATGTTTGTTCAAAGTTTGTTCAGGAGAGAAGTATTTCCATATGTTTACAATGAAGTGGATCTAATCAACTTATTCTTATGGTTGTCTGGTAGATTTTCTAGCCCAAACTGACAATAATATCGTCCGATAGACACACTGCCTCAAAATTATGTAGGTACGGGCATATACACTCATATAGTTAGTTGCAACAATTCCCTTTACTTGGACAAACTTACCAATAGTATCCTCAAGCAAGGTGTTAACACAGACTTGTGTTTCAAAGGAGGAATCAACACTACTGGTAACCGTTGAGCAAACCAAGGTATTGTGAGTAGATAAATACAGTATTGCTCCGCAGCACTCTGAACTTCTAGCAAGTCATTTTTACTATCCGCAACTAGATTCACGACATGAAATGGCCTTAGTGCTAAAGTAATTGCACTTGCAGTTATCAGTAACTTCTCATCTGTCTGAGAAGACAAAGTCACCTGAACGGAACTAGGAGCCTCAAGTTTACAAATGTACCTCCTTACAGAATTGTATAGTCCACTTTTAATACTTCCCATGAACTGAACTAAATCCCTAACAGACATTAATGCACCCTGTATATTGGTATTGCTGATGCATTTCCAACCTTTCACATCAGTCAGAATTACTGCCAAGCGCATTGCTAATGATGCAAGTAGAACATCGTCACTCTTATGACAAGAATTATCATATTCTGTTAAAATAAACAAGCAAATGGTAATCAACTTCTTTGCCTGATAATTCCAAACTTTTCTCTCTTCCACGGTTCCAGTAGCCATTGAGCAAAAGTTTTCATTGGGATCTAAAAAAGAAAGAAGTAGACAGAAAAAGTCAATGTACACTATAACATAATCAACTTAACTGACAAATAGCAGTGGATAAATGCCAGATCATGCAAGGGGTAGGATTTTAAAAAATAAGGATTTGTAGCTGATATTTGTGCTTATGGTTCAAAAACATAGGGAAACAAATTGTTTTCTTTCATCTTTTTATAGTATGTAAGTGAGTAAAAGGTAAGCAATCATTATCCCGTAACCAGCCATCGAATTGTTGAGTGTGTGTATGGCACACAAGTTAGCATCCTGATGAATCCTAATCTAGAAAGAAACGCTCAACATCATTGCAGAGTATCTTTGATAAGGTTCTTTGTTATTATATGCTTCTAGAAGACAATGATTCTTCTTTCTTTCTGAATTTCTATTTCACTAATAACCCAATGAAACTGAGAGCAGAACATCCACCAATTCAACGAATATAACTTTTTCGAAATTTCTAAAGGACTGGATTAAAGCACTTGTCAGGTGAAGCTTAGAAATTTATGGACATCATTCTGACAAAGAAGAGTTATTCTATAACCATATTTAATATGAACTCATAAAATGTAGAAGGAGATATCAAGACATGGGATACTTTTCTTGCCAAGACTCACAAAACACAACTGTTATAGTAAGACAATCATGACTACAAAATTTGCATAGAAACTTAAGGAATTGAAATATATAAGAATAGCATACTTGTTGAGTTTATGCTCTCCAGGATAACTCCAAAGCAACTCCTGATGCAATCTTTTTCTCTGGGTTGAATTCTTGGATATCGCGCCAACAAGAATGTAGTAAAGAAAAGAAAAGGCCTCAGAACTTGGCTGGATATAGACGATTTCTTTAGAGGAGAAAGATGACTATTTATCAATGATTCCCACTGTTGCTGAAACTCTAGGGCTATACGTTTTTTAACATGATAACGATGCCAAGCTCTCTGCACATATTTTAAGAAGCCGCATTCATAGTTGGCAATCACAGTTGAAGATGAAATCAAAACTTTTTTCTTACAAGGCTTTCAGAATGTTACTGGCTTATATAAAAACTTCAAACAACAAGAGGATCATAATGAAGGAAAGCACAACACTAGTTCTACTGTATTATACAAAGGTGAACTCAACAAATAAAAAAATTACAATGTGTATGCATATCAATGAATGATAAACCTTCAAACCACAGAACTACAAAAAGATTTATCATGTTTGCTATAAGAAAGAGATTACAGATTCCGAGTATCTATTTGAGGTCTTTTCATTTTTAGGTAACTTATTTTTTTCATTAATCACCCGAATCAAAATTACAAAGCAAGCTAATTACCACAATTAGCTTAGTCTCACTGCTAATAACTCCCTATCCAAATGCTACCTACCATCAACCTCACCAAACTAAATTACTTAACGGAAGTCGTGACTGCACTACATCCTTTGCAACCTTTGGTGCTCTAACATCCCAAGCATAAGCAATATACCTAATTAATCTAAAGTCATCCACAGCCGTCATTTGAGGTTTTAAGGTGCTTTTGACATAGTAATTTTACTATTGTGACAATGAAAAGCCATTAACTTCAGCTTATAATTATATGACCATCTCCAACTTATTCAAGGTTTTAGGTACTTTCGACAGAGTAATTTAACTATTGTTACAATGAAAATCCACCAAGTTTAGCTTATAATTATATGATCATCTCCAACTTATTCGAGGTTTTAAGTTGCTTCTGACACAGTAATTTTAACTATTGAGACAATGAAAACGCCACTAACTTCAACTTATAATTATATATATGATCATCTCCAACTTTTCAAAACATGTCGTGAGCACATAACAAGCTAAAATACAGTCATACTTCACGATCAAATCAAACAGTAGCTCACGGCCATTATTAAGCTAATAAAACCTGATTCACTAACCTGAATTAACCGCGCAGCAGCTGTAGCTCGCCGAGTAAAATTCCTCAACGCTCTCTCTTGTGAAACTTTTTCCAAAAGCACATCCCTCGAAATCTCCTTCGCACTTGATCCTCGCAATGAAACCTGATCCAAACGGATAAACAAAAATTCAACAAATTACTCGAATTCAAAATCATGCAAACAACAAAAAAACGATCAAATTTGCTGAAAAGGATAACAATTAACAACAACAATGATGATTATGCATATGTAGAAGAACCTGGTTCTTTCGAGGTTCGCTCATGGCGGATTAACAGAAGAAGAAAAAATGAATTTTGATGCAAAGCGTGAAATGAATTGAGATTTGAGAATATGGGGATATCACAATTGGTTGAGCGGGTTTGATTATTGACCCGATTCCTAACAGAAAATGCAATATACTTTTCGGGTCATTTTTGGGAGCGATTTAACTAATTTTACGAGGTACTTATTATCTCTTTCGAGTAATAAATAATTAATAATTTTATTCATAAAGATAGAACGGATGGAAATTACCTAGTATTTAATGTCTAATCAGAATCACTTTATGACATCGTAACAAATATTATTTTTCTTTTTATTTGTTTGTGTTTAGCTGAAAAATCAAGCAATAAATAAAATGATAATTTTATTATATTACTTATAAGAATGGGGTTAATAAGACTCAGAAGGTTTATGTGTTATGATAGAATGATGGGCGAGATTATTAGGAGAGAGGGCATATAGTGAAGAGAAGTGAATTGTATATATGTATATCGGTTAGATAATTGTATATATGAATCTATTATGTGCATGTATCTATAATTGTGATTAAATATCTACCCAAAAAATTGAAATTGTATTCAATTAAATCGATTAAAACATTTGTATTTGTATATCAAACCTATATCGCTTTATACAAACACAAATTATACACTGCAATTGTATAATTTATGTTTGTATAAAGACAGAAAGGAAGAAACAAGAGAACTAGACAGACAAAGATTTGTATTTGTATAATTATAAGTGCATAGAACAGAGAGATATGTATTTGTATTTATATATACAATCTCTCTCGCTTTATATAAAATACAGACATAAATTATATATTTGTATTTGTATAAAATATGAGAGGCGAAAAAGAAATGACTGGAAAAAAGAAAAAAAAAGAGTGGCGAGTAAGATTTCAAAGAAAAGAGAGCTAAGCGCATGGCAAGAAGTTTGTTGTGAATTGAAACTAAATGAAATCGTAGATCTAACATTAACATTTGCTTGCTTTATACACAATTTCTCCCAAAAAATAATATTTATCATGATTGAACTTTTAGTTTTTTCATTTGTTTGGTCAATGAATCATGATTGTTTTTAATTAAATTATGGATAAATAACAAAAATTTTATATTTAAGTTCTCTTATTATCTATCTCCTATTAGTTTTATAAATTCCTAAAATTTCTTATTTTTCGCAAATCAAATTAATGTATGGCGTACCAAATTAATGTATCTCGTACATCAAATTAATGTATCTCACGCATCAAATTAATGTATCATGTATAAAATATATATCAAATTAGTGTATCATCTATAAAATATAATGTATCTTACTTAACAATTAATGTATCTCGTGCATTAGATTAGTGTATCAACGCTTATATTATTGTATCATTTGAGGAATTTTTGTTATTATAAACTTATAAGGGACAAATGATAATTTTGCCTTAAAAGTATATGATTTTTGTTGATTTGCCCTTAAATTATTACATATATAAGCATTATTATGGATATTGTTTTTTTCTTTCTTATTTAAACATGACTCAAGCTAGTGGCCCAATTTGGAGAAACTCGTTATATTCATAATTCAATTATGAGAAAGTTGAGAAATAGTAAATATAATAGATATAATAAAATTTTATAATACATTTCATAATTATATTTCTATTTGCTATGAAGGCGGGCCATTTGTATATTTTTGTCTGTTGTACATATTTCGCGTGTGAATATACAAATAGAACAAGTGTACACAAATTCTGTATTTATATATTTAGGATTTTATTTTAGAATTTCTTTTGTATATTTCGCTTGTCAATATACAAATACGATAATTTATTATGTTTTTTTTTATAATTACACACAAATAACTAGGACAAGCATATATAAAATTCTGAATTTATATAATCAAGAACCGAATTATATAAAAATCAGGCGAATAACAAAAATTGAGAAATACTGACCGCAAATTACAATTTTCTTAAACTATAGCTATAATTAGTAAGAATTGCTAAATATTATTCTGCCTACTTTTCCCTTCAATTGTTTAGATACTTATAAAACCTTTTTAAAATTCGTATTATTATTTTTTTGCACAAGATATTTTTTAAGAAATAAAAGAGTTTTGTTAAAAAAAGAAGAAAACAAAGATTCAAAATATTATATTATAACAACTCATAAGACATTATTTCCTCAAAACCTGTCACTTCCCCTATAAAAATACATTTAACGAATCCTCAATTACTTGTGTTATTTTAATTTAAATGAATGTGTATAATTTTCATCACTGAAATACAAAAAAAAAAAATTACAATAACTCGTTTCAAAAACTCAATCTATGCATAGCTAATATATGTAACTAAAAATTTTGAAAATTTTACAATTCGAACCTCGAATATAAAATCATCAACCATATAAATACTTTATTCAAGTTCGAAGTTACACTTAAGGCTTTTTATCCAAAAGAAATAATTGAATCTAACTTTTTTATTGGTGACGAGAAATGCATAAAAGCAAAAAGTAAAAGACATAACAACGTCTACAACAATACAAATAAATCACTTACCAATCATGAATTTGTTTGAATTCTAAGTATGATTTTTTTATATTAATTTTGAATGAATTATATCGATTATATAGCGTAAATTAAGAATCATTAGATTTTAACATGAATATTAAACATCAGAAATTAAAAAAAAAATGATTCGTCCTACCATTTCTTGATTATCTCAATTTTTTTTTGGAAACAAATTCACATTATTATTTTATCCATTCTAATTTGTTTGGTTATTTTAAAAATAAAACTTACTTTAACAAGAATATTTTTTTTGATAAAGTTTTGATTTTAATTTTTCACGTATCTTATTTAAGGCTACATATTATAAGATCCAATTTTTATTTTTCTAAAAAATATAGGGAATATTATTTTTTTGTTTTAATAAAGGTTTGTAAGTGATAGGTGGCAATCAAAGAAGAACTAAAATTTGACACGTAATATGACTGCTTCTGTAAGAATTTTATTATTTTATGGAAGGTTTTGTTTTTTAATGCCACCGATATATATTTAGAATGTTAAAATTAATAATTAAATAATGAGACAACGTTTCTTTGGCTTTTACTCAAGAAGTATATAATAAAATAATATATATATATATATATATGGACGTATTCTAAAGTGAGTCTGTTCTTCTTAAAAAAATAAAAACAAGAGTTGTTATTAGTGATATTTAAGCGCTTAAATATTTTGTGTTTATCACTGGAGTACATCGTATTGTTATATCGAAGATAGTTAATAACAATTTTTATTAAATTATTTATATTTAATAAAAATTGATTATTTTTGTCTTAAATATTGTGCATGTATACTTCTATGATGTCAATCGTATAGATGAAAATAATTATATCATTAATTTTGTATAGTCTTGATTTTCTTTAAAAAATAATAATTATATAAAGACAAATTCTTCTATTAGACAAATGTTAAAATGAGACGAAAAGAGTTTATTACGTTTAAATAAGCAATTCATTGATTTAATTACTAAAAATATCGTTTAAATCACATGTTATAGGACTATACTATTTAAATTTTTCCAATAAAAATAATTAATTTCATTAATACAAGTCTTCATTTTACTTTTTGGTGTTTCTTTTTTTGTTCAACTATATTAGGATATAATTATTTAACATTTATTATTGTCTTGTTTACTCTTACTTATCACTATTGATATATCAAAAAAAGACAATTATTATTTTCTTTGTTTTATTTCTAGCATTAAATATTATTCTTCAAATTATTTTCCAATACTTAATATTGAACAACAATTAATAGAGATAATATAATAAAATAACTATATTAATAATTATTTTCTTAATAAATATATCAGTTCAAACCGTGACGAATAAAAAGAATATTTGAAATCTTTAATAGCAATTATTCAACTAACAGCATTATATGGTTAATGGTGATTAAGACCTCATTCCTATCTTCAACAAGTCCTCTCAACAAAGTCATAAACATGTAATTAATAATTAAAAAACAAAAAGAGTAAATAAATTCAAAATAATATTCTCATTTGTCATAAATAACCAAAAATCATAATTATATAAATAGCCACCAACATGATATGTGGTGCACTGATAGAAGTGTCACCCTTAATCAGAAGTCTTAGATTTGAGCTTTGGATATAGAGAAAATCTCGTTCAGAGTGTCACTTCCAAATAAGTCTTACAGTGTGCAGTCTGAATTTAATCGAAATTCTAATATGGAGTTTGGACATCGATTGAGAAACCAAAAAAAGATATAAATAGCCAATGCAATTGTTCCCTTTTAAATAAACATCATATCATATCTCTTAAAAAAAACACAAAGCTAAGTTCACACAATGAATACATGTAATATTGATCTCCATATTATTATTTTATCTTCTATAAACATAAAATAATAAATTCCTACATTCATTCATAACTTATGCTGATAAAAAGAAAAAAAGACAAATTAAGTGTTATATACACTAAAACTTAATTTATGCAAAAATCTAAATGCTAATAAAAATTATAGGTCATAAGTGTTTTTCAATTTAGACCGAATGAAAAAGACATATATTGACTATTAAGGAAATTCCAATAGTAGTCAAATTAAGGGTAAAATGTCTGAAAAATATTTTAATTTTGGTTGAAATTGATGTTACGATATCAAATTTTATGAAGGACTTTTCAACCCCCGCACTATTTAAGTAGTGTATTTTAAAAGTATATATGTGCCTACGTGGACATGTTACTATTTATAATGATGAAATATTCACGATTTCCACGTAGACATATATATACCTTTAAAATATACTATTAATTAAATAATTAAGGAGTAAAAGATCCTTTTCAAAGTTCGATATTATTACATCAATTTTAAATATAATTCAGACATTTTACCATTAAATTAATTATAAGTTGATGCCAATAAAATTGCTGATTATCTAGCTACATTTAGCTTGAGCAGGACACTATATACTTAAACAACTTCTATCCATAAATGTTTGTGAGGGGCTAAAGGTTATTTTCAACTAGAAAAAAGTCAAATGATTTCAATAAAATCTTCAACGATTTGAATTTTCTTTATGCTAATTAGATTTTTTTTTTCCAGTTTTCCACTTGATGTCTGGAGTTCATACTGAAGCATTAACTAAATTCTAATCGCGTTTTGTAGAGCCCATTTAGGGGTAACACTCCCAACATGATTTTCTCCATACTCAGGGCTTGATCTCAAAACCTCTAATTAAGAATGAAATAATCTCGCTACTACACCACAATCTATATAAATAAAAAAAGATAAAATTACTCGTTATACTATAAAAATACAACCAAACCGCTTATTTTCTTTTCTTAGAAGAAAAAAAACAACCAAATTTTAAAGAGATTTGAGAAGTGAAGTAGAACCATATTATAAAGGACATAAAATGGCCTAAAATTGTATGAAAAAAGGAAATAAAAAAGTCAAAACCAAAAAAATGTCATGATGGATGTCCAATAAAATTTTAGTAATTTGATTATTTTTTTTTTACTTTGACAAAATACTTCAATGCAAATTTTGAAAACTCAAAACTACTTCCCAAGTCATATGAGTATAGCCCCATCCTAAATAAATACCTTGCCATAACCTAATTAATGACAACAATTAATTGCAATTACAAACATCTAATTAAAAATTTCAGGTTCCAAAGTAAAAAAAAAAACGAATCTATTAATTACCTCCATTAACTTAATTTTCAAAAACTCAAAATTATACACATTAAATAACTTAACATCCATCCCTTCACTAATCTCTATTGTAATTAGATAATGGTATTTGGTAAAAATAAGTGAATCTTTTGAGACTCAATTTAGATTACAACTTACCATTCTACTCATTTTAGATATACTAATCAATATTACTAAATATATATTTCCCTTAATTATATAATAAATATTATAAATAGAACTAAAAACACTAAAAATAAAGCATAGTAAGAAAGATAGTAAAATGATGTAGTAGAATCATACACGTATTAAAAGTCATGGAATGTATCAATTTCATTCAAACACAATTTCTACGACAGGAAATATAATTTTGTAAGTGAGATTGTATTTTTAATACAAGTAGAAATTGTGTTTGAATGAAATTGATACAGTCCATGACTTTGAATGCGTGTATGATTGTACTATATCATTTAACGATCCGTCTTATTACACTTTATTTTAGTGTTTAACCTGACATTTCATAATTTTTGAAACTTTTAAAAAGATATTTATGTAATTGTAAGTCGTTTCGTTATTAATAAAGAAAGAATTTTAAAGTTGAATTGTGTTAAATTATAATAAATTGACATTTCAATCGGTACACGACAAAATTAAGGTCTACGAATACATTATTTATTTAAAATTCAGATAAAATTACACTAAATATATCATTATTGCGATGAATATGAATCTATAAACTTTTTTTTTTTTTAATGACGGTGATGAGCTTAGAAGTTTGTTTGTAAATGCAACAAAGCCCATTAGTATGCATTATTTTGTGGGAAATAAATACGAAAAGGACAAAATAAAAGAAAATTAATGTATTTTTGCATGAAAAACTCAAAAATAAAATTTATATAAGATGTTTGGCAGAGAATATTGCAACCATTTTTCACCAATTGCTTCTTCTCTTTCTTCAAAAAAAAGAAAAAAAAAATTCTCTTGCCTTTTTACTTTTCCCTCAAAAAAATAAATATATAATTTTAATTTATATATATAAGGAAGATTGTAATCATTATTTATTAGTACTATAGTTCCTAGTTAGTATTTTTTTTTTTGGTCTAAAAAAAATAAAATATGAAGATTTGTTCATCATGGTGTACTAAATCAGCATCAACAAAACTTTTATGTATTATGATTCCATTTATTTTAATTTCTATTTATTTTGCATTTGGGAATTCAAAGAATTCATCTTTTTCAACTTCAACTTGTTTTTTCAGTTCAGGTTAATATTGATTGATTTTTATTGGTATATACATATAATAATAACAATAATAATGTTTTAAAGGGTATTTTGGTAATTATTTTTCCTTTTTTTTCTGAACAGGAAAAAATATTTCCGGCGCCGGCGGCGGTGAACGGCCGGAGTTGGTGGCGGTGGCGGTCAACGGTGGCGCTGACCGTGAAGAAGCTATTTTGGAAGATTATAGTTTTTTTAATAGTAGTAATAGTTTTTCTCCACTTACTGCTGAAGCTGATCAAGAATCTCATGAACAATTTCAAGAAAATCAGAAACAAGTAAGTTTTTTTTTTTTTTTAATTAAATATGAAAATTATTTTAATGTTTTTAGTATTTTAGAAGAATTTGTGATTTATGCATGTGTCATATTTTTTTTAGAAAAAATTTCCTTCTTGTTTTTAATGTTTTAGAAGAATTTTGTGTTTTTTTCTTGTATTATGCATGTAGTATTTTTTTTATTTCCATTTTTTTGAATGTTTTAGATTATATTTTAGGTTTCACTATGATAAATTTCCTTTTAAAAAAAAAAGGTAGAGGTTGAAATAAGAGTTTTCCTTAAACAATAATAACATACGCAGTAGCGTATGTTAGTTTCATGAGTGATGTCTAAAGAGGGTAATGTGTACTTTTTACTATTTCATTGAGAGGTTAGAACTCAGAGCCAGAGCCGGTTTGAATTGACTTATTTTAGGTGTTTTTAAGTCAAAATAGTTTTTCCGAGTGTTTTTGTAAAAATTCTTGGTTATATATATATAGCTTATAGGCACTTAGAAGTTGTACTTTTTATCCAATGATAGGGGAAAAGAAAAGAAGAAAAGTTTCTTTTTATGTTTTTGTTTTGACTTTACCTTATTTTGAAGTGATTTCATAATTTAAAGCAAATATTGATATTAATACTAGTAGATATTATTATTGTGGAAGTAATTTGTATGTACAAATCAATTATCGTTACATATTTGATGAATAGTTCAAGCTCTGTGTTCGTCGTGGATGAATCTTCCCTTCTTTTGGATCGAAGATCGATTGATTTGATTTATATATGTATTTTTAAAGCAGGTTATTACACAGAAGAATGTAACTTTTAACATTTCATTGGAGAAACCACATGAGTTGCCATCTTTGAATGAAACTCATGCTCTTCAAATTGAACCCAAAATCAAGAAAAAGTTTACTAATTTGGAGAAGTTAGAAGTCAAATTGGGAAAAGCTCGAGCCGCCATCAAAGAAGCCGCTACGTCTGGAAATCAAACGGATGATTCGGACTATGTTCCATCCGGTCCAATGTATTGGAATGCCAAAGCATTTCATAGGTATGGCTCTGTTTTTATAAGTTGTCGAGAAGTCTTCCACTCTCTTTTTTTGGTCCGAGATGATTGTTTGGTCCAATATTTTTCCGTTGTTGTGATATTCGTTTGGATAGTTCTGTTGAGGTAGACATGTTAGTGGAAAAAGTATTCTAGTCGTAGTCATAACATTATTGCTAAAATATGTTTAGTCGAGATGTTACGTTCCAACTGGTCCAATGTATTGGAATGTCAATGCGCCCTTTTCATAGGGGTGGCTCTTTTTCCGATCATTATCAATATAACACGAGTTTTATTGGTTGTCAAGAAGTCTAAAACTTTTTTTTGGTTCCGATATGATCGTTTGGTCCTTTATTTTTCCATCATTGTGATGTGTTATGATGATTCCGTTGAGGTAGACATGTTAACGGAATAGTAACATTACTGGAAATATGTTTAGTCGATATGTTCCAATCGGTCCAATGTATTAAAATGTCAATGCTTTTCATAGGTATGGCTCTGTTTTTTCGATCATAATGAATGTTTTTGGTAATCTAACTGACACCTCGTTATCGATAAGTCTACTGTGCTTTTGTTTGATATGATCTTTTGGTCCTTTATTAATACGAGAAAGAGAGACATGTTAATGGAATGTGTTTCTATTCTCTGCCTTGACGTTTGATGGAAGTATGTTTAGTTGTTGTCGCTGTCTATTCTCATTTTGCCTTCTTGCAATAGAAAGCATCGTCGTCCTTGTCATGTTAACTGTTGATGCACGAGCCGCGTATAGTTTTAAAAAATAAAAACTGTATTTTTGGTTCTAATTTCAGGAGTTACTTGGAAATGGAAAAGGAATTCAAGGTATTCGTGTACGAAGAAGGAGAGCAGCCTATTTTTCACAATGGTCCGTGCAAAAGTATATACGCGATGGAGGGAAACTTTATTTATCAAATGGAGACGAGTAAATTCAGGACTAGAGACCCCGAGAAAGCTCATGTGTTCTTCTTACCTATCAGTGTGACATCGATAGTTCACTTCATATACGATAGGAACTCCAGAGGACATTGGGATCCTATGAGACAAACCGTTATGGATTACATCAATCTTGTTTCTGGGAAATATCCTTATTGGAATCGAAGCCTAGGCGCAGATCATTTCATGCTCGCGTGCCACGATTGGGTAAGAATCTTACATAATCCTCGTTCCTAACACGGACCGTCTTGGTAAAATACGTTGTCTAATGTAATGATTGTTTTGAAATGTGTTGATCTTGCAGGGGCCTGAACTTTCAAAGTCTGTTCCTGAGCTATTCAAGAACTCAATTCGAGCGTTATGCAATGCTAATACCTCGGAAGGATTCAAGCCTTCTAAAGATGTATCCTTCCCAGAGATCCTCCTCCCTGGAGGTACGATGAATGGCCTGCTCGGTGGTCCTTCTCCATCACGTAGATCAATCTTGGCGTTCTTTGCTGGAGGG
The DNA here is from genome assembly GCA_022817965.1 of Solanum lycopersicoides. Lineage (NCBI taxonomy): Eukaryota > Viridiplantae > Streptophyta > Magnoliopsida > Solanales > Solanaceae > Solanum > Solanum lycopersicoides. The sequence goes on from CM040626.1 coordinate 2,336,993, forward strand.
CTTCATGGACCTATACGTCCTATACTTCTCGAGCATTGGGAAAACAAAGACGATGACATCCAAGTCCATAAGTACCTACCAAAAGGCGTCTCGTACTATGGCATGCTAAGGAATAGTAAGTTTTGCCTTTGTCCTAGTGGTTATGAAGTTGCGAGTCCACGAATGGTTGAAGCACTCTACACGGGATGTGTCCCCGTCCTTCTTAAGGACCATTACGTGCCACCATTTAGCGATGTTTTGAACTGGAAATCGTTCTCAGTTGAAGTCCCCGTTGATCGAATCCCCGACTTGAAGAAAATTCTGTCTGGGATTTCAACAAGGCAATATATAAGGTTGCAAAGAAGAGGTAAACAAGTTAGGAGACATTTTGAAGTTAATATGTTTGCAAAAAGATATGATGTTTTTCATATGATACTTCATTCTGTTTGGCTTAGAAGATTGAATATGAAACTTCATGGTCTTGAATATTTGTGACCTATGAGTTTTCATGATTACAATAGATCCTCGTGATCCGGCTTTTTCCGAACCTGGTTCATAGCGAAAGCTTAGTGTATCGAGCTGTTTTTTATTACTTTGTATTTGTGTACCATGTTTGTGTTACAATGTAATTGTGTAGATTTAGAAATCTACGTTTTGATTAATGTGGTGTAATATTTGTTTTTTTTGAAGAGATTAATGTAAGTTTTTATTATATATCAAAGTTTAGTAGGCCAATGGTTTATAATAAAGTTTTTTTTTTTTTAATTTCTTCTTCTAAATTTCCCGTTTGATATTTGTTCTATATTAATATCGTGATTTGATTAAATTTAAATTAATATAAAAAAGTTTCATATTGAGATATAAAGTGTTTCGATAATAAATTATTAATAATAATGTGTACATGGTTATGTCACATTGGCCAGGTGGCTTTGTGCATGTAGATTGAAGACTGTCCATAACGTAGTCGTATATATTTTGCTATTTTTAGTAAAAAAACATAAATTATAATACGAAAAAAAAGAAAAAGAGAATTATATCATATATTATTATATATTATTATATATGTGCATAACAATCCACGACTATAATAGATTTGAAAAAAATAATATCATAGCGACTTTATAAGGATATTTTGACTAGATTAACGTTTCTTTTTGAGTTATTATTATTTAAAAATATTTACATTCAATATCAATAAACTAATGTTATTCGAAAATCACACATATTTAAAAGAGCAACTTTTACATATAGCAAATAAAAATTATATTTGTATGCTATAGCAAAGTTTGCACAATTGCGCTCTATAGCAAATATATAACTGTATAATTCGCTATACATATACAATTGTATAATTCGCTGGCCTCGCTATACATATACAATTGTATGATTCGCTGGTCTATTTCACTGCAATTGTATAATGCGCAATTGTATAAATCGCTGCCTATTTCCATGCAATATCTGTATAAAATTTATTTTGCATACAATTGAATCGAAGTAAAATGTTTGTATATTGTATAATTATAAGTGTATAAGAAGAAGATATATGTTTTTCTCTTGCTTTATACAAAAATAGAAACACAATTTATACACTTCTGTTGTATAAAGCGAGAGAAAATTGTATTTCACTGCAATTGTATAATTCGTTGGCCTTTTTCGCTGCAATATTTATATAAAATTTACATTTGTCTACAATTGAATCGAAGTAAAATATTTGTAAATTGTATAATTAAGTGTATAGCACGAAGATATATGTTTTTGCATGTGTATATACAATTTTCTCTCGTTTTATACAAAATAGAAACACAATTTATACACTTCTGTTGTATAAAGCGAGAGAAAATTGTATTTCACTGCAATTGTATAATTCGTTGGCCTTTTTCGCTGCAATATTTGTATAAAATTTGCATTTATCTACAATTGAATCGAAGTAAAATATTTGTAAATTGTATAATTAAGTGTATAGCACGAAGATATATGTTTTTGCATGTGTATATATAATTTTCTCTCGCTTTATACAAAACAGAAACACAATTTATACACTTCTGTGTATAAAGCGAGAGAGGCGAGCGAGAATGGGAGAGTGGCGAGCGAGATTTTTGGGAGAGAGGCGACTGGCAAACTTTGGTAAACGTTTGCTATGGAGCACAATTAAATCAAACCGTAGCTACTTCATTTATTTTAGGTTATTAATTTGCTATTATATATAATTATTCCTACTTAAAAAGCACGAAAGAATATATTTTCAATTAGTAATATTTTTTTTCATTCTTTTTCTCCTCATCTCATTTGATAAATATTTCGAATTTGATTTGAATCGAAAATCAAAGTTTACATTTAATATTAAACAGATTAACTTCACTAGAAAAGTTGATACATCATCCATATATTCAAGACGTGTGAGAGGATATTATATATAATGTATGAAATGTTTTTGTTGAGAAATTTGTATATATGAAATTATAAGTTTTAGAAATTTCACTTTTTAAAATAAGTAAATTACATGTCAAATATTATTTTAACTTTTAAAACTTATAATTTCATAAAAACAAATATAAAGTTATAAAATTTTCATTTCAAAATCGCTATAGATAATATATTTTGTTAATCTTATTTTAACAATAACAATAATAATATATCGATTTTAATTTGACCAAATTATATATATATATATATATATACATATATCGAGATTATAAAGTGAGGAGAGATGTCATTACGTCTCACAAGGCTCTTATTAGAGAACACTTTGATTCGATTCACGTAGTTAGAGATCGTAAACCTACTTAATAAGTAGACTCCATAATTTTCTAAATCATCGATTTTATTCGATAGAACCCGCTAGGAGTCTGTGGACAATTTCTTTTTATAGTAATATTGGGCCAGTCTCACAATATCTATGCGGACCGTCAAAATAAAATGAATGTCGAAAATCTATTCAATTCATAAAAAAATAAAAGTTTAGTTTTAGAAAAATATATATAAAGGGAGTGATAAAAGTAGTATCGAACCAGAGCAGCCATTGAAGTGAAGCTCAAAAATCATCACGAAAATGCAAATAGCATCAAAATGCCGTCTCTTTAATTCCCATTTCTTCTCCATTTTCCCTCAATCCGTCAAACCCAAAAACCCCTTTTCTCCCAAAATCCCAAAAAATCCCCAATTCAGTATTTATGCATCATCTTCAAGAACCTTCAACTCTTCTTCTGCTTCTTCAGCTTCAATATTGGCCAGGAAAGTACTTTTTATGGCTCCTGGAGTTGAACCAGAAGATATTAAGGAAGATATGATTTTACCCGGATCCAATATAGTTGTCGGACCCTATGCAGGTGATGCGAAGATTAAAGAGGTTGAGTTTGTGAAGAGTAGTAATAAGCCTAAAGATTGTCCTAAAGATGAAAGACCTGAATTTGCTATGTTGGGTCGGTCTAATGTTGGCAAATCATCCCTTATTAATGCTTTGGTAAAGAAGAAAGAAGTTGCTCTTACTTCTAAGAAACCAGGTTTGAATAGTTTGCAACTCTATTCTTTAGTTTTATGTATCTTTTGATTACTGTGCTTGGATGTAGTGTTTATGCATTTGCTCACTATATGGAGGTGTGAGAGTTTGAATATAGTGGGAGAATGTGGAATTAGTCGAGGTGCGTGAAAACTAGTTGAATATGGTGGTTATGAGGAGAGTTAGAGGTTGAGTGAACAAGTATTGGAGAGACGTGATTAGATATGACATGAGGTAACTTCAGTTTATCGATTACATGACTTTAAATAAGAGGGTATGAATGTAGTGGATTAGAGATAGAAGGTTATTAGGTAGTTGAGTTTTGACTCCCTTTTCGGTGCATTGTGTCTGTCGTAGTATTAGTCTTATACATGTAGTTACTTGCTTTTGATATATGTTACCAGTTGTTGCTCTGTATAGCTTTACTTAATAATTGGCATGTTTTCTTTATAGTCGTATACTTTGATTTGCTGCACTTGAGCTGAGTGTCTTTCTTGCGCCTTTTGGGATTTCATGGTGTATCTTGTTGTTGTTGGTTTAATTAATTACTGAGCTTGTTATAGCTAGCGGAGCTAGGATTTTCACTAGAGAGATTCAAAATATAATAAGTAAATGTATATCACCTTAATTTTTCGGGTTTGGACGAATCCTTGAGGCAACACCCTAGCTTCCCAAGGGGAAGCTAGGATTTTGAGATAACTGATAAGGTTTTGGATAATTTTCTTTATGTATATCAAGTGGATCACGGTCTAGGTCAAAGCTATTGCGTTCTGCGGCTTGTAGCTCCCGCCTACTAGCTCCCATGATTATAGTATACAAGTATGGGTGTTGGATAAACATAGCCATCGAAGTAGGAATGGATGCCTAGCTCTGAGTGTTGTAGCTAGATTTTGGTAGTTACTTGGTACTTCTATGGATTAGAGGTGGATTCTGATGCTAGTATGTTTAACTGTACAGGGAAGACTCAGCTGATTAATCATTTTTTGGTGAACAAGAGTTGGTACATTGTGGATTTGCCTGGTTATGGGTAAGCCTTTCTTCATTTTTCTTTTGTTAGAGTACCCTTTGATAGGTCGAGCTGTTTTACAATTACAATGAAATGTGTTGGGTAAAGCTATTTTAGAAAGTGTTAGCATTACCTGGTTGGGGACTAATAGGCTGAGCTGGAGCCAAGGTTTGAACTTTATGGGTTCTGGATTTAGAACAATGATTTCACTGCTAATAACTGGGTTCTAAAAGTAATATGTGTATCTATTTAATAATTTCTTTAAATACATAATCTTTTTAAGCAAAAGCTCTTGGCTCGGCCGAACAGTGTATGGGTTATAACCTCCGTCCCTGCTAGTAGGCTATAGCGGTAATCTCAACTAAATGCTTACCGTACTTGATGCTTCTATTCGAACGAAGTAACACGACTTCAATTGGTATGATAAATGGCTACTGGTTTGCTACATTATGCAATAAAGTGCACCTCAAAACCAAACTAATTGGGGTAAACTACATGATTTACTATGTTAAGTTGAAGAAATTGCGCTCGTTTGGTCCTGCTACTTTCAATGTTTCATTCCTAGCAACTAAACTGTGTTTTTAATGTACTTTTAGTTTGTATGGGGAGCAAGGTGATGATATTACAGGCAACACATTAAAAGAAAAAGAGGGAAGAGAAACAACTACTTTCCCTACAACAGAACTACCTTGATGGATAGTGTTTTCCACCAGGAATTTGAGAATCTTTGTCTCAAGCCATTTAAGCAGCCTCTTGCAGAAATGCAGGGTAAGGCTGCGTACAATAGACCCTTGTAGTCCGGCCCTTTCCCGTACCCTGCACATAGAGGGAGCTCTAGTGCATGGGGCTGTCCTCTTTTTTTTCTTTTCAATTTGAGAATCTTTATAAAAAGCTTCAAATGAGAAAACACCTTGATCCCAGTCATATAATTTTGTCTTTGCCATCATCTTGGATTTACAGACTATTAAAATTTCAGAAAACTTACAGTGGTTAAACATTGAATGTCATATCTTTACTTTCAGATATACCTGTTCGGGCACTCATAAAGCACATTGCAGTCTTCTCCAAGATGAAAAATTAGATTTGCAATCCAAAGAAGACCCACGTTCTTCTCTTTTGCATTGCTTACATGCTAGTACTATTATTTGAATGTTACTGCTTTTACACTGTTCCAAATAAAAGCATATCGGTTCCAACCTTACGTGGAAATAGTATCCTTCATTCTTCCCAATTAAAGCTTCATAGTGCGAATGCCCAATTACGTTTTCTTGAAGTTTTCAATTCAAGAAGCTGTAATGTATTCTCTCTGACCATGTGATGTTATTCCACTAAACCCTTGAGTATACCTTGTTGCTGTAGTTGCTGCAGCGAAAAACCAGGTCATACAAATAGCTTTCCCTAGTTACCTTTGTGAGATACATGGCTTCTTTCACTTCCGATAGCTTTCCACATTTTCAAGAGCAGGAACCACACATAAATTGTTATTAGAGACAACTCTAAATATGTAAAGGAAGGAGGAATACACTGTCAAACGTAACATCTACTGCCTCTAGACCGCAGAAATAGATGGTTGCAGACAGTTCCTCAGGGAGAAATTAGCATATTTGATAAGATCCAAAAGAGAAGAACTCAGTTTAGTGTTAGTATACAGTGGGCTAGACAAATCAGTTCACCTGGCTTCAACATAATTCAGTGTAAGTGTTGTAAATGCTAAACCAAAAATCAGATATGTCCATTCTCGTGCACATCTTGATAAAACAGTCTAGATTATTCTGTTGTGATGTTTATTTAAAGATGTATTGGAGTAAAATAAAATGTTGCGTGATGTTACAAATCTACCAGCCAAATGGTCACCAAGGCTATATTTGCTTCATTTTGTGTTTTTTTTATAGATCTCGATAGGCTTCCCACTGTTTATGAATTACAAGTCTGTAGAACCTGACCTTATTCAATTTCGACTCCTATAAAATAGCCAGAAGTGTATCATTCATCAAAGTAATTGAATCGGATTTCTTCTCCTTTATCTTCCCCTTCCCTGACTTGAGCATAGTTGTAGAAGCTCTCCTTATGTAGTGAGTTTGTGCTCTCTCCTAAGTCCTATTTGCTCTGTCTGCTAGTTTTTTAGTTATACTTTTCCACCACTTGTTGACAGCTCTTTGTACCTTTTGCATTAATGTGGAAATCGACTATTTTGACTACTTCTAAGTTATTTCTTGTTACTTGTTTCAGTTTTGCTAATGCGTCTGAAGCTGCTAGAATGGATTGGTCCTCCTTCACAAAAGGTTACTTTTTGAATCGAGATACCTTGGTGTCGGTTCTGCTTTTAATTGATGCTAGTGTACCCCCTCAGAAGATTGACCTTGATTGTGCTAATTGGCTTGGACGCAATAAGGTATGCTTCTGATTTGCTGATCTTCGTGGTCTTTGTTAGTATTTCCGTTCTTTTCATGTGGTTATTATCATTTATCCCGTTTACTCCTTATAAGTAAGTCATTTCGTACCATTGTGGACTTCCATACGACATGTTTCTCTTTTTTTCCTGATAACTGACTTTCATGCAACACATTTGCAGATACCAATTACATTCGTTTTCACGAAGTGTGACAAAATGAAGGGAGGGAAGGCAAAAAGGCCCGATCAGAATATTAGAGATTTCCAAGAGCTAATCAGGCAGAATTACAATCATCAACCTCCATGGATAATGACTAGTAGTGTCTCTGGTTTGGGCAGGGATGAGCTACTTCTACATATGTCACAGCTGCGAAACTATTGGAACAACGAGTAGCTCAACTAAAACGTCAGTCTTATTTTACAAGGTAAGCCCCCTTATCTGAGATGTTGATATTTACCATGACATTGATCTTTTTGGCCCCTTAGAGGTGATGAACATAGTCACATAGAACTCGTAACGCTACTTCATGATGGAACATAAATTCTCCATGCATAATGATAAAATGTATTACCAGCCTTGCTTTTCGTACTCCTCTATGGCAGGATATTCAACCTGGTCCAAACACAACGATTATCTCCAAAAATGAAAACGTGGAAGGAAGGATACTCTAGAGACGATGCTGGAAACCTACAAGCAGAATCCAACAAAGGAGTTTTTGCAAATATTTAGCTAGCGTTTGGGTTAGATTTTGAAAATTTATCATAAATATCTGTTTGACGATGAAATTGTTCATACCTAGTCATTTGTTAAATTGCCTTTGTGGAGTAATTTGGTAATAGGTACTTTTTTTGTTATTATTCAACACTTGGGAATACAAGGCCAAAACAGTACTAGTTGTGATGTTCTAATGATGATACCTGATTTGTGGATAAAGACAAAAGAAGGTAGCTTGGTGCACAAAGCAACTCGAGCTCGAGGGCATGTAATGTAGATAGTCTATCTTCACACGAGTATTTCTTAGCGTGTTTCTATTAAGTATTACTCCATCTATCTCAATTTACGTTACACACTTTTTTTTTCCAGTTTGTCATAAAGAAAATGTCACGTATTGATAATTCGAAACGACTTAATCTTGAAACTAAATATTTATAACCACACATTTGGTCCAAGGAGTATTTTGGATTCACAATTTTTAAAAAGTTTTTTTTTTTTTTTTGTGTTAAATCAAACTATGTCATATAAATTAAAATCGATGGAGCACTTTTCTTCCATTGACACCTTTTGATTGGAGGAGTAAAGATGCTAATTTGATTTGAGTATTGTTGTAGTTGGAGAAAAAGCACATCAAACTTTTTAATTTCTTATAATCGTGTTGTCCGAGCCAATTCAGGCTGTTAGACTTTACGAGGTATTTGCCACCACCTACTACAAACAACTATTAATTCAACGAGATATCTACCACCTCTCACTGTCAACAACTATTTTACCAAGTGTTTCTCGAGACGTTCATGATGTATAAATTGGAAGAGTTGTTTTGTGGTTAATATGGAAGTTGGGAGAGTTTTTTCATTTTGGTTTACAACTCAGTCTTCGGCATTAATTGGGGCCTAATTAAATAATTCAAGTTGAAATTTTTTGACATTGTGTTTCGAAATAAATAAAATATTTTCTAATAAAACGACTCGAGCTCAGATTATGTTGCAGATGAAGTTGTTACCTGTTTTTTCTGGTCAAAACATGAAATGGGCCTACTTCAGGTGCATGATCTAAATTTGGTTTTCTATTCTGTTGTCCTAGATTGACCTCATTATAGATGGATTTGCCAGCCTGGGGGTGGGGTGGGTGGGTGCGTGGGTCATTAAATTTTTTTAATATTTTCTTCCATTTTTTGGGACTCATCTTTTGTCCTGAAATAATATGTTTATATTATTAATACATCATATTGTTGTAATGCTTGCATATGAAAAATTAGGATTTAAACTTAATAGATTCAATATTCGAGGATAATAGTTTTAAATTTGATACAAGTATTGTCACTGTACCACGACCTCCTTTATCAAAGAGCTATCGTTTTAGATAATTGGCGGATGATCTAGGCTTCTTTTTAATGTACTATTAAATTGTGAGAAAGTCATTTATGAATATCTTCACGATCAGATCAAGAGGTTATTGGTTCGACCCTTAGTTTCTTTGTTATATCTGCTTTTAAACCTATATTATCGCGATGGAATTGATTTTTCGAAAGATGATGAGAAAGTGATAGATGTCAAATATGTCTCAACATAAATATTGATGGTTCTACTAATTCGAAATTAATCTAGTGGTTTGTGATTACACATGTTTAAGACATGACCTTTGAAAAACACTTTCATCATCTCTTTTTATATCAAGTCTTTCTGGTTGCTTATATCATATCTTTAGAATTGCGATTGTTAAATTGAAGTGTTTTATACACCGTACAGTCTTTTTTTCCATCTTTGCTTATAGCATAGAAACTATTTACCTAATGAAATTATTAAATTATGTCAACAAACTTCATTAATATATACTAAAGCCCCATTATTGAGAATTTTGCAACCAGTTTATATAAGTAGAAGTTCTTTTCTTTCTTTTTAAATATACCATTATACTAATTAATTTCCAACCTTAAGACATGCTCAAACCATATACTATACTATTGTAGTCAAATTATTTTTTTCTTATCAACCGATATCTGATACTCGTATTAAGGTTTGACATCTTAGAAAATCTTATATTAAAATAAAATAATATTTCCTAGTAAAAGTGATCTTTTACTCGATATTTGACTCTGAAACCTTTAATAAAAAAATACTTACTACTCTATCGTAACGTTGATTGATTAGTCAAATGATATGCCTTGTTAATTAATTAATTAATTAATAATAGGACACCATCACATAGGATTTATTCAAAAGTCATTTTTAGACTCTATTTGTATATGGTGTGCACGCCCACAAGACTTTCAACTTTCAAATGACAACTGGATATTGAAGATTATAAATTATAAAAATGGAAGTCTTGTGCCTTTAATTCTATATAATTATTCGATATTTGAAATTTCGTTAGCTCAAATTATTCACATTCATGCTTACGTAGGATATATCGAAGGGGAATCAGTTTTTATTAAGACGTTTTTTATTTTCAAAGCTCGAATTTAAAATTTTAATTAAGGATGGAGGAATTGATTCCTGATGGTGAAAATGTTTGAATCCCACATTAGTTGGGGTTTGGATAATTTGTCCCCTTACGAAATACTTTAATTTTATTGATATTCTTGACATCAAAATTACTCTCGATACAAATAAAATACCTAACTTTGCAACTAATTAGGTGGCAATTATTTTTTCATATTTTTCATACTGCAGAAATCGAAATAACAATAACATATCTAATATAATTTCGTTTACATATTTTTTCTTCCTTGTGTAGGGTAGAGGCTAGAATAACTTTAGTCTATAGGTTAGAACTCAAACACAAGGACAAATTTTATGCTCTTTTAAAGAATAAGTCATATAATGTTCCTTCTTTTGCTTCTTGATTCAAAGTTGAATATATATATATATATATATAAAATTAAAAAGAAGTTTCTTCATTCAAAGTTGAATATAGAGGATAAATTAAACAAATGGTTTTGTGTGTTGGCAACACATTATTTTTCTTTTAAAAACTCTTTTGGGCCAGAGATTCTCTGAGTTGTTGGACAAAAATATGTATTACAAGAGGAAATTGATTTTAGTATATATATATTTATATATATATTGAAACTGTAAACCTATTTAGTGTAAAATAGAAGAGTTAAATAAAAAGGATCAAAACACACTTAAGCTATTTCGATTTTTCCGTTTCATATCTATACTGTTGAGAATGTTAGTTTTCTAGTTAACAAAACACAACTTGACTATTCTTTTTATAATGTGTGTTCTATACTCTCTCTTTTATTTAAATTTTGTCACGTGACACTCTGTGTAGAAAAATAATTCTACATGGCAAATCTAAATAAATTAATATTAGGCTAATTATTAAAGGTTAAAACTAGCATAGTATAATTTGTTTTGATATTCGTGACATTCACCATCTTCTTCTATACCTTTTTAGCCGTGGCCTCGTCTCTGTCATGACGTCGATATCTCCGGCTTGAAAGGAGAGAGTTTAGGATTTTAAAGAAATCAATTAAACTATATTTAAGAAACTAACACGTTAGCTAATAAAGTCGTTATATATGTCAGGTGGACGAAAATTTTATGGACAAATGTGCCTATAAACATTTCCAGTCAAATGTTTGGTAAATAATTTTTGATTGTGTTTTTGGTCCTTGAAATAAAATTATATTCAGGCATGAATAATTAACGACTAGACGTGCTGCAACATAGGAATTACCTTGCAGCTCTTTTGCTCTTTAATTGGTGTGGGGGTGTATAGCATATATAATTCGAGGAAGGTTGTTTGCTCGAATAACTAATCATGCCATTATGTAGTTTTACCTACTATAACATCGACAATCAAAGTCGAGCCTACATATGACGACTACTTCATGTGTGTATAGTTGGAAAAAAAGAAAGGACGATAAATGATAATGAAAAAAAGCGATGTGTCTGAACAAACAAAAGAGATGAACGAAAGGTGTCATGCCATAGCGTAGGGAAATAGATAAAAGTGATTAGACTTAACCTAATTCCTCATTCAAAAATGGACTTGGTTCCACTCTATTTAGTGTATATCTTTTCTTACTTTAGAGGTAAAATAAAATCATCAAATAATTAGTAAAATGTCAATGCTACAAATTAAAGACCATACTTGTGGGATAATAATACCAAATATTTGATATTTAATTTTGCAGTACGTAGGAAGTAAAACTGAAAATGTAAAAAAAAATAAAAATAAAAATCTTCAAGTGTTTGAACTATGATATATATCTTTTAGTTCCAATTCAAACTCTTGAATATATACATCATTTTCTTATGAATAAAGCATAGTAAGTTACAGGCCAGTGACGGAGCCAGATTTTTTTTTATATATATAGTAAATGTTGAACTCTTTTAATGAAAATCCTGCTTCTGCTAGTACTGGACGTTGAGACAATGAGAAGGGAGCTAAAGAACCGCGCTTGGTGAAGTAAGAGTACCCGGGCTTAAAAGAATAGAAGAACACCATGCAAAAGAAGCCGGCGATAGAGGAAAATTAGCTAATGGACTACACGATCCAAAATAATTTTCTGATGGAATCCGGGGCGTTACATGTGATCTTTCTTGTGCGTCATTATTCGTTGAGTCAATGCATGTTTCAACTACTTGGTTAATGTTAGAGGAAGAAGGACGAAGGAACTCGTGCCATTGTGAAGCAATATCATTATTATTATTGTTGTTGTCATTACTTCTTTCTAAAGAAACTGGTGAGAGATCAAGTGGTGGAGGAGCAATATCCTTTAAACGCCTCGAGTTGAAAGAACCAGAACCAGAGCCAGAGCCAGAACCAGAACCAAAACCAAAACCAGAACCAGTATCAGAACGAGAGATAGAATCATCAGAAACAGATTGAAACTCGGGGGATGAAGTGAGCATTTGGACAACATCCTTGAAATTATTAGGTTCAACTCTATATATTTTAGGAGGTGTTGGTGGCAAAGGTGCAATTGGTAGTTTAGTCATTGGTTTTAATGGGAGCCTTCTAACTCCATGAAGTGAGGAATGATATGAAGCTAATTTTTTATTTTTCTTCACTTCTTGTTGTGGATATGTTGAAGAAGAATTAGAGGATGATGATGAAGAAGAAATAGTATATGAAAAAATATCCATATTAATTTTTTCTTTTGTGGTAAGTTTATATTAGCAAGAAAGTTTAGTATTAAGAATATACATTTTTGTTGCTTTTGCATTTTGGTTATATATAGAGAGAAATAAGATTAATTATTGAAAGGAAACTTTAGAAAAAGATGGATGTGATTAAAATAATTAAACAATTTGTCTTTAAGCGTCGGCTTTGGTTGAATATATATAACATATATATATTTGATCTCTATTTAAAATTGCCCCCATTATTGTTTTTTTCTTATATATATATATATATATATATATATATATATATATATATATATCGTTTGAATATAAGACAGATCGATGCATAAAATATTTTGTATTTATACAAAATTTGAGAAAAAATTTGCACTCTAATAGGTGTGATGTAGATAGTCTGCAAGTATAAATAACTGCTTTCACGATTTAAATTAATGATTTATAGGTCACATGAAAATAATTTGATCATTGCTTCACGACTTTGTCTTAATGGATTTAATAGCTATGCAAAATTATAGCTATGTTTCATCCTATATGGTATTCGGAATATTTAGATTTGTATGATCGATGTGAAATTTATTTAAGGAGTAATCATGTAATGTTAATAGAAAATTATAATTTTTGAAATTTAAATCTGATATCTCTAATTAACGAAAAATTAAAATGATTACGTCCATCTCACATCATAGTTGTTGGTGCTTTGTTCCATATATCTGTGATCTGTATTAAAAGAGTATGTTAAGGTTACATAATTAAATATTACACTACAACTTGCCATGTTTGTCTAGTACTATTGTTCATATTTGACTTCTATTATAAAATTGCCTCCATTATTGTTTATTTCTTACATTTATAGTGCCTTTTGAATAGCTATCTTCTATCCCCCCTCCCCTCCGTTGTTTATAGAGTGTACAAAATCGAATAATAAATCGAATCAAAATTACAAATTGAGTTAACTTGAAAAAAATCAAGTAGTAGTTGTTTTTACTTGGTTTAGTGTTGAAAAAACCTTCGATTATATTTGGACGGTTCAGTTGGTTTTGAGGGTAGTTATTCACAAGGATGATCCGGGCTTTTGTTTAGTGCGGTTTACTTTCTCTGCGTGGTTTTCAAACTATTACACAATAGAGGTTTATTCCTTGCGCACAAAGTGCTCACCCGAAGGACAGGGACTGTAGCGGTTGCAGGGGATTCCAAGAAAAACAATAATAGAATCAATCGAAGGGATCGATTCAATATCTACTATACATGTATAAATAAAATAGTGTAATTTCTGACAAATGGAGTTCGAATAGATCACCCCTAGCTCTAAACGAACTACAATCCTAATTAATTAAATCAACTTATGACTTTTGACTTAGCTTATATTTACTTCAAAGTAAATAAGTAAAAAATATTTTTTATTTAACAAAAAAAAATGTTTATAATCTAGTTTAACCAACTTATACCCTTAGTCAAACATTTTTTTAGTTGCAACTTGATTAACTTCAAATTATTTTTATATTCAATAAACTTTTAGCAATTATTTGAGAAGTGTTTACTGTTTAGTGTAAAGCTGACTGCTTAGCCGCCAGACCCCTCTCTAATTAATAGGGTTGCAAATTTTCATATGTTAATTAATGATAATATGGTAAGAGTTATCGAGTAACGATTAAGTTATTTTCGTATAACGTATAAGTCATATATTGAAAAAGTTATTTTTTATAAAGTATAAATCACATAGTTTTTTAAAGTGTGGTTGTTTTTTCAAAATCTTATTAATACAAGATATTTTATACATCGAACTGCTTTTTTTACTACTTCATACATATGTCATATGTACTACTGGAAAATAATGAAAAAAATTATACAATCTTAGTATGATAGTGTATGAGTAGAGGCGTATTCAAGATTTTGAAAAGATGAGAGCATTATACGAAAAGATGTATTTAAAATATGAATTTGATCAATTTGATCTTTACACTTTTAACATTTAGATGTTGACTTTTAAAAATTATAGGTCCAACATATATAATTCTACTAGTTTTAAATTTTAATATATATATTTAATTTAATTATATAAAATTTACTGTGCTAATTTTTTTAATTTTAGCGGCAATAAATATTGACATTAACAAAGAGTACTAAAGTCTTTACCGATATTAGTTAAGTGTCAGTAGAATCAATGTCGCTAAAGGCTTTAGCGACATATACAATGAGTGTTAATTATCGCTAAAAATACATATTTAACGATAATTAAGAATTAATTACCGTTAATAATTATTTTTATTGTAAATATAAATTCACGTGAACCCACAAAACCCCTCCATATACACCTCTCTCATTAGGTGTAAAGTAGATATTATAAGGTGAATTTTTAAACGTAGTAATTAATGCATTTCAACTGATTATTAATAAGTTATCTAATTTGATATGATACAATGAACCTTCAAAATTTACATTTTATTAAAATGAATCCTTATTTGGATATATAATTGCTTCTACTTTTTTACACTTCTACTAACGGTTTTGAATTTATTTAACCTATCGACTAAATCAAACCACAAATCATTTTAATGAGTGAAGAAAAAAATTGCATTATTAACATAATAATAATATCTATAATATTATTAGTATAATTCTTCAAATGAGGTCTCGAAAGAAAGAGTAAATGCAATTTAACCTTATTTTTGTGAGGCAAAAAAGTTGTTTTGAACAAATCATCTCAGATAATTAAGTTAAAGTAAATCATATTTTTATAGACTAATTTTATCACATCTATTCGTATTTCAATATTTACTATCAACGCATGCATTACATTTGGTTACGTACAAGATATTACTTTACTATATAAAGAAGTCTAGAAGCAGGCGTTTCTTGGTCGATGTATCTGCTTCTAATACAGGATATTTATTTACGTAATGTATTTTGAATATTTAAAAATTACGTATTTTAAAAAAAAATCGAGATTATATTCTTAAAAAATATATAAATCAAGTCTATGATTGTGTGTTATGTTATTAATGTCGAAAGTAGTTATTAATGGGACCAACTCTTCCAATATTTAAATTTGATTATATATAATACATTAAATTATTCAAACAAAGAATAATTAATGATTTTTTTGCATCTTAAATCCTTCAAAGATCTTGTAAACATTATTTTTATGTGAAAATATGTCAGCATTCTTTAGTATTTTATTTAATCTTTTAGGTAACAATACCACATTTATTAGACTAATTTAATCTGATAAAATGATAAAAAAAAAAAATCGTCTAAAATAGTTCCTTGAAGTATATATACACTTATAATTCTGATCTTTTAAATTTATTAAAAATAATTCTATTTATTTTGGTAAAATATTTAAAAATTACATTGTCTGTAAGCTTGACAAAAACATCAAAATAAAAAGATTTGATTAAAAATAATGAAAATCGCATCAAATCTTTAAATGTGCAAACATAAAGAATTACACTAAACACTAATTGGGTATCTTGGTCTCAAACTCGTCATTAATCTGTCACTAAATTGTTTATATTTTTTTTAAAAAATAAAAGTAATTCATCACTAAATAAAACCTTTTAACTATTGTTTTTTTAAATAGTCAATTATTCAGGAAACGGACCATTACATCCTCAATATTTATGACATAATTATAACGTAAGGATGATATCTATATAATAGTTTGTTAATTAACTTTAATTTTTGTAATCTTAAATCCAAAAAATATTTAAAGATCTTGTTAAACATTATTTTTATGTGAAAATATGTCAGCACCCACGTAATATATTTACAAATTTTTTTTAATGGAATCTTTTTGGCCCTTTTCTTTTTCTTATAAATAGTGCTAAAATGGATTTGAGGTATTTAAATAAAGACTAATTAATTTAAAAAATCTGTAGGCGGCTGGCCTTTTTTTTTTTTATTACGTAATTCTTACTAAGCTTATTGAGTTTAACTTCTTCTACAAAATGATTAGGAGGTAATTTTTGAATATCATTTGTTATTTAGTATGTCCTAAGATATAATTGTCTTCATTAAAAGTTGGGAAAAAGAATAAATACCCCATTGAACTATTGTAAATGGTATGCAGATAATAGATATCCTTCTTTATACTTTGGACATTAGTGCCCCTGTCGTCCAAAAATGAGAGCATATATATCAGTTATACTCACTACAAGAAAACTGTGAATTAATGGGGATTTTCCTGGGAATTAGTATGAAAATTTGCAAGAAAATAAGTAACCTGCAAATTTTCATACTAATCCCCAGGAAAATTCCCAAGTAATACACATTGTTTTTGTAGTGACTAACAGACATACATGTGTCATAATCTTATTGACCCGACATTTATTCAATATCGGATTGATGGATAAGATTGAGCCACATGTCCCTATTTAGTGTTCCGTTAGAGTGAAGAGCACATATGCTCTAGTTTTTGAACGACATGAACATTAATATTCCAAAAATATGATAGAGGGTATCTGCATACCATTTACGATAGTTTTGGAGTATATTATCCTTTCCCCTTAAATGTTTACTAATTTATTAAGGTGTTTCAGATTAGCTTTAAGAACATATATTAAAAATATACATATATAAAAAGAATCTTGAACTTTTAATTAAATGACAAATAATTTGAGATAATTATTTTTAGAAAATCACGTTAAATAATTTGAAACAAAGCAATCATAATATTTAGTTATTTTTTAATTTTTTTAAATAAAGATTTCATTATTAATAAACGCAACAATTAAAATGGATTGGTGGAAGTATTTCTTATAGGTCACACTTCTCCATGATCAAATCATATTATTCACGTTTAGAAAAGTTCACTCAATTACTTTATTAATATTAAGTTTACCTTCTTTTATTTTTTCTAAACTTTATATAACTATAAATCGAATTCAAATATTCACATTTGAATGCAAATATTGTGTGTGTAAATATAACTATAAATAGAATACAAATATTCACATTTGGACGCCTAAATAAGAGACATTATATAACTTGATGTAACGTCATTAATTCATCTGAATATATATATATATATATATATATATATATATATATATATATATATATATATATATATATATATATATATATTTTAATGTTGGTAAGGAGCTCATGGCAAAAAAAAAACAAAAAAAACTGCTATATTTCGGATGCACATAAAATATTTTTGAAAAATAAATTATACTAGATAAATCTATACAACAGACTCGACTTGAAAAAAATAGGGAAAATCACATATTCAATTAATTTGATATCCTTACGATTTGTCCCAAACTTAATCAACAGTTAAATATGTCATCACGTCGTCAATATTATGACTTATTTAAATACAAGACAATTGTTTTTAATCTAACATAATCTATGAAAAGAGTTATCTGATATTTTTAATTGGTTAGAAATGATGAGTATAAGAAATCACGTGTTCAATCAATTTGAATATTCTTACAATTTGTCTCAAATTTAATCATCAAGAAATTAAATAGGTTATCACACCATCAAAATTATGACATTTAAATACTAGGTAAAAGTAAACTTTTTCTTATCTGTCGTATTGTAGATGGAAAAAGTTATTTAGTACCTTTAAGGAAAAAATATAAATATATCTTTGAACTATTGTAAATTATATGTAAATATCTTTCGTCATACTTTTGAGATATTGATATTCATATCGTTCAAAAACTAGAGCATATATATATATACCCTTCAATCTAATGGAAGACTAAATAGGAATCGTGATGCAATCTTACCCGTCGATTCAATATTTAATAAATATCAGGTCAGTGGATAAGATTATGTCATGTATGTCTGTTAGTATAAAGGATATATATGTTCTAGTTTTTGGACTAGGGCACTAATATTGTCCCAAAAGTATAACGGAGGGTATCTGCATATCATTTACGATAGTTCAAAGTATATTTATTTTACTAGGGCACTAATGTCCCAAAAGTATAACGGAGGGTATCTGCATATCATTTACGATAGTTCAAAGTATATTTATTCTTTTCCCTACCTTTTATTAGCGGATTATAAGTATTCCGTAAAATTAATAGAGATACGCGGAAACTCATTCGATCCATTTTTTCTTAAAGATATATATAATTAGTTGTCCTGGCGGCGAGATAATGACAACATTCAGCTTGGTGCATGTATCAAATTTAATACTAAATGAGTCAAAAAGTAAAAAAAATCCACTATTAGACTTAATACTTTCAAAAAGATTACAGAGCAAATAGCTAGATTAGAGTACGTAGAGTTTGCCATAAAAAAACTAGCCAAAAAATAGGTCAGACAATCGAGTGATAGTACAAGCGACGTGAATAAAGTTAAGTGAATCTTGCACAACTTTTGAATTACAGTATAGATAACATTTTGATCGTTTCGTCAACAATAAGCTACTCAGAAAAGTAGATCGAGCAAGCAACAATAGTACAAGTAAGTCTATACGCGACATCGGTGGAGTTAAATGAATCTTGCACAGTACAAGTAAGTCTATACGCGACATCGGTGGAGTTAAATGAATCTTGCACAATTTTCAGATTATGATCAATATCATAAACACGACTTTTGACTTTTTGTCAAACATAAGCTGGTCAGTAATCAAATTGAGCAAACGAACGATATCAACACGCGTGAGAAAGTTAACACGCGGCAATGCAAGTGAAATTAAATGAATCTTGCACAAGTTCAGGATTATTACAAATACAACCGTTTGACCCTTTCGCCAGCAACAAACTCAGAAAAAACAGATCTAGCAAACGAACAACAGTACAAACAGGCTAACAAGCAATCAAAGTTAAACGAATCTTGCTTAGCATTTGAATTATCGCAAATGCAACCTTTTGACTCTTTCGTCAACAACCTCTCATTCGTTTGACTACTCGCGGGGTTTGCTGACATGGCATCTCTTAATTGGATAATTTCCATGTCTTTTTGCACCACCCACACAAGACTTTCCACTTTCCAAAGGACAATTGGATAGACTAGCCCCAGATGAGGTGAAATGTGTTGGGTTATCCCACATCGGAAGTGGAAGGGGCTGGTGGTCAATTTATAAGTGTGAGGGAAAGCCTCAACCTTTGAGCTAGCTTTTGGGTTGAGAAGGCCCAAGACCACCCAACATTGGTATCAGAGCCCAGGTTGTCAACAAGTCTCAGCCCACCGGGAGAAACTGGGTTGTCGCTCTCTCCAGCCCAAGGCCCGATGTGTGAAGGGGGAGATTGTTGGGTTATCCCACATCGGAAGTGGAAGGGGTTGGTGGTCAATTTATAAGTGTGAGGGAAAGCCTCAACCTTTGAGCTAGCTTTTGGGTTGAGAAGGCCCAAGACCACCCAACAAAATGCACCTTAGAATCTTTTTAAAAATAATACGTGCAAATTAAATACATTTGTCATTTACTATATATGTTTTGAAATTAAATATAAGGGTTGTAAATTGTATGACTAACATTATTAGGAAAAATATACTTTTATTTACTTAATATAGTTATATTCGCTAATAAATAAGTTAAATTCAATTTGAAAGTAGAATCAATAAAAATGAAAGTTTAATTTTGCTAGAGAAATTTGATTATGAATTACACCAACAAAGGACTCTTTACTAGTTGGTATGAGTAAGTGTTTAGTGGGTCGGGTTAATCCTAACCCACAACACTAAACACTAACGTTGTTCACAAATTTCTATCGTACTACTTTTAATGGACCTAGTTGGGCCGGCCTTTATGAAAAGACTTATTTGAATCGCTAAAACAATTATCGAATTTTAAAAAGGATGTTAAGTTTCACAAATATAGTAACATGTTTAACAAATCCATTTAAAACTTGATTAATTTATCGAAAATCATATATACTTTACTCTAGATAATAATATTCCAAAGATATCAGAAAAGTGAGTAAATTTCTGAGACGATAACTCAAATAAGATTTTTCAGTTATACTATAAATAGCTAAGTTTAGAGTGATTTTTATATTTATATCATATAGACTTTGGAACCCGGAAAATAATACAATATCAAAATACCCTACCCAATAATAAAAATGGATCTTTAATTAAAAATCCCTCTTTAATTCCCCTGTTCAAAAGTATATATAAATAATTGTTGATTCAAACATATCATTTTTCTTTTTACATTTCTGCTGGGGCATTAATAGTCTCTTGATGAGTAGTTGGGATGAACTTGTTGGGATTGTATATCTAATTAATAAATAATATTGATAATGAAAATTAAATAACGTTCGATTTTCTACTAATTTATATCTTTATTTTCAATCTCTGTGATAGGAGGTCATGTTTTCATTAAGTAGCAGATATGTCGTGTCTTATCTAATCGTGACCTAACGTTAATACTTTTTCAGCCTATTTCTATCCTCTCCTCATCAGGGGCGGAGCTACACCTTAGGGAGGATGGTTAGATGAACAACTTTTGGCGAAATTTTTTGATGAGTATATGTATTAAATATCGATATCTTTGGGTATATACTAATTATTAAATACCCTTGAGATAATAAAGAAAAATAGCACAGTGTTTAAGGTTGTTCAAAGTCACCTTAATGGCCTGAGTTTGAACCTAGACTTGGGCATTGTTCAATCTTTTTTGTTCCCTTTTATCTATTTAAAAAAGAACGAAATTGACGTTTTTTAAGTTAAAAAAAACAAAAGGTTCTTTTTACCGAGATCAATAATTGAGGTATGTCTATTTTATAGCTAATTTTTATAATTTGACCAGCAAGATTTATTTTTTTACTTGCTCTAAAATATGAACACCCTTGACGAAAATTCCGACTCCATCACTGCTCCTCACATCCATTATCACTTACCTCTCCTTTCAGAACATTTATGCATCTCATCATCATATGTCCAAATCATAATTCAATTCCGTCTCCCTCGTCTTGTTCAATACGGAGGCTACTCCACTTTATCCTGAATATATATAATAGGGAGTCACAAATATACCACAAATAATTACATGCAAACTATACAATTGAAATGAAAGTTTGGAAATACAGTACATTAGATCATATGTTGGAATTGAAACAAAATGGGAATTATTGAGTTGTGATAACTTCAATCTTTAGTCCCAATTCAAATTCTTGATCAAACATACAAAGTAATTAAATGTAGTAGTACTCATTTTGTAAACCATGAGGATTATAATTTTAAGTTACAAATACTTAAATGATTTGAACCGCGCTTGGTGAAGTAAGTGTGCCAGGGCTAAGAAGAATAGAAGAATACCATGCAAAAGAAGACGGCGATAGAGGAAAATTAGCTAGTGGACTACACAATCCAAAATAATTTTCTGATGGAATTCGAGGTGTTACATGTGATCTTTCTTGTGCTTCACACGTTGTTAAATCAATGCACTCGCGCCATTGTGCATCAATATTTTTGTTTTTATTATTTCTTTGTAATGAAACCGGTGAGAGATCAAGTGGAGGAGGAGCAACATTTTGTAGACGTCTCGAATTGAAAGAACTAGAGCCAGAATCAGAACCAAAACCAGAATCAGAATCAGAACGAGAGATAGAATCATCAGAGACAGATTGAAACTCGGGAGATGAAGTAAGCATTTGGACAACATCTTTGAAATTATTAGGTTTAACTCTATAGACTTTAGGTGGTGTTGGTGGCAAAGGTGCAATTGGTAGTTTAGTCATTGATTTTGTTGGGAGTTTTCTAACTCCATGAAGTGAAGAATGATATGATGCTAATTTTTTATTTTTCTTCACTTCTTGTTGTGGATATGTTGAAGAAGAATTAGAAGAAGAAAAAGAAATAGCATATGAATTATAAGAATCCATTTAATTTTTTCTATATTGTAAGTTTTTGTCTTAACATGAAATTAAAAAAATTTACTTAAGAAGAATTCATTTGTTGCTTTTGCTCTTAGCTCTTGCTTATATATAGAGACACACAAGGTGAAAAAACTCAAAAACTTGTCTTAAAATTAGGACATCTCAATTCTCGATACGAAGTCATTCAGTTTTAGAATTTTGAGTTTATAAGTTCAAAATTTTAGGGGAAAAAATAGTATTTTACTTACAAGTGAATTTTTTTTATCAATACAATATTTTAGTTAAAAGCTACTGAACTTTATCGAATCTGTAACTGAAACTCTAGCTTCTACTCGAGCGAAATACAAGATAGAAGGAATAAAAATTGTCTAATGCGTCGGCTATGGTTGAATATAATGTCACATTACAACTTGTCTTATTTGACCTCTATTACAAAATTTAATCTACTTTTGTTAAATTATTTGTTCCATACATTATATTGTCCCTTTGAATTCCTCTGTATTATTAAGTCATTATATAATGTGTAATAAATTCATGATATGATTTTTTTATGTATGATTTTTAATTGTTGGAGTAGGAAGGGACTGACATGATAAGTTATTATATGTATAAGATAATAAAGACATTAAGAATCTTAATAATTATGGGACGATGTTTGCTTAAATTCTTGAGAAACTTGAATTTCTTTTTTTTGAATGAAATTAACTTTTTGATACAAATTCGATATTTTAATTAAGTTTTTAACTAGAGCTGCTGTCAATATAGGCTAGCCCACCCCCTTCGGGCTAATCATACAAGCTTCGACATATTACGAGTCAGGTTGAGGTAGCTCATTTTTTGTGTGGGCCAGGAAACGGCCTGCTCAACCCACAAGTTTGTGGACAATAGGCTTGCCGGGCTAGCTCACTTTGTAAAAAATTGTATTATTTTTAGAATAGTTAAATTAAATTATAAATTATACTTTCAAAATATTATCATAAATATCGACAAAACAATATTACATGATGTTTAAGTTACTACTTTTTAATCAAATCCACAAATAAAATTATTTTAATAATATTTATTAACTTTTTTTTCAAGTAAAAGTATAAATATCTAAATAGAAATATTAACTTAATTGTTTTGAGTTTGGACTCTATTTAATTTTAAATCTTAATATCATATTATATTTTTTAATTAATTTTTATTGGCCCACGGGCCGACCCTACTGATATTTCTGAAGCCCCACAAATCAGCAGACTTATTCAGGCCGGGCTAAAAAATCCTTTTTCCAAATGGGCTTCAATAATCATAGCCTAGCTCTATTAAATCTCGGGTTAAGCCAGACCGACCTAACGATCCTAGCCCATATTGATGTATAAAAAATAATTTTATGAGTGTGGAACTGTGGATTAAAAGTTTAGCAAAATATTTTAAGTTTCGAGCATTAAAAGTGAAACTTATTGAATACTTTTAGAATATCTTTTGGAAAGTAACATATTCATGTACATAGTCGATCAATAGGACTAAAATCAATTTGTTGACGTTAACTGTATATATTTTTGAATTTTATGATAAGGTACAATGAACCTTCATCTATATAGTTTAATTAATTTATTTTAAATGATTTTTATTGGATAACTATTTGTACTTATATTATATTATATGCTAAAGTTCAGAGTAGAAACAGCCAATATAAAGATTCAACATCTTGACTAATAAGAAAATTTAATTCCATGACAAAGACACAAGAGATTGCTTACAATTGTTCATGTGACAATCCCACAAATAATTACATTATTATTATTTGAAAAAAAAAATACTTTTATATTTGATTGCGATACTTTATAATTTTTTGATATGTATTATTTAAATCAGAGGTGAACAAAACCTTTTTTCTACCTCTAAAAGATAAGAATAAAATTTGTTTAAATTCTATCCTTTCCATATTGAGACTTTACTGGATTAATTATCGTACTATATACAAAATTTTATAGTTGAAAATTGTGATATACGCTTACTAGTAACTTTTCTTTGGATGTGGATATTCTAAACTATTCATTTAAGTTAAAGTCACATGTATACGTGTGGTGGAGTTAGAAGTTTCACGAAGGGTATTCGAAAAAAATAGGAAAAGATTATTGTTGGTGAGATTCTACACATGAGCACTTAGGGGTCTTTCAAGGCTTCTAAAACCACTGGCTACGACATTTTGTTCTGTCTACAGTGTTCAAAATATGTAAATTGGACACCTGTCACTACAGGATAGCTACGCTCATGTATACTATTCCCGACTCTTCGAAAACCGCAACTAAACATCTTTTCGAGTTTAGAGGCCAATCCAAAATTTGAATCCGATGAATTTAGCTTTTATGATTTTAACACTAGTAAACTTATTAAACTTTTAAAAAAGGGAAAAAGCTCAAATATGCCATCAAACTTTCAGAAAATGCTCATTTATGACATCAATTAAAAGTTTGGCTCATTTATGCCATTATCGTTAAAGAAAAGGTTCATTCATGCCACTATTTTTTAACGGTGGTTTTGCAAAACCATTTTTGATACGTAGCCAATTATAATTCGGCCACGTCATCAATTTTTTTAATTAAAAAAATCATAATTCTGAAGAAGAAAGATTGAATTAATTTTTTTTTTGATTTTTTTAATTAAATAAATTGATGATGTGGCCGAATTATAATTGGAGACGTCATCAATTTTTTTAATAAAAAAATCAAAATTCTGAATAAAAAATATTTTTTTTTATTATTAAAAAAATTGATGACGTGGCCAAATTATTGGCCACGTGTCAAAAATGATTTTGCAAAACCACCGTTAAAAAATAATGGCATGAATGAGTCTTTTCATTGACGGTAATGGCATAAATGAGCCAAACTTTTAACTGATAGCATAAATGAGCCTTTTCTAAAAGTTCGATGGCATATTTGAGCTTTTTCTCTTTAAAAAATTATTGATTCATAACGTCTCCGTATTTATTTTATAAAATATTACTGATTTTTCACATTTTTATATATCTATATTTCGTGTCGAAAATGTTAAACCTATTAATCAAAGTCATGCATTTAATTTTCAAATTTCTAGTTATAGAAGTATTTAATGATCTTCATGCTTCTATGACTTCAAAGTTATGTACATAAATAGTATATAGTTATGATATAGCAAATGGGACCAAGTCTTGCAATTTTCAAACTTAATTAAAATTATTCAAACAAAGAGCAATATGTTTGAAAATTTTCTCATACCTAATAAAATTTAGAATTAATGGAAAATTTTGTTATTTAACTATAAAATTTGTCTGATGCTATTTTTTTTTTTTTTAATAGTTAATGTTATTTTTATGTGAAAATATATCAGTATTCAGTTACACTTTTTAATCATTTAATCTTTTTGGTCAGTGCTAATTGAGTGACTAATCAAATCTAGCCTCTAGGCGGCTGGTAATTTTGTCGTCTTATAACATAATCTAATCTTTTTCAAATTAATTAGCTTAAGTTTGTTTTTAAAGAAAAAAAAAAACAAATCATGTGTGCACACGTGAGAACTCATATTGTTCACAATTTCTTACTCAAATTAACAGTCACTTTAATTTTAAAAAAAATTATTACAAGATAATTATCATCGTAATTAAGATGAAATTTGATAAATATTTTTTAGTGTATACTATTAATATACATTGTCAGGTGTGGAGTTTGGCTGGGGTGGAACATCTGCTAAAAGATAAGGCAGGAGTCCTAAGATAAGTTCAAAGAGAACAGAAATCTCGTGTGGAACAAAAGGGCAAAAGCAGGTTTGATTTTGATTTTCAGTACGAATACGAACTGTGAAAGTATGGCCTTTTAGACCTTTGGAATTCCAAGCTAGAGGTATTAGAAAAGTTGTCACATAAATAAATGGCCTATGGTAGCCAAGTGTTTATAGAGACGTTGCTTTTTCATCCTTCGATAACGACTTTTCCTATCATTATGAAGTGAAATTCACCAAGTGTGTTAGATTATTAATCTTATAATAAAAACGTGAATTGAATTTAGACCGTCGTGAGACATGTTAATTTGATCCTAACATAATTTTTGTCTCAAATTTGATTATCAAGAAACAAACCATATAGTACATCCAAATATTTATTGCCTTTTGGCAGGGCTAGATAGTGATAGCATTTAATTTGGTTCATGTATGTTCTCAAAAATATTTTTCTAGTCAAAATAAAAAATTTCATTATCAATCTCTAGACTCTTTGCTCCAATCATTTTAAGTAACAAAACCTTCCAGATGATTTCAGAAACAAAGAGGAGTAATCATCTCTATATAAGTATATACAGAGTCAAGATTTTTACGAATAAATAAATAAATATAAGAAGAAATTAAAAAAATTTAATATCGTCTACATATATAGATATACGATATCATTTCGACATTGTATGTGTCTTGTAATATAATTTTAATTTTTGAAGACTTGCGCGATCTCCCTAGCTCCGCTCTTATTGGTCCTAATTAGTTGTTGTTCTAGTCACTAATGATTTATAATTACAACAATAAAGTCGATCATTACAAGTGTTTCATATGTACGTACAATGTATATATAAAGATATCTGAAATCATACGTACAGAATAATCAATATATTCTCAAGATTATTTTTTTTAATTTTCTCAAAAATAAAATAAAATAATCTCATATTTTATCTTGAAGTTATAATCCCCTTATATATTTTTATAATCTAATGTCCCTCAAAGAATAAGGTTTTGCTTTAACTAATTTGCCACTTAAGTATATTTGCAATTCATGTCGTGTCTAGGCCCCTTCTTCTTTTACCTGATTAACGAATTTATTCTAATTATTAATAACTTTTATAAATTTAAAATAAAAAGAGAAATTTAATTCTTTCTACTTCTCGAAGTATAATGTCAAATTTCTAACAAATATGTTCAAGCTCAATAAAACCTCATAATTAGTACTTTGGAATATATGATATTTTGTGGCAGATTCAATTTAAAGAAAAAAATTTCTTGTTCAATTGTTATGAAATATTCTGGAAGTCATTTGGTTTAATTTATTAAAAAAAATTGAAGTAATTAATTTGATAGTGAAGGTCTCTACTTTGACTAACGAATAATATTAAAAATACCAAATTAATAATGGTAGATTAATATTATCTACCATTATTGTTTTTTATAATCATAAATATTGAGGACATGATGGTCCATTTCTTGATAATTAATTAACTTAGGGACAAAATGATGTTACATCAAGTTATCATATAATGTGTACTATTAACAACTAAATGTGACTAATTTGTCAGAATTTACGTTATATATACTGATTATATCTATGAAGAAAAATAAAATCACACTATAAAGAACTTTTTATTATTTACAGTGGCGGAGTCACAGTGTGTTTAGGGGGTTCATCCGAATCCCTTTTGGTGAAAAATTATATTATTTTTATATAGTTAAAATAATTTTTTAGGTATATATAGTAGATGTCGAACCCACTTCGGCTATTTCGTATGTCCATTTTTCCAGATGTTGAATCCTCTTATCGAAAATCCTGACTCCGTCCCTAATTATTTATGATAGAAGGATATTTATTTCTATCATATTACCAATTAATATTAATTAATAAATTTAGTTACATGTAGTTACTCAATTACATAATTGTGCAAATATTTTTACATTATACCATTATGGAAATATTTATAAAGGTGGTGGCAATATTAAAAATGCTTCACACTCTTTCATATAATATAAAGTTATCGATTTTTTATAAAATCGTATAATATAAATATGCTCATAAATTTAATATATATATATATATAGGTTATAAAAAAATATATATGAGCTAGAAGAATTGTGAACATCAGTTCACGTGTGCCCCACGATTTATTTTGCATAATAAATTCAAGTTTAGCTTGAAAACAAATTTAATTACGTGATAAACCGACAAAACTAGCCGCTACTTATTATATTTTTTCGTTCAGTGTTTGATATTTATAATTAGAGCTATCAAAAAGGATTAGCCAAGTTCTACGCCTTCAGGCTCAAGAAATTTGAAGGGGTAAAGCGTGTCGGCCCTTCATTTGGAAGGGCTGAAAATTCTCAACCCAGCCCGGCCGTTATGGTGTTGTTCCAATAACACTAGCAAAAAATCTAATGTAATTAGCATGATCTCGCATACTAAAAACGCAAGCGAGATAAAAGAATGACAAGCAAGATGTGAGTGAAGTGAGAGCGCGAGATTTGTCTGTGTCCTAAATACATGCAAATCCACTTGGATAGAGTGTATCTAGAATAACTAAACCTAATTTTGAGTTTATATACTCCGAGATACATATATCTAGACGTACCAAAATCTAGTAAGATTCATAATATTATAACAAAGTGTATTTAAGTAATTAGATTATGGATGAACTTTCGCATATAGTCACTCAAAAATAACCTAATTACTATCCATGGTTATTGTTTGATGATTACAATTCGTATCTACATGTTATAGGGAAGAAAGAGGCGAGCGAGATTGGGTACAGAGGAGAGAGGACAGAGAGTGGGAGAGAGGTGAATTGTATATGTATATCGGTTAGATAATTATATATTATACATATGAAGTTGTATATATGACAATTGAGATTGGGAGAGGGAGGAGCGATGTGAGCGCGATTGGAAGAGGGAGGAGAAAGGTGAACAAGAGAGGGCAGAGAGCAGACAGAGGTGAACTGTATATTTATATCAGATAGATAATTGTATATTATACATATGTATTATGTACATTCTGGTGAATTATACATATACAAACGTGGCTAATTATACAGACTCGAAGTTAGCTCACGTAATTAATATATAATGTTACTCGCTAGTGATAATTATAGCAAACTAAAACTCATATTTAAATTTTCTGATTTTAAAATTTTGTAAAAAAATTATCCATAGTTCAACACTATCTATATTAATGTCTACCTATATATTTGACTAGTTTTACTATCACTCATTTAACATAATAAATTTATTTATTTGTTCTATATTTTATAGAAATTAATCTTTACTTTTCAAGTAATGTCATACTACAAAAATATAGTTATACGTATGTCGCTAATTTGTTATTAAATACCCACTTGATACGATAACATTCGATAATTTATCGTTACTTCATTATTAAATAGAATTAGCAACAAACTTTTAATAGACGTGTTAGTATCATAATTAACATAAAATAATATTTAACAAGATCTCGATAGATTTGAGGGTTTCAAGCTTACCTAAGTCATTAATATTGCTGTTTAATTTGTTTGAATAGCTAAAATCAAGTTTGAATATTTTTAGACTTTGTCCCCCATTGGCAAATATACAATTATAATATATGTTCATAATTTAGGAATCATACAACCATAGACTTTGAAGAACATTAACTATTTTTTTTTGTTTATTTTTTACTCTGTATACAAGTCCATATTAAAACTCTAATTAAATTTGAATCACGCTTTGCAGGACTCATTCGAGAATGACACTTTCCAATATAATTTTCTTTATATCCAAGCCTCGAACATAAAACCTCTAATTAAGGTGAAACACTCTCATCAGTACACCACAACCCATATTGATACATTAACTACTTATTATTATACAACTAAGAAACTTATATACTAACAATTATATCTCAAACATTACAAAATTTAATGCATGAAAGTGATTGTTGATATGTTTAGCCGTCAGCTAAAGATTGAGACGGATTTAATATTTAAAGTTTATCAAGTCGATGTGTTTTGATATGTTCAATCAATTATATAAATAAAAAATTATTTTCTAATTAAACCTAAAATGAATAGACTTAATTAATTTAATTTTTTTTTAATAAAAAAATAATCCAAATTAAATATCGAACATTATTATCTTTGTTACGTAAGAATTATTAAACAATATAATAGAGGCAATTTTATATTCCAGGTCAAATATATTTTAGATAGACGTGGCAAGTTGTAATGTTACATCGCATTCATCTATAATTGATGCTAAATAATTATAATAACTAAAGTTTTGTAATGTCAATCGTTGTTTAATAAATTGTTATCTTCTTTTTATCTTTTTGAATGAATTTTTTTTTTAATAAATAGTTGTATATAGTTAATAACAAAAGGAAAATAATAATAACCCTAACACATCCTACATGAAAGTTGCTATGCATCACAAATAATCTAAAATTGAAACACTTTATTATATAAGTGAAGAAATTATAATTAACAAATATTATTTTATAATATTCAATAAATTCGCAGTCACTATTTTTCGAATCGTGTGCAGATATTCATGAGACGCAACACGAACAATAATTTAATTAATTAATCAATCTCTTTAGTCTTTGGTCAAGGGAAAATGACTATGTTTGATTTAGTCAACAGGTTGATTTCTTATTTTGGCTATTTCCAATTTTGAACTATGATCAATACAAGTAATAAACCCCCAAAAAAGAAAATCTCATCGCAAATTATTGAGAAATTTATACTGTAAAATATAATTTTTTCCTTTAATTTTTATCGAATCGGCTTACTTAAAAATTATATAGCGAAAAATTTATTTTCATAGTGAAAAACTTTTTAATTTTTCTTATAATTATTTTATTTTATTTTTTCACTGATTCAATTAAAATATACATATATGTAAATAGTTACTGAAACGTTTTTTTAATGGACAAAAATATTAATTCTTTTAATAGTTTTTTATTTTAATAATATGTTGTACCATATCATATTCAAATTATATAGTACCATCAACATTAACAAAAACTATATGATTAAAAAAATATCACATAAAAATATATAATCTTAGGTTGATTTTGAACTATATATGTAAAGTAGTACAAGTAGAAGAATTGATAATATGATATTATAAAGATTGCACACACTACAAATGTACTTCTAACATATTACTTGTCTTATTTTATGTTATTAATTTCACTTATTACCAACAAAAAAAAATACATTCAATAAACCACTCCCACCTATTGGCAAAAAATAATAATAAATAATGCAAATAAAAATAATAAATGTTGAATTAACAATTAATGACTTAGTAGTACAGATATTAACAGAAGAATTAAACAAAAATGGAGGCAATTTTATAATAAGGTCAAATATAATGAACAGTTTTTTTTATTATAGACTAGACACTAACACATTTGCAAGTTGTAATGTTACATCATATTCATCCATATATAGCCGACGCTAAAAACAAAATTTATTTTCGACACGGAATTTAAGAAGAAAAAAAAGATATTTAAAATTTGTTATTTAAAATAAAATTATTCGATTATAAATTATTTCATTAATTAAGGTTAAATTAGAAGCTTAGAACTTAATTATAAGTAGTTAAAATGAAAATATATTATTTTTATCGAATTAGATTAAATAAAAAAAATGTATCACATAAATTTGGACAGAAAGAAATATTATTTAAGACAAGTTGCTCTAGTTTGTCACCTTACTCTCTATATATAGAAGGAAGCAATTATCTAAGTACTATTTCATGTTATAAGACAAACTTGCAAAATATAGAAAAAAAAATTTAAAAAATGGATTCTTATTCATATGCTATTTCTTCTTTTTCTTCTTCTAATAATAATTCTTCTTCAACATATCCACAACAAGAAGTGAAGAAAAATAAAAAATTAGCCTCATATCATTCCTCACTTCATGGAGTTAGAAGGCTCCCATTAAAACCAATGACTAAACTACCAATTGCACCTTTGCCACCAACACCACCTAAAATATATAGAGTTGAACCTAATGATTTCAAGGATGTTGTCCAAATGCTCACTTCATCCCCCGAGTTTCAGTCTGTTTCTAATAATTCTATCTCTCGTTCTGATTCTGGTTCTGGTTCTGGTTCTCGTTATGGTTTTGGCTCTGGTTGTAGTTCTGGCTCTAGCTCTTTCAATTCGAGGCGTTTACAGGATATTGCTCCTCCTCCACTTGATCTCTCACCGGTTTCATTACAAAAAAGTAACTACAATAACAAGAACAATAATAATAATGATGATGTTCTTGCACAATGGCGCGAGTACCTTCTTCCTTCTTCTTCTACAAACAACCAATTTGAGATGTGTGTTGATTCAACGACGTTTGAAGCACAAGAAAGATCACATGTAACGCCTCGAATCCCATCAGAAAATTATTTTGGATCGTGTAGTCCCTTGGCTAATTTTCCTCTATCGCCCGCTTCTTTTGCATGGTGTTCTTCTATTCTATTTAGCCCGGGGACACTTACTTCACCAAGCGCGGTTCAAATCATATGAAAGTTTGTAACTTATAATTACTTCTTGATGTTTATTAGTTGTGAGTTGATCAAGAATTTGAATTGGAATATCTAATAGGAGATATCACAATTCAAATACTTGATAAAGTTGCTTTTTTTTTTCTTTTTTAAGATGTTTTGTATTTCCTAAATTTATGTTAATTTGTAATTTGTAATTTGTTAAGTACTCCACATTTCCTAAATTTATGTTAATTTCCAATTTTTCAAGTACTTCACTATATTCTTCAATTGGGTTAACATGTGAAAGAGACAAATTAAGGGTGGCTAAAGTAGCCCATGAAAAAATTGACATCATTAACCTAATCAAGTTTGGGCATGTCAATGACATGCTCAATTATTTTGATCCGTCTAATTTAATCCAGAGTCGAGACGCAATCAAACTTAAATTATAAATATATTTTTCAAAAGAGATACTTTTGTTTGTTAGTTCGTTTTAATTTAAATAACTATTTAACAAATTATTGAATCGTTTTTTTTGTTGTCATTTATCCTATTTTAACTCACCAAATTTGGCAACTCCTTAAACAAAACAATAACTTAGAGAAAAGGCAATATATGGGCATAGGTAAAAATGAATGCAAACTAATAGGTTTACACAATCAAGTGAGTGCCACTAAATTGTGAGGTTTAGGCAAATTTCATACTTATTGAGCACACTAATTATTATAGCACAAAAAAATTAAATCGACATAAGGAAAATTTAGATAATAATTTTTAACTATGTACTAACAATTTTAGATTTAAAAACTCTATTCAAAATTCATAACAATAAACATTTGACTTCATGTACAAATATTTAGAGTTCAAGCATATAAATGTTTGAATTTCATCACACGCATCTAAAATAAGATGAGACGTGATACGATAACTCATACCTATCAACTTATATCGAGTGAATAGATTTAATAAACATATTACCCGTGCTTATTCATATACCATAATTCAATTATCATGAATGTTAAATGAGTAACTCTAAACGAATAATATCAAATCAACGTAACCGTTAACTAAGATAGAAAATAAAGATGTCACTAGCAAATTCAAATGAGCAGCAATAACCCAAAAGTAGCACAAGTCAGACTAAACTTTAGTTTAAAATGTCAAAAGTAGATCTTAGCAAATCATATCAAACTTTAGAAAAAAAATTCAAATTTTAGTATTCATATTGTCGTACTTTCGATAAATATACCCTAGATATATCTATCGTAAATATTCAAGTTCAATCGTATACTCCCTTCAGCCCAATCTTTCATGGGCTTCTTATATTGTTATTGGGCCTATTTACAAACAGTCCACTTCATATAACATTTTCAGGCCACCTAGCCCACAAGCCACTGAATCCACCTTTTGTATAACCCAATACAATTATTGGCGATGTAAAATCAAATTTAATCAAAATCAATATTTTTTTAAATTGAGCACTAGTTTATGAGTAAAATTTATAACATTTGTAATTTGTAATCAATATTAATATGAGTTTGTAACTTTTATAATACTATAGTCTAACATAAGTAACAACGTTAGAATTTTTATTAAGATAAAAAATAGTGTAATTTTTTTTTGGAAAATTATGCGATTATACAAACTTATATTACTTAGTTCCTCATTATAGTTATAGTTTAATGTGAGCTAACTTTGAACTTGTATAATTAGCCATATTTGTATATGTATAATTTGTCAGAATATACAAATACATATGTATAATATACAATTATTTAATCAATATACATATACAATTCACCTCTCTTCCGTCTCTCGCTCGTCTCTCTCCTCCCTCTCCCAATCTCGCGCGCTTTCTCTCCTCTCTCTCCCAATCTTGCATGTCATAATGTACAAATATATATGTATAATATACAATTATCTAACCAATATATATGTACTATTCACCTCTCTCCACTTTTTGCTCTCTCTGGACTCTCTCAAGTCTCGCTCGTCTCTCTCCTCCCTATAACATGTAGCTTAATTATCAAACTATACTATGACGAGTAATTTAATTAATTTTTAGTGGCTATATATAAAAGTTTTTCAATTTTTTTCAACGAATCTATAGACCCCTTAATTCTGTCTGACTCCGCCCTCGGTAAGCTAGAAACTTCTACTCTTATCCACCCACCTCGAATCATGAACCATATCCTACATATTAAGCTTTCTCCTTACACATTACAAGTACACCTCTCAATTGCTACGTGTCAAACACCCACAACACCATCCACGTGTCACCTCATAACTCTTCCTTCCTCCACGTGTCCATTCCAATTTTCTTAACCACCTCAACATATATACCATACCCCAATTCACTCCATTCATCACACTCATTAAATCCCAAAAAGTGCAAAAAAATAAAAAATATTGACAAATATTATCAGTGTTTTATTATTTTTTATTTTAAAAAAAATGGATTCAAGGCAAGTTGTGAAAGAAGAAAGAGCAGAAGCTGCTGCAAAAATAGCAGCAGATGAACTTAGTGATGTGAATAAAGAGCGAAGGGATCAAAGTCAAAGAGATGTTGAACAACAAAAACCCGGTGTTATTGGTAGCATAATCAAATCAGTTCAAGGTACACTTGGTCACGCTAAAGACGCCGTCACTGGAAAAGCTCATGAAACCGCCCAAATCACCAGCGACACTGCTGATGTAGCAGCGGAAAATGCAAGACGATCTAAAGACGCTGCATCTGATAAATTAGGCGAATATGCTGATTATGCTGAAGAAAAGGGTAAGGCTACTAAATCATCTGTTTCGGAAAAAGCAAATCAAGTTAAAGATAAAGCAGGGGAGTATGCAGATTCCGCTGCAGATAAGGCGAAACAGACGAAGGATTATGCAGCGGAGAAGGCGAAGGAGGCGAAGGATACGACGGTAGGGAAAATGGGAGAGTACAAGGATTACGCGGGAGATAAGGCGAAAGAAGCGAAAGAGAGTGCAACTCGTAAAGCAACAGAGTACGAAGAGTATGCTGAGACTAAAGCTAAGGAAGCTAAAGATACAACGGTGCAGAAAACAGGAGAGTATAAGGATTATACTGCTGAAAAGGCGAAAGAAGGAAAAGACACGACGATAGGGAAATTGGCTGAGCTGAAGGATAGTGCGGCTGACGCCGCGAAGCGGGCGATGGATATGATTACAGGTAAAAAAGAGGAAGCTCAACAGAAGGCAGAGGAAACGGCTGAAGCGGCTAAGCAAAAGGCAAGTGAAACGGCGGGAGCGGCTAAACAGAAAAGTGAAACGGCGGGAGCGGCTAAACAGAAGACAAGTGAAACGGTGGGAGCGGCTAAGCAGAAGGCGGATGAGACGGCGGGAGCGGCTAAACAGAAGGCAAGTGAAACGGCGGGAGCGGCTAAGCAGAAGGCGGATGAGACGGCGGGAGCTGCTAAGGTTAGCCGTTTATAGCCGTTTATGACACTTCAAAAGTGTGAATTACATGAGAAATTTTCTATGAAAATTCATAGAAAATTTATTTTTCTACAAATTTTCATACTAAAAATATCCATGTAATTCACATTTTTCATTCTACGGTTTGTTATAGATTTATTTGGATGCCGTTAATAAAATGATGCAACAAATTTTCGAGTAATTGGTCTTGTTTTATTTTCAAGTCATTAATAGCCAGTGACGGATTCAGAATTCTCAATAAAATAAAAGATTATTTGGATGCCATTAATAAAATGATGCAACAATTTATCGAGTAATTAATTTTGTTTTATTTTGAAGTCATTAATATCCATCGGTGGATTCAGGATTTTCATTAGAAGTCCTCGTAAAAAAGAGTAATTGTTTGAAGCACTGAATCACTAAGTTTAAGAGATTAAATATTCAGTGATGGATTCAGGATTCTCATTAGAGGTCTTCGATAAAAAGAGAGTTATTGTTTGAATCACTAAGTTCAAGAGGTTCAAAATCAATATATGAACATAATTTTTTTTTAGAATATCTTAAATATACAACGTAACTTTTTGTCGAGAGTGTTTTTCCTAACCATATTCTAGGTCCGCCCCTGTTAATAGCAATATATGCGATTGCGAAGTGTGAAGTGTGAACACATTGGCTATAATGGTTAAAAGTATCAATTGCAGGAGAAGTATGATGAGAGTGAAGAAGCAACAAGAAGAAAAATGGATGAAATGAAAATGCGCGATGATGATCATGACCGGAAAGTTGCTACCGGTGGTATTTTCGGTGCGCTCGGAAGCTTATTAGCACCGAAACATACCACCGATGAGACCGCCTCGGGAGGAGGATCGAAGATCGTGGTGGATGTGGACGATACTCGAGGAGGTAAGACAGCAACGACGTTGAAACAGGCCGATCAGATGAGCGGCCAGACGTTCAACGACGTTGGAAGAATGGATGTTGAAGGGAGTATTGCTGAAGTTGAAGCTAAGGATGCAACAGGGAAAAATGTGAAAGTGAAGTATTAAAAATACTATGCATATCTATCTTTTTTTTGTTGTTGTTAAATGTGTTTTGTGTAACTTTTGAATTTGGTTGTATTTTGTATTTTGTGTTTGTGTTTAAGAAGTAAAATCCTATTTCTGTGTTGTTTCTTGTGATTGTTTATGTACTTCAAATTAATGTGTTTTTTTTAAAAAAAATTTGAACTTATAATAATCATCTTTTTGTGGTAGTTTTGAAAAAAAAAAAAAAATGAGAATTATTGCTAAATGGATCCATATGTCAAGCCCATGTTCACATAATGGGCTGAGTTGAGTTGAACATTAAGCTATTGAATTGGATTCAGATAGACACATTTTGTTTGTGCGTGCATAATTTGACAAATGTGTTAACAATATGCTTTAATATTTTTAATTTAGTGCTCATATATATATATATATATATATATATAATATTTAGGTGTGATCATTAAATATTATAATTTTGTGGAGATATTATTTAATCGATAAATTAATATGTATCGATTTAAAGAATCAAATATTACTATTTTGTGGAGGTATTATTCAATTGATAAATTAATATTTATCAATTTAAAGAATTGTATATTACTATTTTATGGAGGTATTTTTTAATCGATAATTAATATTTATCAATTTAAAGAATTGTGTGAAGACGTCATGATGTCATGATTAAAGATTTCAGGTATTGTAAAAAATTTAACGTCAGTGATCTTTTTTATTATCTAGATAAAAGTAATACGTGTTAAGAGGTCTATCGTTTAGAAGAAATTGTGGATACTATCGAAAAAATAATATTGATAATGAATGTCATGATTAAAGATCTCATGTATCGTAAAAGTTAACGTCAGTGATTTTTCTGATTATTTAGATAAAAGTAATACGTGTTAAGAGGTCTATCATTTAGAAAAAATTGTGGATACTATCGAAAAAATAATATTGATAATAAAGTTGAAGATGATACTATACATTTTTTGGAATTGT
This sequence comes from Solanum lycopersicoides, assembly GCA_022817965.1. Classification (NCBI taxonomy): domain Eukaryota; kingdom Viridiplantae; phylum Streptophyta; class Magnoliopsida; order Solanales; family Solanaceae; genus Solanum; species Solanum lycopersicoides. Next base: position 2,375,147 of record CM040626.1, read on the forward strand.
GGATACTTTTGAAAAATCAATATTTACAATAAAGTTGAAGATGATACAATACAATATACAATTAGTTATGTGTAAGAGAACACTTATCGTATTTTAGTATTCATAATTTTATATGGCAATTTAGAAAGACAACATCAAAATCTCTTACAATAAGAAAAGTTTGAGATGAGCTTTAACTAAATTTAATAATAGATAATATGATTATATTTTATTTAATTGTCTTAAATATATTTATACTTCTAAAGAATTATTAATTTATAATATTATTTGGACTATATATTTATATAAGAATATTCTGAAAATATATTATTTTATTAAAATGAATGGTTTTTTCTAGTGATCCAAATTAATATTAAAAGATATTATCCTAAAAAAAATATTAATTTATTGAATATTTATTTAGTAAGATTTTACTATATGTTTGTGTTTTTATGTACCATCTTATTTTACGTGTTGCGATTGATGTGTTGGTTAAATCAATGGGTCATATGATAGCTAGTGGAATACAAATCGAAAAAGATTGACTCATTTGATTAATCAGTAATTTCGATCTATTTAAATATATGTTTCAAAAAAAATATGTTGCAGAAACATTAAATATATGTTTAAAAAAAAATATGTTTCGGGAACGTAGTGGCGAACAACATGTACTAATTGAGGTGTGTTAATTGATACATTTTTTTTTTTTTTGGTTTTCTAATGTTTGAAATCTTTATTAAAGCTTCGACTAAATTTGAAATCGTCCACTGCAAGGCTCATTCGGGGATGGAATACCCGACAAGATTCTGTCGAAACACTCCCACCAGATACACCCCATGTTGGTATATCATTGACTTTAAATACATGTGTTGATGATCTTTTTATGATTATTTCTTGAGATTCAATTATTTAAAGCTTAACTAAATCTGAATTAATATTTGTACGAAATATTTTTTAAGACTAATTTTTGAATAAATCTTTTATGAATAGAAATGCATATGTGTTGGTCAGTTCTGCTAAAGATTATTTATATTATTTATTTGTCAATCGGGAAAAAAATCCATATATAATGTTAAGTTTTCTCTAATTCTCATATTGCCAAATTAAAAAAAAAATGCTTTTAATTAATTACTTCGATTAATTCAACGACAAAAAGGATGTGCACAATTTCTTTTTTATTTATTAGTAGCATCAACAAATATTATGTCACGATAATCATTGCAAAAGAAAATAATAGATTTGTTAATAACCACTCAAATAATTGAAACCTTAATATTTCAAATATTATATCACGATAATCATTGCAAAAGAAAATAATAGATTTGTTAATAACCACTCAAATAATTGAAACCTTAATATTCTTATTTTATTTTTAATGATATTCTATAGAATCGACATGACATGTTAAGGTCATACGATTCAACACGCTAGTATTTTAAAGATATTTATCTTAAAATTATAAGATTCAACAGTTTTCGTCCTTCACTTTCTTTTTCCCATTCCTTTTTTATATATAATTTCATTTCGTCACTTCACTTTATTTTTCCTCCTTTTTTTTTTTATATATATATATATATATACTATTTCATTTAGTCATTTCCCCATTTAAAAAATAAAATAAAATAAATCTTGAAGTTTTAGAACGTTCTAATAGGTAGATTTAATGCAATGTCACATGTACAATCACCTTAGATCACTCGAAGCATATTCTAAATATAAATTGTTTACCTAAACTTCAAGGGAACAACATTATTTAAATTAAGGATGTTATTATATATTGATATTTGTCCTTATTTGTTTTATTTTATTTATATACAATGATTAGATTAATATTGTATTTAACAAACCAAGAGTTACGTGACACTTGTTTTAAGACTAATATGACAAAAATGTGCAATGATTGACATTAAAAAACTCAAACTCAATAATGATAAATATTCAGTGAAATTTAATTAGGTATTAGAGAGTGGTGTTAAGCGATTTTATCGAAAAATTATTTTTGATAGAAACGCGATTCAAATAAAACAATATCTAAACCAATAAAAAAATTTATTTATAAAGAAATCATATTAAAATAATAAAGAAAAAATACAGCAATCATAACAAAAAGTGGGGTAAACAAAGTTATAGAGGAACAAAGTTTAAAAAAAAAATGAATAAAAAATAATTTAATGGGATGTACTAATTAATAATACTCCTAATAAATAAAACACAATAACACTCAATTATTTGCTAATAATATAATCAAAGAACAATCTCATCAGTGTAACAAAATACACTAAAATAATTAGTAATATCTAATACGTATTTATACAATATAACCTAATACATAATATAAATTTTTAAAAACTAAAATTACTTTTTACTCATTATTTTCCTCCTTAAACTCAATATATCTAGATCTCCCTAGGGGGTGATAAAGTGATATAAAAAAAATTAAAAGAATTTATTTATTTATTTTAAAAAGGTGAAAACTTATTTTCTAACCTACCCCCTTTAGAACAACCTATAATTATTAATTAATCATTATTTGAAAAGTTAGGCCACGTTTTACAGCATGTGGACACCATATGATAATACACTAATATTTTATCATTTTATAATATGGTCAAATTATCATATAGTTATTAAATTTAAAATGATCCTATTTTGAAGGTTATATGCATGGAATGGACTTTGAATTCATGAATGAGAGTATGAGACCACATGCCAAATTAAATAAGATAAAGTAAAAATGTATATTAATTAATGTAATTTAGAGACAAAATGTATGTATGCAAATTATAGTTTTATTGATTTAATGTAAAAAATCGAGTCTATAATAACTTTTTGACGATTGATTAAAATTATCATAAGCTCGCTTTCAGGGTAAAAGGAAAAGAGGTCCGTTCATTTCTATTGTCGGAGGCAATATTATAGTACAAACTTTGTTATTATTGAATAAAAGTGATTAAAACACATCAATTATTACGATGTGCGGTGGGGGCGTGGGGGCATGGGGGAGGTGGGGGGGTGGACTAAGGAACGTAAGGAGGTTCATCTGAACCCCTCTTTTCGCTTCTTTGTGTATGCATATAATCTGATTTTTCTTAACTTCTTTATATATTTATTTTCTTATATCGATTTAGACTTATATCTGACATACCTCTCACATAATTACAAATATATATATATATATGGATGATATTCAAGAAGCAACTAATGAAACACCTCTATCGCTTATTGTTTAGTTGAGAAAAATATGATTTATTTTTTAATTTTAATCAAGAAATATCTCTTGTTATCACGCTATTTAAATATGGACCATAGCTATATATTGAGAAATTTAGTAGTACATACTTTAAAGATTATTAAATGAATGATTAATGAAGAATTGAAAAGGTAATTTAATGATTTAATGAATAATATTATTTGGGTCAAACAACTTTAATTTAATAAAAAAAAAAAAAATTGGGAAAAACTTTAATCAAACAAGTAGCATGCATAACATGGGAATTATAATTAATGTCACATGTATATCCATCTCAAAGTTTCTCAATAATTCAACTAAGAAATTGAATTAAATATATATCTAATATAATAAGCTTAATAGTCGGTCATTGGTACGTGGAATAAAATAAGATTTCACATTTTATATGAAATAATAATTTCATCTTTTTTTTATAAATAAAGGAATAAAATAGTTACGAAATTAGCTAATATTTCAAATCTAATATGAGATAATCAGATAAAGTTAATTTTAAACTTTTTATTTTGAAATTGGTATCCTTTCTTATTTTTACGTATCAAATAATTTTTTACTAAATTATTTTAAAATATTTATGTTTTCGACTTTTTTTTTTTTGTTAGGGTGGGGGTGGAGGGTTCGTCTAGTCTTTTATATTTATATTAAAATTCTGATTAAATTTAAATCGCTCAATTCGGGAATTGAGATGAAAGAGGTTTTTGGAATATATCCGCAGGTTCTGCATATTCAAGTTGGTCAATATTTTGGCAGAAATATTCCATTTATAAATTAGTTCAGTTTATTATTGAAATATATATTATGTTAATTTGTTTGATTTTTGTCTGCAGCAGCCAATTTTAAAATTTTCAAGGTTATAGTAATTAAATAAATAGAATTGTTTCACAGTTCAATGTGTATAATTTGATTTTAAAAATAAAAGAAAAAGGTAACTCTCTCTGTTCACTTTTTCTAGCCACATCTCACATTTTAAAAGTCAATTTTTATGAATTTTGATAATATTTTAAGGTATATATATTTATAAAAAAATTACATAAATTTCATAATGCTGAGATATAGTTATATTTATATTTTTATTCATTACTCAATTATAAATTCATTAAAGTTATAAAATCTTGACATGCGTATCCATAGCTCACAAATTCCATAATACATTACTTAATGGAATAAATATATCATAGATGAGGTAAGAATGTACCGAGATGGAATTTTTATAACATTTTAAAATGATAGAGATTTTAGAAATCATGACATGATAAAATGTATTTATGTATTTTTTTTCCATATTTGTTACCAAATTAATATAAAAAGGATTGCAGTTTAGTATCGTTTTTAAATATCTAAATTTATAATTTATAAAATATTAAATCATGCTAATTCAATTTAACTCCAAAAATCAGTTAAATTAATTCCCGTAAAGTAAAATGTACTAATTAAAAACAATTTTTTTCTTATTTGAATTAGGTAGGAAGGCTTAACATTTAAAATTAATTAGAATTTTAATTATCTTATATAAATCATTTCTTATTTGACCTATGTAACATAAGGTCAAGTTTGGGTTTTTGGAATTGGAGCAATAACAATTGGTGAGTCAAAGTTTTCAGACAAATTGATTGAATTTTTAATTAATTTACTCCTCAAATAGAAGAAAAGAAAATCACCTTTGAAAATGAATCCAACTGTTAAAAATAAAAAATAAAAAAATTACTATCAAAGAATATAAAATAACGATTGTTAACAGAGAACGTTTACTTTAAATAAAGTATACATTATAAATTTAAAATAATCTAATTTCGATACGTGTTCACACATCAAATATGAGAAAAATAAAATCTATTTCTCATTAATAAAGTTAATTTGATTACATTAGACTACTATAGAAAACTTATTAAATCAGTTACTTGATTCATGCATTAATTGAATATTAATTACTACAGTATATTTTTATATTTATTGACATGTAAATTAAAACACATTTAAGTCAATTTCTCTTTTTCACCTACCTACTTTAATTCCTTTCATATTTTCATAAAACAATATTGACAATTAATAAAAAACGTGCACACACTGTAGAACAACTCTTTTGATATCCAATAATAGCTATAAATAATCATTGAGTTTGAAGAATGGCGAGGCGGAGCTAGATGAGATTTATGGGTTCGAAAGAATTTAATAATTTTTCGTAGATCTGTATTTTAGCTGAAAAATCAAATAAATATATATGTATATTAACTTGTAAATTTGGTTCAATGGTAAATAAGTGATTGTGAAACACTAAAATTGTGGCTTCGAACCTTCCTTAATGCGAACCACAATCTCTTTTAAAACCTTCAAACTCTTAATCGTAACTTCGCCTCTCGAACAATGCAGAGCCAAAGCCAAGAGAAAACAAGATGTTCGTTTGATAGAAAATTATTTTGTATTCATTGAAAAGTCCATCATGTACAATAATATGAGCCATTATGTGTTATTTTTGTTTTTTTTAGTCACTATCATATATTCGATTTGCACCGTGTAAATTTATTTATGTATAATTACTCTTAAATCATATATTTCTAGACAAATTTGAGATAATGAACTCGATTGAGAAAGAAGTTAACATGGAATAATTATATGATTATAAAACTATTACTATTATAACTAGTTTTTTTTTTTTGTGGCTATAAAAACTTATGAAAAAATTATTAAATAAAAGCATTAATTAAGTTCTTACCAAATTTAGTTAGAGAGACTAAAAACAATAATATGAGCCATTATGTGATATTTTTGTTTTTTTTATAGTCACTATCATATATTCGATGTGCACTGTGTAAATTTATTTATGTATGATTACTCTTAAATAACATATTTTTAGACAAATTTGAGATAATGAACTCGATTGAGAAGAAGTTAACATGGAATAATTACATGATTATAAAACTATTACTATTATAACTAGTTTTTTTTTTGTGTCTATAAAAACTTATGAAAAAATTATTAAATAAAAGCATAAATTAAGTTCTTACCAAATTTAGTTAGAGAGACTAAAAACAATAATATGAGCTATTATGTGATATTTTTGTTTTTTTTATAGTCACTATCATATATTTGATATGCACCGTGTAAATTTATTTATGTACAATTACTCTTAAATAACATATTTCTAGACAAATTTGACATAATGAACTCGATTGAGAAGAAGTTAACATGGAATAATTACATGATTATAAAACTATTACTATTATAACTAGTTTTTTTTTTTTGTGGCTATAAAAACTTATGAAAAAATTATTAAATAAAAGCATAAATTAAGTTCTTACCAAATTTAGTTAGAGAGACTAAAAACAATAATATGAGCCATTATGTGATGTTTTTGTTTTTTTATAGTCACTATCATATATTCGATGTGCACCGTGTAAATTTATTTATGTACGATTACTTTTAAATAACATATTTCTAGACAAATTTGAGATAATGAACTCGATTGAGAAGAAGTTAACATGGAATAACTACATGATTATAAAACTATTACTATTATAACTAGTTTTTTTTTTGTGGCTATAAAAACTTATGAAAAAATTATTAAATAAAAGCATTAATTAAGTTCTTACCAAATTTAGTTAGAGAGACTAAAAACAATAATATGAGCCATTATGTGATATTTTTGTTTTTTTTATAGTCACTATCATATATTCGATGTGCACTGTGTAAATTTATTTATGTATGATTACTCTTAAATAACATATTTTTAGACAAATTTGAGATAATGAACTCGATTGAGAAGAAGTTAACATGGAATAATTACATGATTATAAAACTATTACTATTATAACTAGTTTTTTTTGTGTGTCTATAAAAACTTATGAAAAATTATTAAATAAAAGCATAAATTAAGTTCTTACCAAATTTAGTTAGAGAGACTAAAAACAATAATATGAGCTATTATGTGATATTTTTGTTTTTTTATAGTCACTATCATATATTTGATATGCACCGTGTAAATTTATTTATGTACAATTACTCTTAAATAACATATTTCTAGACAAATTTGACATAATGAACTCGATTGAGAAGAAGTTAACATGGAATAATTACATGATTATAAAACTATTACTATTATAACTAGTTTTTTTTTTTTGTGTGGCTATAAAAACTTATGAAAAAATTATTAAATAAAAGCATAAATTAAGTTCTTACCAAATTTAGTTAGAGAGACTAAAAACAATAATATGAGCCATTATGTGATATTTTTGTTTTTTTATAGTCACTATCATATATTCGATGTGCACCGTGTAAATTTATTTATGTACGATTACTTTTAAATAACATATTTCTAGACAAATTTGAGATAATGAACTCGATTGAGAAGAAGTTAACATGGAATAACTACATGATTATAAAACTATTACTATTATAACTAGTTTTTTTTTTTTGTGGCTATAAAAACTTATGAAAAATTATTAAATAAAAGCATAAATTAAGTTCTTACCAAATTTAGTTAGAGAGACTAAAAATAATAATATGAGCCATTATGTGATATTTTTGTTTTTTTTATAGTCACTATCATATATTTGATATGCACCGTGTAAATTTATTTATGTACGATTACTCTTAAATAACATATTTCTAGACAAATTTGTTGAATCCATCCCATTTTTTGGTCAACTTTAGCTATTCAATTGGTACAAGCAATTGTTAAAAAGGAATAGTAATTGGAGTTGAAAATTAAGACTTGGTAGTTGGCAAATTGGTAAGATTTGCAAACCATTTTTGACTTTGCTATTTTACCTATGTCATTAGTGACATTAGTGACATAGGCATGGTTTTATCCTTCTATAAATAGAGCATTCTTGCTCATTTGTAGAACACACCAAGTTAGAGAGAAAAACCATTTTGAGAGCAAAGTGAGGTATTCCATAGACTATACAAGAAAATAGTCTGTGAAGAAAAATAGAGTGTGAGCGATATTTTAGTAAGACGAAAACCAAAAGAGTGTTGTTTCTTTTGAGTGTGTAGTAGTCACTTTGAGTATTGTATTTGTGACTACACAGTGTAAAATTCCTTACTATAGTGATATCAGTTGCTCCTCTTGGCCGTGGTTTTTTCCCTTATTTAGAAGGGTTTCCACGTAAAAAATTTGGTGTCGTTACTTTCCCATTTTATTTCCATTACTTTTACCATATATATTGTTGTGCTTGTCCGCGTTTTCCCAACAAACTGGTATCAGAGCCAGGTTTTATCTGAGTATGCTCTGTGGTTGCAGCACAGTCTGAACTTCCACATCAGAAAAGATTTACTTTGATTTGCGATAACTATATTTTTTGGGGAAAACAATGGAAGCCAACACAAGTAGAATGGTTACTTTGAATGGTGTTAATTATGCCATTTGGAAGGGGAAAATGGAAGATCTGCTTTATGTTAAGAATTTTTACAAATCAGTATTTACCACTGTAAAGCCTGATAATAAAACAGATGAAGAATGGAATCTGTTGCATAGACAGGTTTGTGGATTCATTAGGCAATGGGCCGACGATAATGTGTTGAACCATATTTCTGGGGAAACACATGCTCGAACCCTATGGGAGCATCTTGAAAGTTTGTATGCTCGGAAGACTGGCAACAACAAAATGTTCTTAATAAAGCAGATGTTGAGTTTGAAGTATCATGATAGTTCTCCGATGACAGACCATCTGAATAATTTTCAGGGGATCATGAACCAATTATCTGCTATGGGCATCAAATTTGATGAAGAAATTCAAGGCTTGCTTCTACTTGGTTCCCTACCAGACTCTTGGGAAACATTTAGAACGTCATTGTCAAATTCTGCTCCGGATGGTGTAATCTCTATGGATTCCGCCAAGAGTAGTGTCTTGAACGAAGAGATGAGAAGAAAAACTCAAGTTTCCTCTTCGTCGGATGTCCTGATAACTGGCCCCATGGGAAAAACAAAACTCGTGGTTCTCAAAATAGAGAACAAAATAGGAGCAAATCCAGAGGCAGACTTAAGGATATTGAGTGCTATCATTGTGGCATGAAAGGGCACACAAAGAAGTTCTGCAGGAAGTTGAAGAGGGAAAACAAAAACAAAGAGGAAACTAAAGAAGATGGCAATGAAAATTGCCTAGCCACCGTTACCACCGAAGATCTTGTTACTGTCCTTGATGCGGATATGATAAATATTGCTTGTGATGAGTCAAGCTGGGTTGTGGATACTGGTGCCGCATCCCATGTGACATCAAGGAAGAATTTTTTCTCTTCCTATACTCCTGGTGATTTTGGAACTTTGAGTATGGGTAATGAGACTGTTTCTAGGGTGGTTGGTATTGGTACAATCTGTTTGAAAACTAGTGTTGGAACTAAACTAGTTTTGAACAATGTGAAACATGCTCCTGATGTTCGTCTCCACCTCATTTCTGTTGGTGTTTTAGATGATGAAGGATATGTTAGTACCAACGGTGATGGAAAATGGAAGCTCATCAATGGTTCCTTGGTTGTGGCTCGTGGTAACAAACGTCGTGGTCTATATTGGACTACGGCCTCTGCTTGTGTTGATATGGTGAATGCGGTTGAGAGCGATAGCTCTTCAACATTATGGCACAAGAGGCTTAGCCACATCAGCGAGAAAGGACTTAATGTTCTAGCCAAGAAGAAATTATTGTCAAATTTCCAAAGTGCTAAATTAGAAAAGTGTGAGCACTGCTTGGCTGGTAAACAAAATAGAGTTTCCTTTAAGTCCTACCCTCCTTCGAGAAAGACAGAGTTGCTTGAGTTAGTGCACTCTGATTTATGTGGTCCAATGAAGACAAATACATTGGGTGGTGCACTTTACTTTGTCACTTTCATTGATGATTGCTCGAGAAAACTTTGGGTCTATGTCTTGAAGACTAAAGACCAAGTGTTAGGTGTCTTTAAGCAGTTTCAGGCTTCAGTTGAAAGAGAAACTGGAAAGAAACTGAAATGCATTCGTACTGATAATGGTGGTGAATATTGTGGACCATTTGACGAAAACTGTAAGCATCAAGGTATTAGACACCAGAAGACTCTTCCCAAGACTCCTCAGCTTAATGGTTTGGCTGAGAGAATGAACAGGACCTTGATGGAAAGAGTTAGATGTTTGCTTTCTGAAGCAAAGTTGCCGAACTCATTTTGGGGTGAGGCTTTATTGACCGCTGCACATGTTATTAATCTATCTCCTGCTGTTGCTTTGCAAAGTGATGTACCAAATAGTGTTTGGTATGGAAAGGATGTTTCCTATGACCATTTGAGAGTATTTGGTTGCAAAGCTTTTGTACATGTGCCGAAAGATGAGAGGTCAAAGTTATATGCCAAGACAAGGCAATGCATCTTCATTGGATATGGCCTAGATGAATTTGGTTACAGGCTATATGATCCAATTGAAAAGAAACTTGTGAGAAGCCGTGATATTATTTTCATGGAGAATCAAACAATTGAAGATATTAACAAAGCGGAGAAGGTAGAATCTTCAAGTTTTGATGGTATAATTCATCATGATGACGTTCCTCACACAAGTGTGCATGATGTTGTTGGGCTTGATAATCATAGTGACGCCCAGAATCATGTATCAAATCAATATGTTGATGTTGATAATAACAATGATATTGTTATTGATGATCCTATTGCTCATGAAGTTGTGGACGAATCAAATATTCCGCTTCGGAGGTCCACAAGACAACGGTTTCCTTCCTCCCGTTATTCATCCAATGAGTATGTGTTACTCACTGACGGGGGAGAACCTGAATGTTATGAGGAGGCCATGGAAGATGAGCACAAGGATCAATGGATTGAAGCCATGCAAGATGAGATGAAGCCTTTGCATGAGAACCACACTTATGAGTTGGTAAAATTGCCCAAGGGCATGAGAGCTTTGAAGAACTTGTGGGTATAAGCTCTTTCTAAAGAAGATGAAGATACCTTCTTCCAGTAAATGGGACTGGAGGGGGAGATTTGTTGAATCCATCCCATTTTTTGGTCAACTTTAGCTATTCAATTGGTACAAGCAATTGTTAAAAAGGAATAGTAATTGGAGTTGAAAATTAAGACTTGGTAGTTGGCAAATTGGTAAGATTTGCAAACCATTTTTGACTTTGCTATTTTACCTATGTCATTAGTGACATTAGTGACATAGGCATGGTTTTATCCTTCTATAAATAGAGCATTCTTGCTCATTTGTAGAACACACCAAGTTAGAGAGAAAAACCATTTTGAGAGCAAAGTGAGGTATTCCATAGACTATACAAGAAAATAGTCTGTGAAGAAAAATAGAGTGTGAGCGATATTTTAGTAAGACGGAAACCAAAAGAGTGTTGTTTCTTTTGAGTGTGTAGTAGTCATTTTGAGTATTGTATTTGTGACTACACAGTGTAAAATTCCTTACTATAGTGATATCAGTTGCTCCTCTTGGCCGTGGTTTTTTCCCTTATTTAGAAGGGTTTCCACGTAAAAAATTTGGTGTCGTTACTTTCCCATTTTATTTCCATTACTTTTACCATATATATTGTTGTGCTTGTCCGCGTTTTCCCAACAAAATTTGAGATAATGAACTCGATTGAGAAGAAGTTAACATGGAATAATTACATGATTATAAAACTATTACTATTATAACTAGTTTTTTTTGTTTTTTTTTTTTGTGGCTATAAAACTTATGAAAAAATTATTAAGTAAAAGCATAAATTAAGTTCTTACCAAATTTAGTTAGAGAGACTAAAAACGTTTTCTGTCCCTTAAAAGAAAAAAAAACTCTTTTTTTCCCTTAACTTAAAGTGAGATTATCTATTTTAGTCAAAATAATTAAATAAGAATAAAAAAATCTAATAAATTTAGTGTTTTTGCAACAAATTTTAAATTGATAAAAAGTAAATTTCCATATTGATAAACAATACAAGTATAACTCTGTTTGTTCTCTTTGATTCTTTCTTTCTCAATTTTCTTTAGATACGAGGGATGTTAATACGCAACATATTTCTCGAATTAGATTAATTTTTGGACTTAATCTTCGTAAAATGATTTTGGAAATCTTATTTGACTATAAAAAAGAATTCAGTTAAATCATGATCTTTTGATAAATGTCTTCAAAATTTTTAAGATATTTGAGATATATAATTTCTTTGCGAATATCCAAGATTTCATAACATATTTAAGATTGTTTTTAAGAAAATATAATATCCTTCATATAATAGCTTCAAAAATTATAACTGAAATCCAATACATTTTATAAAATTCTAATTAGAATTGAACACGTGTAATAGTATATTTCAAATGTATCTGTCCATATATTTTATACATAGTAAACGTATTCAATCGCAATTTGAATTCCTTAATTAATATTCCACATACATCCAATTCAGAAATTGCCACGAAATTGCTATTTTTTATATTTATTATAACATATGTAGGCCACAATTTAAATATGTGGTCATAAATTGCAAAAATCTACACCCAATTTTTGACTGGTGAATAATTGAATTATTAGGTTACAAATATGTACTTTTTTATGTCAAATTTATATGATATATTTTATTTTTTGAAAGTTAGATAATTAGAGTTTGATCGAGAATTTATGGTAAAATTTTAAGTTTTTAAAATAAAATTTATATATTTGTAAACTACGTAAAAATTAATATAATTACAGTAATAAATAATTTTTAAATATTAAAAAGATATATTAAAAAAATTTATGGTAAAAAATAAACTTGTTTGAATTTTAAAATCCGTAATATATCGCGCAAATTGAGATAGAGAGAGTATAAGTTAATAACAAAATCAGTATCATCATAAGCAAAGTTCAGAAAAGATGACTCGTATGCAATTTTATTTTGCTCGTGAAAATATAAATATTTTTCTACGACATACTTCATTCAAATAAAATATATCAAAATTAACATAAAAATAATAATATAATAATGAAAAGGTCATATCACAAACAAACAATGCTCGAATATATATAGTTTGAGATCAATATAAAATTCTATTAAATAGGGTTTGAAGAGAATAAAGTATATGTAAATTTTGCCATCACTTTAAAAAAGAAAAAAAACTAAAATAAAAATGATTAAATGAGTCTTTCACACGCTGGTAACGAGTGTGTTACACTTACTATGTCATGTCAGTAAAAAGTATTAAAATGACACAACGAGACATGCCATAAGATGTCTAAAATGAACAAAGTTTAGTTAAGATATATAAATAAAAATTAATATCTATTTTAAAGAATCACCGATAAATTAAGCCTAAATATTAACAAATATGCATGGCATGGTAACACTTAGCCCCTAATGAACATAGGGCAATAATGTGATGAAAAAGTTAAAGTACTCAAATGTGTTTTTTATATATTCAAATAAAGTGAAAAAGGTTATTAACTTTATATAAACGGCCAATTCTTGATCTTTTTAAGAACCAAATAATTGTTATGAGACAAAATAGTGTGTATCACATGCTGTCAGGTTGGTTCTGTATATCTTATAAATCATTTAAAATTTTAAAAAGTATAAATAAATGATATATAGGATATTAGATGAGAAATTGGGAAGCACTACGTGGCATATATTTCTGCACTTTATATTTTAAAAAAATAAAATATAAATATCAAATATCGAATTAAAAAAAATACTTCATTAAAAACTCCTAAATTCGGCGTGCATTATTCATTTCATCTTCAAATTATTGACAGTTTAAAAATCACATCTTTACTTGATTAACTGAATTTAAGTACATACCGATTTAACAACATGAGTGAAATACACTCCTACATTCTAGTCAAGTTTAGAGGTATTTTTAACACGACTATCGTCTTTTTATTAAAAGTCACATGTTTCTACAAGGGTTTGAGACCACTTGCTATATCATGTGACAGATCAAAGGTGTGTCAGCGGTTTATCTAAGTTTAGTTAATCAAGTAAAATATCATTTTTAATGTATCAATAATTCGGAGATAAAATTAATAATTTCCGTTAAGTTAAACAGATAGTTTCAATACTTCTCTCTTGAAAAAAAAAATCCGCTTGAACTATGCAACTTAAAAATACATTCACTAATTCATTTTAGCTCAAGTTCCAACCGCGCACTATATCAAAGATAATATATTTTATTACGTTACGTTATATAAGATAAATATAGGTGATTTCTCGTTAAGCTATGTGCACAAAAAGGTAAGGTATAATAAGTTACTTCTTCGTTGCTTGTGAAATACTAAGTCTAATCTAATATAACGATAACCAAATTAAATTTAAACTTTCATTAATTGTTAAATTCATTTTATTGAATCATCAAAACGTATATTTTTTTTATTTCAATTTATTTTTTCTGATTTTAATTTAATACATTTTTTTTTATTTTTTTTAAAATTTTATTGTCTTATATCAAAGAAAGATAATAAATACGAAAATTATATTGACAAAGCAATTCATATTTTTTTTTTGTCTATTTCATAAACTGCTAAGTTGTTACATGTGCCTCCATTAATTTTATGCCCCCACTCTTGATAAAGATAAATAAATGGAGTATAATTTTTCCCCACCAGAAAAAGAAAATTGTTTCAGAAATAATTCTATGAATGTGTACAGAAGATTTCTTTTTTTTTTCTATTTACTTAATTAAATATTTTAGAAAAAAATATCATTTAAGAAAATAAATTTATTAAAAATGAGGACCATGACTTTTCAAATGAAAGTAAAAAAAATAAATTGTATTAATAATTTAATCAAATAAAAGTAGAAAAAATAAATTGAATTAGTAACGTTACGTTATTAAGTCTTCTCTTTGTTTTCATCGGTGGCGAAGAGTGTGCAAATTTTCTTCTCAATTATGTTACGAATGTTGCAAAATTAAATATACATTTATAATAATCACTTTCTTTATTTAATATTAAGAAATTTTTTGATATTTTTTTTCATTAGTTAAAATAATTGATCACTCAAAGTGCAAGATGGATGTTTGAAATTCCTTTAATGAAATTTGATAGTTTTTACGAGATAAATTACACTACTTTCAAAATTATATTTATGATCTCACAAAAAATAATAGTAAAAAAATATAGTTTAAATTCTGTCTTTAAATGGTTTTCTTAATAAACGTGCAATGACTTACAAATTCAGTTAATATGAAATAGATAAAGTAATATTTCACTTATTCAACACCACATAATTGACGAATAATGCACTATACCATCATTCGCTCACATTTTGTTTGGATGGTTGTTACGTATTGATTCATAATGTATCGTATCGTATCGTATTGTATTGTGTTGTATTATTATATTTTAATGAATATAATATCTGGATATAGTGTATCGTTCTTCGTCGTTATAATTTGAATGACAAATCTATAATAAAAGTAGGGTACGAGATAAAACTACTAGGAAAAGGTAGTATAAAAAAAGAAACATTATTATTACATATAAAAAACGATATGATAGCGATCTGATTATACCAAATCGAATGTTACCCAAAATGAGTTTTCTCATTGTTATATAAATTTAAACTACACGATACGATAAAATTTAAATAATAATCAAAATAAATATTATATTTAAATTAACAATACGCAAACAAAGTGTTAAGGTGGTTCCGCCCATGATTTCCACTCTTATCACTTTTCACCCTAAATTTTATAACACATATCTAAATTATAAATTAATGTTTTTAAGCCACTAATTTTTACTTACCTAAACACCAAAAACAAAAACAAATTAAGAAATTTACTTATTTTCCTATATTTTTAAATAAAATATTAGATTCCAAAAAAAAAAAAATTAAAAATATCTTTTTAGTTTCATAAGGATTCTCTACCATTCTTATAATGTTCTAATATAAATACGTCGCAGCAACTTTCTTTAAGCCAATATTTTTTTTCTTGGCGTTCAAATTGTTCATTAGGGAAAAAACCCAACTTTTATTAGTTGAAAATATATATATATATTCAATTTTGGATTATGGGTACAAAAGGCTTTGTGATTTATCTATTAGCAGGTTTTTCTGTGGCAATTCTATCAGTTTTTTTGGTGCAGAACTTCAAAAATGGTGATTTTGAGCCAAAATTGTATCAAAGTTCTAATCTTTTGCAACGACCCATTGGATCTGATGACAAAGTTTGGCCGGTAAATGATGTTTCTTGTTATAATATTATCAAAGTTTTAATCTTTGTTGTTATAATGTTATTAAAGTTACAATCTTTCTTGTTTTTTCATTGTCATGTTTCTTTGCTTTTGTTTTCATGTGCTCTCTCTCTCTCTCTCTCTCTCTCTCTCTCTATATATATATATATATATATATATATATATATATATGGAGCAAAACAGTTACCTTTAATGGTGTTTTGGTTTGTTTTTCGTTGTAATGTGATGTAGAGATATGGAGCAAAACAGGGGTGTTGAGTTTGCCTCAAATGGTTTTTGGTTTTTTGGTTTTTCTTTTTCTGGTTGTTTTTCTTTGTAATGGGTTTATAGAGATAGAGAGCAAAAAAGGGTCTTGAGTTTGCCTCAAATGGTGTTTGGTTTTATGTTTTTTCTTTGTCCATTTGTTCTCATGTGGTGTATAGATATGGAGCACAAAAGGGTCTTAAGTTTACCTCAAATGGTGTTTGTTTTTATGGTTTTTCTTTGTCCATTTGTTCTCATGTGGTGTTAACATATGGAGCAAAAAAGGTTCATGAAATTACCTCAAAATGGTGTTTGTTTTTATGGTTTTATGGTTCTTCTTTGTCCATTTGGTCTATGTGCCATATTGATATGGAGCAAAAAAGGGTCATGAGTTTACCTCAAAATTTTTTTTTTTTTTTTTTCTTGAATTTAACTTAAATGGTGTTTGGTTTATGATTTTCCTTGAGTTTACTTTAAATGATATTTGGTTTATGATTATTTTTTATTCTTTTCTTGTTTCTGTAATGACTTTTGTTTGGTGATGGTGTGTGACAGGAATTGGAGTTTAGTTGGAGGATTGTTTTGGCAACTGTGATAGGATTTTTGGGGTCAGCTTGTGGTACTGTGGGTGGTGTTGGTGGAGGTGGCATTTTTGTTCCTATGCTTACTTTGCTTCTTGGATTTGATACCAAGTCTGCTGCTGCTATTTCTAAATGTAAGCATTTTTTTTCATTTTCCATTTCATATACAGATAAGAAGATTAATATCATTGAAACTCGTAAACGAAGAGTTATCTAGTACTCGTGCTGGTGAAATATGTTGAGAGTTGTGCAAGCTTTAGAAAATAAAGTTACTTGGATTATCACCCAATGCTTGGTAGGCAAATTACTCGATACCTGTGCTGGTGGGAACTAATAGATACCAAATGAAATTAGTTGAGGTTCATCCAAATTAGTCCTGATACCACCATCAAAAAACGGCAGTCCGGTGCACAAAGCTTTTGCTATGTGCGCGGTCAAGAGAAAGGGCTGGACGACAAGGGTCTATTCTATGCAACCTTGATGGATCCATAGCTTGAACCTGTGACCTCGGTAACTTTACCGGTTACATGTAGGTCCTGATAACAACTATCATCAAGAAAAAAGTTACTTGGATGAGTCAAAAGTCAAAAAAAGCTATAGCTGGACCTGGCAGAGACCTTATTTGTCTTTTTGTTTTTATAGTATCTTTTATTATGTTAGAAAGTTGATTTACTTTTTTTTACAGGTATGATAATGGGGGCATCAGCATCATCAGTTTGGTACAATTTGAGGGTACCACATCCATGCAGAGAAGCACCTATTCTTGATTATGATCTGGCTCTATTGTTTCAGCCCATGCTCATGTTAGGCATCACAGTTGGTGTTTCTCTCAGTGTTGTGTTCCCCTACTGGCTCATCACTGTCCTCATCATCATCCTCTTCATGGGTATAAACAATCGTATCGAACTATTTTTTTCACTCACTATGATTAGTTTTATCTATGATTGCTTAAAATGTTCTTGTTTGGTAATAGGGACTTCATCAAGATCATTTTTTAAGGCCATTGAGATGTGGAAAGAAGAAACAATTCTCAAGGTTAGCGCTACTTATCCAATCATTTTTCTCTCAAATGTACTTAACATATATTTGATGGTAAACTAAGTCTTTTATCTTTGTCATTTTTGGGGAACTTGCAGAAATCGACGAAAGAAGTTCCAGTTAATTCACGTGGTGAACGTATGTCATCGTAAAACTAAATACCTCTCTCGTTCTTTAAACTATGTAGAAGTAACTAATGATTTGATCCTTGATTAGATTAGGCTAATAATTGTTAGTTTTACTTGTGTTCTTTCAGTTGTTATTGATACAGTTTATGAGCCATTGGTCCCTAAGGAGGAGAAAACCGCACTTGTGAGTTAATTTACCATACCAAATGGATCAAATTTATCCGTTTTCTTTCTTGGCTCCCCCTTTTTAAGCTTATCTTGCTGATTTTAACTGTCTAATTATGGTTATCTCACAGGAAATTTTCAAGTTCAATCTTAATTTGAAGAGAATTCTGGTGCTCTTTGTAGTATGGTTCGTGTTTCTGCTTCTTCAAGTGTTCAAGGCAAGTGAATTCTTGTATATACTTGTTTCTTTTTTTTAACGTGCCAACAAATAACTTCTCCGTTAAACGTTCCCTGCTATGCACCTAATTTAACTCTTTTTTTTGACATGTTTACAGAATGATCTAGTGGCTTGTACTCCAATGTACTGGGTGCTCAACTTAATACAGGTACATGAACATCTTTCATATCAAACACTACTTTTTATTAACTCTATTCTCTCAAGTATTCGCTATGATTATTATGTATGTAAACGTTTGCCTTTTTTTTTTTTATGTATTTACGAATGTCTTGCTACTTTGGCACTTACAATATCCTGTTGTGTATTTGAGTCATGTCGGTAGTATTATCTTTGAATGGTGAGGTTGAGTCTTATTGAATGCATTTGCGTTTTCAGTTTCCAGTAGCACTGGGGGTGTTCGGATATGAATGTGTGAAATTGTACAAGGAGAGCAAGAAGAGGAGACTAGAAGGGAACCAAGAGTCGGTATGTGAGGCTGACATTCAATGGACCGCCACAAACCTTGTATTTTGTGCGCTTTGTGGTATATTGGGAGGCACTGTTGGAGGATTGCTCGGATCTGGTGGTGGATTCATTCTTGGCCCTCTTCTTCTTGAGATTGGAGTTATCCCTCAGGTATGGCCATCCTCATTTTTTTCGTATCTCGATTAGGATCTCCTGTTGGAATTTGATTAGGTCGAGCAGCATAGTTTTTGAGAAGTCAACACATGAACATACTTTGCTGTGGCGGTGGACGTTTCTTCTAAACTTTACCGCGATTTGAGTCCATTAGCTGTGGCGGCGGACGTTTGAGTAGAAAATAGAGAGGGGTTGGTAGGGGGGGCCTTATAACTTCCAACAACTTGAGTAATGTAAAAGACTTCATTTTCAAAATAACAATTACTTTGCTATAAATGTCATTCAAATCAGTCACTATAACATCTTGTGATTCTGTTTCTATTTACAGAGAAATATTGCTGTTCTAAAATTGACACAAAGGACCTATTTTTTCACTTCTACAGGTAGCTAGTGCAACAGCGACATTTGTGATGATGTTCTCGTCATCTTTATCCGTTGTGGAGTTTTATCTCCTCAAGAGATTCCCAATTCCTTACGGTATATTCTCAGTCTTAATAACTTTCTTAAGATTTCGACATAAAACCTCTGCATCATTTGCAACATTATCCATAACTAAACTCCTATTGCGCAGCTCTATACCTCATGAGTGTATCTATTCTTGCTGGATTTTGGGGACAATGCTTCATTAGAAAACTTATCGCGATTTTAAAGCGTGCATCAATCATCGTGTTCATACTCTCTGGTGTCATTTTCGCCAGCGCTCTCACAATGGGTAAGTCGATAAACTATCATAAAATCTTGAAAAGTAAAAAAGACTGAAATTTCCTGCTATCTTTTGTTAATGTGGCGATGGTTTCAGGGGTGATTGGCATAGAGAAGAGCATTCGTATGATCCACAATCACGAGTTCATGGGGTTCTTGGATTTCTGCAGCAGTCAGTAATTCTGTATTTCGACTAGAAAATTATTGGTGAACAAGAATATATACATGTAAAGAGCAGCAGCAGCAGCAGAATAAGAGTTGTTGGCCAATGCCTAATTGACCAACCATTTGAAGAAGTACAGTATATCATCGAAAAACGGGTAATTTGCTTGTGTGTTAGCTAGCGCTAACACCAGCATCAACCATTTTTCTTACATTTCCATATTAGAGTTGTCATACAGAGTAAGATGTTAGTGTGACTATTGTCTGTGAGTTAGCTAGCGCTAACGCCAGCCATAGCCACGTCTATTTTTCCATTTATTTGCTGTTAAAATACTGTGCTTGGGGTTCACTACGGTTGTGACTGAGTGTTAGCTAGCGCTAACACCAGTTCATTGTTTACATTTTTTGCTTTATTTTTGTGTTATTGAACTGGTTCTGTCTGAGGGTTAGCTAGCGCTAACGCCAACAGAATCATCATCCACCACCGCCACCACCAACACCATTTGTATTTTTACCATGTTATATTGGTTAGTTGATGTGGAATGAAGTTTATGATTCTTTCTACTATTTATCGTACTATAGACTTAATATAGTCCGACCCCTCTCTAGACTCTTCATAGCCCTCGTTTTATGTGTTACTATTTGTTTCTAGTTTTTGAAAGTCATTGTTGGTGACTAGGAGTAGATGTTGTTTCATATTTGTTAATTCATTTCTAGTTTACAAGTCTGTCTATAACAATAGCTTAGGGAGGAAAACGTAAAATATATTTGAAGTATATATATTATGAAAATAATGTAATTTGCTTGTGGATTAAGATATTGTTATTGTATCAAAAGTCAAAACATGTTATCACCATGTAATTAAAAATGAAAGGAATCTTGTATTAATCATGTTGTTAAGTTTTTGAGATTTAAGCAAATTATAGGATCTGAAATAGAATAAAATCTTAATTATTTTTTTGTGAAAATCACAAATGATTTTTTTTTATCAAGGAATGACTATTTACCAATATACTAGAGTCGAGTCTCTATCTTCACAAGATAGAAGTAAAATATATATACGACTTATTGTTTTCAAACTCTATTTATGGGATGACGTTGGATATATGGTGGTTGAGTACTTTATCGCCTCACACACTACAAATTCTGGTGGTACAATAATTGTTTTATCTTCTTTTTTTTAATTCGATGTTTGATATCTGCAACTATATATTGTGTGAATCCACATCAAAAAGTTGTTTTTGGTAGAATTAAATACTCTCTATTAAAAATAACTCTATTTTTAAGGCTCGAATTCAAATTTTCTGATTAAAAATGAAAAAATATCTACGAACGATCACAAACTAATTTGGTGGTGCAATAATTGCTTTGTCCTTTGATAACAACTTATATAACGTGAAGCACCACATGTACCATTCGTCGTCCATCGTCTTATTTTGGATAACTCATTTAATGACGAAGTAATGACGTAAACAAATAATTAAATTTAATCTCAGTTAATAAATAAAGGATAACTTTCACATATAGCAAATATAAAATTTATATTTGTTTGCTATAACAAAGTTTACATAATTGCGCTTCATAGCAAACATATATATGTATAATTCGCTATACATATACAATTAAAGTGAATTGTATAAAACGAAGTGTATAAAATGAGAAATAGAAAGAGACTTGGGCAGAGAATTGTATAAAACGAAGTATATAAAACGAATTGTATAATTATAAGTGTATAAGACGATTATATACAATTTGAATTTGTATAAAACAAGAAAGAGAGAAAGGCAAAAGAGACTTGGACAGGGAATATACAATTGAATTGAATTGTATAAAACGAGAAAGAGATAAATTATATACAATTTGAACTTGTATAAAACGAGAAAGACAGAAAGACCAAAGAGACTTGTATAATTATAAGTGTATAAGACAGAGATATATGTATTTGCATGTGTCTATACAATTTTGTCTCGGCTTAAACAATTAGAAACACAATTTATACAATTCTATTGTATAAAGCGAGAGAGGCGAGTTAATGAAGCGAGAGAGAGGGAGAGCGGCGAGCGAGAATATAAGGGAGAGAGAGTCTGGCAAACAGTTTGCTATGGAACACAAATAAATCAAACGGTAGCTATTATATTTATTTTATATTATTAGTTTATCATTTTATAAAATTATCCCATAAATAAATAATCTAACTTCGAAAGTGCACATGTAAACATCATGTTAAATTATTAATTTTTTGGCAAGTCTCTTTTATTCTATTTTGTTCTTTGTTTTCCCACTTGTGTAGAGCTAGTGGAAATAATTTATTTAGTAAAAAAAATAGTATTTTATGTGATAATTGAACACACACAAATATATGGACCATGAGATTCATTAATTAATGCAATATTGACATATGAACAAAAAGATTTTTCTAGAAAAATGACATTTTTCAACTTTGTTGCTTAAAGTGGGTTCCAAGATTAATAATGTTCTAATTAGCTAATTAAGTACCCCTTGACTTGACATCATGTTGTTAAGTGCCTACCTAATTCATAACCACAAGTCATGATTATTATAATTATGATTTGGCCTTAATTTTTTTTTGGGTGATTTCGAAGCTCATATTGAAACTTCGATTGAATCTGAATTGCGCACTGTAAAGCCCATTCGATGGTGGCGCTCACAACAAAATTTTCTCCGTATCCGAGGCTCGAACTCGAAATCTCTGATTAAGGATGAAGCACTCTCACCAGTATACCATAATCCATATCTGCGATTTTGGCTTAATTACTTGTAGTTCAACAACTATGCTTTCAATTGTTTCACACATATATATACTTTCTGATTATTATTATTCAAATTATCTATAATTCCTCAATAAAAGTGATGGGGGTTTAATTTGTTATTCTATGTTTCTACTTAAATTATACCATCTATATGTTTAAACACAATTTGAAGCCAATTAGGCTGACAAATCAATTATTCCCTTTTTTAAAAACTTGGAACAATTATATGATGATAATTTAAGTAGAAAAAAAAAAGAAACTGATAATTGAAATGTGAAATTTATAAAAAAAATTAACAATTCAGATATATTTTCACCTATTTAATCTACCATATTATGTAGCTTCAACCTCTAATTTAAATTAGAATTAGGCTTCAACTAATAATACCAATAGATTTCAACTCGATGCAAGGCTTGAGCAGACGGGAAGAGAGGGCTAAGGAAGAATTTCTTTTAAACATAAAATCGCGCAATCAGATAGGTGTGAACTGAATAAATGGTGCAAACAAGAAACCAGAACAGCTGTGAACAAATAAACTTTATATTAAAAATGCTCGCGATAAGCATTGTATCGAAATAATTATGAATTTTATGTAAACATAACAAGGATTCAAGAGCTAAGTGTGCTATAGTTGGCTCCTTACCTGTACATGGTCCAATGAATTGATAAATTGCTTTCAGCTTTAAGAAATCGTCTGGACCGCGAAAATCTGCAGTGTCCTTGCATGCTTGTTCTGGAGCAGCTCACAGTTTTGGTCCCCGCGGACACCTTTTCACACGCACCATTTACCTAATAGTATCATTGTGGTGGAACCATGACATTCGTTCAACGACAAGATGATTGAATAACAGAAGTGCTACTTAGTAGTAGAAACTCGTAACACACAAAGAGGGGACTCACTTGCATTGGTCCCCCACACACAAACATTTACCTTGTAACATCTTCATTTGTGAAGCCATGGAGTTCATTCAATGAGAAGATGATTGAATAGCAGAAGTGCTACTTAGTACTAGAAACTCGAAGAGACACACACAGAGGGGATGACTCTTTTATATTGGTCCACACACACATGACACGCGTTTTTACTTTCACATTTACCTAGTAGTATCCGCATTTGTGAAACCATGGGATAGATGATTACAAAGCGGACGTGCAACTTAGTAGTAGAAACTTGGAGAGACGAGAAAGAGAGGAGACTCTTTTATCTTACCTGATAACTCTAGGATGAGTAGTAGGTCCCTTGTTTTTGGCAAGAAGAGTTACATGGTTCCTTATGCTAATGAATCGTAGAGTACGCTGTCAAACTCATCTTGGAGAAAGATGCTGTAAAGGAATGTTCATACTGTGGTATATAGATTGGACATTATTTGAGACGAAGTGGTTAAAACCTATGTTTGATTGGACTCTCCAAAAATGATGTCGTGTCTGTGTTGGATCCTCCAGAAATGCATTACTTTTGAGGGGTCCGACATGCACCCATTGGCAATCTTGAAGAGTCCGAGCAACATAGGTTAAAACTTAAAAACTGCCAAGTATCAGAATTTGACTGACTAACTTCTGAAATTTTTTATGTTCTTGTTGATAGCTATTTTCCCAATTCCAACCTCCATTGCCTCCCTCTCTTCTTCGTTCTGTTTCTTGGTTTGGTCAGAGTTTAGAGCATCAACGGCTTTAGATTGTGCATCAGGCAAGGAAAGTTCCAACAGGTGTGGACCTGCATTGATCCACGGATGAAGAAGGCACTGAGCTGCAGTAGGCCGTTTCTCTGGGACAAAATCAAGTATTGGGACCAGAAAATCAGACAAGTCCTTTGCGTCTTGCTCGCTGAATTCATATTTCTCTACTAGAACCTTCTTTAAGGGCCAAAACCGCAACCGTCTAATATGCCTTAAATCACCATGTCTATTGAATAAATCACGTGAATAACGACCACCCAAGGCAATCTGAAAACAAAATAGCAAACTTTATAAAACTACAAAAGGACAAAAAACATAATTCAAAGTTGAAAGTGATTATACGAATTTTCTTACTTTTCGTGGCATCATTCCTAGAAGCTCCATCATCAGTGCCAAGTGATCCTGCAAAAATTATTACCCCTTTAAATTTTATAACCATAAAAGATTAGGTTAAAGCTTGTGTTGCTTCACCAAGTATGCATAGTTAGATGGTCCCTGGATAAAGGAGTGTCCCGACATACAAATCGTCTAACAATGATGAATACTTCTTCTATATAACTGATCCCCTCAAACTTGGCAATGAAATATAGTTGATTGATTGGCGAAAGATTAGGTCAAATGTAGACCTCTCATTTCTTGCTTGGCAACTACAAGAATTTTCAATATCTGCCCAAGTGCATAATAGTATTCTAGCCTTTGTTCATCAAACAAAGAGGATATGAAATTCCACAAGATATGTTTAATTTCTCTCAACAGTGACTAAAACTTGAATCCAGCATTCTGTTCAAATTAACAAGGTTCACTTCGCTGAAACAAATAAAAGCATTGACATTCAAGAGTGGAATAACTAACATGATGATCGACATTTTGGTGAAAAACAGAACCAAGACATCGTAAGAGAAAGATGCTTACCGTGGTACGGAAGAAGAGTAAAATGATAGATTGGAAATAGTGTTCAGAAGTCAGAACAGTATGTACTTTTTGTCCTCCAAATTTTAAATAGCAAAACCACGTTTTCACTTTATCTTCTACTCTTTTGGTCGATTTGTTCACATAAACCGTTGATGACCTAATCACATAATTGACCAACTATAAACTAAAGCATTGGATGATCTGACAAAAGAAGATTGCTAGAGTATCAACGAAAGACGTGTGTTTTGAACTTGACATGGATTAGTATGAAAAGCGGAAGGAAAGGAACTGGTCCACGCCACAATTTCACTTGTAGAATTTTGGGGAGACCAAGAAGGAGTGGAATAAACTGTCCCTAGCTTAATCATGTACTCGGCACCCAAGGGTGTGGCCTAGTGGTCAATGAAGCAGGTTGAGCACCATGAGATCTTAGCTTCATTTCCCTGAAGAGACAAAACACTACGTGATTTCTTCCCATCTGTTCTGGCCTTGGTGGGGTGAAAGGTGACAGGTAACCCGTGGAATTAATCGAGGTGCGCGAAAGTTGGCCTAGACACCACAGTTATCCAAAAAAATAAAAAGGTTAATCTTGTACTTGTAAGTTACTATATAGACTACAAGCGGTATAATAATACCCAGGATGAGTAGAAGATTGTGTTCTTCCGACGTCTGAACATTATGTGCATACGAATCTTCCCCCTACTTTTCACAAATTCAGTCATCAAGAGACTATTTGCTGATCTGTGTTCCAACACCAACCATTAGAATCCTTAAAGCATATTAAATTTTCTTATAAAATCTAATAGTTAAACTTTTGAGGATGAGATGATTTGTTGAGTAGAAGTTGACTTTTTATGTGACAGTAATAAAGCAATCATAGAAAAAAATTAGATAAATGTGTCATCAAGTAAAACCACTTCTACTATGTTGCAACCCTTAGTTCAGCAATTTGACTTGAAGTGGAGAATTTATAGCATAATCAGCAAGGAAGTGGGACACTAAAACATCGTTTTATTCACAACATATCAAAGGTTTGGGTTGGCTCAAATACTCTGTCATTGAGGTGGCTAAATCGAGTAAGGTGTGACCATCTCAAAAATAAAATCTGCTTAAAAGTATCAGATGAAACCGAAATGGTTGACAATCGGTCATTAGCACAATTGAGAATCCAATTAAATGAGTAATCTTGTTTCAAGTCAAAACATCGTATACCATGAAGTAGAATTAAGCAAATGACTACTAGTGCTCCAAGTATGTGATGTGATGGTCGAGTTTCTTAGAAATCTCCCAGACATTTTATATAACCATGTTTGAGGACAAAATCAGATAATTTACAAGATACAAAAGCATCCCCAAACTAGACATATCTAACGATAAGATTCAAGGGCCTTCTATTTAGTCGGTGCTTCTGTTTCCATTGATGGAGAGGTAGTAGTTGCATCTCTCGTCAAGTTCGTGTGAGTTCTTGGAGTGCTTTTGTAAGAAAGTCCCCTCCTGATGGCGTGCTATAAAATGAAATTAGAGTAAACGTGAGGGAGGTGGGAAGCTATCACTTCTAGAATGGAAGCTTATCCTTGAGTGTTTTTTTTTTGGAGTGTGTCACTATTTTGGAATGAAAAAAAAGGTTTATGGATGAGTAATCGGAATGACAAGTGGTTAAGGTTGAGGAAATTGGAGAATAAAAATTATGACAGAGGCATCATAGACTTAACAAACAACAATTGAATGCGCTGACAGCATCTTAAAGAGAAATCATCCAATATCAAAGTCGACACAAAGTTCTCTCTCAAAGTATGCAAATTTGCGCAGAACAATGACATTAAACAAATCAACCAGAAAATAAGTAGTAATGTAGTAATGCACCTTTACCTCATCTCTGTCAAAGTTATCACCACTGTGAGGATCAAATAACACATCGCCAGTTGCAAGCTCAAAACAAATGCATGCGAAGGACCAAAGATCGGCTGAGGTTGAATATTTTGATCCAAGGATAACTTCAGGACACCTGTACTGTCTAGTTTGAATATCATCAGTGAACTGTTTGTACGTCCAACAAGCACTGCCAAAGTCAACAACTTTGCACTTAAGGTCGACTGCCTCCAATAGCTTCCTCCTTGTAGAACGACTGCCTCTCTTAGGACCCTCATATTCTTGTCCGCTGCCTTTTGCAGTATCAGCATTTGACATTCTATTAGAACTATTCAACATGTCCGAATTTGATTTTGCATTGACAGATGACTCTGCAGAAGCTGAGTTATCTTGTCCACCCTTAGTCCCAAGAGAAGATTCTTTTCCCACAAAACATTGAGCTGCTTGTTTGGCCTTTCGTCTAATCTTCTTATTGTGGTTCTTAGTCAAATTTCCATTTGATGTTACATAACCCTTCACAGACCCGCCATCCAGCGTTGTTATATCCTTATGACTAGAAAGTATAAGAGGTGTTCCAGATTTTCGGGGATCCTTAGATGGATCTATTGTGGAACAGAGAAGTACGTTCTCGGGTTTCAAATCGGTGTGTATGATAGAAAGCTGCCTATGCAAATAATCCAATCCCACTAGAACATGATAACAGAGCTCTTTAACCATATGAATAGGCAGTCCACGATAATCAGTATATTTAAGAAGTGTCAGGAGATTGTCACCCAAATACTCAAAAACCATACACACATGTTGCCCATTTGGACCTGAGTGCTTAAAATTATCCAGTAACTTCACAACACATTTTTTATCATCCTGATCGCATTCTGCAATCTGTTTTAGAATAGTGATCTCATCCATCGCTGCTTCCGTGTAATGCTGAGCACTCTTTTGCACTTTCAATGCCACAAATCGCTGCATCATTAACAAAAATATACACATCAACTTCTTACATCTCGGTGAGAGTAACAAACTAAAATTACTACCAACTCAGAATTCTAATCCGAGTTCTTATTCATCAGTTATTACAGAGGTTTGAGCAGGCATCCCTCTTTATGCAGTTATGCACAATTAGTTAAACTAGGCCAAAAACATTTTACTCCTACATCAATTGCCGCAAACCATTTGTAGTCCACTAACAACCACCTCACAGGTGGGGTCTGGGGAGGGTGGGGTGCGCAGACCTTACCCTACCTTGGTGGGCTAGAGAGGTTGTTTTCGATAGAAACCACTTGTAGTCGACTATGATTATTATCATGATGATTATCTTGAAGATGTATAACATTTAAGCTCATTTAAAAAGAAACTAACTGCTAAAAACTTGATAAGCAACCTAAAGATTCAACCTTTTTTCCCCATCATATATCACACATCAAAATCACAATATACAATATAAACCACAACATACCCAGTTTAATCCCACAAGTGGGGTCGGGGGTCTAAGGTAGAGTGTGCCCAAACCTTACCCCTACCTCGAAGAGATAGACAGGTCAATAAACCCTCGACTTAAATAAGGCATGCCCCACAGTTTGAAAAAGGAGGCGATACAAACACGAGAGCAATAACAAGAACGACATACAAGCATTACACAACAAACATAAGAAAGAACAGTAACAACAACGAAATAATGCAATAATCGGAGCACAGAAAACACCAATCATTGATCACCTACCATCCTAAAACTAGCAGATTATGACAATTCACATGAAATGGTTTGCTCTAAACTAAGGCCAAAGATGATTACAAAACAAAAGTTTCATCAGGTTCAATTCCCAGCTTCAAACCCCAAAAAAACACTAAGGGTCACAACAAAGTAACATGAAATTAGTCGAAGTGCGCGTAAGCTAGCCCGACACTACGAAAAGGGGTCTCATCAGAAAACTTACAGACATGAGAGTATCCCAAGCCAACCAAACAGTAGAGAAATGACCCCAACCAAGCTTACTCTGTACCACATATCTACCTCCATTAAAACTATCACCTATTCGAACAGCATGATAACCTCCCCTCCGATAATCATCAGTACCTTCATCCTCCGAACTACAATCATCACTACTCTCCTCCACCTCCACCTCCTCCACCACCTCCGCCGCCGCATTCACCCGCCGTTCTTGATTAAACCCCTCCATTTTCCTCCCAAAATTGAATTCTGTGAATTGGGTCTATGAAAAGAATCAATATTTCCTCTATATGAACCAATTGGGGTTCACAATTCACTTCAAAACTTTACAAAATCCTCTTTTTTTGAGGTATTAACTGATTAATTCAATATAAAAACTTGGGTTTTTCTTCTTGGAGCTCAAACAGGACATGGGGATTTTGTGAATGTGAGTTAAAGAAGGAAAGAGATGATAAAGATAACGACGAAGAAGCAGGTGAAGCTGTCTACTCTTCCATTCGTTTGCTTGTGGACTTGTTCCACATGTATACCACTGAATTCTTTACTCTCATTCCTCTGTTACTTCTTTCATAATAACATGTCAATAGTTTTTTCCATCTCTCCTATACCTATATTTGGAAACCGTAAATTGACGTAAATTATTAGTTTTATCGCGGATGATTGATAATTTTAAAACACTCATCTATTAGGCTAACTAAACGTAAGTACACTCTGATCACCCTCAATTTATCACAAGACATAATAAGTGGTTTCAAACTCTTTTTATGACATATAACTTCTAATGAAAAGTCGAGAAAAAGGTTGAAAACGTCTCTAAACTTGACGAGAATTTAGGGGTGTATTTCATTCATGTTGTTAGATCGAGGGTGTATGTAAGTTCAGCTAGTCAAGTAAAGGGGTGTTTATAAAGTGTTAATAATTTGGGGAAGAAACTAATAGTTCGCTCCTAGTTTAGAGGTGTTTTCAATACTTCTCTCTTTTAACTTTAATACAAAATTTTTAAACATAATAAATCTTGTAATATATTACTTCATCCGTTCACTTTTATTTGTCATATTGCGTTTTTCGAAAGTTGATTTGAATGATTCTCAAAGTTAAATTAGATTACATTAATTTGATATTTTAAATAAAAAATTTAGATATTTAAAAACTATATGAAATAGTTTCCGTTTATTTTTAATACTTTTTTCGTTCATTTTTATTTGTTTACATATAAAAATAATTATTCATTTAAAAATCGAAAAATAACTGATCACTTGATCCCTAATTAATTTAACCATGGAAAAAGACATTAGCAATTTTAATGTTATTTCACTCAACTTAGACCAAGTTTTAGATGACTCATCATGCTTCAATGTATTATATATCAGTTGTCAATTTTGTCCTTGTCACAAAAATCAAAATGATAAGATTAAGTTATTTAATCTAATATGATTTCAACATTTATATGTTTTTGATGAATAATTCAATTTATATGTATTCTTATACAATACCTTAGTATTAATATACTAGTGCAATTTTTTTTTTTTTTAATGATGGTTGACGATGAAGCTTATCTCTATCGTCTTACAAAATAATCATATGTCATTTTAAATTTGTAGCTAATATTTAAAATTTGTATCGATTTGATAATGTACATTGACATTTCATATATAGTATCTAAATTTGTTTACCATAGTTTACGTAATTTATCAAAGATTTCTTCATAGACTTTTGAGCATATCAATTTTAAATCATACGAGAAAATATCATATCGTATTCTAAAATTTATTGCAAACGTTAAAATAACCTTTATTTAGTTGTATTATTGCGTATTAACATAGTATATTATTTTATTCGATTTTTACTACTATATATTGCTACATTTGCTCTGTTTATCTTGTTATTTTACGAGCATTATTTTTTTTTTCTATCGTGTTTTGTTGTCTATCGAAAACAACCTCCCTATTACACAAGGGTAAGGGTAAGGTTGTGCATACTATCCTTTTCGAACGTCACATTGAGTATGTTAGGATTTACTATAAGATTGAACGATGTATAAATTAGATTTGACTGTAACATCGTCCTAAAAGATAATTTCCGAAGGTTAAAAATGGAACGTAAACAAGCCCATATTGAGGCCCATTAAGTTGGGCTCGAATAGTAGATCAAATATTCTTTTGGGCCTTTAAAAAACCTAACAACAAATCCCCAATATATAAAGTTAAGTCTGATTAGGGTTTTATTTTCTTCCATTGAAGTACAGCACCGGAGGAGGAGCTCGCCGCCGCAGCAACAACAACAACAACATCAGCCATGGTGCTAAAGTAAGTTATCTTCTATCTAAGCTGTAATTTTCAATAATTTTAGTATTTTGGAGAAACCCCATTTGATAATTGTATTGCTAGAGAGTTTAATTTACCATTTTCATGGAGGTGAATCAGAAGTGTTTTGAGGTTGATCCTGTATGGGTTTTGCTCATTTGAGTTTTTACTACGTGGGAAATGGTCAAAAATCGAATCTTTATTGATTTTGTTATTGTTTTTGGAAGATTTATGGTCATGTGTAGTGTAGATTGGAGGTTGTGTAGGAGGTAAAGATGTTCGTGAAGCATTTTGTTGTTTGGACTCTTGGAGAATACTGCTGAGTGTGTTTGGGATTCTTACTACATGAAAATGGTTAGAAATCAAATCTTTATTGTGTTCATCATCCTTGGGAGATTTATGAACAGGTGTAGGTTAGATTGGAGTCTATTGTAGTAGGAAATGCTGTTCTTGAATCTCTATGTAGCTTGGACTCCTTTAAAGTATGGTTGGGTGTGTATTGGATCTTACGAAAGTTGTGGGTTTTTTGATGATCCACCATTGGGGTGTCAGTACTTTTGGAAAGTTCAAGTAACATAGTTGAAATCCCTCTATTGGTGAAATGTAGCTTCACTCTTCTTGGTTCTTGTGTTTGATTATTTGGGTGTTTTGGAGGATCCGACATGTGGTTGTCAGCATTTTTGGAAGGTCCAAGTAACTTAGTTGAAACCTACTATTGGTAAAATGTAACTTCACTCCTCTTGGATCCTGTGTTTGGCTATTTGGATTCTAGTTATTTCGATTGATAAATGCATAATTAATATGAGAGGGGAGAAAATGGATGAGAAAAGGAGCACATTGGGAAATTGTTAATGTAAAGGTTTTGTCCTTCTATATTGATTCACAAAGAGATTAAATTTGACGTAACTGAGTATTGTTTCTCTGAGTAATGGTAAGCTAGCTTAATTGCTTGGTCAAAAGGGAGATTAATGCTCTGACAATTATGTTTTAATGAGGTCCTTTTATATCCTATGTGATTTGATGAACCATAGAATGTGATCTTACAAATAGTTTATATGGTCACTACCTTTATTTTATCAAAGGAACTTCTAAAGATCTTAAGATAATGACATGTTTTTGCTGCATTGCTTGCCTAAATATTATTTTTGAGAATTGTTCAATAGTTTCATGATTCTGAGTGGTTACAACTGATTCAGCTTTACACTATCTGAAATATGTGTACACTATCTATGATATATATCACTGATAATAACAAGCACAGATGATTTATGAACTGCCTTAACTGGGGAGGTACTTGTCGGCTGAATTTGTAATGATTCAGCTAGTCATTGGTTCTGTTAGAGGAGTTACCTCTTCCTTGTGTTGTTGCCGACATGCCTTTACATTTGGTTTTTCCCTGGTTGCTTTGTAGCATTGTAATTGATGACTCATTAGTTTTATTCTTATTTCTATTGCAGGACAGAACTCTGCCGTTTCAGCGGTGCCAAGATTTACCCTGGGAGGGGCATCAGATTTATTCGATCAGATTCTCAGGTAACATGAAAACCCATTTCTTGCTGATGGTAGTTCAAGTGATTTGTGTACTGACGGTAGGACGTTTGTGATTGCTTATAGTATTTTCTGGTCCTTGTAGGTGTTCCTATTTGTCAACTCGAAGTGCAAACATTACTTCCACAACCGTCTGAAGCCGTCCAAGCTTACATGGACTGCCATGTACAGGAAGCAGCACAAGAAGGTGAGTCCAGAATAAAGCATTTACAAGCTTTGTTTTCTGAACTTAACGTCTGCTTTCCACTTTGAATTTTTCCACTAACATTCCAAACATTGAACGATATAACTTTGTGATGTGAAGTTGTACACTGAGATTCACTTTGTTTTACGTAGTTTATTGAGGAAAATTGTTTTAACAAATTTTACCGCCTTTATGTTTTGCCATTTCATATGTACCATCGCCAATTTTAATTTGTTTTTCTTTTGTGGTGTGCTTAATAACCTTAGGATATTGCACAAGAAGCTGTTAAGAAGAGAAGACGTGCCACAAAGAAACCTTACTCTAGGTCCATTGTGGGTGCAACCTTGGAGGTAATCCAGAAGAAGAGAGCTGAAAGGCCAGAAGTTCGAGATGCTGCCAGGGAGGCTGCTCTTCGGTGCGTATTAACCAAGCTCAAATTTTGCCAATGTGGCTTTGTGCATCTTTTGAAATGGGATTGTTGACCATTGTAGTTTTATCTGCTGACGATTGACTGATTAGTTTGTTTGTTTGGTTTCTACAGTGAAATCAAGGAAAGAATCAAGAAAACAAAGGACGAAAAGAAGGCCAAGAAGGCAGAGGTGGTGGCTAAGTCACAGAAAGCCGGTAAGGCTAATGTATCAAAGGGAGGATCGAAAGGCCCTAAGCTTGGCGGTGGTGGTGGAAAACGTTAAGCTATTGTTTATGTTGTTCGCCAAGTAGAGCTAGAGTGATTTTGCATCTTGATCGAGTGTAGCTATATTCTGATCCACCAGCGTTTAGCGCACTCGAAAACAATATATTTCTGAATTTTGGTCTTGTTTTCAAATATGCAGATTGCTTTACTTTCATTCTGTTATGATAATTATAATCTTGTTCCATTATGAGAAATTTATCTTCCTTGCAATGTATTGATGGTAGTATTTGCCTATAGTATATCCCTATTGCTTTTTGTGATACATTTTAGGTAAAAAAGCATTTAATTTTGAAGTTCGATTAATTTAATGTTACGTCCTTCCATTATTGCGGAAGTGCTCTTCTATTCTTCTTTCCTAGTGTAGTTACGAAATTTTTGGACTTGAACTAGAGACCTCTCGTTTGCGAAGTAAATTTTTGGACTTGAACTAGAGACCTCTCGTTTGCGAAGTAAATCGTTGCACCTACTATCTATATATTTTTAAAAGAAGTAAAATGTTACACCTAAGTTCAAGTATGTATCCAAATAACATACTTGGAGAAGAATGATGGGAGACTAAAGAGCAAAGTAGAAACAAAAATTTTGTGTTTGAGATGTATATTTTTCTACCATATTGTATATCGAATAAATTGCATCTTACAAGTTACAAGCGCTATTTTTTATGTAATTTTTAAATATCTAACTTTGATTTTTTTAAAATATTAAATTATTTAATTTAGCTTTCAAGAATAATTTAGTTGACTTTTGATAATCAAAACATGACGAGTATTTCAGAGAAGAGTACAATTTATTTCGAAGGAAACATGAGGTTTGCAAAGTTTGATGAAAGCTACTCTTCTTTTTTATTGATCGAATATATTTCTTTTTATCATTTCATTCATATAAAGTTCTTTACAAATTTATATAACTGATACCCCGACGATGACTATCCGTGAAAATTAAGTATCACAATCACAAAGAAATAACATTTTATTTGTACCTACATTGAGGCCTGATTAGATTCAATCAAAATCCAAAATTTGTAAAGTATTATAACGAATGACATTAATTAAACTCTAAACCATCCTTATACTATACATTTCATCCGTTTAAATTTATGTGACACTTTTCGAATTTCAAAATTCAAATAAATCTATCTTTGTTCTTAAATTTATCATATATATTTTAATTATTTTGAATTCTCAATTATTGTGACTTATAGTACTTTTTACGAAGTATTACAAAAGTTTTGTAATTTTCACGCACAAAATTTTTGGTCAAACTTAAACCGTTTGACTCTAAAAATAATAATAAAAAGTACCAAATAAATTGAGACAGAAGAAGTAAGAAAAAAACCCGATGATATTAATGTCAAACACAACAAATAGTAGTACAACCTTACAAATGACAAACTAATAAAAACCACTTAATATTCCTAATCTTAAATATAACATCAAATAATCAAACTAAACTCTGCTACAACTCTATTCTCAATTTCTAATTAATCTGTCTTAGGTGTTAATTAAAGAGAAAACTAAACCTAACAAATTAATTAGAAGTAGCACAATTAAGTTAAAATTAAATTAATCTCACTTCATGGATATGTTGGCAATGTGGCCCAATAAGGTGGCATCACTGGATTAAGCCCATCTACAACATTATTAAAAACATAGCTACATTCAGCAATATTATTATTATTATTATTATTATTATTAATAATATTATTATTTTGATGGTTACTTATAGTAATTCCTCTTGTAATTTTCTTGTTAGAACTTGGCATTGATGTGCTTTCAACTGTTTCTTCACCTGATATTTCAGTGTAAACTGTGGAATTTACTTGTTTCTTTGTGGCTTGTTCCTTCAAAATTGCTCTTAATGCCAATACCTATCAAGAGAAAAAAAAAAACGAGTTTAACTTCTATACACTGACGGTGTAATGGATTTTATACAATATAACAATAACAATAATATATAGAGTCTAATTATACAAGTGGGGTCTGAAAAGGATAGTTTGTATTTTGAACATTCTAAACCATTGAGTCAACTCGTAGTCTTATGTTCAAGGAATTCAAAATTTGTATGTACAGATATACAAAAATAATACTTCATATATATACTATATAATTTTTTTTTTATTGAGGGTGGTCGGGTGAATCGAACCCTTAGATCCGCCCTAGACTATACACAGTATATCGAATCTTTATCTTACGTTTTTAGAGATACAAAGGTTGTTTTCAATATTTGCTCAAGTAAAACATATAAAATTGAATATAACAGTGATGAAGCTATGTCGAATACAATGGAGAAAAGAGCAGTAGCAACAATAATATTATTGACACTCTTTGAAACTTTTTTTGTTTTTTATTTTTTTAAAATTATTATTTCACTCATATAATTGTCTTTACATATTTTTATATATAATTTAAACTGCATGAGAGAGAGAGAGTGATTTTTTATTAATTCAAAAGAAAAGGAAAAGGGAATAGGGAACAAAGTTGTATAATGTGTCAATTTTCAATTTTTATTACAAGGTTTTATTAGGGGACACAAAAATTTATTTTAATATTTATTTACTTGCATTCAATTAAGCCCACCTTGCTTTATAATGATGTAGACTACTGAAGTAAAAGTTGTCTCCATAGTTAATTATATGGCACCAAATATTATGAGTTCAATAAATATAATAGGAATAAGTTTATAACTTAAAAAATATAGTGAGTTCAATCTTATTTTAAAAGAAAATTAAATCCATAAAGATTTTTTTTTAAAAATTCACATCTGAACCACAATTATATATGACTTTTTAAGTTTCACAAAAATAGAATTTTGAAGCTCAATGAAATATGCAAGAAATCACTTTCCAAAGCAAGATTATTTTTATAACCTCAAATATAAAGTAATTCACATAATGATCATGTAAAAAACATTAAAGCACACAAATAGTGTAGAAGAAAATTTGATGAATAGTTCGATACACGAAGCATCTTTTTGTTCATAGAGGAGAGCCACATTCTAAGTAGTCTGCCCTAACATATACATATATATAAATGTCTGATTCAACGATTTGAATCCATTAATTCTATAGGTCATGATAAATATTGAAATTTTATGAGACTTTACAAGACGTGTTTCATTCAAGTTGAGATTGATGTGTTCAATTCTAATTAGGATTCTTAGAGGTTACTTAACTCTAAACTATGTTCAGACATAAAGAGTACTATATTGCTCGACTAACAACCCCGGCCCGAATCAAGGGAGTAACAGAATTATACCTACATATATTTATCAATAAAGTTGTGTTTTTTTGTTGTTGTGATTTTCTGTCACTTAAAAATTTGTTGCAAACGGTCAGAACATGCAATTGTGCATGAATTGCATGGATTTACAAGAAATTAAATGGAGAAAGAATTGTCACCTCATCTTGAAGCTTTTGTTTTTCCCTTGAAACAACATCATAGTCTTGTTTAAGTGAATCATAGAGTCTTTCAAGTTGTTTAGCCTTCCATCTAGCTCTCCTATTTTGGAACCAAACAGCAATTTGTCTTGGTTGTAATCCAAGTTCTTTAGCCAATTTCATTTTCCTGTCTGGATCAAGTTTTATCTCTTCTTGAAAACTATTTTCAAGTGACTCTAATTGATCACTTGACAACCTTTTCTTCTTGTCCAATTGATGTTGATTCAGTACAAAGTTGTTATTG
This sequence comes from Solanum lycopersicoides, assembly GCA_022817965.1. Lineage (NCBI taxonomy): Eukaryota > Viridiplantae > Streptophyta > Magnoliopsida > Solanales > Solanaceae > Solanum > Solanum lycopersicoides. The sequence continues at coordinate 2,412,941 of CM040626.1, forward strand.
TCCATTGTTGGGACTTGTACTCCACCATGTTGTGTTTGTATTGCATGCTTCATTTCCATACCTTCAAAAAATTAATACGAGTTTTAAGTTTTATGCACTGATATTTTAAAATATAATGTATATGGACTTAAATGGTAATTGCAAGTAACTCCATTAGATAACATTATATTTTTCTTGGACAATTTTCATCCGACTGATTCAAATTCGTGTTTAGAAGTTTTACCTCTTTATCAAAGTTTTTTTTTTCATGATTCAAACACAAGACCTCTGATTAAGAATAAAGAAATATTTACCAGCCACTATAACCTCTCTTGATTTTAAACATGCTACAACATATCTAAATACATTATTTAGGCATCAAGGGAAGAAAAAAAAACCTTCTTAATTTTGCTACACCTCCACACCTTATCCCAACAAGAAATACATTTTTTTTTTTAAAAACATTTTTTATGACAAAGTTCTATATTAATAAAACATGCTTCAAAATTAAATCAAAAGCAAAAATATCAAAATCAAGTAAAAGTTATTTTAAAAAGAATATCAATAAGGATAGATAGTATATGAATAAATAAATAAAAAATTGCAATTTTTTGTAATATATTTACCTGGATATTGGTCATAATTGTAGTTGTAGAGAAAATTGAGAGAATTATCAAGAAGTGGTCTTGAAACAAAAGGTCTAATATTTCCATTCCAATCCATATTTTTTTCCTTCCTTCTAAACAAGGCAAAATTTCAAGAAAACACACAAATTCTATCCCCTTCAATATATTGATAAATACTCTTTTTTTTTCTTTTTCTAGTACTCAAAATAATGGACCACTTTAAAAAAGAAAAATTTAAAAAGTTTTTTTTTTTTTAAATGGTTTTGTCTTATTGATAAAGTTTTGAAAACTTTTTTTGGTTTGTTTTGAAGAAACAAAAGTGAAAAATGATAAGAAGATGTTGTAGGGAGAGTTTACTACACTTGTAGATATTATGTCAATTTGTGAAAGAGATAGTTAGAGTATAAAGAACTTGTGAGGGCTCTATATATGCTTCACTTTTTGGAGCAACTCATAAATACTACTCCCTCTTTTGGTTCTTGGATGTTCTTTTTTTTGGGACCTTGGGTGGGTGAGGGTACTATAGTGATATTAATTATAAAAAAAAATTTAATATATATTTATGATTAGTAAAAAAAAATTGTTTTTTTTACACTATGAAGATGTTAATCTAAAGAAATGTGTGATTTGTAATCTTGAAATAAGATAAAGTAATTTGTTATTACAGATCATATAAATTATTCACTTTGGTATTGTTTTACTTGATACGGTATTTAAGGAAAAAAGATTTATGGAAACTTATGGTCTAAAATAATTCTTGAATATTAGTGTGGTTGAAAATTATTTTAGTTAAGGGTAAAAGAGGAATTTTACAGTTGAATTATTTTTAATTATAGTAACTAGTAAGGTGATAATTTTTTACCAATAAGGGTTGTAGTGGAGTAGTAAGTACTCTTTCGTCCTTAACCAAGAGGTCTCGGGTTTGTGCCCCTTGGGGGTATGAAACCGTCTTTATTAGGAGGCGCTTTACCCCCAATGTGAAACTTCTCGAATTCAGTCGGGCTTCAATGTGAGTTTTCGAACATCGATTGGGAAACCAAAAAAAAAGGTAATAATCTTTTTGGGACAAACTGAAAAGAAAAGGGTACCACATAAAATAAAATGAGGCATAGAGAGTGTATATATGCATATAATAGTGTAAATATTTCTTACACGGATGATACATATTATATAAATGAATTTAAGTTATATACAATATAGTTATAATAGAGAGTTTCTTACGAAACATGTTATTTTGATCAATCATAACGATTAATCTATCTTATTTTTAAGATTATAAATTTTCTTTGTTTTTTTTTCCTTGGAGGCTTACCTATAAATTAACTTAAGCTGTTAATTAATTGGGGAATTTTATTAGTGTTAAATTTCAAAAGGAGAATTTGGACTCCATTGATGTATATTTAAAGAACCATAAAATATGTGCATTCTGTTGGGTTATCCCACATCGGAAGTGGAAGGGGCTGGTGGTCAATTTATAAGTGTGAGGGAAAGCCTCAACCTTTGAGCTAGCTTTTGGGTTGAGAAGGCCCAAGACCACCCAACATTGGTATCAGAGCCCAGGTTGTCAACAAGTCTCAGCCCACCGGGAGAAAACTGGGTAGTCGCTCTCTCCAGCCCAAGGCCCGATGTGTGAAGGGGGAGATTGTTGGGTTATCCCACATCGGAAGTGGAAGGGGCTGGTGGTCAATTTATAAGTGTGAGGGAAAGTCTCAACCTTTGAGCTAGCTTTTGGGTTGAGAAAGCCCAAGACCACCCAACACATTCTTTATTAACTTAGCTAGGAGTTATTAATTGAGACTTAAAATCATATATGGGGTGAAAAAAACCAGCTCCATATATTTTATTAGGGATTTAATTCAGTACTTTTAATATTTTTTGGGGACCTTGAGTGGGTGTACTATAGAGATATTAATTAATTGGGATTTAATTTAGTGTTAAATTTCAACAGAAAAAATTTAACACCAATGGTATATTTAATTAAAGACCATAAAATATGCACTTCCTTCATTAACTAGCTTAGGAGTTATTGAGATTATTTAATCCTATATGAAGTAATAAAAAAATCCTACTTCATCAAGTGAAGTGGTAAAAGAAGTTAATTAATACGAAGTAGATTTAGATTTTAAAATTTATGAATTTTATATAATTTTGAGTTAATAATATAATAACTAGATGTGTATGGAAAATTCATAGATATTTAGTAATTTTTTTAGTATATAATAGAGTGTAAAAAATTATTAGATTTATGTGTATAATATATGATAATCTTGTATTGTATAATTATAAAAGTAAAATGCAACAAAAAAATTATTTTATTTTATTATGTATAATATATGATAAATTTTCTTAATACAAATAATGTATTCATCACTCATCTTTGAGTAAAAATTGAATTATTCTTTATGGTAGTAATGTTAATTAGGAGCCAAAAAAAAGATATATCAAAAGTCACAATCTAGAGGTGCGATAAGTAGATCTCGAATTTTCGTTATGAATATGCAACTGTCTTGATATAAAAAGCGGGTTTAGAGAGTTCTAACCTTGAAATGAGAATTTTCGACACAAATTTAAACTAATCAGATTCTAAATCCGATATATAAGTCCCCTATATGGTCCCCTAAAAGGCCTAAAGAAAAGAAGAGACAAAATGCCTTGAGCTATTTTCACGCCTATTGTCTTCTTTTTTTTAATCTTTCTGACAAAATTAACAACTTTCTTCTTCATCTTTAGTACTACTACTTCTTAGTACTTGTTTTCTTCTATATGCACCAATATTGAGTACTCTTTTCTGTCTATTTGTAAGAAGATCATGAGGTTAAAGTCCAAAAAAAAAAAAAGTATTAGCAAGAGACAAATAATGTCTCTAGGGGGGCGGAGCTACCGGGAGGCAAGAGGTTCAATTTTGAATTTCGTTCGTTAAAAAATTATATTGTATGTCTGTATTAATAAGACAAATCATAATTTTTACGGTTATGTATGAACTAGTGAGTTTCTAGTGTAGTAGTAAAGGAGTCGCTTTTTAAGGAGCTAATGTAGTAACAAAGAAGTCGCGATTAAAAAAAGGTAATTTTTTTTGTTAGAAAAGTTTAATTAAAGCCCACAAAAAGAACAGTATTAGCAAGAGACAAATAATGTCTCTCTAGGGGGGGTGGGGGGGTGGGGGGCGGAGCTACAAGGAGGCAAGAGGTACAATTTGAATTTCGTTCGTTAGAAAATTATATTATATGTCTGTATCAATACGACTAATCATAATTTTTAGGGTTATGTATGGACTATTGAGTTTTTCTTAACATAAAAATAGATTATGGTAGTGTAATAGTAAAGGAGTCGCTTTTTAAAGAGCTAATGTAGTAGCAAATGAGTCGCGATTACAAAAATGTGTTTTTTTTTATTAGGAAAGTTCAATTAAAGCCCACAAAATAAAAACAGTATTAGCAAGAGACAAATAGTGTCTCTCTAGGGGCGCGGAGCTACAGGGAGGCAAGAGGTTCAATTTTGAATTTCGTTCGTTAGAAAATTATACTGTATGTCTGTATGAATAAGACAAATCATAATTTTTACGGTTATGTATGAACTATTGAGTTTTTCTTAACATAAGAATAGATTATTCTAGCGTAGTAGTAAAGGAGTTGCTTTTTGAGGTGAAGATTGACCTAATGTAGTAGCAAGAGTTGCGATTAAAGAAATGTGATTTTTTTTGTTAGAAAAGTGAAGTTAGAGACGAAATTAAGATACTACATGTAATATAGAACTAATCTTCTTGAATATTTTAAACATAACGGAACTACCATTTTAATTATGAATTCGATAAAATTCATTAGCTTTAACATAAATTAATACTTATCTTAGAAAATTCACTTAATATGTATAATTAATTTATCAAAATTTCATCAACTTTAATTTTTCAGAATCTAAAACTCACAAATATAAACCTTAGCTTTGCCTCTAATTTTAAATCTTCGTAGATAAGTAAAAATTCTACTCCGTCACAATACGCAACAAGTTTTTACAAAAAATATTCTATTTCGAAATGAGCTTTAGTTTTTGCCCTTTAAATCAATAGTCTTTTAATTTTTGTCCAAACTTTTCATTTAATAAAAATGTCTTATTTACCTTTTCTTTGATTTCTAATTTTAATTATTTTCTTTTATTACTCAAAGTGTTAAAAGACCATCTTAAAATAGAGACATTCGTGTGAATCACCTTACATGCCATTTACTTCCTCTGTCTATAATTGTTTAACAGGTATATTAAAAATAAATATTTAAGATTAATTATCAATTTAAACAATCAAGAAATAATTAGTTATTTTCTTCAATTTTGCCCTTAATAATTACTCCATTTTATTCAATTAAAAAGTTACATAAACTTTTGATATTCTTGATATAGTAGAATTGTATTAATCAAATCACAATTTGTATTAAAAAATTTCCTGAGAAGAGTGCATGATCTAACACTGACAAACAATTGTAGACTGAGAGTAACACTTTAGTCCGTCTCACTCCAAATAAATTGTGAAATCAAATTGTATAATAACGCATTTTATTTATTTTATTTATATTAACTCGCTTAAATTCAATTCAACTCATTCATTTACCCCGATTAGTCATGCCTTGAGGAAAATGACAAATTGATGAAAGGGGACATTGATTAAAAAAAAAAAAGTGTAAATGCATCAGAAATATGGTAAAGAACGAGGTATAGTAGTGGTTAATAATAAATAATAAGAGTAATAAATTCTTCTGCTGTTGCTGCCTAAAGGCCAATGGGTAGGTCTCCTATAATAAATGAACTTGCAGTATAAAATATATTTATTTATTTATTTCTTTTTATTTTTAGTAGTGCGTATCGATCGATTTGATTCTATTCGATTTATTGATTTTTTAATTTGTAAATGTGTTTTATAATAATTTGATATCAATTTAACCAATAAGGAGATACTTATATGACCATATACATACGATGTTTATAAAATAGAAATAAAAGTGACAATAGAAGTGCAATGCAAATTTATAAATTGATCATTTTTGTTTAGGAGAGAATCGATCGAATTTCTTATAAAGACTCGTGTAATAAATTCGCGGAAACTACATTAATTGTATGTCGTTATCTAATCAAATTTAAAATTGAGAAGAGAGAATATAATACTAATTTATGTCGAGAAGAGGTTTGTATTGTGTATGGACGAAAGTGATACTAAGATTTTGGAAATAAGGTTGGTAAAATGTTAAAGTTATTGTTACATAATTAGGAGTAAAATAGTATTTTTAATATAATCGTGTTAGGTTATCGATTTAACCATTAACTAAAATGATAAAAACCAGAAAAACAAAATTCTTTTTTAACAAAATCGTTAACCAAATACTAATGAATCAATAGTATGACCATTTTGGTTCAGTTTATTGGTTAAATTGATTTCCGCACACTACTATTAGAGTCTGTCCAAATTTAGATTTTCATTGAAAGATTTCACACTAGTACTATGTCATTGTGTTCAACATCCACATTGTAGCCGGACTGAATCATAATTTCAGTCTTAAAGTTTCATATTAAGGATTAGACGTTGCCTAACAAAGACGACCTCATATATAATTAAGATTTAAACCTCAGACTTTTGAAATAAGCAATACTTATCACTCCACCATAACTTTTTAAAATGACCATCAAAATCACTAAGCTCCTGGTATGTACAAGATCCGGAAAAAAATGACCAGACCCCACAAGAATCTATTACACGCACACTTACCAAGTATTTCTACAAGAGGCTATTTCCACAACTCGAATTCATGATCTCTTACACAACAACAACCTTACTAGTTACATCAAACTCCCCTTCAAATGTATTAAGCAGGAACTGAAAGTATGCACCTATCAAAAAGAAATACTTATCACTTTACCACAATCTTTATTGTTACGAAAACTATTAAGAAATACATCAAAATATCTCATATTAAGAATAAATCTCCCTAACAAAAACTATTACATATCCATAACGATATTAATTAAATAAATATTTATCAATCCATCACAATCGATACGTCAATTCGATGAACCTTCCTTTTCACTTACACATAAAAATTTAAGACACAGAGGATCAGTCTTTTTTCTTGGCTAGTTATGTATAAAGATCGGTAAGTGGACCTGTATCATGAACAGATATAATTAATATTCAATATATTATTTATTTTATATATAATAATATATATAACAGAGGGGAAGAAGAAATTAAATTAAAGGCTACTGTTAGAATCCCAAAAAAGAAAATGTGACCAACAGACTGAAAATGGGGCTTGATAGCTATAGAACGTTACAAATTGTACGTCATAAACCTTCATTAGTTAAAAAGAGTTTAATTTTTATACGCGAACACAGTAAACATAACAATAATTTATAATGCTAAGTCACTTGAACGATAACGAATTTGAGTTTTATATATGACGATGTAAAAAGGATACTTATAACGTCAGCCTAAATGGTAAGGTTGTGCCACTAGAAACCCTAGGGAAGTGAGTTTAAGTTTAGTATAATACAGGGATAATGTACGAGTACTCCCTCAGCCTATGTCCGAAATTCCAGAGATAGTGCCACTAGCTTGAAAAAAATGTCAACACACGTTGGACCCACAAGATAGTGCCACGTAGGACGAAAAGGGGTAGAAAATTATTTATAAAATAAGTTCAGGGGGTAATAGGATCTTAGTATAGTATAAATGTATCTCTGAGATTTTGAGCATAGATTGAGGGAATACTTGTGCATTTTCCCTAAAATATAATATAAAAGCATCGTTTAATCTGGCCTCTCATCTCATATTTATAGAGTTGAACGAGTATACATTCGTGTCTTATATGACATTTTACATATGTTGTTCTATGTGTAGTATGTCGCATAAGATACGTATATTTGTTTGTTCAACTGTGTCTACTTGTGCATATATACATAAGGTGGGAAGATATAAATATCAGGTGATGTTAAGTTAATATTTTATATATAAGTCATTATTAGGTCATGTAAAAGGTAATGAATACCTAAAAAATTTAATTTTATATTGGATAAGGTATAGGTTAATTCTTTAGTTTCATCAAATAATTTTGCATCATTTCGATATTTATGTCCTTGCTTCAAAAAAACGTTGATGGACCATAAAACAAAAGTTTTTTTTTACCATGTTTCAACTTTTTGGATAGAGTGCTTATGTTGTAACAAGGGCATGCAAATTGACCATTAGTATGTTATCCTGATAGAGAATTATATTATATACTGAAAAATCATTTATGGTCCACATGAAAATACATAAATCGAATTTAAAATGTCTTCTTAGCAAAAGATATAATACGTTTTCACTCTCACACGTTATAAATCATTTAACTCTTCCATTAAAGGTATCAGAAAAATATTAATATTATTTTAAAGTTTTTTTTTTGGACCCAAAGAATAAATAAAGACAAAATGAAGAACTTTTATTATATACATAATCATGGTGAAAATTTATATGACATAAGAAATAACCAGAAATATAATTTTATCTTTAATGTCATTTCATTAATTTAAATATTTTTTGAAGACAAATATTTTTTATAATTTTGATTTTAGAGGAAAATTTCGTACGACCTTGGCTCAATTTCTTTAACAATGTTTTTTCATTTAAAAACCCCACAAATTAAATACTCTTTGATAATTTTCTTAGAAAAATCATTTCTAAAAAGCATGCAATTGTTTGAGACAAATATGAATATTTTTAAATTTAATTCTAAGTCCTTAATTGTCTTTTGCTCTCATAAAATGAGGAGGAAACTTTCCACACTTTCAATAAATCCAAAAGCATAAAAAAGACTTTTTAAATCAAAAATATCAATTTTTAAATTCGATTATAATAATTTAAGAGAAAAAATCAATAAATAAACTTTGTAAAACACTTCTAAGTAAAATCTAGATAGGTGTTAAAATATTCATTGGTAACTAATAAAATTGACCTATCCTCATCAAATATGCATTCAGATATAGACTTGTAAATTTGATGTTTGAAATTTTAAATTTACGATTTTCAATTATAATTTTTTAAATTTGAATTTAACTTTAAAACACCTAAAGTTTTTGTAAACTTTGGGTAGAGTCTTGAAAACAACAATTTGTGCGCTTCATACTCTTTAACTATCTGATATTCGAAGTTTACTAAGTTCTATTAACTCGAATTTACTCGTAGTAAATTGACTAAAAAGGTAAAACATGTTTCACCAAAAAAGTTTTTTTTTTTTTTTAAAAAAATATAATTAAAAATTTGTTTGGACCTAAGTGGTCTTTCTTGTTGGACACATTATTTGACTTACCTAGCTAGCTAGGAAGCATAATTATATATTTGAACAAATGTGGTGGCAATTAAATGTGTACTTATTCAATTTCAAATGCATTCACATAAGCTCCTTTATAATTAATTCATTTTGGTACATTTATCTATTTCATTCTCATACAAATTTGGAAAGACTTTCTTTTTTTTTAAAAAAAAGAAAAGAAAATTGGTTTTCAAATTTTACATTAATTGAACAAATACATCTTTACACAAGAAATAAAAAAAGTTGGTGAAAAGGATCATTAATAAAACTAATAAAAAGTAGTTGTCACAAACTTTGAGAATACTTCAAAATGATTAAGGTGGAAAGAAAAAAAAAAGGTATTAACTCTTACATAAATAGTGGGAAAAAAACTTACACTCACATTAATATTTATAGTTATTGAATAATATAGAACATGTGTCATTATATAATAAAAGATTTTTATCCATTAATCATAATTAATTAATACACATTCTTATCTTAATTTTATTTACTAGCTTCATGGTAAACTAATTTGGAATTCTTATATTGTATAACCTCCAACCAAGATATACATATTATGTATACATAATTAATGTATATATCTTGTATATTGACTAGCGATTATATTAATTATTTTTAGTTGAGCGATCATATGCTGAAAAATCACAATCTCGTGTCAATATATAAAGTTTGTTTTTACCATACCATATTTATAGAGTACACATATACAACCTTTCAGTTTCTATTATTTTCCACTTGAGTCGTCCTGACTAACTTTAACGATTAAAAACATTTTTTGCCAAAGATGATTTCATTTGTAAGGCTCGAAATCGAAATTTCTGATTAAAGAATGAATCGAGCTAAGGATAAAAAAGGGTGATTGGTATTGTAAGTTAGTTGGTAGAGAATAGTGTTTGTTACATTTATTTCAGTGAAATTGATTTTGTGGGCTAAGAAGTTAAGTATATATAGGGTATACTATTCTAAGTATTAGAGTCCAACACTAAAAAGAGTACTTCCTATATTTTGGTACAAAAAAACTACATCTATAATATCATTTCTAAATAGGGAAGTAATTAATAAATTAGATAGTAGTTGGATCTCTTGGGATAAATTTTTTCTTTCATCCCTATTCCTATAATATTAAAAAAAAAAAAAAAGTGATAGTACTAGTATTCCTAAATCCTATTTTAAGTAATTTAGGTGTTAGAAATTATAGTGATATATTGTAATATAAGAATTGATTGATGATAAAATTATGGGAAAAAGGGTTCGAAACATATCTGAATTTTGATTGAAATTGTTGTAACAATTTCAAACAGTGGGGAGGACCTATTATCTATATGTATCCACGTGGACAAATTACTATTTATAATGATGCAATATTTATAATGTTCACGTGGACACATATAGTCCCACTATTAAATAGTGCAGAAGGGTAAAAGGTCCTATTAAAAATTTAGAATTGTTATAACAATGTCGATCAAAGTTCAGATATATTTCAGCAAATTATATATTAAGTTTTTTGGACTAAAAATGAAATAGTCTAATATTTTATTTTGAAATTATTATTCTTTATTTCACGAATCGGACGAGTCCTAAAGTATTAGTCTTTTAACTTTTATATTTTAAATGTGAGAAACTAAATTATTATATGTTACTTATAATATTGTAATCCTAGGAAATAATTATAATGTAGTATCTATTTAGGCTCTTTTATTGTGTACTGTCCTAGGAGCCTTCAACTAATTAAGTACTAAAATAGATTCATATATAGAGTTTTCTATTAGATTTCACTAACTATTTAACCTATACAAAAAGTACAATGATTGGAACTGCTTAAGGTTTAAGTTATATATATTGACGATTTAATCTAAAGGACAATGGTTAAAAATAATTAAGGTTTAAATTATATGTATTAACGATATAAATAAAGTGATATTTATGGTTGCATACTTATCAAGCAAGGAAAAACTTTTTCTATGCGATGAAAATAAAATACTAACTAAAATCATTTCATAAGTACTTCTATTATTTTATCGTCTTAATTTATGTGATATTTAAATTGTGATTTATTTTAATTGAGTGTTTGAATCCATAATAAAGTATTCTTATTAAATAATTTTTATTTTTTTAAATAAAATAATTTGTATATATTCTCAAACGTTTTTAGGCAGTTAAATTAACCGCATAAAATGTGATATCTCCTTATATATCAACCTCGAACATGCTTAAGGTTTTACGACTTGTTACACTATCTTATTTCATCTATGTAATGAGCACTTGAGAACAAATGCAACATCTTTCCGAAATAAAAATCAAAAGTATTTAATTAAAATAAATTATTTATAATTTAATATCTAAAAAATTATTATCGATAAATTTACAAAGACCATTGACGTACAACCCTACAAAAAATTAAAAAAAAAACATTTGGGACCATATAATTAATCCAAATCTCAAATCATCACAGCTAAGAGGACTACAAAAATCTAATCAAACTTCAACATTTAATTTAATCCACAACGTGTTGCCTATTAAAATAATAATAATAATAATAATAATAATAATAATAATAATAAATAATATATATATATATATATATATATATATATATATATATATATATATATATATATATATATATATATATATATATATATATATATATAGGCCTAATGTGACATAATTTTTAACAAGTAAAATGGTCCATATGCTACTTGAAAGTGTTTAATTATCGACCACAAAATTAATCTTTCTACAAAGGTACATTTTTTTTTATATATAAAAAAAAAAGGTACAAAATATTTGTTAATTTAATTTCTTCTCTGGAATTTCTGCTATTTATTTTATTTTATTAAATTAAATGAAGTTGAAAAGATCATATATTAATGAGATATTATGATGCGCCTCAAACATGAAGTAGCCCATAACATGCATGGTCCTCTTTTGTACTAGAGAAATATTTACCCCATCTTATAATTATTATCGTACGTCGATTCAGAATTTGAAATTTGAAATTTTTTAGTTTGATCTAAGTAGTTCATAAGTTGTTCTAATTATCGAATTCATAATTAAAAATATCAAAAATACCTCCTCTACTATTCGACGGGTAACACTTTTACCCTTCGACAGAAAAATGACAGTTGTATACCTTTTACTGCGATAAAAGTCGGGTATTCACTATTAGTAAGAGGTTTTCTTCATCGCAAATAGATGAGAAATTCATGTCATAAACATAATTTTTCCACGTCCCTTCGGGGATATCCGATAAAAAAAACATAAGTTTTTCATCAACACGGGTTGTGATGGAGTGGTAAGTAATTTTCAACATTAACCAAAAGGTCTCGACTTTAAACCCCCTTAGGTACAGTCGCCTTTGTTAGATAGCGCTTAATTACCCCCAATGTGAGACTTTTTCCCCATCAAAATTAATTCACTCGAAAAATACACGATGAAAAATAGATTCTAGTGTGGGACTTTTTCCCATCAAAATTAATTCACTCAAAAAATACACAAATTTTACTGAAATAGTGAGAAGCTTTCTATTTTTTTTTAAAATGAAACATTACTATTTTCTATATCCTCTTTTCTCATAAATTAAATTAAATTATATGTAGAACAAAAAATTTAATTGTACTTTATGTGATAGATCAATATAATTTCAATTTTTGAATGCTCAATGTTTGTCAATATAATATTACTGATTATTCAAACCTTAAATCAAATAACATATTCATCTATTCTCAATTTACAGTTAGAAGGAATTTAGTTGAAGCATATAATGCAAAGTCCTTTTTTAATATATAGTTAATATTTGCAAGTATAAATGAATTTACTATCAAAGGACAAGCCGCCCATAATGATGAAATCTTAACGTACATATTAAATATATATTGTTTTACGTTATTTCAATTTACCTGTCTTATTTTGATTCGATACTGACTTAAAGAAAGTAAGAAATGTATATATATTAAACTTTATGATATTAAAGTAAGAATATATACAAAATCAAATAATCTTAAACATGTCATTAAAAAATATAATTAAAGAATTGTCTGAAAAGAAAAAAAATATTTCTTTAAAACGAATTTAAAAACTAAGACAGATAAATTAAAACGGCAAAACTACATTTTATTTTCTCCCTACTTCTCTATTGTACTTCTATGTATATACTAACTCTTCCTGATTATAATAGGCTCATGTCTATAGATAAGTGATAATAATATATTAATATATATATTATTTATTTATTAAATTGATCTAAATATTAAATGTGTGTAAGTTTTAATTGCATAGAAGATATTTTGATATTGGTTGATTTGCCCAAGGGATAGATTACTTCTTTATAATGATAAAAAATGTTTTGATTAGGTATTTGTAAAGTTTTATAGGTTCAATATTTTTATAATTTTTAATATTGAAGCTAGTATATTTTAAAATTGTGGAATCTTTTGTAATTTTATAGAATTTTTATATATAAATTTATATTACATATGAAAAAGTATTGAATTCGTATAAATTTGATGTTGACAAACTCTTTTGATCCTATTATTGTCTAGATCAATTTAGTTATATTTCGATTATATAATCGTGATATAACAATAATTATTTAGGTTAGTTTATTAGTAATTTAGTAATGAATGAGCGAAACGTGTTATGTCATGGAGTGGGAATAGCTCTTGTACTAATTTAGCTATTATAGGTATCATAACGTGTCAAGTTAAAAAAAAAATTAAGCTAACAAATTTCAATATTTATAATTTATACATATAAATAATTTTTACTTTATATATAAAAGATAGTAATTTTTTCGGTGACTTGTTTAAATTAGAGGAAGAAAAGGTCACCCTATTATTATTACTTTTTTTTTTAGTATTAGAGGTCGATGATTAGGATAAAAGATTAATAGGTACAGGTACATGATTATGTTGTCTAGTTTCGTTATCAATTTGATTATTTATTATTGTTATTCCTGTACTATCTTTTTCTTCGATTTAGTATTACATGTTTTCTCCTTAGCTTCAATTATAATACTATTTGTTACTGCTACGATTCTCTCTTCTTTGTGTTTTCAGTATGACTTCTTCATTATTTTATTTACTTAACATACTTGATTTACATTATGTATTACTTGATTCGAAGGGCTACTGGAAATAACCTTCTCAGCTTTTAACGTGGGTCGGCATATAGCCCACTCCATTCTATCTATGACGCATCGGATCAACTAAGAAAATCCCGAGTAACAAGAGAGATTCTCCACACGAACGAATAACCCGCCAAGTTCGAACTGACATAGGTGAATCAAACCAACACCTATCAACCACCAACAAGAAGTCGCTTTGGTTACACAATTTGTTTTTTTTTTTTCAATAGAAATAAAATTTTATACACATTATACTCTTCGAACCTTTTCCTAAGATAGGGATAGATTACAAGCTTTTACATATTCTTTAGAAACAATTGAATATTAAAGTTTAAACTTCTCTCTTACCTATATGATTTATAGCAAGCTCAAATTTCGAAACTCTTCCTTTCTTTATTAAACTCTGTGCTCAATCGAACACCGACACATATGTAGTTAAAATAACACAAGAAGAGGGGTGCTTCAAATATAGTACTGAAATATATAATATAAGAAACATTTACATTATCAATGACAGATGAGCCAAGTATATTTCTTCATCTTCTGCAGATGAAATTCTATGCAACAAAACTGGACCAAAGATGACATAGTAACATTTACATGAACACAGGGTCTGGGTAGACGTTACCCCACGAAACCAATGTTTTTAACGGAAACCCAACCAAAACTTTTCAGGACAACAACAACAACATACCCAGTGAAATCCCACAAGTGGGGTCTGGGAAGACGTTACCCTGACCTTGTAGACGTAGAGAGGTTTCCGAAGGACCAAAACTTTCTGGGAGCAGTGGAAAAAAATAGAAAACAGATGACTTACTGATACTTCGAAACCCCTTTACTTCTACGTGCTTTCAGATCACTTGGCGTAATCGATACAGAATCTATACAGAGTCCACCTTTTGAATGTGTGCAATCGATCTGTTTCATTGAGAATCTAACTTCAGTAGCAGGGTCGGACCTACTCACTATAAATTCACCCACCTTGTACTCTATCCAGTCGCCACGCTTTAGATTTGCACTTGCATCATCTTGATCGCTATCATCTAGGGAGTACTCACTCACTGCATGTTGCCCATCAGATGTAAACAGTTCATATCGAACTGGCCCTAAATCCCATCCATGAGTGTGCTCAAAGTTGCAAACACGTCGACCAAGTCTCTTATAAAACTTCCCAAGGCGGACCCTGAATGTTAGTGTATATATATCTGGAGGAAATGGGAACTTCACTGAACCGCTTACTTCAAACCACCATACTTGCTGGCAATACGCCACGACGTGGAACCTATGGCAGCAGAAATATTAGAATCAAAATTTTAGACATCCTGAACGATAAAAGCTTGGCTACTTTAACAAATGTAAGCTAGCAGTTTCCTAACAGTACTTTATATGTGGACATACAAGAGGTAGTCTAACAAAAGTGAACTAAAAGGAAAAAGGAGGAAAAGCACAGGTCTTTAATAGTAAGTATAGTCCAATGACTAAGAAGAATAAAAGACAGCAGTGCACCACCACAAAACTGACCCTCTTTTACCTCCCAATAAGCTAAAGACAGTTAACCAACAGAGCAAAGCTTGAAGCCCATGAGTTAGCAGATATTGCAAAGAACAGGTTTTATCTAACCCATTGTCCTTGTGCTCTAGGTAATTAGTTGCCTGATAGGAAGGATTCCAAGTTTTAACATAGATAGCATCATAACAATAAACATGGCATGTAATTTCGCAATTTTTATTAACAGATAGAGAATAGTGAAAGCCTAAATCGGTTAGATTTATTAGCAAGAAATCCAAAGGAAATATGTGTTCTTAATTCTAAAACAAATAATCTAGTCTTATACACCATATAGAGTAAGTTTACTGGCCAAGTGGCTGAGTCAGAGAGACAGAACCACCCGTGTTCCAATAACCATTACTATCATCATAAATAACCAAGTAGTAACCTTTTGCATTGAACTTCTGACAAAAATCCAAATTAGAAATTAGCTACAATAAACTAATACGTAACTTGTACTATCCAGCAAAGTCACAGCGACCAAGACAAACCATCCACAAACTTATCCAAATCTTATTGCCCCATATTATCAACTGAGAAGTTCATATGCTATAGAAAAGGACTCAAGGCCTCTTCAAAGAACGAGGAAGAAAAACATTGTTTTGTAGTCTACTATTCTACTCTCAACAAGTGGTGGACACGATGCGGGAAGAGAGGACTACATGGTTCGTGCATGTAAAGTGGAAGAGCATAGATGCCCTAGTAGAAGGTGTGGGAAGTTGGTAGTGATAAGTTTAAGGAGGGGCAGAGGCAGATCGGGGAAGAATTGGGGGAGAGGTGATTAGACATGTCATGAGCTCACCGAGAACATAACCCTAGAAAGGAAAGTAGGAGATCGAGGAGTAGGGAGTAGGTAGCCGAGCGATTTCTCCCTTTCCTATGGGAGAGCATGATTCTAGCTTAGAGCACCTTGTCCGCTCCTTGTTCTACTTAAAAGTATCATTATTATTATCCTACTATTATCTTATTATTCAATTGTATTACTACTGGTGTTTCTTTTACTTGGGTTATCTCTGTACATTTATTTTCTATGTTATTTATTTATCTTCAATTGTATTACTAGATTACACTCTTGTACTTGTCAACCTTGTTTTTGGAAACGCTTTTCTTGAGCCGAAGGTCTACCGGAAACCACCTCTCTACCTCACAGAAAGTAGGGGTAAGGTCTACATACACCTCATCCTCCCACAACTCCACTTGGGATCACACTGGGTTTATTGTTGTATGTGCATATTCTAGTTCCATTGAGAACAAATCTCAAGAATAGCTTCTATATTTTCCATCTCCAGGATCTTGATAAAAGAGTTTTGTTAACATTGTAGAGGGATATAATGAAAAAGTGTGTGCAGAGGATTGCCTTGGCTTCCAAAAATAGTCTTTTTGGGATTGGAATTGCCTGCTGCTCCTCTTCTTAGTTGCTTCTCCATATCCATACTGTCTAATAACTCTTGCTATTCTTAAGCCAACGTAAGCTTCTCACCCTACATGACTGAATGTATGAAGTTCAGGCATATGGCAAGCCAAACTTCAGTTGTTTTTTTCTGAAGTTCAAACAAACATGTCTGAAGTTTGCTTGCACAAGCAACATGCCAAACTTCAGAAAAAATTTATAACTTTGGAGACAGATTTCACTACTTCAGTCATGTATGTCTGGAGCTCATTCAGAAGTGACGAAGCTTACAAAATTTTGTAAACCTAGGCTATACCTTAAATAGAGGACTCAAAATCAGCTATTGTGCACTTGCCCCACCAACAGATCACAGACTGGTCTCAAGGCCAAGCCATCAAAGCTCTTCTTTCAAGCCTTAACACCCAAATTTCATATCCGCTGCAACCCATAGACTCCCTATTATCCGATATTCCATTATAGTGTTTTATTTCTAAATTTGAATGTTCTCAGTTAAAAGTTTCAAACTGTTTATGATATTAAATGATTGTTGTAGGTTTGATTTTTTTTTCCATTAACTTTTTGTTCAGGAAGAAATAAATTTGCAAAGAAAGATGACAACTGTCCAACTCAATGTTAGGTTCATCAGTCACAAAAGCCAAAATCCTCCAAGAAATTACAAATAATCATAACCCCAATTAGTCAACTTACTTTGCAGCACAAAAATTGCATGATTAGAGTCAAAGGAAGACTTGGATTAGAAATTAGCCGGTATAACATACCTCAGTTAATATGCCTTCTGGGGTTCATAATTAGGAAGAACCCAAATTTCTAAGCTGTTTCAAATAATGCTACATCATATCATTCCCTTAATTTAGGGAAATGAGTTATTAGTTTGTGTTT
Organism: Solanum lycopersicoides; assembly: GCA_022817965.1. Taxonomy (NCBI): domain Eukaryota; kingdom Viridiplantae; phylum Streptophyta; class Magnoliopsida; order Solanales; family Solanaceae; genus Solanum; species Solanum lycopersicoides. The sequence goes on from CM040626.1 coordinate 2,430,839, forward strand.
GTTCAATTATGAAATAATGTTGATTTGTGTTATTTTACCCCAAAAAAATAACTATTTCAAATCTTGCCTAATTCGTTTTCATTTTACCATCCAAGATAGATAAGGGAACTGCAATATGAGTATTTGTACTCTCCGTCACTCTTCCTGTTTCTTACCTGTTATTAAGTACGGGAAGGTCGGACATTTTATCCATTTTTCTCTAATCCTTTTTCAACCTGACCATATATGATCCAACCCGCCCATTTGTGGGCACTAACAGTGATTTTTTTTTATTTTTTTTTTTGAAATTGGTAAATTGTATTCCTTCAGCATTAAAGGCTATGCTGGCCACCTCCAAGTAGTTTACAAAAAGAATAGAAAGATACTTCCAAAAAGCCTATAAAATCCAGTAATTGGATTTCTTCTTCTATATTCTGCTCTTTACACCAAAAACCTAGTGAAGTAATTACTTTCCACTTAATCTTCAAAATAGAGGATTCTTTTCCTTCAAAGATCCTTTGGTTCCTCTCCTTCCAAATGGTCCACCAGATGCAGGTTGGGACTGTCCTCCACCATATTTTTTGGCTTTTGCTTCCTCCTCTTTTGATCCAAGAGCTAAGCAAGTATGCAGTATGTTCAGGCATGATCCAATTGATTCCAGCAATGGCAGTGAACATAACCCAAATTTGTGTCGTTACTTTGCAATGCATGAAAAGGTGTTTGTTGGTTTCTAGTGCCTCCTTGCAGAGGAGGCATCTAGATGCTATGATGAACCCCCTCTTTTGCAGTGCCTCATGTGTCAAGCATGCTTTCCTAGCTACTAGCCAAGTGAAGCATTTCACTTTATTAGGAGCCACACTTTTCCATATAGTATTCCAAGGTCCAGTTGACCTGCCTCCAGCAACACTCAGTTCCCTTTTGTATACTCTGTTAACAGTGATAATTCCATCATTGTGGTGCCTCCAAATGAGTTTGTCTGAATCTGTATAATGCCCGGGAAGTTTCCTATTAGTTTTAGAAAATCTACTACCCATGGTATTTCCCAATCATTTAGGGGTCTTCTGAAAGTGAGGTTCCACCCTTGAGGGGACCACATTTCTTGTATGCTGCATCCAGTATTCAAGCTTATTGAGAATAGTCTAGGAAAAAGGGATTGAAGTGTGCCGTGACCGCTCCAGCCCTCTTTCCAAAAACGTATCTTGTCTCCCCTACCAACTCTAACTTTGGTGTTTAGTTTGAGAGTCGTCCATAGATTCCTGATAGATTTCCAAACCCCAACCCTAACAGTGATTATCCTCATGGTAAAGAAACTAGAGTCAAAGTTACCAGTTCCACAAAAAAAAACTAGAGGTTATTAATCTTAGGCACTGTCTTCACCATATACTGGCAATGAGATCAAAGAAGTTCGACCCAAAGTCGAAACAACCTGTCTGAGGTTCGCAAGAGAAAAGAGGATGAACTGAAAGCTAATGCCAAATCGGTACTCTAATCAAGTGATCTTATTAATCAAGTAAGACATTTATCGCATATAGTTTAAACATACTAATCTAACCTTGACTCTTCAGTAGGAAACCAGTTCCAATGTCTTCTGTCTTCACCACTAGTTATCAACATTGCTTTCGTGGAGATAGACATGCAAATCCTTCCACTAATTCTATCCAACCAAACTTCCTGCAATTTCTCCCCACCGAAAGAAAAGTATATATTAGCAAAACAAAGCATCACTTTATACTTTATCGCCACAATTTTTAGCCAGAAAGCAAAAAAGATCTACAAACCTCCCGTCCTTTCCCCACTAACCAGGTGCCCAGGAAGTAATCTTTTTTGTTTAGTCAGTGATAAAAAAGGAAGTGGACTCTTTGCCAATGAAGTTCACATTATCACTATTTGGAAAGTGAAACAGTTTCCTCTTTGACTATGTTTTCTTCATAAACCGTTTTGAGCCAAACTGAAAGAACCTCTCTACCTCCCAAGGCAAGGGGGTAAGGTTTGTGTACACTCTACCCTCCTCATACCACAAGTGAGATAGCGCTGGGTATGTTGTTGTTAAACTACTTCAGTCGCAAACAAGAAGTTTATATCAGCTAGATGAACCCCTACTTCATTTAATTTAATTTCATATCAAACAAGTTTGGATCAGCTAGATGAATCCCTACTTCATTTATGCTCATTTTATATCAAGTTCGATATCCGAATTCACTCAGAAAATCCAATAAGTTGACTCTCATACTCTTGAACACTATTCTTTTTGGAATGGAGAGACTTCTAGTTCTAAAATAAGTAAATTTAGCAATTTGAAAACTCCCATCTCAACATGAGCTCTATTTGATATCACAGCATAATCACCAAAATCAAAACAGCTAAATCAAGATTACCACTCAAATTCAACTCAAAATTTATGCATTTCTTCATCAAAACATATAGAACATTATCCCAAATAGCAATTCTGATCCAGAAGCTTAAACAATGAAAATATCAGATAAACCCCAAGACTCTATACATACCTTATTGCCGTCATCAAATGGAACAGGACGAGATAAAAAAGCAAAGATATCTTTTTTGGAAAAACCTTCGTATATTCTCTGAGGCAAAACGTCGAGCAGGTGGTGGTAATTAGACGGAAGCTTAGAATCCCAAACTGAGTCAGAAGATGCAGCTCCACGAAAGGCGTGGTTAAGCCTAGCAAGATTACAGATTTCCGGTGGGGTAAGGTACATAAACACACAGGCTACACAATTTTCCGGTATGTCGCCGAGACCTGGTCTACCGTTGGCCGTCGATTCGTTCTCCGTTAGGCTGGACAATGATGCGCCCATGCGAAAATTACCTCTAAGTCCTTCCGATTATCTGGTGTTGTTGTAGAAGAGAAGAAGGGTAATTTGGTCAATTCATAAATGTTGTCGCCGGCGCCGGTGACTGGAGAAATGGAGTGTGTGGGCAGATATTAATAGGGGGGAGTGAGAAAGAGATTTCTAAAAAATATTTTTTTCTTATTTTTTGATTTGACAATTTGTAAAGTTGACTTTTGTAATGAAAATTTTGATGTATTCTAATGTTTCATCAATATTATGATTCATCATTTCGATTGGTTCGATTTTAATTTTTTATTTATTTAATTTATTGATTATTAAATTTTATATATGTTAAATCGTTATAAAATTATTATTGATTCAATTATCGATTTAACAGTTAAAATTTCATTTGATCCTTTTTAATCGAAAATTACATAGAAACAAGATGACAAATTGCATTTTGCTTATAAGCAAACACTACACCTTATATACCAAGAATTTGTCATAGGTAGAAGTAAGAGTATAAACTAAATTTTAAGTTAAGATCTCCATATATATTCGAATGATTTATATAAATATAATCTACTAATTTACTGTCAGGTTATCAGTTAATCTGTTAAGAAAAAACTTCTAATCGTTAAGAACTGATAATTTGATAGAAAGAAATCGTTACCAAAATTACTAAATTGAATTACTTTTTTTTATTTGAATTATTAATTTTTATTCAATTTTGAACAACTCTAATCTATATATTAATATAAAGCTGAATCTTCAGCCTGATGATGTGGCATATCTCAATGATCAGGAAGTCTATTTATTTATTTTTTCAGTTTTTTGGAGGATTTCCCCCCTTTTTCAGATAAAAATTGATTTTAATTAGATATTGTTTAATTTCCTCAATTTAAGGCTATAATAATTAATGGATTTTAATTAATTAAATTTTGAGAAAGAGAACGTATTAGTAGCTCTTAACCATTTCCTTAAATAATGGGTTTTAATTATTTAAATTTTGGGAAAGAGAACGTTTAAAATTCTAAATTTTAATTCTGATTAATAACTCTTAACCGTTTTCTTAAATTAAGGCTATAATAATTGGTGACAACATTTATAATTTTAAATTATGAATTAATGCTTTTCAACCTCCAAAATATTAAGGTCCTATAAATTGGCACTTTATTATTTAATTTTCCATTTATCTTTTCATTCTTTTTATTATTTTCTTTGGATTTGATTTGATAATTTGCTAATACTATTTTAATAGTTAATAGAAAAAATGTCTAACTTTATATTGTAATTTTCCATTAGTCTTTTCATTCTCTTTATAAGTTTCTTTGAATTTGATTTGATGATTTGCTAATACTATTTTAATAGTTTATGAAAAAGATGTCTAACTTTATATCGTCTAATTTGGAAGGAAGTTCAAAATGATTTGACAAGATCTTCCTATGGAAATTATATCAATTATAATGGAATATTGTGAAGGTGAGAACAACTTCAACTTTGGTTGTCATGCAAAGTTACGTATTGTTCTTATAATTTATATATTTTTTGGTTTTCTATATTGTATTTGGTGTCCACATTGGAGTTTGATTATATATGAATTCACAACGAGCAAGGCTCCATCGGGAGGGAGCACTTCCTACCAAGAGTTATTTCTTACTCAAGATTCGACAAGACAATTGTTTAAGAGAGTAGCAGTCTCTTTCAGTACACCTCATTTTTTCATGTTTGTTTATAAGGTTTTGCCACCGTGTGAATGTAATATTTAAGTTTTATTGTGAAACATATGTTAATTCATTGCGTAGATTGTTTTTCCCCTTTACAAAAATATAATATTTTAGTATTGTAACGATAGTTGATTACTAAATTGTTGATATTGTAATGTCCATCATTTTTAAAAATGATATCCAAACATCTCCATTATCTTTACAACTTTGAGTAGGCATTAACATACAAAATTAATTGTGACCTTCTGAATATGTCCCATCTCTTCCCTTTTTGTTATGCTTTTTTTTTTTTTGGTCTATTTAAAGGTAATAGCACTTTTCAAATTTGATAAGAAAAATATTTTCTACAAAATTTAGATACACATTAATATCATCTTATATATATATATAAAATAAAGCTAGATATAGAATTAGTTATGTGGCACCTCTCTATGGCTACCATTCATATTTATCTTTTTTAATTTTTTTTGACATTCTCTAATTTTATAATTAAAAAAAATACTCTAATTATATCTTTGACTATTGAATTTAATAATGAACAATTGAAATGACATTTCACATAAATAAAAAGAGAAAGAAAAAAAAAATTAAAAACTATGATTAATTTTAGAATATGGAGGGATGGAAATTGAAAAGACTAATATTAATTGTGATAAATTTATCAAATGTTTGTCACAATTCATACCAACAAATAAATACGAAAAAGAAATGTTTAAAAAGAAAAAAAAGAGTGACTTATAGCTCATATCTTTAAATTACCATATATTTTTCATTACTTATTTATTTATTTTATTTTTATATTTCAAAGTAAAATTAATTAAATTAATAATAAAAGTTTTCCAACAGAAAAAAAAAATTCACATTCATTCTATAAAAATATTAGATTTTGAAAGAACTATAGAATTTTTTATTTTTTTTGTTAAGTTGATTTCTTTCTAAAAAATTGATATAATATTAATTATCAATATTATAGTATCTTTTTTATTTTCTTTTTTATTTGATTGTTTTATTCATTTTAATTTTTTTTATAGCAATAAAAAAATAATGAAAAGGTGTACAGAAAAATGAATATTCACATTTGTGTGATTTGTTAATAAGTAGTCACAACTCACCAAATGAAAGACTTTATTTTACCTTTTCTATAATTAATCCTCAATTTTAAGAAATAATAGTAACATATTTTGGTATTACTTCTAATCTAATAAATTAGCCTAATGTATATATAGTTGAGAGTTTGTCAATATTTTGCTAACCTTTTAATATTCCACATTAATGAAATAACACATCCTTTCATATTTTATTTTAATGGAGAATAAAAAAATTCTTATATGCTCCATTACATTCACCATTTTCTTTTACTTAAATACTAAAAATTAATGAACTTGCATTATGTTCGAGTACGGTCATGGCTATAATTACTATTCATTGCAAGATAAACATAGATGTATCGAGCATGAGTTTTATTTGTTTGAGTTTAGATAGATAGAGGTTGGAGATGAGTTAAGATTGGATGATGATTTTTTTTTTTAAGATGAGTAATTTCATTTGATTTAAGGTTTTCTATCCAATTGAAGAGTACATATCACAAGTTTGTAGATGATGGCCGGTATGAATGACCGGATAATATAACTGAAGGTAAAACCAGCTATTAAATAAAATTGAGCGATATTTTTTTCTTTCTCCCTACAATAAAATTTAGAAATAATGATAAGATCTAACAATATGATATAGTGGACATATAATTAATCGAAAAGAAAATTAATTCTAACATACATATTTTAACACTCGCGCGAAGCGCGGCTGTGTTCCCTAGTTATGGATATTTTAAAATTGTTTAGCTAAGCTTATAAGCTCAAAAGACTTTTTAGTTTATTTATGTACTTGATAAATACTACTCCCTCCGTTTCACAAAGAATGACCTAGTTTAATTTGGTACGGAGTTTAAAAGTATAGAAAGAAGACTTTTGAATCTTGTGGTCCTAAATTAAAGTTAGGTCAAATGTACAAAATTGCCCTTTGATCTTGTGGCCTTAAACATGCCACGTGGAAAGTTGTTACAAAAAAAGAAAGTGATCATTCTTTTTGAAACATACGAAAAAGGAAAGGAAGTTATTCTTTTTAAACGGAGGGAGTAGTAGTAAAATATTTGTAACTCAATTAGTTCACATGTTATCCTTCGGGGTGGCTCAATGTTTTGGTTTGAGACTCTCTTATAGAAGGTCTCAGTTTAAAATTTCTTGCCGACGTAACAAAAGTAGAGGGTTTGTCTCTGGGTCAAGCTCATCGCATCGAGTTTGTCTGGTGGAGGTTATCTCTCTTGTGTGGTTTGTGGGCTATAGCATATGAGGAGATTTTACCCTATATACGTCCAAAAAGTAACGGCTACGAGTTTCTCTTATCATAAGAAAAACTTTATGTTTCATTCGTTTCAATTTATTTGTCTTACTATATTTAATCTATTTTTAAAAAAAAGTTTATTTGTTTTTAGGCGATTTTATAATTCTAACTTTTCAGATGTCATGTTTCAAAGCACAAAATTTAAAAATATTTTAGTATATTTTACATATATATAGCTTAAAATTACAAGATTTTAAAATGAAGGGAGTGGCCTCATGTGATTATTTTTAACAATTTTAATACTTCTATTCAAAAATATATAACTATATATTTGAAAATTACTTTTAATATTTAAAAGATAAATTTCTAATTCAAGTAAACTCTAGTTTATTTATTTTTTTAGATTTTTATATTTAGCAGAGTAAGACCCATAGTCAAATAGGTCATTGCTTACCTCTAAGGAATTTATTATCATTTTATAGTTGGCTTGATTTGACCATTGTGAGCATTATTACCTTCATTAAATTGTTTAAAGAATATCTTCAAAATTATGAGCCAGAATTTATGTATGTGTTAAATTACATATAGGTATAGGATGATGGCGTTATTATTTAATAATTCTTTTTCGATATCTGTAATGATATAGTTTTATTTCTTAATTATATTTACTAGACAAAAAATATATTCAATCATGATTTCAATCCTGTTCACAAGCTTATTATAGGCAAGGCAAGATAATATTGTAGTTCCCAAAACTTCTTGTTTATTAATGACTAAAATGTGATTATAGCTCAACTATATAGTTAAAACACAAATCTGAAACCTTTAATTAAGAACGAACAAATGAGTTTTGGTAAACAAAAAAATTACACTAACTTTATTTGGTTGAGAAAAAAAAACATTTAGGTAGATATTAATATATATTCACAATATCTTACTCATATTTCCTATCTCATATTCTCTACCCCTAAATTAGCCTAATTAGATTCAGTTTTTTTTTTTTTTGAATTTCTTGACTTTTCGACAAGGAGGTTTTTTTTTTTGTATTAATTCAATTCACTAAGTCTCTTAATTCTTAATCAATGAGGTAGGCTAAAGTAGAAAATGGGAGCAAAAACTGGACTTAATCTACGGTTGTTTGGCTATGTGCCCAGCCAGCTCTCATTTCGTAAAAAAAAAAAAAAGACTAGGACATCCCCTTCTTTTGATTTATGTTGCATCAGTCCCATAGAATGGGGCAGATAGCTAGAAGTTAATCAGTGATGAGAAGGCGTTTCATTTCACCCAAACCGCTCTTTTGAGGCAATGTATAGAAGTCGGCGCCTTTCGAAGCACTTTCTATTTCTAGTTAGCGCTGTTTTTTATTGCAGCTATGGTGGGTAGGCCTAAGCACCACACTACACGTATAGACGCGAACCCCCCTCGTTACCGTACGTGCGACTCTCATCGCATACGGCTCGCACAGACTCCAAAATCCATCCCGAGCCCTTTCTTCCACTTCTCCTCTCCAATCCTCGATCAAACTTGCGTTCCCCAGGCGCTATGAAATGGGGGTCTTTCCTTCGCCTATCGTATGTATCGTCTTGGCTTCGCTCCGAACCAAGGAGGCATTCTGGCGGACGCTTGCGTGAAATGAATGGCTAATTAATAATTGTGCAATGTTTTTTTTGTTTGTTTTTAATTACTTGTCTATTTTTGAATTGACGTATATATTAAAAGACAATAATCAATATAGTAAGTTTACAATTTTACCCTTATTAATTATGAAGTTGATGAATTAAAAATTTATGATTTCAAGAAGTTCTATATTTTTCATAATTAATTAATTAAAAACATAACTGGTAAAAAAATATTATTTGATGATTTATCAAAATACAAAAATAAAAAAATAGATAAATAATTAAAGACGAAAAAAATATATCTTAAGCACCCCAATTTAGTCTTTATAATACAAGTTATTTTCACAAAGACACGTGAAATTTTGTAATGCATCGATAATTGACCATTTTCGTAAATATGTTTTCTTATCACTAGACATGACATATTGTTTATTTGATTTTACTGGTGTAAAATATTTAATGATTTCTATTAGACTTTATTGAATTTTTTTAATTAGTACGATAATTTGTTGGGTGAGCAAATAAAATATCATAGTGAAAAGTAATAAAGAAAAATAGAAAGATGAATATAATTCAGAAATACTCTTTGACCTAAAAAGAATTATTATTTCTGTGTTATCTCACCTTAATTATTTGATTATTTCAAAAATAAAAATTGAGATTATCTTATTTATACTATATTAAAAATGACGCTAAGTTTTGCAAAAAATAAAATAAAAATGGACTACACTATTACACTATATATTACAAAAATATCGATGTCTTGAGCTTCTAATATTTTGGGCTCCATATGAAATTATGAATTGCGTTATCTTATTCTTCTATTATTATTATTATTATTATTATTATTATTATTATTATTATTATTATATACTTTTTACTAAAAATATTTTATTTCTATTACTCAAATCCGCTATCCATAATAAAAATGAAGGATATAATATCTATCCAACGATATAATTTGGTATTCGTGAGTCATATTTTAGAGCGCACAAAATTTAAAAATTTTAATTTTTAATTTTATAAATTTTGAATTTTAACTTAGACGTGATCTCGATCAAATTATGTAGTTTTTTCAAACATCTATCAACATATCATCTCGTATATATTGCCTACTCTTTGTTTGATAGTGAGGAAATCATAATTTATAACCTTTGATTTTAATATTTAAATTCAAATTAAAGACTTTAATGAATCGATGTGAAATTGATCCACTAAAGAACAAGTCATTTAGTTACATATTCCTGATAAGTTATAATGAAATGATGGTACAATATATTATTTCCTATCAATATAAGTTCTTTTTATAGAGATACATTAAATTTTTTTCATTCTGCAATATATGGAATGTAATAAATTTATTAAACTCAATAAATAATATATATTATATTATGTTACAATACTTCAATTTTCATCTGATATTTAATTCGATAAACAATAATATATCAACATAATTTTACACGTAAAATACCTAACGTCTAACTAATTAAGGATAAGAACTTAAAAGTTGAGGAGACGTGCATTTTAATTTGTTTTCACATGCATGCATGAAATAAAAAAATTTAAAAAAAATAATAGATGTGTACGATTTTATTTGGTATTTCCTTAAGATAAAGACTATTGTCATGATTATGCTAAATGACCCAAATTAAAATAAAACAAAATATAGTACTAATGTTTTGATCACTAGACATGACAATTGACATGATGTTTTATCTGAATTTGAAAAATATCTCAATATTATGATAAGTTATATTTTCCTTTAGTCTTAATTTATGGGATATTTTTCAGATTTTGAGATTTAGATAAGTATATTTTTTATCATAAATTTTTCATAAATTTTTAATTTATATTAAATTATCAATTATTATGACTTATAATACTTTTTACGTAGATATAAACATATAAATTTCATTTCAAAAAAATAAAAATTTCACGTGTAAATTTACATCAATTGACTCTTAAAAAAATAAAAAATCAACTTAAATTGTAGCAATTCATTTAGCCTCATAAATCATTCCTTAAATATCTTTTAAATTTTAATATCATTTTATCAAAAAATCAACTTAAATTGTAGCAATATTTTTAGCCTCAGAAATCATTCCTTAAATATATTTTAAATTTTAATATCATTTTATCGTCGTATTTTAATTAAAGGTATTTTATTTTTTAAAAAAAGTTTAATATCGAAAGAGTGGCAAAATCGACAACCGTTATCCACTTAGGACTCATTCTTATCTAATTAGGATTTTATAATTTTATATGTACTTTAATTTTGTTTATTAACCAAAGATTATGATGTATATAAATATATTGATTATTGTGTAAATTAAAAAATAAGACAGATTTTACATATTTTTTCTATTTTTTTGCTTGCGTCTCTGACAAGATTTAATATTCCTTTTAAAACTTATCTTATCGTAGATAGTACAAGATACCTTTAATATTTCACTAATTAAGGAGATTAAGTTTTAAGATAATTATTTAATAACATATTTAAGAGACTTGTCTATTTGATTTAACTTTTTAAATATATGTATAATTATTTTCTAAAAAAATGATATTATGTGTAATTTTTTAAAAGACAAATTACAGAAATACACACATGTTATTTCACTTATTTTCATTATCCCATATTACTTTTAAAAATCTCCAAAATCCCTTATTTATTTAATGTATTCGAGTTGCATATTAATGTATCCGAGTCCCTATTTAATGTATTCAAGCCATTATTAATGTATCCGAGATACATATTAATGTATATAAGCTAGTTTTTTAATGTATTCGAGCTACATATTAATGTATTCGAGACATTATTTAATGTATCCGAGTTTCAATTGTTGTATCCGATTTTTTTTTAAATTTTTAAGGAATTAATATAATTAGAAACTTATGAGAAATAGATTGTAATTTCATATTAAAACTTTGAGATTTATGTAATTTACACTTTTCTTAAACTAGAGATAAAATATGTATATATAGTAGTGAAATATGTCAAATTTCAATATTCACAATCAACTTTAGGCCCAATTATAAGTCCAACAAAAGCCCTTGAAACTCTAACAAACTTGGACTTTAAAATGGGCCTAATTAGACTTGGATACCTAAAGTAGCCCAAGCCCAACCTCCCCACCCCATCCCACCCCCCCATCCCCACCCCCCCCCAACCCCCTACACATCATTTTTTTTATCTCTAGTGTAGGTCCCACAAGTTGATCCTTGGAAGACCTTAGAATCTTCACCTAAGAAAACCACTTACATAAAATGGATGGCACTATAAAACCACCAATTTAGATTTTTTAGTACTTTTTGCATTACAAGTTGTACATCTCCTTTTATGATAATAAGGCCAAAATCTTCTTTTTAAGATTCTAAAACTGCCTAACTAATCTAAATTTACAATTTTGCCCTTCTTCACTTGGGGGTTGTTTGGTTAGTAAAATAAGGAAAATTCTTGTATAAAAGAACATTTTAGCTTGTATTACGTGTGCGTTTGTCCATGTTTCATTATGAAATTTGAAAAAAAAAAAGTTTTTATTTTCAAAGTGAAAAAGTGATAATTTGAAAATTACTTTTTCTGAATAATTTGAAGTGAAATTTTTCAAATTCTGACTATAATCAAATGTGTTTTCTGAAGAATTTTTGACCAAACTAAGTCATTATATATAAAGCAACTCACCAAAACAATACGTTTCTCTAAAATTATACAAAACTAGTATAAACGTATTTCACAGTAATATTTTAGGGTATATTTTATTTTAAAAAAACTAATAGCGTTAGGTTGATATATATTACTGTGAGTAACGTTTTACTCCTAAAACGTTACCATGAGTAACGTATATCAATCTTAACGCCGTCAGCTTTTAAAAAATAAAATATACCCTAAAACGTTACTGTGAAATACGTTTATACTAATTTTATAAAAAATTTAGAAAAACATAAATAAATTACTTTATATAATGACTTAGTTTGGTCAAACCTCATTTTTTGAAGTTTAACTTAAAAAATTTGATGATCAAATATCTCTTACCAAACAATCCCTTAATATCACTCCACAATCCACATCCAATGGCTATAAATAGAACACATAGCAAAACCACAATAAAAGTAATACAAAAAAAAAAAAAAGGTGATAGTTTTGCAAAATTCTGTGGGACTCTCTCACTTTTATTGTTTTTTTAAAAAGAAAAACCAAAGTTTTAGCTGACAAATTTGTTGAAAAGTGAAAAACTATGGGCAGTTTTTATCTGTATAATCACAAAACCAAGAATCCTCCCACAGCTTAAAAAACCAGCTGCTCAATCTTGTATAAAACTTTTCTATTCTCTCTCATTTTCACTTCTCAAAAAACAAACAACCCCACTCACAAAAATTGCTCTCAAATCATAAAAAAAAACAAGTCTTGTTTGCTTTTCTTGAAGTTTTAGCTGCTTTTTGTTTCAAAGATTGAATCTTTATCCAGTGAAAAATGAAGTCTTGGTAGTCTGGTGATGTTTACTTAACTCTCTCTTTAGAATTTATGCTAATTTTTCCTCTGGTTTTTTGGTACCATTTTGTGTTCATAGGGTTAAGAATGTTCCTGTTGTGCTTATCATGACATTTTGCCTTGTGGGGTTTTGAAAGTTTTGATTTTTTGTGGTTTATCATAAGATTTTGCTTTGTGGGTTTTTTGAAAGATTTGATTTTTTGTGGTTATAATAAGATTTTGCATTGTGGGGTTTTCAAGATTTTGAGTTTTTTGTGTTGTTGATGATTTAGATGGATTCTGGTAGTTTATATTCAAATATGGGTCCTGGTATGTTAGGATTAGAAATGTCATTGCATCATCAAATCCCTCAACAGAACACTCACCATCACTTGCATCAACAACCTCCACCTCACCCCCCCCACCCCATGGTTTCATTTGCACATCAAGAAAATCCTGATAACCAACAACAAACAACATTGAGGCAAGTTTTTCCATTTGGTAACAACAAGGCTAAAAACCAAAGCTTGAACTTTAGTGATGATGATGAGCCTGTTCCTGGTGTTAGTGCTGACAACAATAGTGCTGATGATGGGAAAAGGAATGGTAATAAAACTTGTCCTTGGCAAAGAATGAAGTGGACTGATAACATGGTGAGGTTGTTGATTATGGTGGTTTATTATATTGGTGATGAAGTTGGTTCTGAAGGGAATAACAACAATGATTCTAGTGGAAAAAAGAAAGGTGGGGGTGGGGGTGGGGGTGGAGGTGGGGGTGTAGGGGTTTTGCAAAAAAAGGGGAAATGGAAATCAGTTTCTAGAGCTATGATGGAAAGGGGTTTTTATGTGTCTCCACAACAATGTGAAGACAAATTCAATGACTTGAATAAAAGGTATAAGAGGGTTAATGACATTCTTGGTAAAGGCACTTCTTGTAGAGTTGTGGAGAATCAAAAGTTGCTTGAAACAATGGATCATTTATCACCAAAAATGAAAGAAGAAGTGAAGAAGTTGTTGAATTCTAAGCACTTGTTTTTTAGAGAAATGTGTGCTTATCATAATAGTTGTGGTCATAATGGTGGTAGTGGGAGTGGAGTTGCTAATCCACAAGCTCATCAAAACCAATCAGAGCAACAACAACAACAACAGCAACAAAGGTGTTTGCATTCATCAGAAAATACAAATCCAAGAATTGGTGCTAGTTTAGTAGAAGGGTCTAAAACCCCAAAAGGAGGGGAAAATGACGAGGAGAACGAGGAGGATGAGGATGAGGATGACGATGAGGAGGATGACGATGAGGAGGTGTGTGGTGCAAGAGGAGGACACGACCACGACCACGACCATCAGAGCCACGAAGAGGAGGAGGATGAAATGGATGAAAGATCAAGAAAGAGGCAAAGAAAGTTGGGAACTTCATCACCAATGGTACAACAATTGAGTGCTGAATTGTGTAATGTAGTTCAAGATAGAGGGAGGAGTCCACTTGAGAAGATGCAATGGATGAAAACTAAAATGATGCAATTAGAAGAACAACATGTTAGCTATTTGTGTCAAGCATTTGAACTCCAAAAGCAAAGATTGAAATGGAAGAAGTTTATAAGCAAGAAGGAGAGGGAAATGGAAAGGGATAAACTAATCAATGAGAGGAAAAAATTGGAAAATGAAAGAATGGTGCTTTTGTTGAAGCAAAAAGAGCTTGAACTTCTTGATTATCATCAACACCATCCAAACAATAACCATAGGAATAGTGACCCTTCTTCTGTTACTGGATGATGAAAAAATTGTACAATATTATCAGGAACTAAGCTAATAGATCAGATATATTATGTAAATATATAGTATGTATATATGTTTTTGCCTTGTGTTTTTCCAAATTTGAATCTTGAATCAAAAGTCTTTTTGTTGCTTCTTCATAGTTTTCAACTTATCTGATCTACCTTTAGTTTTTAGTTTATATCTATGTTGTTCGGACTCTTTAAAAAAAGTTAGATGATACTGTGTCACTCACATACTCCTGAAGAGAGTTTTTTCGACTCTTTAAAAATATTGATGACGAGTGTGTATGATACTCTTTAAAGTAGTTCATTTTGGAGAATCTTGATGCGGGTGTAGCAATATTAATTTTGGAAAGTTCGAGTAACATAGGTTCATACTATATATGAATTACTTTTTTCTTACTCTTGGGTTTATTTCCATTTGTTTTATTTTTTGGGTGATAAAATTGTTGGTTCTTGAATTGTTTGTAATACAACTACATCAATGATATAATCACCAATGAACACTAAAATAAAGATAATTGAAGAGAAGGACTTTGTATAGACACTACAAATGGTGCTAAAGAATGAACAAAAAAGTGCTGCACAAAGCAAAAGGCAACTACCTTGTCTTTTTTTCCCGCGTGGTGTCTAGTACCTACATTGAATTTCAACTAAATTCGAAATTGGAGCACCATAAGTAAGTTTTAATCTAGACATATATATATAGGGAAAATTTGTCTTGTTTTTTTTTTTTTCAAATTTGAATCTTGAATCAAGTCTTTTTGAGTTTGTTCAAACTCTTTAATTCTTATCAACGAGTGTGTGTTACATGTTCCTCGAGTAGTCCATTTTGGGAAAATTTTAAGCGGATGCGACATAATTGTTGGACTCTTTAAAAATATTGATGATGAATGTTGGCAATAATAAAAAAGAAGTTAAAAAAATGCACGCCCAGTGGGACTCGAACCCACAATCGCTTGATTAGAAGTCAAGCGCCTTATCCATTAGGCCATGGGCGCTTGTTGATTATGTTATAGTTGGTGTTTTATATAACTTATAACACATATGCTCAAACATCACACACCGATTATTATTATATTTTTTTATTCGATGTACTATACTTGTATTAGAGCTCTAATTAATCTGGATTAGAATTGTGTAAGCTCATTTGAAGAAGTAACGTTCCTTGACAAAATTGCTTTTATATTCACAATTTGAATTTAAAACTTCTGATTAAGGATGGAGAGATCTTATCCATCCCATCACAATCCTTGTTGATGACATACTCGTTTATTAGTTAGTTTAGTCATTGAAATCATCTGTACAACTTTTCGTTGTCATTGTCATTTCATTTAAACACGTCGTAATTGAATATTGTATAATTGTAATTTTCCTAACGCTAGAAGTTCTCTACAATTTTTAGTAGTGATATTCTTGTATATTTTAAAATAATTCAACTTATAACTTTTCATTTTACCTTTAACTACATTATTTTATTATCACACGAATGTCACGACATATCTAAAACCACATATTATGTGATACTCATTAATAACTCACACGAAAAATATAAGTTCGACATAATTCAATAACTTCAATCCAACCTTATATTTTATTGAAAAATTCAAATTCTAATTTCACCTCTCCTTTTGAAATAGTTTCATCTTTAATATTCAGTCATTTTGATTTCTTTTGTATTTTCTGCTGACATATAAATCTTTAAACAAACAAAAAGGACTCCCAACAACATGAATGAAAACATACTTCAAAATTTTTTATTACTAATAATATCTGAGTAGCAATAGACATAACAAAATAACTTGTTATGGACATCTTCATAACACCAAGAAAAATAAACAAGACTCATATACCTAAACTAAGAGACACCATACTTCTCTTCTCTTTTTTTTCTTTTTTTTTTTTATAATCGTGATGTCAGAACCAGCTTGCATGCATCTCGACTACTTCCACGAGATACCTGTCTATTGAAATTTTCTCAACTATTGCAAGTTCTGACCACAAGAATTGTCCACAATATACTAACTATAGGACATCACATATTAGAACCTCAACTTGTGATGACTTTAACACTCTACCATCACATCCAAAAAAAATGAGGATAACTAGAAGCTTAACCTTCAAGTTCAATAATCTTAACCACCGACGCGTCTCCAACTTTCTGGCAGATGACAACTCGGTCATGGGACTTCACAACTCCTGAGGCCTTCCCGTGATCGAGGGCAACTTTCAGCACAGACTCGTTTGATGCATTCGTAGACTCAGCCTATGGAAAGAGTAAAGAGTGAGTTTGAGATTAGGCCCAGGGGGAAAAAGAAGGTATAGTCAAGATTCAGGGGCGGAGCTATAGTATAAGTACAGGTTTTGGACGAACCAAGAAGTTTTTGTTTAAACCCTGTATTTGTATCAGGGAAATATTCAATTGTGAATCCAATAACTAAAATGAGCTATGAGTTCGGTGGCAAATTCAGAACTCCTCCTCTACTTCAAAAATCCTGGCTCCGCCGTTGGTAATAATTGCAATAAAAGAGTACTAAGAAAGTCCAGAGATTCTTTTATCTGTCTAATTTTATAACTGAAAAACACTTCCATACAACCCAAAGATAACTAAAAGAACAAATATTCCAAGATACCAAAATATGAGCAAATATTATTGGTGTGAGGTGAAATAAACTAAATAAATACAAAGTGATGCAAACAGAAAATATGGAACACCGAGACAATGAGACTTACAGGATGTCGAGGATCAGCAAGCATTGGGAAAAGACCCCTCACAATAAGAGACTGCCTTGCCTGAACATGGAGAAGTTGAAAAAATTTAAAACCTGGCAGCTTCAATGTCAATGAAATAAAAGGAACAAGGAACAACTTAAACTCAAATATTGCCCGAAATCCTATTAAATAGTTCAGAAGCAATAAGAAAAGCAGGCAGACGGAAGAAGGTGAAAGGACATACTAAGAGATCATCCTATTAACAGTGGAAATGGAACTAAATGACCAAGGAAATTATGGAGGGCTTCTGATACTCGATATTGCAATTCTAAGATATTCGTTAGTCTGACTGATAAATCACACGTTAAAAAATCTATAGCACTATAATTGAGCAACGAAATTGACCAGCAAGAAACGGGACACATTGTCATGCAACAAGAGTCACTGTGATATTAGCAAAATTAAGAATAACTATAATCCAGTTCTCACACACTATCATGGCTTTAGTTGTTACTTGAATAACTATAATCCAGTTCTCACACACTATCATGGCTTTAGTCGTTACTTGAGACCAAAACTGATCGGATTATTATCTTCTCTATTATTATCTTAAGGATTTTGTGTTGGTGTTGAGAAGAAATCATTTCATCATAAAATTTGACCGATAATAAGTAATAAGGAAGTGGAGAAGTATTTGATAAACTGTGTTCTGTGAGGAACATAATAGTCCTTCTCAATCAAATGAATTAAAAAGGTCAGAACATCATGAACTGGATTTTATTCTTGAAAGGATAATAATAAGGGTATACCTCAAATGCGCCGGTAAAGCTCCACTTCAATTGATTCGTCTTCAGTCGAGGAATTACAACAGACAATACTGGCATTGTTGGCCTATATTTGGCTATCAATCTGAGCACGTAAAGGCAACCATTTACAGCTCTTAATAATAAAGATATAGTATAAATTCTAAGAAATTTTGTAAGAACAGAGAGATTACCGTGCTGCCCTTCCAGATGAAGTGAAACAAATAATTACTGATGCTTTTACCTTAATTGCTGCCCGGACCTAAACGTCAAGTGGATAAATAGTCATTTCTGTGAAACTTTTACGCAAATGAAGAAATCAATTTAATTTCCGGAATTCTCTCATATCATTTCAAGAAACGGATTTATGTCCAAAAGAATACCGCAGAGGACGCAATTGATTCCAGGTGTGACATGGGCTCCCCAACAAATTTGACTGTTCTCTTGAAGTATAGATCTTGGTTAAAGACCTTCTCTGCCTGCAAGGAAATTAATTGTTAACTAGGGCTACTTTCTATACTCTGTGGAGAAAAAACCGGAAGGTGGTAAATACTACGAGGGGACGGGGACTTAGAGTATCTGATACAATTCAGGGAGAACCACGCCCCAAAAGCTAGCCATTGAGGTGGAAGAGCCCAAGGCTACATAGGCCCACATCAGCTCCCCATTAAACCGGTGTGGGACTCAAGTCCCATACTTTATAATAGGATCATAACAAACCATCATGCTCAACAACCGTCGTCCTTAATGGCTATGCGCCAGACCATTTCTAGCCCTGGGCTAACACTGTAATACCGGTGTCACCATCCAAGGCACACCGAGCACGTAGGCAGTGGGTACCTCTGATACCCAAAAACTAGCGATTGAGGTGGGAGATCCCAAAGCTATATAAGCCCCACATCAGCTCCCCATTAAACCTATCTGGGACTAAAGTCTCATACAATGCAGTAGGATCATAACAGTAACCCTCATCCCATAATCTGATCCTGAAGATAACTACTACGCCGTGTATTTGACAAGAGTAGACCTTACTGAGAAAATGTCCATTAATATGTCATACAATAAACCAACTACAGATACCTTGGCAGGTAAAAAGGTGTTCAAATGTAAACCATTGTAAAATGTACTTAACGTGGAAAATATTGCCAAAAGAGTAAAATATTGCACACAGATCCTCTTATCACACAAAGGTTCAGGAAAAAAAATGAAAATCACCTCAGCACAAATTCTTCCAACAGTTGAAATAGTCTCAATTGGGTATAATCCACGTAAAGTTTCAGCACCAAGAAGAATTGCATCAGTACCTGCACAAACGTTAAATGTCAAAAGCTCCTACCAGAAACAAACTAACAAGGCATCATATGAAGGATGGAAAAAGGAACTGAAATCTTCAGAGGCAATAAAGGATAGTAAAACCACTAAGATAGGCAGCAAGATTACCATCCAAGACAGCATTAGCAACATCTGTTGCTTCCGCACGAGTTGGCCTAAGATTGTCAGTCATACTATCAACAACACGTGTTACTACAGCAGGCTTGCCAGCCATGTTACACTTGTAAACAGCTGCCTTCTGGAACAAGAACACCTGTGTACCACTCAAAAATTAGTTGAAAGATGATCCTACTAAGAAATGATGATTATAATACCATTCAGTATTTTGCAACGATGATTAGTTAACAGGAGTGATTGGAGTGTTTGCCTCAATATCACTCAATTCAATTGCTAAATGGATCCATTGCACCCCCCAAAAGCTGAAACACTGGGGTTTGGTTGGAGGATAAAGATAATAATCCCCGGATAAAATATGGGATTACCAACAAAACAACATACCCCTGTAATCAAAGTTATAAACAAGTGGGGTTTGGGGAGGGTAGAGTGTACTTAGATCTTACCCTAACTTGAAAGGGGAGGTTGTTTCCGATAGACCCTCAGCTCAAAAAGAAAAATTAACAGAATCAAACTTACCTTCTCAGGTGGGAGATCTATACCAAGGTTTCCACGAGAAAGGATGATCCCATCAGCCTCTTGAAGTATATCATCAAAATGTTTCAAGCCCTACGTAAATCACCACGGAAAGAAGTAAATAGCAAGCCCGACAATTTATCATATTCAATACCAATCTCACAAAGGACTATCCAAATGAAAAGATCAGACAGAAAATAACAGTTTACCAACTAACCTCTTCGTTTTCAATTTTGGCAAAGATCTGAGTTTGGCTTAGATCACCCAGCTTACATAAGAATTCACGTGCCTGAATTTATGAAAGAATAAAGATCCAATGAGGTTAATTTGTAGCTGTTATAAACCTAAATGAATAAATAAATAATGTTGTCCCCTCTCAACAAACTTTTAGACAAGTTGCTCACACAAACTACGTAAGGTACTAAAGAAGACAAAGGTCCAAAAGTCTTAGATCCAAGCCTCGCCACTCATAAACCAGAAATATTTACGTACTTGGCCATTAGAAGACAGAATCAAACATGAGCAGGGGCGTGTAACAGATCTAAATATAAACGAAAAACATGAACACTCAATACAACACTAACTATAAAATGTAGCATTATGAAGACCATCAATTTGGTTAATTGAATCAAGAAAATACATAACAAAAAAGAAGACAGTGCAATCATTACCTCACGAACATCCTCAGCATGCCTGGTAAATGATAATGAAAGAAAATCAATTTTGTTTTGGACTCCCCATGTGCTAATAACCTGATTCAGTTAGCATGCCAAGAGCACCACAAAAAAGTCAAAACGCATTGCTGCACAAAGCCAAACCATTAACGAGGCAGACGACAGAGAAATAAGTAGTTTGAGGGAGGATAGTCACTATAATTCAAAACTAATATGCTTGCGTTAACATTAAGGTAGTAAAGTCATTAGCCAATATTACGAGTACCAGAGATAATAGAGGAACCCTTGAAACTCTTTCTGAGTGTAATACAAGTTAGAACTCAAATATCAAGAGGAAGGACATAATTTTGGCACAACTGCACAAGCAAAATAGTCAATGTGGATATTGATTATCGGATGAGAATAAATATTGATGATGGTGCTTTAAATAAAAGACGATTGCCAAGATATTGCTACAGAAAGTAGAAAGATGGGAAGACGAGAATTTGAGTAGGTCCCACCAATCCATGCTTACATAACTAAACAAAATCACATCCATCTTAAGACTCATCTGATGCATACACACAAAGCCTAATTACAATTTCTATCAAATAGATAAGTAAACTTTAACACTTCTATTAAGCGTCCAAGTCCCAAGAATAACAACAACAATAACAACATATCCCGTGTAATCCCTTAAGTGGGGTAAGTGCAGGGTAGTATGTACACAGTGTTCCTACCTTCGGGAGGTAGAGAGGCTATTTCTGATAGAGTCTCAGCTTAAGTCCTCAAGAATAAACAGCCATATTTACTCAACCACAAAGTTCTCACAGAAATTTTTCCATAACCACGTGAGTTTGTAACATGAACTTCACTATTTGCACACATAATGAACAGGATGATTTTTATCGGTTCTATGAAGTTTGAGTAACTTACCTTCTTATCATTATCTGAGAGAGTAGGTAAATCAATATGAATCTGAGCAGCATGCAGAGTGAACAATGACCCAGTTAACGTGGCAGAGTTCTTTACAATGCAAACTATATCATCCCCTTGCACTTGATCTACCTGTGCAACGATATTTGGAATTCTTAATCAGCAGATTCAAACAACCTTAAACTGCTTTCTTACTGGAGCAGTAGAAATGTATTAATCCTCCCACTTCAATTAGTTTGCCTTATTTTCCTTTTTAGTTTGTTTAAAAAAAGAATGTCTCTTTCCCTTTTTAGCAACTTTTTTATTTCCAACATTCCACATGAGATGTTTAAGATGACAAAATTAAAAGACATTTGGTACATTCAACATATCTTCTTTTCTTTGAACATTAAATTATTTACATTCAACATATCTTTAGCTTAAAAACACAAGATTTTTAAAGTCTTTTTTATTCTCTTAAACTCCCTGTCAAGTCAAGTCAAAACCAGACAAGCAAATTGAAATAGAGGGTGTAGCTGTCTTTGTCAAAAAAAATCATAATTGTGCAGTTGCAAACACATTGCAAAATATACTCATTGATCAACTTAAACATAAACAGCAGTAGCTAAACACAACGGATTAAGAAAACATAGGGTGGCTAGGGAAATAAGGAGGCCTTTTAATGTTATACCTCCAGCCACACAGACGTCGTTTCACTTCCTGTGAAGAGGTATTGGCCAATAAAAATAGTGTCTCCCTTCTTCACTGCCTGCAAGAAAAAATTAACACCATACTTTAGTATCATGAAGGACATTCACCCCTCCTAATCGACAATATTGATGATATTCTCTCCATCAAATTCAGATTGAATTTTATCTTTTCACTTCCATTGGAGACACTTTTGGTTACCAAAACGCACTGCCGAGGAAAACGCAAAGCAAAGACGAAGGGAACTGATTGAACCTTGGATAATCCACTAAAATTGATTGGAAACACTTCAGAAGATGCTTCCTGGCCTTCATCAGGTGTAAGAGTAACAGTTGCATCTGCCTCAAGTGAAATAGGTTTCTCACTCTTGTTAACAACCGTTAGCTCTGGACCTGCAGTATCTAGCATGACCTGACAAAATGAAAACAAAAATAGTCTTAATACCCTTGTCAAGTTACTGGACAATGCTCAACAGATGCAATCATAGCTGTAACTAAATCCATAAATAGAGGCAATGCAAAATGTGGAAGGAGAGTATATGATCCACAATTTATCCATTTAATTGTTCACAAATGCAAGATAATACTCCCTTTTAACTCAAAACTAACAACACTCAAGCTGAACTTGTGATTTATTGAACATCTTATATAGTTTCTACATACACAGTTCTTATTTTAAAAGGGTTAATAGCACTTTTTATCACCTCTGTTGGTGATAAATATTGATTTTACTCCTTGTGACATCTGACTAAACACATTTGACCTCTAATTAATTGAAGAGTGCACTTTTAATTCCTTTGCTTGTGAATATCACAAATTTATCAATGCTTCCAAATTGTTCCACCTCATGATTACTCATTTCCCATGATAATCTTGTACTATTACTCCATACTCAACAATAATATAGTTCTAAAAATATTCAAAACACAACACATTTCCTACGTAAAGGATCAAGAGGCACAAATTTCCATTGGTTGAAGGTTAAACGTGCTTTTCGAATAGCACAACGACTACAATCAAAATATAACTGAGCGACAAAAAGAGTTACTATCACTATTTTTAAGAAAAAGCAAAAACAATGAATTCCAAATTTCAAATCATACTAAAAAGTAGATGTGTGAGGTGACATTATGCAACAACGGAAACCAATACAATCTAACCAGACATTGTATTCATCAAACAATAGAATACAACACAATGCAATATAATACATACAGAACATAGCTTCTTAGTGCTCTTAATAGCACTCTTCAAATTCTCCAATGTCTCCTGATGATATTTAGTATCACCCAATGAAAAATCAAATCTTGCCACTACAAATCCAACAAAAATAACAATCAAAACAAACCCTTTTAACCATTCATCACAACATTTCCAAAAAAAAAAAAACTGAAATTTTTCAATACATTAATACCTGACATTCCAGCTTTAAGACATGCTGAAAGAACCTCAACGGATCGAGATTTTGCACCCAATGTTCCAACAATCTTCGTCATTGCAGGAAAAAAACCCTGCCAAGATATTAAAAATCAAACAAACCCCATTAGTTATTATCACCATAAATACACAAATCATATGAAAAAATACAGATCTAAAGTATGAAAAAAAAATGGTTTTTTTTTTTGGTAACTTACAGCTTTGGATGGCTCCAAAATGGAAGCCATCCTAATGGGTTCTTCAAGAAGTAAATGATTTGAATGCATGGTTTTGTTAGTGAAAAATTAACAAAATGAATCAGTTTTTCTGAAGAAGAATGAAAAAAAATGAGAACTTTTTATTTTATTTTATAGAGAAAGAAGAGATCACAGAAAGCGCAAAACTGAATAGTTTGGTAGTTTAGTTTTTTGTTGGTGGGCTAAGCACGTGACAATGTTCGTGTTAACTCGCGTGCACCTCCACATTCGTATTATGAAAAACGAGGGCAACATTTTTTAATAAACATGATTTTTGAGCAAATTAATGTATATCTCGATTAACTTTATGAGATTCATATTATAATTCATTGACATAGATATTAAATAACAGTATTCAATGATATTTATATGAAAAGAAATTGCCTAATGTTTTTAGACTCTATCAATAATGAATGTATAATTTCATTGTTCTCAAATATATTTTAGGGAAAGAAGGATAAATATACCCTGAACTATCGTAAATTGTAGGCACAGATCCTCCAACGTACTTTTGAGATATTGGTATCACTGCCGTCTAAAAATTAGAGCATATATATTTTTACTCTAACGGAATACTACATTGGGACATCTGAAACAATGTTATCCGTCGATAAATGTCGGATCGGTGGATAAGATTCTGAAACGTATATATCCGTTAGTATAAAGGGTATATATATTGTAGTTTTTTGACGACATGGACACTAATATTCCAAAAATATGAATAAAAGTATTTGCATACCATTTACAATAGTTCAAAAATATATTTATATTTTTTTCCAATATTTTATTGTTTACTTGTTCACTCTTAAAGTATAATAAAATTACTTTTTTCTATGGTGTGGTTAATATTAGAATGGTCAATTTTATGTACTTTTGATCATTTGGAGAACTTTTAATTTCATCACTTAGGTTTTCTTATTGATACTCTAGCATATGAACATAATAAGTACATTTATATGTGATTAGCTTTTTGATTCATAATTGTAAAAATAAATAAATAAAATATATTTTAAAATTTCATGTTTCATCAGATAAATCAAGACAGATACAATAAAATAGATAGATTACTATATGTTTCGAGGTAAAATTATAGTATAAAGAATAATAATAATATGGAGAAAAGCAACAAGAAATTGAAATGGTTATTCTTATTTTTCTTACAACATATATATAATATGAAGTCAAATATATCGATATATTTAAATATATATGTAGTGAAATAATATTTATCGAACTTTGAGGTTGGAAAATGACACAAACCTTTTAACTATACTATTGAAATTTTCATAATTAATCAAATTTTTCTATAACAATTATTTTTATAATAATATTTTAAAAAATATCTAAATATATCTAAAATTACGAGATTATATTTTGAGTTGAAAGTCTAAGCTAAAATTGTAAGAAATAATATAGGGCCCTTTTATTTCACTTAATTTTTTTCCACATTTGATCAATTATAAAAATGTCAAATTCTATGGGCTATGGCTCTTTGTTTTTTAATTAAAATTAATGCATCTGATTAATCCTTGAAATGCTGTAATTTTACTGCAAAAAGCAAAATCACTTGCTTAATGATTCTGACCACAATTGTAGATGATACTTTTTATACGTACCAAATATGAAAATATTTTTTTTCGTATCAAATATATTCTATATCTATTTAAATAATTATAACGTAGCTAATTATAAGAGTGAATTTTTTAGTAATTCATAATTCACGTTTGGCGATTTAGGCCCTAAGATTTCATGTTGTCATGTCGAATGTTTAGTGAAATATAGGACTATTCAAAATTGAAAAAAGAATCTTAGTGTATCAGTAATTGATTTAGCGAGTTTGATACGATTTTAATTTCGGATTATCCGTCTTAATGATTTAGAGTTTATTTCATACTTTTATTTCTGGTTGTCTCAAACTCTCAGTTATTCTATAATGTGACAATGTTTGCTTTTGATGCAAACCGTCAAGTCATGTGCATGGTTCGTTTGGATTGTAACATTATTTCTAAGTGACTTTCAATGATTTTAGGTGTCAAATCTTAGCGGTTAAATCGATGCAATCAACAATTGATACACCAATTACCGATAAGTGAATATCTTAATCGTCCTATAACAATTTAGTATGCCTACAAATCAAGTCAAATTGATAAATTTCAAAATCGACTTGAACCGATCGATAGTAATTTTGTGACTCTGTCTCAAATACATTATATATAATCCTAGATAAATCATATAGAATTTGTTTTACTACTTTCACAACTTCTTCATTTTGAAAAAACTTTTTTTTTCTAGAGAAAATATAATTTAAATATTTTAATCTATCAAATGTAATAATAATATACTCAATGTAATATATTTTATAAGGTAGATAGTTTCAAATCACCTTACGTCTATAATAATATTACGACTAGTAGTACGTAACACTATTCAAAATCAAATCAAAATCGATGATCTAATTATAATAAAGTTATTGTTTTATTAAGAATCGATTATTGGTTTAGCAGTTATAGTAACGTTTTTTTTTAAAAATTCTCAATTCTTAAAGGTTTGAGTTTTTTCTTAACGGGTTAACGATGACTCTTATGTATTGTTCATTTGGTTTGTCACCTAATTTCTAAGTGAATTTTATGATTTTCTCTTGTGTCATATCTTAACGGTTAAATCGATAAAATCAATAATCGATAAGTCAATATCTTAATGGTTCTATAACAAGTTAACGTGTCTACAAATCAATATCTGATAAGTCAAGTCGTAAAACTTTAAAATCGAATCGATCAATGAGTAACCCGACTAGTATAAACGGATAATTCCGACCCCACTCTACCGATATACTAACCTGCCATACCAATACCAACTTTCTATCTAGAATCTTCTTAAGAAGCAAGCTACACCATATCGATCTCATTAGTTCTTCTTCGACCTACCTCTACTACATGAAATTTGTAAGTTGTAATAATTCACTTTACCTAACGGACTCACAACATTTGTAACGGTTCCAAACGGTGAACCTCACAAACGTTACCTTTCACGTCGTCTATTCTCTCCGTTTCCCAAGCCCTAACGTACGTCGTCGTCCATGGCTTCTTGTGACGACGATTTCTCTCTCCTCGGTGACGATAACGCCGCCGTCGCCGTCACTCCCACAACCACCACCGCTAACCCTAATTACCACCACCAACCTTTCTCCTCCGTCCGGTACAAGCCTTTACAAATCCATCCCCCGCCGATCTCCGCCGGTAGTCCGAAGAACATTTCCGGCGATGAAGACGACGGTGATGGATACAGCGACAATAACGCACAGTCATATCATATCGGAGTGAACCCCTACGAGAACGATTCAATTCCGTTTGAGAACGACACCAATGTTAATAGATCGAGAGGTAAATCATCAAACGATAAACGAGCCGATCGAGAAGATATCAGTGATAACGGGACACCGTATAGTTATAAGAGATCGAGAATCAGCTCATCCTCCTGTAGTGGCAGCGGAGAGTACCGGAAGGATAGAGAAGAATGGAGTGACACGGCGATAACGTGTTTATTGGAGGCGTATATGGAGAAATTTGTGCAATTGAATAGAGGGAATCTGAGAGGGAGAGATTGGGAAGAAGTCGCAGCGATGGTGAGTGAAAGATGCGAGAAGCAATCGAAGAGTGTAGAACAGTGTAAGAACAAAGTTGATAATTTGAAGAAGAGGTATAAATTGGAGAGGCATCGGATGAGTAATGGCGGCTTAACGATTAGTCATTGGCCATGGTTCAAGCAAATGGAGCAGATTATTGGGAATTCGATATCAGTAAAAGCTACGTCTGAGGAAGACAAAGCCATTGTTCCAATGAACAACTCCAGCACTGGCAGGCAATCGAAAAGGTAATACCTTTAGTATGATAACGATATGAAATGAGCTTAAATGGGAAATGGGGATTCAATATCTGACGTCGACTTGTGTGTGATTGAGCCGTAGTAGTTATTGTTTGCCTTCAATAAAAATCCTTAATTTATCGAGTACTGTTGGGGTTTGAAATAAAAGTATTTAGTACAATGATGACATAAAATGAGCTTAAATGTTGGAGCGGGGATTCATATAGCCGACCTCAACTTGTTTGGGACTGTGGTGTAGTTGTTGTTGTTGTTTGTATCTGATAAAAAATGTTGATTTATTAAGTAGAATGGATACAAATGATTCATATAACCGATATGGCTTCAAAATATTGATGTTCGATGTAAATCAAGGTCGATACGACATTGGTGGAATGAAATTTCTCTGTTTGGTTTTTTTCATTTTTAGACTAATTTTTCTGCTGCAAGGATCACATGAACTTGTGCTGGAAAATAAAGGTGAATCTTTATATATGGTTAACAAATGAGTTATTTTGTCAATACACAGTGAACTGCTTATCAAAGTCGTTATCTTTCTTGCTTTTAGTGAGCTATAGTCCTTATGTGATTCATATATTAAGATGTGATTTTTGTGTTCTAATTTGGTAGGAAAATTCTAAAATTTCAATTGTCTTTTAGAATAGATTAATTACTTTTCGAGATGTCCCTTATGGAGAACTAATCAGATTAATGTGTATCAGTTTTAGCATAAATTGGAGTTCCTAGTCTTTTCTTTTTTTGATGTAGCAGCTATTTGCTAACCTTGTCGTATTCTAGTGAAAATCTGCATATAAAATACTTTGAAGAGTTCTTCTTCCTGTTTGGCAGATTATCTAACATTTCTGTTCCTCCTAACCTTCTTCAGATATGGAACAGCGGTGCCTAGTCCCAGCGGACAGATTGTGAAGGCGAAATCTTCTATGAGTCCAAGGTGGAGAAGGGTAGTTCTTAAAATTAGTGGTGCTGCACTAGCTGGAATGACACCAAACAGTAATGATGCAAACAACATCGATCCAAAGGTTAATTTACTACCAATATACTCTCATATTTTGAAGCAAAATTTGTTTAACCCTGGAAGAAACGAATTGGGCTTAAATTTTGATGGTAGTTAGGAGAGGACGTGCTACGTGATTATTTTCATTCTGAGTGTCAAACTCAAGATATTACATTATGTTGACATTTTTACGAGCAAGTTTGGATGACACATCAGTGGATCTATTGATGGAGACATATCTATTGCATGAATACAGGGTTGACTTATATTTGCAAAATGAAAGTAGTAAAATTTATTTAGGTCAAGAAGCTAAACATGTCTTTTAAGTTTGAATTTCAGAATGATTGTAACGCTGAGGAAATCTTTTTCCTTACAGTTTGACTATTAGTTGATGTGGCATTTAACAGTCTAGAGCACAAACCTTTACAACGATTACTACTATACCCCAATACTAATCAAGTTGGTTGTCTGTATAAACCCCTTACTGTCCATGCCGCTCCATTGGAGTCTGTCGCAGCAAAATTTATAAACATTTAGTTTCTCTAGTGCTAAAAGTAGTCGAGATTATCTTCTGCATAAAACTCAAAACACTGAGAACTAAAAGACTCTTATCAACCATTTGGTGACCTAAAGTAAACATATTAACATGACTAAAACTTGAAGCTCAATTTTTTTACAAGGAACTTAATTCCACCTTATTTGTATTCTTGCATATAGATTTTTTTATTCCATTGTTCTCTATTTTCGCCTTCTCCTAAGAAATTTTACCAATTTAATTCAAGCTGCTGTGGAAGTAGGTTGGCCTACGACAAATAGGTCTATGAATTTTGGGATGACTAAGAGCTTTAGATTTTCTTGTAGGATGGTCACTACTTTCTTACTCCATACTCAATGAAGAAATCATGTTATGACCACTTGGTGATTTTCCTGTGACCTTCCATGGAAATGAATATATCACAAACTTGATGTCAATATTACCAGTGAGATGAATGCATAAAACCTTTTTAGCTTGTGTGGAAAATTCGATTTGGCAAGCAAGATGTTGTTATATTTATTCTGCTATATTTTTTACCTGTTTCCTAATTAAGTGAGATGTAGTTATCTGTATTTGTAAATGGGGCAAGTCTCTACTTTATTGTCAATGCTGATAATAAAGTTTGAATGTCTAATATACCAGGTGGCCACGCTACTTGCTGCAGAAGTCTCAATAGCTTGTCGTCTTGGTATAGAGGTATCAGTCAGAAAAGCTTCTGAATTTTTTCCCGAGGATTATTACATTTGTATGTAATCTGATCCCTTGAAATATGCATGTTTGTTGTTGCCATAGGTGGCAATAGTTGTTGGCGGACGCAATTTCTTTTGCGGAGAGACATGGGTAACTTCAACTGGATTGGAGAGATGTACTGCCTATCAAATTGGGTAATTTCCCCGTCTCAGTTATAATTTGTTGTGCGATTGTTAGCTAAGTTTTGCTGTCGTTCATTTGGTTTGTTTTCATATAAGAGTTGGAATGATAAACTCACATCCTCATATGCGGATGATCTTGACAGTCCAGTGAATGTTTGCAGCTTCTATGTTCTGTTTGTAGTTTTCGGTTTCTATGCTATTTATATCTATGGTAACTCTTTATTTCGGTTAGATAACTTTTGGTAGCTTTTAATTATTAAGATATATTATGATTGCTTCATTTGTATATTTATGCATGTGAGCATGTCGATATTGGTATGACTAAATAGTTGAAATGCATGAGGAGAAGGGAATAAAGAACAAAAAAGAATTTAGAGAGTTTGGTCTATGACATGCAGATCATTTTTTTTTGAATAATCTCTAATATGAACTATAGGGGCTTGTACTTTGTACAACCGTGGAATAGTCTTTGAAAGAAAGGGAAAGGTAAAACAATTGAATTTAGAGAGTCAGTTCTATGAACCCCGTGCATAGTGGGAGCTGGGAGCTTTAGTGCACCGGGCTGCCCCTTTATTTTGTCGTAACAATTATAGGGGCTTGTACTCTTTACAAACGTGGAATAAATTTTATAATGTGCTTTACCAAAAAAGATGACAACTTGGGTACAAACATGGGTATGATTATTTGATTTGAGGTTCCTTGGTTACAATATTCTGGGCTTTTAATTTATAGCAAGTGCAACAAATGTTTGGCTAAAATAATTAGTTTAACTTGAATAAACTGACAAAAAGTTCAATTTGAATATGGCTAGCCGTGGCGGATCCAGGATTGTAAGCCTGTGTGTGCTCACTTCTTTTGATATAAAGTTACTATATTCGCATAATATAAGTGCACAACTATTTAAACATAGTAGTTTTAAAGAACTCTTCATTTCTTAGAAAATGAACCGGCCAAAATTTCTCAAGAAAAACAAGAGACACTGATTTTTTAAGTCACAAGAAATTACACAAGTATAGAAGAAACTTTACAACTAAACGTAAAGGTAATGAAGAAAGTTAATGGGGGAGGAGGAATCACTAATTTGAAACCAAATTAAAAGGAAGAACCATAAATAAAGTATAAGAAAAGGAATGAAGAATCTGTATTGGAGAAAAAGAAGGAAACATTTGACTTCAAAGCAGAAAAAGATAACTTGAGTTATAAACAATTTGCAGCCACACCTAGGTATCGAACCCCTTTGCACATCTCCCCAAGGTAAGACTCCAAGATATCTGATAATAAGTTTCTATATAACAATACGTAATTTACATCGGGTGAGTGGGTGCGTGCTCGAATACCCGGCAGGTTATACATGGGTCTGCCCCTAATGGCTAGTGGAAGAACCAAGGCTACTTTTAACTTTGAGAAAATGAAGTTGGATTAAAGCATATGATTCCAGCCCCAAAATTTGATTTAAAAGGTTAACTAGCTTTTATAATCTTTACCTGCTTTTCTGCTACTCTGTCCTTGACCCTTGTACCATGCTTCCCTTCTTCTGCCCCTCAACATACTCACTAGGTCACCTTTTAGCCTCATTTCAATACCATACCGGTGGCGGCTAACCCATTGATTTGCTTGGGGTGGTGAATGGTGGTTTGCAGGACGTGGTGACAAGTTGCACAAGGAGAGTGGAGGGGATTGGAATGTGGTTTATATAGTTTGAGTGGGTTTAATGGGGGTTTGGGGGAGGGGACGGATGTGGAGAAGGCAGGGGGGATCTAGAGTTGCAGTCAAGCTCTTTCTCATTTTGATTCGATTATTAGAAGCATAAGCTAGATTATTTTACACAAACTTTACCCTTTCATAAAGATAAAAAAATTGTTTCACACAATCATGTCTTAAGTATGTGTTGAACAGGGCAGATTTATTCTAGGACAAGAGGTGTCATGTGACACCTCTTTGTCAAACTTTTATACTAAATATGTACTCCCTCGTCCCTAATTACTTCTCCACTTTGGATTGGCACACCTATTAAGAAATCAATAACAATAATTGACATAGTGACTTTACCATTTTACCCTTATTAATTATAAAATGGATGAATTAAAAACTTTATATTTTCAAGAAGTTCTACCTTTTTCAAAGTAATTAATTTAGGTATAATTGGTAAAAAAAATTGTCCTTTCTTGATTTGTCAAAACGGACAAGTAATTAAGGACAACTAAAAAAAGGAAATTTGGACAAGTTATTAGGGACATAGGAAGTATTATATAATTAAATGGCAGAAACTTAAATGAGAATATATTCATTGACATGACACTGCTTAACACAACATGCTGTGTTGCTCTACTGGTCAGGTGCCACTGCTTTCAACTAAAGCTCGCGAGTTCGAAGGCAAGCCACTTCATTTTGTATTTTAAATTTACGCCTCATCTGTAAAAAGATGTTGTCTAGGTTTGAACCACTGACCTCTTGGAGCTTAATAAAAGGTTGAGCCTAATAGTCCAAGAGTTACACTTGTAAAGAACGGTGACAAATGTTCATGGAATGATGTTTCTCCTTTGTGGTTGTGCTATCATCTCTTTCTTGCCAAGGAAATCGATTAAGAAGAGTTTAGTATACGTAAACTGTGTTTAGTTTTCTATATATTTCTTAATATGATATTGTAATGTCTTGTGTATGTTATCATTTTAAAATGTGATGCCACTGGTGTTGACTAATGGTCTAGTTCACTAATGTGAGATAGTTTGCTCTCACTTCCAGACTTGGTAATGATATTTCCCATTCTTCTTTAATGAACTAATTGTGCCTATTATATCCTAACATTGCAGAATGATGGCAACTCTGATGAACTCCATACTGCTGCAGTCGGCATTAGAGAAGGTTGGTGTGCAAACTCGTGTGCAAAGTGCATTTAACATGCCCGAGCTTACTGAGCCATACAGCAGGCAACGAGCTATTCGGCATCTTGAAAAAGGTAGAGTTGTGATCTTTGGTGGTATTGGAGCTGGCACAGGGAATCCACTCTTTTCTACGGATACAGTTGCAGCACTCAGAGCTTCTGAAAGTACGTAATGTTACACTCGAAATTTCTGTTTTTTATTCTCGCTGAGTGGTAAATGATTCAAGCCTTTTCCTTTTCAGTTCATGCTGATGCCATACTCAAGGCTACAAATGTAGACGGTGTCTATGTCTGTGACTCCCGAAATAATAATGTTGTTGCTGAGCATATTTCCTTCAGGGAGCTTGTTTCCGGAGGAGATTCCCCATTGGACCTAATGGCTGTTACACTATGCGAGGAGAATGCATTTCCTGGTCCGTATTTTCTGAGCATGCTCTTTACAATTCCTATAGAATGTTGCCTCTAATATCCATCTTTCATCGACATACTTCATGGAAGTATGTCTAGTTCCCTTTTTTGACACACTTTGATTTTCTTGCAGTTGTTATTTTCAATCTTCATGGGCCTGGAAATATATCAAGAGCGTTATGTGGAGAGCAGGTGGGTACACTGATCGATCAGACAGGACGTGTTAGCTAGCTAGCGTTCTCTTGAGATGTGTGGCATTTACCTTCATCTTTAAAGATAAAAGAGTTTTAGAGAGAGCAGCATTGAGGCTGCAATGACCATGGAGTTCTCTGAGTTGAATGATGATCTCCCCATGACTTTATACTCAGACGATAATTCGATCCAACTTCAAACAGATTATTACAGAGATATAAAGATATTATCTAGTTCATGTAACTGATGAACTGTATGTTGTAGTTTAGTTTTTTTTTTTTTACTGGACTAGTGTTATAGTTTGGATTATAAACATGTGTAGTGAGATAAGTTAATGTTCTTGGAAAGCAGAAAAACTTTTTTTTTTTTTTTTTGATTTTTGCTGTCTTATAACTTAGAGGGGACCTTAGTTTTGCACTGTCTTAAATATATACACAGAGATTTTGGGATCTTTGAAGATATGCAAGTCAAAATACTTTCTAGTTTTGGGTCCTCTTTCTCATTTCTTTCCTTTTCCCATTGGAGTCGCGGAGCAATGGTGAAGTTGTTTCCGCTGTGACTTATAAGTTACAGGTTCGAGTGGAGGAAACTACTACTTCTATGTTGTCTACATCGTACCCCTCTTGTGGTTCGACTCTTCCTACAATTAATATTGTTAAAGAATTATGTATTACTTAAAAGATAATTATAATTCATGATTGTGTTCAATATAGTTATGTAACCTCAAAGCTAAGGCAAATATATAATAATTTAACTGGTTGCTACAAATCAAAAGGTTTTCAAGTGGTAAAATTGAACTACAATAATATGCATCAACTTTTATTATCAAGCCTGATATGATAATTTAGAAAATAGAATAAGTACGTACCTGTTATTTAATATTTCTTGTTCCAACGTATGTTAAAGAACATTTCTTAATTTGACGACATGCTAAGATAGTTTGTGCCACCTAGTAAAATTGTCCTTATTTATCATTAATATTTCCATAGTTATAAAATCTTAACACAATTTAACTTAACATAAAGTTTATATAAAAAATAGGCTTGAAAAGCTTCACACGAAGGGTAAAATGAATAGTGTGCAAATGTTTTCATATATCGAGATGTATAGTATTTTTTAAAGATTAACTAATAAAGATATGTTGCCTCATAAAAAAGAACATAAGGGTTAAAATTCTACTCTTCTCGATGATATCCAAGGTTGCACCAACTATATAACATGTCGATCACGCAAACTCAATAATATTTTTACCTAAATACACATATATACTATGAAATTCATTAAATATACATATATAGTTAAATCATGAATCCGTCTCCGTCATAATAGTAAGAAGAGTACATGTTGTCGTAAGTTAGGTATAACATCCACAAAAATCTATCAGATTATGTCTTGTTTTTTTCTATATTATAAAAAACCCAAACTAAAGGCTAAAAGTACTGTTTTTTTAATAATATATGGTCCACAAAATATCAGTCATAAATTCACTCTATTCATTTTGACACACATAATGTTATTTTCTTATAAAGACTAAATAACATCGAATCTAATACACTCAATACTATTTTTTATAAGTCCGTAAAATTTGTTAGAACTTTTTATAAGTGTTATTATATTCATATTAAATTCGTTAAAAATATATTATTATTGAAGAATTTAATATATATACATCAATATTTTTAAAAAGTTCAAACAATATAAATCGAATGTTATGTATGTTGACTTATTAAACACCAAAAGTGACAAAAGAGTAAAATTGCGCAAATCACGCCAAAGTGAAAATAATATAAAGTCTGTTAAAAAAAAAAGATTTTAGTGTCTTTTGACAGCCCATCAATTTGCTTTGCTTTTTCCCATCAGTGATGAATACTTGACAGTCTAAAAAAAAAAAAGATAATCAAGTCATTATTATTATTATTATATACTCCATTTTGGACAGTCAAAATGGAATTTTATAAATATTTAATTCATTATGAATTACAAGTTTTGAATAGTATACGCGTTCCATAGGAACAAGTTCTAGTTTAAATGTCAACATAAAAGATGTAAAAAAATTTAACAAGCTCGGAGGCAAACGTTGAAAATGGAGTCGCTTTTGTTATAGAGTATGTTGCTCTTCATAATAGGACTTTTTGATGAGAATGTGAATTAGTCGAACTAAAATAAACACCAAACACCAAGTGAAAAATCAAAAAACAAAATCGACTGAGTGTCTTGTGTTATATATGGATTGAGTTGCGAACAGCGCTACAAATTACTCCCTTCCTTTATTTTTACTTTTGCTTGTCACATTTTATTTTTCGAGAGTCAAACGATAAGGAGCTAGTAGAGTGAGGTTTTGCCTTAGAACACAAATCTTGATAATGAATTAAATACAAAGAATTAACATTACATTGAAAAAACAAATACATAATGGATTGATTACTGCACTTCTTATATACTTTTTGGATCATCAGATTTTCCAAAAGTGCAGTAATTTGGAATATAACACAAAGCAATCACATAACACTATTAAACATAAGTCCATAACTTTTGAACTTCCACAATTTGCAGTAAGATGCTGCAAATTTGAACATATATACTACTAGGACTATGAAACATCGATGCCACGAACCACCATGATCGATAAAATTAGTAACCGGGGAGTCCATCTTCAGTGGTGGCAAGGGAGGGGGAAAGAGAATTACGCGATTCGTCATAATCTTCACCTAATGGAGATTGTTCAACTCGAATCTCTTCAATCAACTTAACAACTTCAACCATAGTAGGCCTTTTTTCGGGTAGTAACACGACACATGCCATGGCTACATGTAGCATTGACACTAACTCCTCCTCAATGTTTTTGTACCTCAACAGTTCTTGATCAAACACTTCAGCAGTCCATTCGTCCCTCACTACTGATCGAACCCATTTAGGCAAATCCACAGGCAATTCTTCCTCCTCATCGCGAGGTCTAGTCGGTGAAGGGTACTCTGAGGGAGGTTTACCAGTGAGAACTTCTAATAACAGTACACCAAAGCTATAAACATCAGATTTTTGTGATAGTCTCTTGATTTCAGATTGTTCGGGCGCTTTGTATCCTCCTAATCTAGCTATAGCATGAACAGGATTCAAAAGCAATGACAACCCAAAATCAGATATACATGCCACACCATTTTTGTCAAGCAACACATTTGATGATTTCACATTCCCATGTGGGATTCTTGAATCTGCATACTCTTCATGAATGTGAGCTAGTCCTCTAGCTGCACCAAGCACCAAGCTAATCCTTGTTGTCCAATCCAATGGAACCCTCCCTGGTCCTCTGTGTCCTATTAGAATCAAGAAAAAAAGAATCCCATCAATATTAGTATCTTACCTACGACTCGCTCGAACTCTCCAAAAATGTTGCCATACCCATGTCAGATCCTCCAAAGATACACTATTTGTTGAGATCTCTAGAGGATCCGACACGTACTTGCCAACATTTATGAGAAGTCCGAGCAATATAACCCTAACCAAACCCAAAAAAGACAATCTTGAATTACAAAACATGTCGCATCCGCGTTAGATTCTCCCAAAATGCACTATTTCTAGAGATTGTTGGAGAATCTAACACACATCCGTTCATATTTTTGAAAAGTCCGTGCGATACAACCCTTAACAACCCCCCAAAAAAGACAATCTTGAATTACAAAACATGCTGCACCCATGTCAGAATTCTCCAAAAATGCACGATTTTTGGAGGATCTGACACACACCCGTTAACATTTTGAAGAGTCCGAGCAATATAGACCTTAACAACCCCCAAAAAGAGACAATCTTTAATCTTTGACATGAGAATCTACTGATGTTTACCATGAAGAAGTGAATGCAAACTCCCATTAGGCAAGTAGTCATAAACAAGCAATTTTTCTTCCTTAGCATAATAATAAGCTCTAAGTTTCACCATATTTGGATGCTTAAGCTTCCCAATAACATCCATATACTGTTCAAACTCCTTTCTTGGACATGGATTTGCATCTTTCA
The DNA here is from genome assembly GCA_022817965.1 of Solanum lycopersicoides. NCBI lineage: Eukaryota > Viridiplantae > Streptophyta > Magnoliopsida > Solanales > Solanaceae > Solanum > Solanum lycopersicoides. The sequence goes on from CM040626.1 coordinate 2,468,726, forward strand.
ATCTTTTTACAGCAACTGTAATCCCATCATCAAGAACTGCCTTATAAACAGTACCTAAACACCCTTTACCAAGCATCTCAGCTGATGCTCTTAACAATTCCTCAAGCTCAAATGGCTTCCTCCTATCGAAAAACACGAGTTTACTCCTATCAGTAGCTGTTGTACCATCACTATCACCACCACCACCACCACCACCGCCATTGTTATTAGCGTATACTCGTTTTTCGCTCGAATAACTACTCCTCCTCTTCCCACACTCACTTCCTGACATTGAAAAACTCTGAGTTCTTGAATACTTCCCACAGTAATATGCTACCATAAATGACATTACAACTAACAATGCCACCACATTCACCATCACTATTGCTACAACCCCTCCTCTACTTAACCCTTTTCGCGATTTTTCGTGGGGTTCTTCGATTGTTGAAGTGGAGGTTGTAGGCAAAGAGCTAGGGTTTGAAGGAACTATTCCCCCTGTATATGAACATTGAGGTAAATTCCCAATTCCACATAAACCCTCATTTCCATCAAAGCTATTTTCACCAAAATGATTGTATAAACCATTTGGAACAGACCCATAAAGCTCATTATTCGAAAAGTTCAATTCTTTAAGATTTTGAAGAGAATTTAGGGATTTAGGGATTGTTCCAGAAAGTTCATTGTTCTGTAAACGAAGTGTGAGTAATCGGGTCAAATTCGCAATCTGAGCCGGAATTGAACCTTCTAGGTTGTTATTTGAAACGTCAAGACGGAGGAGACGACGGAGGGAGGAAATTTCCGGCGGAATTTCGCCGGAAAAATCGTTGCCGGAGAGGTAAATGAGCTTAAGATTAGTACATTGGGTAATGGGTGTGAGGGTTCCGTTAAGGCGATTGTTACGGAGGTCGAGAAGGCGGAGTAAAGGTAAAGAAGAGAGAGCAGTAATAGGTCCCCTGAGATTGAACGACGGGAGAATTACGGCGGAGACACGGTTGTTTATGCATTTTACACCAAGCCATTGAGCTGTGCAGGCGGTGGTGGAGTTCACCGGAAGTGTCCAATTGTGAAGGAGAGTACCATGGATGTCAGTTTGTGACTGAAAGAGGAGGAGTGCGGCGGTGTCGTTGCCGTCGCCGGTGGCGGTTACGGCGGCGGTCACGGCGGAGATGAGAAGTGTGAGGAGGAGAATGGAGGAGAAAAAACGGTTCATTTTTTTGGGTTTAAGGCATAAAGCGCGGGAAGTTAGGAAGAGAACAAAAAAAACACAAGTTGAATTTAAGGAACAAAAAAGAGTTGAATTTGTGTATAGTGTAGATGACGATAGCGTGGAAAAATTTATTGGTACTCCATATTTATATCAAATTAAATTTACTTGTTCTTGATCTTTTATTTTGATTATCGTATTAGCTATAGTTATTACGGTTCATTTTTCTACTAATTTTCAAAATGATTCTTTTACTATATTTTTTCTTAAAACATGTTTCGTTTTGCTTTATCTGAGTTGAGCGTCTATTGATATAACTTTTCTAATCTGTACCATCACAAGATAAAGATAAGATTTAAATACAATTTACATTAGCCATTTTCTGCTAGTGAAATTATACTGGTATGTTATTGTTGTAACATATTCTGGAAATTACTCAATGATGTTAAAAATATCTGATCATGAACTTTTGATTTCTCAATTATCTCACTTGTGAACTCTAAGTTCAGAATTAAATTTTTTTGCTCATCAAACAAAAATTGTTAAACTTTGAAATTTTGTCCATGAAATAAGTGAAATAAAAATTTTAAGATCGCGTGATTTATTATAATTTACAACTTTTTTTTGGATAGTTAAGTGATTTCAAATTATAATTTACACTTTTTTTTGGTTAGTTAAGTGATAATTAAGAAGACAATGTGTATATAATTAAACACTACTATATTTTAGTTATTAAAGTTATATATTCATGTATATCATATATAAATAACAAAAGAGTACAAAAAGTAAAGTTGAATTTGTGGACAGTATTGTTTGAAAATTTAGAAAGAAAACAATACAATAAAGTTGAATTTGTGTACATTTATCTTTTTATTTGGTCTTTCTATTTATAAGTAAGATATTACTATAAGATAGGAAAAAGACAATGTTGAAGATGAGAAAAATAACAAAATTTGGTCCCTTACTAATAACAATTTTAAATTAAATGAGAAGACATGATTGATAATAGTCAAGTGATAAAAAGGTATATAAATGTTATAAATTTTACATATTTATTCTTTTAACGTGATAAAATAACTTTAAATTCTATATTCGTTTCTGATCGAATTGAATCTTGTCGTTATGATTTTTTTATTTTTTTTTGGGAGAGAGGAAAAGAAAAGTTGTGTGAAATGATTAAAGATGGTGCATGAGCATATGAGGGGTGTTTTTATAGAAATGATTGAAGTTCTTTTTTCTCCACTCCCATAGCAAATGGAATCAAGTAAAGGCAAAGTGGGTTAAAAATAAAGAGTGGACATGAGGTGAAAGAGTTTTCTTTTCCTTTTTCTAGTCTTTTCATTTTGGTGACTTTGAGTTTTTTTAATTATATCGGAGTCGAGCAGAGGCGAAGCCAGAATTTTAAATAAGTGGGTTCATAATATGTAGAAATAGATAGTCGAAGAAGGTTCGACATCTATTATATATACATATAAACTTATTTTAACCATGTATAAATAATATAATTGTCCGCCAAAGAGAGTTCGGATGAACCCCCTTAATGTAATTGTAGCTCCGCCCCTGGGGTCGGGAAGGAGAAATGAGGGAGAGAATTACAAAACGAGGGATTAAACGCTTATTAATAAAGCGAAAGCTTAAGTAATCAATCCTTTGAGCTATTAAGATCGCCTAAGTGATTTTTAGTCAGACCTATGATTCTTCCTTTTCAATATTTGAATTGAATTAAGATATTCTACATCGCCGACAACTTACAAAGAGAAAAACACTAGGAAAATACAGTAATGGTTGCCTCGATCATTTATTTCTATCAGTCTCGCACAACAAAACACCTCGTTTTTGCTCAACATGATCATAAAGGAGACACAAAATTGCGTAGATAAAAGGATGAAACGAATCAATTTATTTGTCTTGAAATTTAAAAATTTTAATAAAAAATGATGAAATTCTATCTGTTTTATCACAACCCATGATGATAATCTGACTCGTCATTATAGGAAAAAAACATCAATGGCTTAAATTAACCTAAATTTGAATATTTTTCTTATCAAGTGAACCATGCAACTTTTTTTTTTTTTTCCTTTTCTCTTTTGAAAAATTTCAATATTTGTCATACATAAAAATATTATAATTTTGAACTTAAATGAGCAATTTTTTTCTTATACAAGGACCATTTTCTAGGACATTCAAGTTTTGAATAAAAGAGCGGTATACAAATTTATATATTTTGTAAAGTTTGGGAATAATTAGTCCTTTTGTTACTTTATAGTTTATAACATATAATATAATGCACTAATAAAAGTAGTTGGTAGCTAAGGTGAAACTGACCTATCAACTTGTCAATTTGTCTTTTAAAAAGTCCTAAATTACTCATAATTTCGATTTATATCAAGTAATTTGACTAAATATAAAATTTATAATTTTTAAATTTATAATATATCATAATATTTAATCTTTAAAACCTGTGATTTGTTGGAAAAATAAAATTTACAACATGATTTAGACATATCATAATATTTGGTGGAGTTATAAAAACTTGTTATGATTTATAAAGGAAAAAAATAAAATCAGAAGTTTAAATTAAATTGTTTTGAAATTTAGAAAAATTTCATTATTTTTTAATGTACTTATAAGATTCTTTTTTAAATAAGAGAAGTATTTTATTTTAAAAAAAATTGAATGTATGATATGCTCAGTCAGAAATAGTTCATAACATAAATCAATCAAATAATCATGTTCTAATTTATATGCAGATCAATATCGACTAAAAAAGTGACAAAAAAAATATATTTTTGGAGAGTTAGCTTGAAGAAAATCACAATTTCGTTTTTTGGACTAGAGAAGGATCGTGTTGGTAATTTAAATATAATATTTATTTTGATGATTGTTACTTAAATTTTATTATATTATGTAGTTAAAATTTATTATTGTATGTGTAAAGGCGAAAAATCCCATTGTATGTAATAAATTAGGTATAATCACGTTGTTATTTTTTTCTCTCATTTGTCTTTGCTGGTTATATTATAATCATATTTATCATTTATCATATTTCTTTAATAACTGTTTTGCTTATAATTATATTATTTACATTATTCTTACGATAAGAAACAATATAATACAATCTATCCAATTATCAAAAGAATATAATACAATACGATCATCCAAACATCGTAAATCATATAATAGATGGTGACTCTAATCACCATAAAGTTTCCATAATAATATTTAAATTCAGAAACTTTAACCCTACACCTTTACATAGGTCAATTTGGTGACATTTTAACAGAATGAAACATAATAATTATCACTAATTAGCTAATTTTTCAAATTTAATTATGCACCAAATTGAAATGATTGCAATATTGCCATCATAATAAAGCTATTTTCTCCATTATTTCTTTCCTGCCAACCAATAATTTTCTAATTTTCCTTAAAAACCATTCTCCAAAATAATATTTTAAGAGCATCAGATTAAATTGAAAAATAAATGAATATAATCTTTATAGTAAATATTTAAGGGCAACTTTCACATATAGCAAATAAAAAATTTATATTTATATGTTATAGCAAAGTTTCCATAATTGCGCTCCATAGCAAACATATAACTGTATAATTCGCTATATATATACAATTGTATGATTCTCTGGCCTAAATTGTATAATTCGCTGGCATCGCTATACATATATAATTTTATAATTCGCTGGTCTAATTGTATAATTCGCTGCAATTGTATAATTCGTTGGCCTATTTCACTGCAATTGTATAATTCGCTGGCCTATTTCGCTGCAATATTTGTATAAAATTTGCTTTGTATACAATTAAATCGAAGTAAAATGTTGTATATTGTATAATTATAAGTGTATAGGAAGAAGATATATGTTTTCTCTCGCTTTATACAAAAACATAAAACAATTTATACACTTCTGTTGTATAAAGCGAGAGAAAATTGTATTTCACTGCAATTGTATAATTCGCTGGCCTTTTTCGCTGCAATATTTGTATAAAATTTGCATTTGTATACAATTGAATCGAAGTAAAATGTTTGTAAATTATATAATTAAGTGAATCTCAACCATTATGCTGCAAAATTTGTATGGAGACTGTGTTGTTACCCAGTACAAAATTTAAGAATCAAAATATCTGCGTTCATCCGTTCTGCATCGACTGTATAACAACATACATTTCCGTCAAGCTTGTTGACAATGTCGTCGAAATTTCTTGTTCGTTTCCGAATTGTTACCAATTTTTGGACCCAATCGATTGCCGAAATATTGTGGATTCCGATCTGTTTGATAAATGGTCTGAAAAATTGTGTAAGTACTCTGTTTTAGGGTTGACGCGGTGTTACTGCCCTAATCTGAACTGCTCTGCTTTAATTTTGGATGAATGCGGTGGCGTTGCGACGGGATCAAAGTGCCCAAATTGTAAGAGATTATTTTGCTTCCAGTGCAAGATTCTATGGCATGCTGGATTTCAATGCGAGGAGAGTGGGGCATTGAGAGATGAAGACGACGTCGCTTTTGGTAAGCTTGCTGAGGGTGAAAAATGACAGAGGTGTCCTAAGTGTCGCTTTTTTGTTCAACTTAGTGAAGGTTGCCGTCGTATTACTTGCAGGTTAGTTATATAGACAAACGTTTGCTATGGGACACAATTAAATCAAACAGTAGCTACTCTATTTATTTTAGATTATAAGTTTGTTATTATATACAATTATCCCAATATTTAAATAGTATCCAAGGCAGAAAATTTTCAAATTAAAACAATTGAAGAATACTGCTCGAAAAAGTTTGTTATGATTTAGATTAGGGAAAATGCACAAGTACCCCTCAACTTATGCCCGAAATCTCAGAAATATATTTATACTATACTAAGGTCCTATTACCCCCTGAACTTATTTTATAAGTAATTTTCTACCCCTTTTCGGCATACATGGCACTAGCTTGAAAAAAAAGTCAACCAGCGTTCGACCCACAAGATAGTGCCACGTAGGCCGAAAAGGGTAGAAAATTATTAATAAAATAAGTTTAGGGGAGTAATAGGACCTTAGTATAGTATAAATGTGTCTCTGAGATTTCGGGCATAGGTTGAGGGAGTACTTGTGCATTATCCCTTTAGATTATAAATAGTAAGTTTAAATCAAGTAGGTATTATATTATATATTGATTAAGCTTCAAAACATTAATAAAGATAACGATTGATAATTTAAACATTAATAACACATATTTATGCTATTTCAGGCTCGTATGTCAGAAGTTATTTTCGAAGTGAGTAAACTTGTATAAAATATTATATAGTATCCAATATTTATTAATCTAAATAATTTAAATTTACGTCACAGAGTAGAACATTTTCTACTAAGAAATTCTTCATTTCCTAACTCAAATTTATTTTTTTTATACACAAAATGAAGAAATATAAATAAAATGTATACCTTATTCATAGAAGGAAAATTATTTTGACGTAAATTAAGCAATGAAATCTTAAGAAGATATGTTGCTCATTAGATTGGTCGGATAAAGTGAAATAAAATGGATTATTACTTTAATATAAAGATTTTTGGTAAGACTTTTGACTTTTGTGCCTTGTCAATTTTATAAAAAAAAAAAATCTATTTAATTAATACCAATAAATAAAGTGACATGCAACAATACCTAGTTGTATTTTAGTATTTTAAAAAAAAAAAGGAAAATTACGCAGATAAGCAAATTTATATTATTTAATTACTCATCATAGCTATAATTTGCTATAATTATCACTCGCTACTAAAATATACATTAATTACGTGGGCTGACTTCGAGTTTGTATAATTAGTCATATTTGTATATGTATAATTCGCTAGGATATACAAATAAATATGTATAATATACAATATTTTTAGCCTATATACATATACAATTCACCTCTCTCCCACTCTCTGCCCTCTCTCTCTCGCCTCTCTCCTCCCTCTCTCAATCTCGCTCGCCTCTCTCCTCCCTCTCCCAATCTCGCTTGCCATTTATACAAATGTATATGTATAATATACAGTTATATATAACTATATACATATACAATTCACCTCTCTCCCACTCTCTGCCCTCTCTCGATCGCTTCTCTCGATCTCGCTCGCCTCTCTCCTCTCTCTCCCAGTCTCGCTCGCCTCTCTCCTCCCTCTCCCAATCTCTCTTGCCATATATACAATTACATATGTATAATATACAAATATCTAACCAATATACATATACAATTCACTTCTCTCCCACTCTTTTCCCCCTCTCTCTCGCCTCTCTCCTCTCTCTCCCAGTCTCGCTCGCCTCTCTCCTCCAAATAACATGTAGCTACAAATTGTAATTATCAAACTATAGCTATGGAGAGTAATTAATTATTTTTAAGTGGCTATATGTGTGAGTTTCCCAAAAAAAAAAACCTGCTAAAATATGTCAAATGATAAAAGATCTTTATACTATGGGCGTGTGGTGGAAAATATTTTATGAATCTTTATTTTTGTAGGGTTTAATTGATCAAAATTTTCTAAAAAATATCTGTTTAAAAATAAGAAAATTGACTTTTGTTATAATAGTAAAGAAAAATAATTTACCGTACATAATTATAAGTGACACTTTAAATTCATTATTTTCTCATCATCCATCAAATATATATCCCGAACTCCACCTCTCGAGTCTTGACCATCGCACTCACAACCACCCCATAGTCTCAACCATGGGGGGATCTATCTATGAGGTTAGGGTGCCATGGCATCCGAAGAACTCAGATAAAACTTTTATATATATAATTTAAAGAAATAAAGTTCTTATATATAATATATGTATATATTATGTATATTAGTGAGAGGCTATAAATATTTTTGTCTGAACGGCCAACTATGTGACTTCCCCTAAATACTTGAAAAACGTAAATAATAACTTATGTATCAATTCGACCTATTTTCGACCTGTCTTGCTACACTAGAATAGAAAAATACATTCATTCAGTATTTATTGGCTTCAATTCTTTTCGAATCTCGTGCAGGTAGCGTAATATTTCTGACATGTATGGATGAGAGAAGAAGAGTGATGTAGTAAGTGACATGTAACAATCTGATCTATCGTTATTGAAATGAACCTTATTTGGACTTTCAAATTTTCTTCAAATTCAGTGTCAAATTAAAATTTGAGGCACACGACGAATTATTAAATTCAAATTGGTTGTTCTTTGAATATGTTGTTTTTAAAAAAATTGTATTTATGAATAAAGCAGTTTTAAAAAATTGTCAGGGAATTATGGTGAGTGGTTTCATACTATGAATATTTTCAAAATTGTTTAAAAATTAATTCTTTTGATAATTCATAAACTATAACTTCTGCATTTTTAAAATTTATTTAAAAAAATTAGACTTATAGCATTTTATTAGGAAAAAAAACATATTTAATTTACTTTTTAAAAAAAAATAAAAAGAAAAAAGAAACTAATACAACATCGTTTAAGGTAAACAAATTTACAAACGGATTTTGATTTATGTTTTCAATTTTTTTAAAATTGTTATTTATTATTTAATATTTCTACAAATTTTATGGTGTTGACAGGTAGGCGTATTTTCTGCTCCTTTTTATATATATATAGATTTTTATTCTGTAATACTTAAAAAGGCCGGGGCAACAACACTAAAGGTCTCACGTCTAAGTAGCAGTCCAAGACTAAGTGTCTTAAGTCAAGGCAACATGTCAAGTACTCATAAATATAAGCCAGGGCAACCTTAAACCAATAAAGGACAATCGTTATAGCAAGCTAGAATGTAAGGGGTAAAATAATAAGTGACATGGAAGCAACCAATCTACACCAGACATCTGACTTAGCAATCTTCTGCTTAGACCGACAACGATAAGGAAGGAGATCTATGGATAATGGGATATAGAAGTCAGGTGCGACGGTCAGCTTAGTCAGAGCGGAAGCGGTCAGGCAAGGTTATCGTCAGACAATGTAGTGCAAGCAACGGGTAATCTGTAACACTCTGGAAATTCCATGACTTAGACTAGAGCTTAATCTATTTAATAATGCTTAAAATGATGTTCCCATCAAATGTACTTGTCTAATGAAGAGCTTATTAGGTTTTAAGAATATGTATTGAGGTACATAGGCATACTATTGTCCAAAATTTAGTAATATTGGGCATGTTGAAGAATATTGGCCTAAGGGTGTTAGCCAATTTTTGTATGTATTCACAAGTAAATGAAAATACACTTTGATGTTCAAATGCTCCAATCCAAGCTTGTTTAGGAATTGTACCTACAATGAAGACCCTAAGCTAAAATAATCTCTTCAATTCTTAGCCTCATCGCTTACTCACATTAGTACTAGGCATCCAAGTGTCAAGCCTAGGTACCATAGCATATGACCATTTAAAATGACCATGTAGATTAAGCAGTGCCCAAGGACATAGTGAGGATCCTTGGACAAGAAGCGAACTTTCCAGAGTGCAAGGTTAAGGAAAGTGCACGCAACACATGTGCAAGCACATGTGCTACCAACGACCGAGAGACAAGCCCAACCGAATTCGGTTAAGGCGGTTAGGGGGCATGTTGTGTCGGATCAAACCATGTGGGGCCGAGCTCCCTAACTAATTCTAGGTCCTAACTAACTTCCCTAACTAACTAACTAACCTAGAACTAACTAAAATTAACTAACTAGTGTGCTCAAAAACCTAAGACCTAACCGGGTACACTAACCGAATAACTAACTAAAGAAACATCCTAGTACCTAACCTAGGATGGTCCAAATGGGTTGGTTATGATCCTAATGACTTAAGGGTACTTTAGTAATTATCCTAGGTCACTTAATTAATTAAATTAGCAACTTAATTAATTAATTTAAGTCCTAGTCAAACCCGAGACCCTTAGTCAAATGTTCTCCTAGTTGTAGTCAATTTAGGAGGGGCGTTTTAGGTAATTTAAGTGGAGGGTCTTTAGGGTAATTCTTGGAACGTCTATATATTGATATTAGGTCAGTTTTAGACCACAATTATACGTCCCAAATCAAAATCAAATGAAATTCTCTTAATCTCTCAAGAACACTCTCTTTTCCAAACTCCATTGAAGAACTAGAAAGCTTAAGGAAGAGGACGAAGATTTCGAAGTTTCCAATCAAGATTTCGTGGATTCTTCATCTATAAGGTATGGGTTTTTAACTCTTGGGATTCCTTTCCCCAAGAATTCCTTTCAAGATAAGTTTTCAAGAACTTCGAATACTAGGGTTTTTACACTACAAAACGGATTTTCTTCCTAACCTTAGATTTATGTTTTTCAATGAAAAGTAAACGTTTTCTATATCTAATTTCGCATGAATTGTTGAGTAATTAATTGAAAATGTTTGAATGTCGTGTGATACATGTTCCTTCTCTATGTGATGGTTTTGAATGGGTTGTTTGTAGTGTTTGATAACGTGAACACGTTAGGGTTAGAATGTACGGTTTGAATGAACCCTTTAATGACCCGTTTACCTTCTCCTATGCTATGCATTTGATCTTGTACATGATTTTATGATTTATTCTTGATTATGTCATTGAGTATTTTACTATGTATGATTATGAATATTGCATGATGAATACGATTCTTGGAAGCAAGAGGTAAGTCTTCTAAACGTGATTACTCTTAGATGTTTATGCTAGCATATAAGTCATGATGCTATTTTATGAAAGTATGTATGATGTTGCTATGTGAATATATCGTATGAAGGGTTACGATGAAAGGACAATTCTCATCTAATCTAAAAGAGCTCATCATCACGTTATACAAGGAGATAATCTCCTATGACCTATGATAAGTTCTTGATAAAAGACAAATTAAAGGTTATTTCAAGAAAAGGGACTTAAGCTAAGCACCGATGAACTAGGTATGGGAGGTGTTCCTTCCCCAGGGGAAGGTAGGTTCACAATGATTCTCATGAGATTGAGGCTGCCACGTAATATGGAACTATGGGTCTCTAATACAACTCCTGGTTCTTGAACTATGTTGCCACCATAGGATACTAGCTAGTGGATCCACCTAGAAAGCTACGTCATGTACGGTTCTATTTTGGCCGGTAGAACCACCTCTTTTCGGTGTGGGGAAGACACCAGATTTCATGTTTAGCTCACATGGTCTATGTCGGTTAATGCGTATGTTCCCTCATGTAAAATGAAAAACAAGTAAACGAACGTTGACTAGTGTGACTTGAGGAGTTGACTTAGTATAGGTAATGGTATGAGACGCTACCTAGACATTGCACAAGTTGACTCTAAGGAAAATCCTAGGAGATTGTTCATAAGTAATATGATGATATGAAAGATATATGTTTATGATATATGATGTTACTTTTATATGAATGTTGGCTATTATGATGAATATGTTATTTGGCTATATTGTTATGTTAATGATAACTAACTATGTTACAAGTTATATGAAGCAAAGCTTTACTTATGGTCTCCTATCTTATCTACTCGGTTATGTGGGATTATGGGGCTTCACATGACCATTGCACTTGTAGGTTGGGGATGGGATCATTGGTAAGTGTTTTGTATGTTATGTTTATATGATCTTTGCAATATGTAATGTTAACATGATGCCATGAGAAGATGTCTTTAATTATGATCATGCTTTAAGTGATGAAATATTTGGCTTGTATATGTTATATGGTATGTGCGTTGAAGATTTTTATATGACTTAGCATATTTTCTAAAGATATGATAAATGAACGTTTTTCATGCATGTCCCTATGTGTTATGTACATATACCCATACTTAGTACATGTGGCGTACTAACCCCATTACTTTATATCACTACAACTGTAGGTTCCGGCTATTGAAGTTAAAGCGGTCGATTTGAAGAAGCTTGGAACTCTTTCTCCAAGTTATGGTAGGTCCTCAAGTTCGGGACGCTACCTTTTTAATTTCCAGCCTTATGAAGATTTAGTAGTTTTTAGAATACGTTATTTCGTTATGTTCTTTGGATTCTTTTGTATTAAGGCCTATATGGCATATTGATTATTATTGGCTAAGTTTAGATTTGTACTCTTTAGATGATTTTATATATGTGAGACAAGTTTTAGAACACCGTATGAATATTAAGTATGAAGTCTAAGTATACTTCAATTAGTATATTAAAAGTTTTTAATCTTTTCGCAATTTTTTTAATGATCACATGTTATGACGAATGCTAAGAAGAGGCTTGTCTGCGACCTCTGAGAGGTTAACGACGCCGATCTCATTCGGGGTATGAAGTCCGGGTGTGACACAATCAATAAGGGGAATATCCCCTGGGATATAAGGACCAATGATAGCAGTTCAATTCAAGGGTAAAAAATAAAGGTAATATCAGTATTATGTCTGCATAAGATGTAAATTGCATGCAATATCATATAACACTTAGGAGTCATATAACAGTACTTATAGGAGGTGGCAGTGGTGCAACTCATAGTAGAGCTAGTAAACAAAAGTTAGAGGTCCAACTCATAGCAGTAAGCAGCAAGTAAAAATAAGTAGTAGAGGTGCAACTCATAGCAGACACCTATTAATAAGATAAATTGCATTACTAAGTGGCATATAGTAGTAATGACATACGTAATAGTCTAAGACTGGACAACGGATCAGAACGGAACCACCGGACCGTAAAGGGACGAGTTGATCAATTTGTTAACGGATACTCGATTCTGTCCCGTCCCACTACATACCGGGATAAAATCGGAACGGACTGGAACAGATCGTAATGGAACAAGATGGGATAAACGGGACGACACATCTAGTTATTTCAAAAAATGATTTTTTGAATTACGAAAATATGAATATTTTTTTATTATTTTAAGTTTAAACTATTAGTTTTTAAAGTTATAATGTAATTTTTTACTTAAGTTTATTTTAAAGATATTCTTTTAAAAAAATTTACTTATTAAGTTTGCAAGTTAAGTCTTTAAGTTTTCAAGATTTAAATATTTTGAAGCTTATAAGTTATTACTTATTAATATGTTATTATTTATAAGTTATATTTATAAATTGTAGTTTATATAACTTAAATTTATATTTTTAAAAAATTAAAGGATAAAACAATTACGCAAATTATAAAATATAAATTATATTTTATAAATATATATTATATATTAATAAATAAATAATAATTAATGGAAATCGGACCGGAACGGGATCGAATCGGACCGGAATCGGGATAAACCGGTACCAAATCGTGGTTCCATTTTGTTCCGTGTACCGGTTCATGATGTCCCATTTCGTCCCGTGGTCAACCGAATCAAAACGGTACCGGATCGAAGTCGGTACAACCCGATTCGATGCTCAGCCTTACGTAATACTAACTGACATAGATTCAACTCATGAGCTTACTTTTTCTTCCAACTAGACTTCCTTGCATGCTTTTTCTTTGCCTTAATGGCTGCTAATTTCTCCACCCTTATTTTCTCTTTTTTAGTCAACATGGCTTGCTCTGCTTTTATCTTCTTTTGCCTTGTTAATATTTTCTTGATTCTGTTCTTCCCCTCCTCTCACTCTCTCTTTCTCTCTGAGATTGGTGTTGATAGAAGTGGAGAACAATTGACAAAAGAAGCAATAAAGATGTTTGAACTACTTGCCTTTTGATCAATTTGATACTTGCCTTTTGACAGTTTTTGCAATTCTAATATTATGTTTAAACAAAATTAAAAAATTAAATGTAGTACCACAAATCTTTTCGTGGTCAACATGTTGTTGCATGCTATGATAGAATTTCTTTTTGCAAAAGGATCATTTCCATGGATATGAGGAGAATGATTTATTTGTTGATTTCTTTGCTTTCAATATGTCGTGTTTTCTACTAACAATGGAGAATTATTACCAAAATACATTTCTAACTTAAAGCAATCCCATGTGTTGAAGAATAAAACAATCAACTTTCTGAGTTCCTACCAATGATTGAGGAGGTAAATACGAGTTTTGTGCTAGTAATTATTATTATGGGAAAATTACGCGGATAAGCAAACTTATATTATTTAATTACTCATCATAGTTATAGTTTGATATAATTACCACTCGCGACTAACATTATACATTAATTACGTGGGCTGACTTCGAGTTTGTATAATTAGTCTTGTTTGTATATGTATAATTCGCCAGGATATACAAATAAATATGTATAATATTCAATTTTTTAGCCTATATACATATAAAATTCACCTCTCTCCCACTCTTTGCCCTCTCTCGTTCGCCTATCTCCTCCCTCTCTCAATCTCGCTCTCCTCTCTCCTCCCTCTCCCAATCTCGCTTGCCATTTATACAAATGTATATGTATAATATACAGTTATATACATATACAATTCACCTCTTGTCCACTCTCTGCCCTCTCTCGCTCGCCTCTCTCCTCCCTATCTCGATCTCACTAGCCTCTCTCTTCTCTCTCTCAGTCTCGTTTGTCTCTCTGTTCCCTCTCCCAATCTCTCTTGCCATATATACAATTACATATATATAATATACAATTATCTAAACAATATACATGTACAATTCACCTTTCTCCACTCTTTTCCCCCTCTCTCTCTCCTCTCTCCTCTCTCTCCAAGTCTCAATCGCCTCTCTCCTCCAAATAACATGTAGTTACAAGTTGTAATTATCAAACTATAGCTATGGAGAGTAATTAATTATTTTTAAGTGGCTATATGTGAAAGTTTTCCTATTATTATTTATATTTATGACATTGTTCAGTATTAAACAAAGTTATTAATATATGCTCAAGCAGGTTCTTAGATCTCTTATTGAAGCTCACAAAAGACATATGTTGTGAACATCAAATTCAGTGTCTTGGTACACTATCATGATGTAGAGGAGAAGGTATGAATTGATATTTTTTTGGTTAAAATCAATATAAAAGACTCTACCTTTTCTCATTGTTTTTAAAAAACGATTATGTTACTTTACCTGTCAAATTTTTTTTATCCCTTGTATTATGCCTGCTTAAATTATAACGGAGTTGGTTAACTATTGGAAAATCTGTTGATGAATTGTTAAAACACTATCCTGTATGCGATTGACACATGTACGAAAGGTACATATCTGAGTTTGCTTTTGCAGTGCATTTTACTGGGCAAAAGGGAGTTACATCATTAGTATTTTTAACTTCTCTAACTAGCTTTTCTTTCAACCTTATTCAGATGTTAGGCATGTGCTTAATTGGGACAAAGGAAAGCTGTCGAAACAGTCGCAATCACTAACTTAATTAATTTTATTGATAAATAATACACATAATTTGATATAACCATTGCATCCATTACTAATAATTCATAAACACTAACCCTGAATAATTCCAATACTTAAGCAGACCACACAGGGAAGCTGATTAATCAGTCCTAATCACTAACTTTATAAGACTATTAGTATTGTTGATGACTTAATAAGACTATAAAGTAGAGGCTGAATGAGTTAATATACTCTGATACCATTTTTTGGGAGAAAATAATGCACTAGCAAGAATACCCGACATGATAACATCGGAATAATACTCAAGTCTAACTTTTCCTTTCAATTTGACCCAAGAGAAGAAAAACCAAATCAAACTGTACGAAGAATGTACAACAAGTATACAACCAAACTAAAGCAATAAGACAAATTAAACCAATCACACAAGACACAGAGATTTATGTTAAAAACCCTTAAATATGAAGAGAAAAAAAATCACAAGGACCAAAAGCTCCATTATAATCACCAAGAGTTACAAAATTGGGCACAAATAGCGCCAAACAACGAGTAACAACAAAAACAAGATTGCATCAAAACTAGGAAATTAAATGAGAGATTTCACCCAAAAAGAGCTACTGTTCATGATCCAAAATCAAAATTTACAGACCTCTAAATCCGAGTCCACAGTGGAATTGCAAGAACCAGCGGACTGTCTGAGCAGAAAATTTCTAAAAGCAAAAATGGGATTTTTCTCTTTTTTCTCTCAATGTCTAAAACAAATCTTTCTTGATTTTTTTTCTCTCTTGTGTTTATGAAAATAAGACCAAATAATTAAAGCGGTCAATATGGGCTAGTTCACCCAATTCGAACTAACCCAAACAAGCTTTGACATTTTGTAGGCCAGACCGGGCTAGCCCATTTTTGATGTGGACCAAAAAATGATCAGCCAACCCACAAGTTCGTGAACTACATGCTTGTCGGGTCAGCCCACTTTTTTAAAAACTATATATTTTTTTTATAATTATTAAATTAAAATATAAATTATAATTTAAAAATATGATCATAAATATCGCTAAAAATAATATTACATGATGTTAATGTTACTACTTGTTTATCAATTCCATAAATAAAATTATCTTTATAATACTTATTAATTTTTTTTCCAAGTAAAAGTAGAAATATCTAAATAGAAATGCTAACCTAATTATTTTGAGTTTGGACTCTCTTTAATTTTAAATTTAAATATTAAATTATATTTTTAATTAATTTTGATTGGTCCACGGGCCGACCCTACCAATATTTCTCAAGCCCCACAAATAAGTAAGCTTATTTAGGTTGGGCTAAAAAAATATTTTCTTAAATAAATTCAAAAAATCTTATCCAACCCTATTAAATTACGGATTAAACCTAACCAGCCCTACATGCTTAACCCATATTGATGGCTCTACAAATAAGCCTTATATATGCCACATAATAATGGAGTTATGGGCTAAAGTAGGTTGGTCATGATAAGACTTTTATTTATATACATAGCAAAGGAAGAAAAAGATCCTAACCTAACATATTGTTGATGTATTTTTCAATCCCAAATACCTCTGACGTTTATCTGTTAACCTTACTATACTCTTATTTTTTACAACTTAAATTTTAACCCCAATTATCAACTTGTCTATTAATCACCTTATAATTAACCTAAACTAGTTAATCCCAACCCCAAGATATAGTTGACGCTCCATGAATCGCGATGGTGGAACAAAATTTCTTATGAGAAAAACTTAAGATTTATATGATGTAGATCTAAACAAAAATGAAAATACATCTAGATGGAATTCTGATTGTATGATCAAATAAGCTCTAAACCGTTCATTCCTTTTAGAAATATACCTTGTATTTTGGGTGCATTGAGCATTAATGGGAGCAAACTCCGATCCTCTCTCTTCTCCTTTGCAATTTTGCACCATTCACTATTATGGAAAAATATATATATAACTTACATAAATCCCATAGTGTAAGATATAAATTGTATCTTATTTTTATTTTTTCTTTTACAAAAATTTCTTAAAATATCAGCTATCAGTTATCAGGATTGGTTGTTCGGGTAGATTAATTATGATATATTATATATGTGGTTGTTTCGCTTAAAAGGGAAAACAAAACGGAAAATCAAATTAAAATCTCATAATTTACGCTATTTAGTTCTTTCTTACTGTGTCAATCAGAGAAATGTAAATCCTAAAATAGTAAACCAATTCAAAATTCATAATTCAAAATCCATTTTCATCTTTGTCCCTGTTTCAACAAAGAAACTTTCGAGTAGGATTCAAAATTTTTGTTAAAAATTTGATGAGATACATAATGAATTATTTCGATTTTCACTGACACTCTCGAAGAAAGAAAAAGTGAAGATCTAGCTTTTGAGTTCTTCGATTCTACACAAATCTCACTTGACGACTAAGACGTGCGTTTCTTTGTCAACTTTCTTGGTATCTTTATTTTTGTGCTAATGTTTGCTTACCATTATGTAATGGCAGATCCAAAATATGAAAATAGTTGAAAGGTGTTATTTAGAATTAGCTTGGGCAAAAATAGTTATATTTATTTGTTATAGCTTCAATTTTCAAGTTAAACAATCTTATAACAAAAGGTGTGCAACAGATATTCTTGTGCTTTAATTATTTTTTTCAAATTTGTATATTGATTGATAAGTCATGATACATTACTGGTTAGAACTTGATACTTTAAAACTTTTGCGTATATGTTATGGGTATTAAAATATGTGAGAAACTGTACTGTTAATATAAAATATCAAATACATGTAAATTTCTTTTTTGATTTTGAATTTTATATATGCATATATAAATCATGATACATTACTGATTAGGTAACATTTAAATATACGATGAACAATTAAAATTTGCTTTGAAGCATAGTTTTATTTTACTTATTTTGACTTTATTTAAATCAATAACATATATAGAGATTTGTGTGCATATGTAACGTGCAGGGACAGAACCATCTTTACACTCTTCGTTGAAAGTATGTTAATTAGCTAAAGATTTAGTCTAGTGATTAACATGTTGTAAGAATTTCTTTAGATTGTTTGTACTAGTCCTACTAGCGGCTGTTTGTTTGCCGTGGTGAGAACATATTTAAATTGCAACTTAGCTCAACTACATTTCATGATGAAATTTTTGGAATTGAATTTTGTTTGCATTGCATAATAGTTATATGACTTTGATCAATAATTTCATTTACTGAAATTTGCATCAATTTGGTGTTTTCTTTGTATTAGACCCAAATTTAGATGTGTATATCCAAAAAACAAAGCTTACTTAGTGTATATAAATAGAATTTTATTCAAATAACACCTATTTATAGACATAAAAAATACACTATGTTTGCCCTGTTCACTAGTGCTCTTGTGGTAGGAACATTATAATATCTCTAAGTACAAACACCCTGGGGCCAGCTCAATGCCTTTAAAAATGAGACATTCGTCTTAAGCTCCCAAATTTGAGGGTCTCATTTTCGTTTTTTTAGTAATAATAGTATTATTATAAGCTTTTCAACAAAAATAAATTATGTTTTGTGTTTCTTTTAGATTGTTTTGAAACATTAAAGAATGTTTTTTTTTTTTTTTGTCAATTTTAAATTTAACTTTCACATGACATGTTTAAGACCACAAGATTAAAAAACATTTTAATATATATATTATACTTAAGACCATAGAAAAAATAAAGCATTTTCATTTTAAAAAGAAATAACTTTGGATTTCAAAAATTAAAAATAAAAATAAAAATTAGGCCACTAATTAACTTGAGCCGTCACTGAACCACCCACATGTAATATATACATTTGAGTTATCCAAAAGATTGATAGGGAGAAAACATAATTTTACTATGAAGTTTTATCTAAACAAATAGCACTGTAAAGCGAAAAGTTTCAATGAATTCCACATGTACTCTAAATACGTATATACTTGAGTAAGCTTTGATGACAGAGTAATCGAAAGAGTAATATTTGTGATTGGCCAAACAATAGAAAATGCCCTTGTTATTGTCGTGAAACATTGAGAAGTATATCTTGTTTCCTAGTGCAACACATGTTTTCAAGTATAATCCTCCAAATCTTACAAACAATATAATGTTTTATTATTTGTTAGGCTTAGTGTTCCCAAATTAACTTTATATCCCAGTAAATAGTATTGTTTTTTGAAAAATAACGAATTATTGCAGTTCGATGCAACAAAATCTCCTTCGTTGAAGAAATAGTGATGCGCCCATTCAGTAACTCCAACTTTAACGATGTACGGACATATCTAATTCTGAATTCAAAACCAACAACATAACAATTCGATGATAAAGAGTCAGGAGGACGTGAAAATGTTCTAGAAGAGTGCTCTTCTAGTAAATCAGGGAGTTCAATTATGTCATTGTTAATAGGATTGAAAAAGAACATGCATCGATTGCCACTACTCATGAGCAACCAATTAGCTTTTGAGTCTAAATTCGGACACCCCTTAATTTTGGAATATCCGTTTTTTGGATAGTTACAATATTGTACACTGGATCGAATAAATCTACAATGTCGGCCTCTCCCCGTAAGGTCATGAAACGAGGTGTTGACGAACATGATTGTGGAGGACGAGGTGTTAAGGGAGCGTAGCGCCAATGTATACAAACAACATGAAAAACAAAGTATTCAACAACAATGGATAATCCGAGTATGTCTGATGAAATAGCATGTGACCACAATTTATCATAATAGATAATCCTTAATTATCATAAATAAAATTCCTTCGTTCTAAGAAAAAAAAGAGTCAAAAAATTAAAGACACCACAAAGAAGAAGCAATTAATTGAAAAGAAAGAAGCAAAAGTACAGGAGGGAACTGCTTTATATTCAAAGTGGAAAATAATTGATAATCAAAAATATTATTATTATCTATGTTGCTAAGACTCTTCAAATTAATTCAAGTATTTTATTTTTTTATATGTTTGTGGATGTAGAGTCGTGTAGCACAATCTTTTATTTTGCTAAATACATTTGTATCTATTAAAATGAATAGTCAAAATTTAATCAGAAACATAATTAAGTTTTTTATCTTCCTTTAATGCAATGTATCTCACCTAATAATTAATTTCTATAAACCATGTTTTTGTGTATGAAAATTTATGTTTGCTTTGTAAGTCTGATTAGGTAACATTTACATACGATGAACAATCAAATTTTTCTCAAAAGCATAGTTTTATTTTACTTATTTCGACTTTATTTAAATCAATAACATATGTGCATATATAACATGTAGGGGCGGACCCATCCTTACCTAAAGGGTGTCAAGCGGCATATATAAAAATATTGACATTACTTGGCATAATTAGCTAAAGATTTTGTCTAGTGATTAACATGTCGTAAAAAATCCTTTAGATTGTGTGTATTAGTCCTACTAGCCTTTTGTTTGCCGTGGTGAGAATATATTTAAATTGCAACTAGCTCAACGACATTTCATGATGAAATTTTTGGGATTGAATTTTGTTGGATTGCATAATTGTTATATGACTTTGATCAATAATTTCATTTACTGAAGTTTGCATCGATTTGGTGTTTTCTTTTATATAAATATATTATTTTTTTCTAAAAAAGACCGTTCAAAATTTGCCTATTGGCATCATATTCTATGAACCAAATAATTTCATGCCTATTGATATTTAATTTACTTAAAAGTTGTTAAGAGTGTATTTAAATATCCATATAGTTATAGTACTAAAGTAAATTTTACATTTAAGTTCAAAACAATTTGATGTTTTTACTCCGTAATTAATTACATAGTAAGAGTACGATAATCACAAAAGACCGATAGTTCATAGTCTCATGGATTTACATTAACGCAAAATTCTCTAATGGGAGTGAAAATAAGAATTTTAGACGAACGAATGCAATACATGAAAATTTGTTTGCTTTTCATTCAACCAAGTGGAAGAAATATGAGTTTCATCAATGTCCATCTATTTAATGAGTTTGTGAATCATTCTAAAACAAAATTAAAATAGAATAAATTTATAATTATACTTTTATTGAAACTAATCTAGTGGGATAAATAAAATACAAGTGTTAGAAATCATACTACAAAAATCTAGGTTAATAAGACATGTTTCATTTTATTTGCAGTTCACTGATTTTAGAAGACCTTAGCTAGAGAAATCGACATTGTAATTTTTTTCATTCGATAATATACTAATTAAATATTTAAAACAATGATATCCAAAATTAAGAAGTAATTGCTCAAAAGCTAATTTATGTTTTTGGGACGAGTCAGTCCCAATGACTAACCCTATTTTACTAAAAATTAACACCCATAATTAGATAAAACTTTTGCGCCCATTCAAGAGTAACACGAACAATCAACCTTAACCCCCATTCAACAATAACATAAACAATAACTCTAAATAGTTTCAGTATTAGAAATAAATTTGATTCCTAAAAGAAACTTACTTTGATGCCTCTTTTTTGGGTATGTGTTTCTTCTTGCCGTGGGAAGTGTAACTTGGAGAGTTTTTTTTTTTTTAAATGAGGAAAGCTTGTCCTTTAAATAGTTTTTATTTACAACCTATTTATTAAAAAATATAAACGAAAAATATAAATTTTATTTTATTAAGAAATGAGAAATACCTCTCTTACATTATAATTCATAGGGAAAAGTAGGGTTGCGTATCTGTCGGTTCGGTTTTAAAGTTTATCGGTTTATCTTATTGGTTATCGATTTATAAAGATGCTAATCCGTTATAGAACCATTAAAATATTGGCTTATCGGTTATTGATTTATCGATTTTTGATCGTTATCGATTTAACTGTTATGTTTTGACACAAAAAAATATTGAACTACTTGGAAACAAGGTGACAACCCAAATAAACCATGCATATGAGTTCACAAGTTACATCATTCTCAAAAGCAAACACTTTTACATTGTAGAATAACCAAGTGTTTGAGACAACCAAAAATAAAAGTAGGAAACCAAACTCTAAGTCAGGAACTTCATATACAAAATGGTATAAATATAATTATTTAATTTACTATCAGGTTATCGCTTAACCAGTTAAGAAAAAAATTCAAACCGTTAAAAATCGATAACTCGATAACAAAAAAAAATCAAAACCGTTATCAAAATCCCTAAATCAATAATCCAATACGGATAAACCAATAAAAAAAATTTGGTTCGGGTAATCGGTTTTAGTTCGATTTTGAATGGCCCTAGGGAAAAGAGTCAAAAATGTCCTTAAATTATGTGAAAGGAATAAAAATGCCACAGTTTATAGTTTGGATAAAAAATGTCATTGCTGTCAATACTTTGGTCCAGAAATACCCCTATAGTCTAATTGGGTAAAAAATGGCCTTTTCCGTATAACTATATTATTTTTTTTCTTTTTAAACACATTTTCTTCTGAATTAAATTATTATAAAAGAACCATGTTTTTGTTTTCTTTCTTTTAAAATCACTTTAAAAAATAAAAAATGTAAGAAATATTTTTTTTCTTAATATCATCTTATCAATTAAAATCGAATAATTTCATGAACCCTTTCATCAGAAAATATATATCATAATATAAGATCATAGTATATCTATCATTAATTTATATTTATATAACTATAAAATATAATTGTAGTAAAATAAGAAATATTTTCATTTTTTATATTTTCTGAATTGAAGTAAATAAATAATAGAATGTGTTAAAAATAATAATAATAATATATTTATTTGTAAAAATGAGCATTTTTCCCCAAAATAACAATAAAGACATTTTTGGATCAAACTATTGACAGAAAAAATATTTTTGGACCAAATTACAAATGAATGACATTTTTATTTCTTTCGCATAGTTTAACGATATTTGAGTTATGCTTTGCTTCTCCTTACCATAATCTCCCTAGTTATATTGCTTATCTTCAGTGTTTTGCATATTAAGTAGTGTTTTTTTTTTAATCTCTAAACACATTAAAATATTAAGTTCAATTTACTATTATAACACGAGGCATGAGCCATAATGCGATTCCTCTCGAATATTTATTGTGCCATGAAAAATTGAATTCGATGCAAGCTTGATAGCACTTTCATTTATCACATCTAATTTAAATAATAATCAACTTTGTATAATATCTCTTCTATTAATCTATCTCTTTAATCACATACATTCTTCCGCAGCCATAATTGCGGCTGCGTACTCAGCTTCAGTGCTAGATAATGTTACCCCACTTGTTGTTTCTTGTTAGCATGAACCAAGAAACCGTAGCTGAAACATTATCCTGAAGTTGAATGTCTATCATTTGTATCTCCAACCCAATTCGCGTCACTAAATCCATTTAACACGAATTTATTATATCTTCAATACATAAAACCATAATCTAGTGAACTCTTTACATAACAAAGAATTCGCCTTGCTACATCTAGATATGAGATTCTTGAACATTGTATGAACTGAGAAACAATTCCAACAGAATAAGCGATCTCCGATCTTGTGATAGACTATATTAAGTTTTCCATTCGTGGAAGAAATATATGTAGCTCTAAGTTTCTAATTTAGTTGACCACTTTACTTATGCTAAATTCTAACCTATTGTTGCAAATGATTAACAAATTCATTCATAACAAACAATAATTCTATAATCGAACTACAGGAAGCAACAACAGTAACAAAAATCAAAGAATAAGAAACTACAGGAGTGGTACTACGTCTACTAGTCAGGTAATTAGACAAGACAATACACTCCTACTTACTAGTATACATGTATTCCTACATACTAAGCTTCTACCCTAATTTGTACCCTCCACGCCTTCCTATCTAACGTCATGTCCTTGGTAAGATGCAACTACGTCATGTTCTGTCTAATCACCTCTCTCCATTCTACAATAATTCTTCGACCTACCTCTACCTCTCCTGAATCCATAAATTTCACTTTCAACATTAAGATTCTCTTAGTTTACATCCAAAAAATCAAGTTCATATAAACACAAAATCAATTCCATGAGTAATAATATTTTCTTCCCCTTAATTGTTATCTTGTACTTTGTATGGAAACATATACATTTTCAGTCAACCTCAAAACAAAAATTGATCATCTTGTCCCCCACAAAAGGACCACATCTTCAAATATATATGACATATGATAAAATTCAATTGGATTGCCATGATGTATACAACTTGTATCAGTCCAAAAATATGTAAATTTTCTCAAATATGAGGACCACCTCTATTTTATATATGCCATTTAGTACATCTCAAAAGATAAGTTAAATTTTGCTGAATGCAAAAACATAGAATGTATGTTATGTTATCCCTCTCTTGTTGGATCTATTATAATATTTTAATGTCGCAGTTTTACATTATCGAGTATACATGACTCTAGATAAGAAGGAGTGAAGATCGTGAATTATGGTATATAGAATGTCTGTAGGGATAGAGTGTTGTTTGTTATCTATAACATATGTTATGTATTGTGTTTCGATTATCACACTATTTTGAAGATATATATTGTTTTGTTCTATAGGCTCTACTCGAGTTTAATCCACTTGTGAATCGAGGGAACAATAGTCTCTGTATCTCCACGAGATAATTGTAAGATCTGCATACTCCATTTAGTAGAATTTCACTGAATATATTATTATTTCGATTCCGCGGTAAATAAGAAATTAGGGTTGACTACCGTACTTGATTTTCAAGATATATACCATTAGACAAAATCTTAAATATGAATATTATTATATATTCATTTCCAAGTAGGCAAGCTGGACCATTAAGTTCAAAATAATTTCACTTCAACAAAGATCCCTTTAGTTTATATCCAAAACATTAGAGCACTAAAAAACAAAACGTTATATTAAAATGTAGCATAGTCTTCCATTTCACATTTCTTCCCACTAAATTTATATCGTCTATCAAATGCAGTATAAATCATATGAAATTATATTTTCAATTAACCTCAAGAGAGAAATCAGGAATCTCATAACCGCACCCAAATAAATAAATTAATACAATCAAATCTCTTTATAAACAATAATTTTGTATAACCTTATTTCACGATCTCATATTTTTTTATATTATTGATGACTCATTACTTAATGAACAAAAGAAGATTATTATTATTATTATTATTATATATATATATATATATATATATATATATATATATATATATATACTCAAACTTTTAGTTTATCAGATTCTATTATGAAAGACACAATCAAGAAAAAGAAAAACATCAGAAAATAAATAAATTTATACCCATGTTATTTTACTAATAAAATTTCATTTTATTTATGATTACAATTTAAAATTTGTTGGAAACAACATCTCATATTATTTGGTACAACAATAAACTAAACCACAATCATACCAATGAATTATGGAGAAATAATTGTCATGTAAGAAGATCCATAATACCAATAATTTATTAGTGCATAATTTTCATTATGTCCTCTATTATTATCACATAAATAAATGAGAAAGCAACAAAACGATCCTCACGTTGTAATATTTTATCACAGAAATTGCAGCCATTCCTATGTAACAATAAAATACGATATCTCCTTCGGGATGACTCAGTTGGTTTAGAGGGTGATTATCCACATGGACAGAAGCGAATTCATGATTTGAAGACGACGGGTGCACCACCAACACTAATGCGCTTAGTTAAAGTATGTATTAGTGCACTGTGAGGTTGCAAGTTCGAAACTACCAATCCTCGTATTTTATTCGATATTTTAAAACTTTATATCTAAAAACGGAAAAAAAACAAGAAATGAACTGATAGGGAATCAAACTCAGTCCCTCCTCCTCAAGGAAGTGATAAGCATCTAAACTAGCTAACTCAACTGACTTTTGTGTCTATGAGTGCCTAATAAAATGTATGTATATCTCAAGGTGTATATATATATATGTATATATACATAATTTTCCGAAGTTAACGGGTGAATGTGCATCCGTAGTGATGACCATGGGTCTGCCCCTGCACATGGATATTGCATGGATTAATAATACGACATAAACCAGATTAAAAATAAAAATAAGAAAACTCTTTTTATTAGTTTTGAGAAGATTATTGGTTAACAAATATTTTATTATAATCAAATTGTGCGTACATTCTTTTTAAACTCTATATTTCTTCCTCTTTTTTAATTACTCATTATTGGTTAAGAATTTTATTTGATTATACTTTGGGAGTATCTCTTTAATACGACAATGATATTGCGGTCCAGGTTGATAAGTCATCTTATTGGTTAGGCATTAAAAAAAATTAAAATGTATGAAATATATTTGAACTTTGATTGAAATTGTTATAACGATATTAAACTTTGAAAAGGATCTTTTATCTCTTCCCTCCATCCCTGCCGCACTATTTAATAGTGTCCACGTAGACATAAAAAATATTGCATTATTATAAATAGTGTTGTGTCCACGTGGACACATATATACCTTTAAAATACACTATTAAATAGTGTAGGGTGTAAAAGGTCCTTCATAAAATTTGGTATCGTAACAGCTATTTCAATCAAAATTAAAATATTTTCAGACCCTTTTTTCCAAAAAAATATACCTAAGTTTTATTCTTATCATATAAAAAATAATAAAATTATTATAATAACTTATAACTTGTTAACTTTTGGATACTCTAATGAGTCAATTTGAATTGTACATGTAATCTAAATTGACGGCTTAAATTAATCATTTAATACCTCTGCTTACGCTATCGGATAAAATGTGAATTATATAGAGGTTTTTCTAGGAATTAATATGGAAATATGCAGAAAACTTATATTCCTGCAAATTTCATACTAATTTCTACGAAAATCTCCATGTTACTTACCCTTTTCTTTGTAATGTTAGTCGATCAATAAAATCACTTGTTATAAATCAGAATTTAATCATTTTATCAAGAATATAAATATATCTTTTTGACTAATCTAGATTATATTAAACTTGAAAAAATGAAATAAATAAAAAATATTATTAAAAAATATATGCTTAATGCTAAAATCACATGTTGAATTTATAATCGATATTCATCTTAAATTTGTAAAATATATGATATGTGAAGTCGTTCACACTCATAGTTATTATTTTATTATGATTAATTTTGTTCTTTATTAAAATAAAATAAATTATTGAACCAAAAGGATGAAGATGTCATATTACTTGTCTTCATCACAAGGGACAATTTTTTGATTATTGGGATTGAACCCTCTTCTTCATCAAAATAATTATTTTTGTTAATTATATATATATGTATATATATATATATATATATATATATATATATATATATATATATATATATATATAAAAACATTCCCAAAAAGGAAAAAAACAGCACTATAGTATAGTACTATTTCTCTATAAATACTCTCATTGGTTAAACCCAATTTGTACATTCAACTCAGGTTGATTCCTTCAATCTTTTTCCTCAGATTTATTTTTCATTTCTCTAAATTCTTTCTAATTTCTTCACAATTAGTCTTTTTTATTTTTTACCATCAGAAAATAATTTTTTTCAAAAAATTGAAAATATTATTTGTTGATAAAGTATGTCATCCTTGCTATTTTGCTGTCATATTTTCTTGCAAATTTGTTTCAAAAAATATTTAGAGCTGAGGGTTTATCAGAAATAACTTTTCTACCTCACAAAAAATAAATATCAAAGTAATAAATATTATGCATGTGCAAATACGATTTCAAGCTTGAAAAACTTTTTTTTTTTTTTAATTTCAACTATGGTCAAACGCTCGCTTAAGTTGCTAATTACTTGTTATTTCTTTTGATATATGCAGATTATATATTAAAATTTAAAAAAAAAAGGTGAAAATGGAATATGAGATTTTAGGTTTGGTCCTACTTTTACTTGCATGGGTTGCATGGGCTATATTAACGGAGCGACGACAACGACGACTCGAGGAATATGGGCGGTTGCCACCAGGACCACGGTGGTGGCAACTAGTAACCAACATTTTTCAATCAGGTTTTGCACCACATGTATCATTTGCAAAATTGGCTAACAAACATGGTCCTATAATGACCCTTTGGTTAGGTTCAATGACCACAATAGTTATTTCATCTAATGAAGTGGCTCGTGAAATGTTCAAGAATCATGATATCGTCCTTGCAGGTATATCTTTCACGTACCTCGATTATATATAAATATTTTTTTTTGATATATATATATAGTGGAATCTAAACCCTGATCTCTCATGATTTTCATAACTATGCACAACTATAAATGTGGATGTTTTTCCTATATATCCCTATGATTTTCATCGCGCAAATTTATGTGTACTAAAATCAAATTATGAAATAATTTAAGGAACAAAAGTGTTTTAATAATGGTGTTATATATCAGCTTGTATTTACCTCGACTTTTCAAGGTTTTAATTACTCCCTCTGTCCCAATTTATATGACATTTTTTATGTTTTGAGAGTCAAACAGTTTAATTTGACCGGAAATTTGCGCATGAAATCTTCAAATTTTTTTGGAATGAAATTTATGTATTTGTAAATTACGTAAAAAGTACTATGAGTCACAATAATTGATAATTCAAAATGTTTAAAAGGTCTATGAAAAATTTACAATCAAAGATAGACTTGTTTGACTCTTGAAATTCGAAATATGACATATAAAATGGGACGGAGGTAGTAACATATATGGTTAAATTTAAACTCTACTCTTCTTCCATTATATTTTCATATATACTTCATTAGCTAATAAAACTACATTAGTAAACTTAATTAACCACTAGACCACACCTCTGGTGCTGTCAGGTAGAAAGATATACGAATCCATGAAAGGCGATATAGGAAATGAGGGTTCACTCATCACTAATCAATATGGTCCACAATGGCGTATGTTAAGACGATTATGCACGACAGAGTTCTTCATAACAAGTCGTCTTGATGCCATGAGAGGTGTACGTACAAAATGCATAGATCAAATGCTTAAATTCATGGAAGACGCGGCGAATTCAGGCACAACTTCCATTGATGTTGGAAGGTTTTTCTTCTTAATGTCATTTAACCTAATTGGAAACCTTTTGATTTCAAAAGACCTAGTTGATCCAACATCGGAAAGAGGTGCAAAGTTCTTTTACCATGCAGGAAAAGTTATGGAGTATGCAGGAAAACCTAATATCGCGGACTATTTTACTATTTTGAGATGTCTTGATCCACAAGGTATAAGGAGGAAGACACAATTTCATGTTAGAAGGGCATTTGATATCGCGGGTGGATACCTTAAAGAAAGAATGGAAGATATCGAAAATGGTGAAGAGAGAAAAAAGGATTATTTAGATGTACTTCTTCAATATCGTGGTGATGGTGTTGAGGGGCCTTCTAGATTTTCATCTCGAACGATTAATATCATACTTTTTGTAAGTATACTCTATATACTCAAATATTTTAAGATTTAACTTATATATATTGTATTATAACATGTCATAATAGATAACATGTTCTTTGATCAAAGTTACTAACATCATTTGTTGGTAGTTAAATGAGTCCAATGATGATGACTATTATTTATTACCTAACTAATGATTTAAAATTTAAATTATCTTCTTAAATATAATTTTGGTGTTCAATAATCACCAAATAATATTATATATTTTGTTGGGGTACACTTTGTGTGGTGGTTCTATTTATTTGGATTGGGGGGAAAAAATGCCAAACTCAACCCAACAATTTGACTAAATGACAATAAAATTGTATTTAAACACAAACACAATAAGTAATGAAAAAACTCTCCAAATGGATATCAAAAGTGCTTATTTTTAAATAAATTTATCATCAATACATTTAGGGGATTTATACTTTGAAGTTTCATTAAGGGGATTTATATACATTTTGTTTTTAAAAGCACGATTCTGATTGTAGATATAATTAAATAAATAAAAGCATATGATAGCCTATATATATTACAAGATTAAAGTGTTTGATTTGTCTTTTTTTATTAGGAGATGTTTACAGCAGGGACAGATACAACTACAAGTACATTAGAATGGGCAATGGCTGAGCTACTCCACAACCCTACTACTCTCCAAAAAGTTCAAGATGAGTTAAGAAGAGTCATCAACCCCTCGAAAAAGCTAGAAGAAGAAGACTTGGACAAACTTCCTTACTTAAACGCGGTGATCAAAGAAACCCTAAGGTTACACCCTCCACTTCCATTCTTAGTCCCACACATGGCCATGGACTCTTGTAACATGTTAGGTTATCACATCCCAAGAGAAACACAAATTCTTGTTAACGTCTGGGCGATTGGTAGGGATCCAAAGACGTGGAAAGATCCTTTGAAATTCAAGCCAGAGAGATTCTTGGAACCTAATATGGTAG
Source organism: Solanum lycopersicoides (assembly GCA_022817965.1). NCBI lineage: Eukaryota > Viridiplantae > Streptophyta > Magnoliopsida > Solanales > Solanaceae > Solanum > Solanum lycopersicoides. The sequence goes on from CM040626.1 coordinate 2,499,429, forward strand.
ATTATAAAGGTCATCATTTTGAGTTCATACCATTTGGTTCTGGTCGAAGAATGTGCCCTGCCGTTCCACTTGCTTCTCGTATGTTACCACTTACTTTAGGGTCAATTCTACACAAGTTTGATTGGGTTTTAGCTAATGGGGTGAACCCACAAGATTTGGATATGAATGAAAGAATGGGGATGACTTTGAAGAAAGCAATTCCATTAGAGGCTATACCATGTTTGTACATAAAAAATATTGTGTAACCCCCCCCCTCCCCCAAAAGGACAAAAAAATAAGAATAAGTACAAGTTATAGCTCAAATCGTAAGGGAGAAGACTCAAGTACCCCTAGATTATGACCGAATTAACTAAACTAAGGTCCTATTGCTCTCATGAACTCATTTTTTTTGTAATTTTGTACACCTTTTAGCTTATGTGGCACATGCCGTGACTCCACACAGTTGAGGTGCGTGAGAGATATTTAGATGTCACGTAAGCCAAAAAGGTGTTCAAAATTATAAAAAAAAATGAGTTCAGAGGGCTAAAAGGATCTTAATTTAGTTAAGGTGTGTCTCTACGGATTTGGATCATAGTTTAGAGAGGTACTTCTACCTTTTTCCCAAATTGTAATGTATCCCTTTGAGCATGATTCAATGTATGTGGTGTTTTTTATTTTATTTTGAGTTTCCATTATACAATTATTATATACATATATATATATATATATATATATATATATATATATATATATATATATATATATATATATATATATATATATATATGAGTTCATACAAATAGTTTTATGAAGATATTTCAAATATTTGAGAAACATTAGCCCATTAGAAATATTTTTGGTCCATTTGGATAGTCTAATACAAGTCATATAAATCGAACTTTTATTTAAATAAAAATAAGATATTTCAGCCCCAATGTGAGAAATGGCAAACTCTTTAAATTTTGTCCCTAAATACAAGTTATAAAAATGTAATTTTCATAGTAATGTGTTCGAAAATTATTTTCCTTCCACATGTAGGACTTCATCAAACATAGATATAGGCGTACATGTCGTGATGTTCATCTGAATTCAAACTTTAACTCAAAATATCTACAAAACAAATATAAATAATATATTTTAGTAGCAGAATTTTACTCATAAAAATTCAATTTTTATCGGTTGTCGACATAAAAAGTGGAAACAAAGGGTAGTATGATATTGCTTCAACTCTAGTAGTTCCATATTGTATTTATTCACATCTGGTGTTTATATCAAACCAATAAATACATAACGCAGGTTTGTACATAGACTTTTAACACTTAATCATATGATTGATTAACATATATTCTCACCTCATTAAATCATTCAACTATCATAAATTTACATAAGACTTTCAACCAAACCAATACTAATTCATGAGAAAAATTATAAATACACAACTAATATCAAACTCTTTTTGGTATCACTTTCAAAGGTTGTTTTTTCCTTGCTGTAATTCCCATACTTTCCTCCATGTTAATGGACTTAGGAGAAACATTATTAGGAAGCTCCCAATCGAATTCATGAAGCAACGATCCAAACGCGAAATGCATCATACGATGACCTAAAGGAAGGCCAACACACATTCTTCGTCCAGCACCAAATGGAATTAACTCGTGATTTTGCCCCTTAACATCTACTTTTGATTCAAAAAACCTCTCGGGCTTGAACTCAAAAGGGTCGTTCCAACATTCAGGATCTCTTCCAATTGCCCAGACGTTCACTAGCACTTGAGTCCCTTTTGGTATATCATGCCCCATGAACTTTGTTTCTTGAATTGCTTTTCTTGGAATTAAGAAAGGGAGTGGAGGATGTAAACGTAACGATTCCTTGAGAATGGCTTGCATATAAGGTAGACTGTCTATGTCACGCTCTTCGAACTTTTTATTAGGACCAATTACTTTTGAAATTTCTAATTTCACTTTGGTCATTGCTTGTGGATGGCGCAATAACTCAGTCAATGCCCACTCCACACTGCTACTAGTTGTTTCTGTTCCAGCTAGAAACATTTCCTAAGAAATTTTCAAAGACGAGTTTAACTTATATACATCGTCTGTCTAAAGAATTTTTATACTAATATATCACAATATTCTGTATAAAAAAAAAGAGATTCATAATATTAAAAATTAGATAAGTTACATGTTACAACAGATAAAGAAAATCTTTAGAATCGCATACATATAAGTCAAATTCTTTCGAGATAAAGTACTACACATTTTGTTTCATATTATGTGACACTTATTATTTAGAGAACCAAATAACATTTTTAACCATATATATTTTACTACTTTTGAATATTTTAAATTGTTCATTACTATACTATAAAGTAAATTTATATATTTGTATATTTATTTATCTTTTTAAAATTGAAGATGGTACATTTAAGTTCACACTAAAAATTAGTCAATATATCACCTTTGCGCACCAAATCATATCACATAAAGTAGAACAAAGAGAATAAAATTTAGAACCTAGACAAAATTTCAGGATTAACTATATATCCCATCATAAAACAATTGAACGGGTAAAAAGATTTCTCTTTAAGAAAAAATAATTTGAAATCACGATAGATAACTTGAGACGAGAAGAGTACTAAAGAACTTACCAATATAATAATTGTGATTTCATGTTCTGATAATTTAGTTGGTTCATCTTTTCCACTTCCTTCAAAATCAAGCAAAACATCCAATAAATCTTTAATTGATTTATTTTCTTTACCTTTTTTTCTTTCTTCAATAAAATTCTTAATAATTTCTATAGCTTTTCCCATATCACGTTTCATTTTTTTTCTCAAACCTTGTATATCAAACATTTTAAGACATGGAAAAATATCCGAAATATTCGGAACGCCAGACCATTCCATGATCCCCATCATCGCGTTAAAAAACATTGACCCTTGTTCAGATTCTGGATCCGTCACTAAGTCTTTAGACAAAATCATGTTACCTAACATATTAAACGATGCTAGGAACACATAACGTGTCACTTCAATCCCCTCTAGTACCCCTCCTCCTGAGCTCGCTTTTTTCTCTATCCATCCAAGCATTTTATTCATCGATTTTTGCCTGATGAGTGTTGTCTCGTTTATCCTTTTGTGTACAAACATTTCCACAGTACAAATTCGCCTCGAAAATCGCCAATAATTACCATAGGGAGCTAAAGCCATTGACCCTTTATAGAAATTATGTGCTAAATTAACATCAACTATGTTCCTATCTGAAAATGTAACATCATGATACTTGAATAATTCACTTGATGAATATGATGTTTGAATTACCATTATGTTCATTGAGGGACCAATTTTTAGCCATAAAATAGGGCCATATTTGTCTTTTAAACTTGCAATTTTTTTGTATGGTTCTGATCCAGCAAGATCAAATATGTTACCAAAAATTGGTAATCCATTTGGTCCTGGAGGTAAATTGTATTTAGAAAAAGATGAATTTTTTTGGTAAATCAAGAAGATTAAAGCTAATAAAAAGATTATAGTAGAACAAAGTATGTAAAAGTTCAATTCCCAATCCATTTTTGAAGAAGATTGATTAATTGATTTTTGTTTTTAACAATGGTAGTGTGGTCCCTTAAATAAGCATATGAAGACATGCTAGTTATTATATTGTATTTATAAAAATTATTGAATTTAAGTTATATAGGCTGACGACAGAAAGTAGAGTTAGCTAGGTGTAGAAAATTTGTGATGTATATATATAAAGTTAGTAAATGTTATAAATATTGAATTCAGTCGATTTTTTTTTTTTATGTGTTTACTTTTTTATACTTTAAATTTTTTTAATGAAATTCTAGCTTCATTGACTTTTTATGGGGAAAAAAAACATCTACGCAATCAAGTAATGTAATTTGTAATTACATGTAAATTGCAAGTTTAAAAAAAAATCATATGGTAAGTGTAATTTAAATTACCTAAAATTATTTAAAGTACTATTATAATCTTATAAGATCCACGTTACTTTTTTTCAATTAAAGAAAACAATTAAATAAATCTTCCACATGGTTAATAATTTATATTTTGCAATTAAAAAAAAAAAAAAAACTATAGTCCTATGAGATTATTCAAAGTTGGAAGAATATATAATTTGGTATATTTGATTATTACATAACCTGTCATTTAGAAAAATGAATATTTTTATTTTATTTTATTTTTGTTTGTCAACTTATGGAAAAAAAAATCAAATATTTTGGTCATGACTAAGGTAAAAAGAACAAAAAATAGTAATATTATATCACTAAAATATGGTGACCGTCATTATAAAGGGTTATCAATTAAGCAATAGATTGAAAATTTTATTATTGTATTAATTCATTTGAAATGATATAAAACAACTACATAAAATATTTTTCTTTCTTTATAGAATAATAAATAATAATGAGTTGGCACATTTTTTAATATTTTTTTTTTAAGCACGTCGCCAAAAGTCAAAATTCTTTTGGATATCCCTTTCTGTGGACGTCATTTAGATTTTCTCATATGATTTTGTGCCAATTATTTATAACATCACATAAAGATATAAATCGTTTTTTAATTTGACTTCAATTAATATTTATATTTTTTAATTTTGAATATATATAAGTAGATACTTAAATTTATATAAACTTAAATAATTAGACACATTCAACTTACGTTTACATATCAACTGTGTGTCCTACATATATATTATATCACGTAAGACACATGTATCTACTTGTTCAATTTATATAATTGCATCATAAATGAGTTGAAATTAAGGAGTAGATTTAACTACGGGTGGATTCTATAGGACGTTCGGACTACAACAAAAATAACTTTTAGCGATATTAAAAATTGACATTAATAAAGAGTGTTAAAGTCTTTACCGGCATTAGTTAAGTGACACTAGAACCAATGTCGCTAAAGGCTTTAGGGACATATACAAAGAGTGTCAATTGCCGCTAAAAATACATATTTAGCAGTAATTAAAAATTAATTGTGGCTAATAATCATTTTTGTTGTAGTATCGCAGGCAAATGAACACATGTTGACCTTTCTTGAAATGTAAACACTCAACACATGACTGTATGAGTTCACCTTTCTTGAAATGAATAAATATTTATCTATCTATAGAGATTTACGACTCAACACATGACTGTATGAGTTCACCTTTCTTGAAATGAATAAATATTTATCTATCTATAGAGATTTACGACTCAACACATGACTGTATGAGTTCACCTTAATAAAATAATCATTTGAAAATCAGCCAAGTGTCATGCTAATTAGTAGAGAAAAATCATTAAAATTAACTTATGATAAACTTTGTAATGTGAGCCAATCTCAGCTAACATGGGCAGATCAAGTTCTATGTTTAATAGTACCTTAAACTTTGCAGTTAATTCAGTTTTAAAAGTCATTAAGAAAATTAATATTGCATAGAAGTTTGCATATAATAATATTATACACCTTTGTTTTTTTATAAATAAAATCCTATTTATATTATTATAATCAATCGAATATCTCGAAGTGGGCAAATGGCAGCACGTTCAGTACATTCTACTTTTTCTATTTTAATTTATATTTATGTGAAGTATTTTAATTTAATACAAAGTTTTAAAATAATTAAAAGATTTCTAAAAACTTATCATCTTAAATATGTTATATTATTTGTATGACTATATGTATAAAGCTTCTTATTAGTGTGATCATATTGAGTTCTATTTTTAATGCGGAATATAAATTTATGTGCTAAAATTTATGATGGTTATAAATATTCATAGAGTGGTAATTATATTATTGCCACTAAATATAATCACTAAATCCTTTATTTATCGTAATGTATGTCGGAGTTACTATCTATATCATAGTCTAAATCTTAATGACTTTGTGGTTAAAAGAGAGAGTGGAACGAGAGATCTTTACGTCGCATATCCTATTCATACATTGTAGTTTTACTTCTATAGAAGAAATTAACGTCACCGATAATTTATATTGCTCAAAACTCTTCAAATATGTCGACATATACATATCTAATCCTTCAAACATAGTGCATTTTTTTTTTGCACGATCCGACACAAATACGACAATCCAAACAACATGGACTCGTATTGTAGTGATATTAATTCTCCAATATATCCTAATCATACATTGTAGTTTCTATACTTATATAAGAGAAATTAGTGGCACCGGTAATTTATATTGCTCAAAACTCTTTAAATATGTCGACATATACATATCTAATCCTTCAAATATAGTGCATTTTTTTTTGCACGATCCGACACAAATACGACAATCCAAACAACATGGACTCGTATTGTAGTGATATTAATTCTCCAATATATCCTAATCATACATTGTAGTTTCTATACTTATATAAGAGAAACTAGTGTCACAGGTGATCTATATTGCTCAGACTCTTCTTATATGTCAACAGACGTATATCAGATCCTCCAAAAGTAATACACAAGATCTGACACGAGTGCACCAACACTTTCCGACAATCCAAGCAACATAGAGGGTACAACATAGAGGGTATAAATAAATGGCATCTTGAAGCAACACATCACAAAGAACAACTTCAAAATTTTGAGGAAAAAATGGAATGGGAGTGGAACTATGTTGTTTGGTCTATAATCATGATAGTATCAACAACTCTAATCATAATATTTTTCAAAAGAAATTCTTCTTCTTACAAGTTACCACCAGGACCACCTGGTTTCCCAATTTTTGGCAACATGTTTGATCTAGGAACATTACCATATCAAACAATTGCACAATTTAAACAAAAATATGGACCTATTGTATGGTTCAAAATTGGCTCTGTCAAAACCATGTCAATTTTATCAGCCAAAACAGCTACTGAGTTTTTCAAGAACCACGATTTCGCCTTCGCTGAGCGCAAAATCATTGACACCATGTTGGTTCATGACTACAACCTAGGGTCATTAGCTATAGCCCGTTATGGGACGTATTGGCGCGTGCTAAGAAGGATATGCACCGTTGAAATGTTCGTGCACAAAAGGATCAATGAAACTATGGATATAAGAAGGAAATGTGTTGATGATATGATTCATTGGATCGATAATGAAGTGTTTTCAAAGGAAGTCAAGGGAAGTGGGATTGAGGTAACGCGATTTGTGTTCCTATCAACGTTTAATATGCTAGGGAACTTGATGTTGTCGCGTGATTTAGTCCATCCAGGATCAAAGAAAGCTTCCGAGTTCTTCAATGCTATGATGAGGATCATGGTTTTGTGAGGCACTCCAAATATCTCAGACATTTTTCCATGTCTTAGGAGGTTTGATTTACAAGGCTTGAAGAAGAAGATGCATCGCGAAATGGGAATAGCTCTTGACATTGCCTCTACGTTTGTTAAGGAACGAATGAAGGAGCGCGAAGATGGTGAAGTAAAAAAGAATGATTTTTTAGATGTGTTGCTTGAATTTGAGGGTAGTGGAAAAGATGAACCAACTAAGCTATCAGAACATCAGATCACTATATTCATATTGGTAAGTCTTATAATGCACATTCCGTCTGTTTCAATTTGCTTGTCTGGTTTTGACTTGACACGAAACATGTCATGTGGAAAGAGAGACTCTTTTCTCAAACAGACTAAAAAGGAAAGTAAGACAGACAAATTGAAACTACTGTTCATATAGAAATCAAGAATGCTAATGTTCATAGTTTGCTTGCGATTAGTCTTGATTAGATATGTAATGCAGGAGATGTTTTTAGCGGGATCAGAGACGACTAGCAGCAGTGTGGAATGGACGTTGACAGAGCTCCTACGCCACCCTGAAGCAATGGGAAGAGTAAAAGCAGAGATATTTCGAATTGTAGGACAAAACAAGAAGTTTGAAGAAAGTGAGATTGACAATCTGCCCTATATGCAAGCTGTGGTTAAAGAAGTGTTAAGATTACATCCTCCTCTTCCTTTTTTAGTGCCAAGAAGAGCGATGCACGATACTAACTTCATGGGGTATGACATACCAGAAGACACTCAAGTGTTTGTGAACGTATGGGCAATTGGAAGAGATCCTGAATACTGGGACGACCCTTTGGATTTCAAGCCTGAGAGGTTCCTTAACTCGAAGACTGACTTCAAAGGACAGTGTTACGAGTTCTTACCATTTGGTGCTGGTAGAAGGATGTGTGTAGGCCTTCCTTTAGGTAATCGAATGTTACACTTTGTTTTAGGCTCGTTGCTTCATGAATTCGATTGGGAGCTTCCGAGTAATGTCACTCCTATATCAATGGACATGAAAGAGAGGATGGGAATGACAGTGAGGAAATTCAATCCTTTGACAGCAGTACCAACAAAAACATCTGGTTAAGTCGAAATCGACATATTAGTTCTGTTTTTTATCTTGGATTCGCCTCTGTATGTATGACATAATTTAGTACACTTTCGCGGCCTAGTAGGCTTCACGGATTTGTCTTTTGAGCTATGCTAACATCGAATTCAAATAATGGAGTAACATATGAACTTGAGTTATGCTTTATAAAGTTCTTCACTTTCTTCTCACGTTTCAATGTGGAATTCATCTAAGATGTCATGTTCACCTCATCTTCAAAAGTTTGTCAGATTAGAAGCCTATCGACTCATGCTTGACCCGCCCTCATCATTATTTTACGATATCATATTCTATATGACTTGGCATACACGTGCAACACATGTATCGAGAAACTATCTCTGGTTAACCTCAGAGAGTTACACTATGATCCTTCACCATTACCAACATTAGTACAACTTCAAAGAAAAATTTTAATACTTCAAATTATTTCATTAGTTAAGGTTATACATTTTTCAATTCTAAATCACATGGAGCTCTGCAGAAACAATAATAAATATAGCTGAGTTTAATGGAGCTGACACTTCCATGAGAAATTGGAACTTTGTATCAATCTCTAGGCAATGAAACCATACTGATCATAAAAGCTATCAGAACTCTCCATAGCAATCATCGTCTGTAACAACATTTCACAATAACGGCCAAGTTTTCTTTGGACCGGCTTTCATATTAAGCTATATAACATGTTCTCTCAGCATCCAAAATATATCCAGACGAACGTGGTGTTATAGAGGGGTTCGACTGTATATAGCTAAGGATATATCCATACAACAAAGTTTAGGTGAAGAATCATGATAAAACACAAGACAACAATGCTAAATATGATCTAGACTTGGCCATCAATGCTAAAACCTCTATCTGCAGCATAATCAAGAAAACTGTAGAGTGGAATGACTTTATCGCCGTATTTCTCGAGACCATCTAACTCTCTCTTAGCCTGCGCTCTAAGATCCTCAGAAACTTTCACAGCTTTCTCAATGCCATAAACGCTGACATAGCTTTTGCCTTTCTTTTTCTTCCCCTCGGTTTTGTCCTCGGTTTTCTTTGCTTCCAATATATCGTCAACAACTCGATACAAGACACCAACAGCTCGACCGTATTTTCTCATGTGTTGGATCTCCTCATCTGAAGCACCAGCCAAGAGAGCTCCACAAACGGCAGAGCACTCACCCATTTCACCATATTTCTTTTCTTGAACAAAATCAACAGCATTTGGTCCACCCTCAAGGTCAAGGAACTGACCAGCAGCCATGCCACTGGACCCCACAGCTCGAGCAATCTCTGTAATAATCCGTAGGATTCGATCCTCGGGAACGAGATCACTTGGAGTGTGGGACACAATATGCTGGAAACCAAGAGGGAACAAGGCATCCCCGGCTAAAATTGCCATATCTACACCGAAAACTGTGTGATTTGCAGGCAGACCTCGTCGAGTTGTGTCATCATCCATGCAGGGCAAATCATCATGAATCAATGAAGCAGCATGAACCTAATATAAATAGATCCAAATAAAATATGGAATTAAGATTTTGTGTCAAATGTAAACATCAATACAACAGCAACATCTCAAGCTCAATCAGACGATCAACCCACAAAGATATTGAGTTCTTTCCCATATCATATACAATTAAAAATCATTCTGTGACCATAGTACACAACCAAACATTTAATGTTGAAAAATGTGATGTATTAAGTAGCTGAACCTACTTAATGCTGCATATTCAGTTGCCTCGAGAGTTTGGTCAAGTTTTATCATGTTTAGAATTGAATAAGCACAACCTTTTTTCTTTGATAAGACATAATAGACCTTATTGAACCTGAGTACAGAAAGATTGTGCAGAAACAGCAGTTGCAAGAAACGTCTGCTGCTTCTACTCTACAAGGCAGATGAAGTTCACTATACTTTTTTACATAGCTGGTGTTGCTCACTTAGCACCAAAAAGCCAAAAAAAGACATACATCTGAACTTAATCTAATAATATTTCAAACTCTAAGAAATAGACCAAGCGGTCCGAAACATGAAATAGCCTTGGAGACCAAGGTATGAATCCAACAGAGGCGTCACTAGGTGATTTCTTTCCACATGTCTAAGCTTTAGTGGCTGAGTTACCTGATATTTGTTCTTGTGGAATTTACCAGGTACCCAATGGATTCGTTGAGGTGCATACAAACTGATCTACTAACCACCGTAATCAAAAAACAAAAAGTCAAAATGTTATATTTCTGCTTTTCAAAACTCTTTTTCCTTAAACTGGATAAGCGTAGCTAATACAAAGGTAAAATGTTCGGGTGGGAAATCTCAAGCATTAGATCTTAGAAGCCTAATTTAAAAAGGGTTTACATATACACGACTACTGCAGTTCAAAGGCCAGAAGGCAATAGTATAAAGCAGTTCCTTTACCAGAACCACACGCCCCAGCCAAATTTAATTTCTGCATTGGTTCAAGGATATGTTTGTGGAGACAAGCAAGGAGAAGATACTCTAGTTATTCGGTGCAGCTGTGGAGCATATGGGAGTTATATGTAACAAAAAGTAAAGGTTAATCCTACAACGTGGATGCTTTAGTTTATTATCCAACAAAAGATCCTCAATCAACTTAAGTAATGTTTGCACCTTTCTACCAAGGCTACAACGAGTGGAACAAGCAGAACAAAGTCTTAAGAAACAAATGAGGGTCAATCAGTGGTGTCCTCTATCATCCAAAACAAACAAATGAACAATACAAACAGAATATTGGAAGGAAGAACAAGTTTACATCTGTAAAATTCAACACAGGGATTACCCACATATCAAACCATATACGTAGTTTCTCAGTAGTTCAATTTAACAATTTTGTGAACACCCCAACAACATCAATTTTATCTTCTTCTTTCTTCTTTTTCCTTTTTTTTTTTTTTTTTTTTTTTAGCCCAGCAAAGCGAATAAAGATGAAAGAACTAACCATCTCTAAGGCACAGGCAGTGGGAAAGGCAGCAACCCGATTTCCACCGAAAAGCTCACAAGCTGCGACACACATGATGGGTGGGGACCTTTTGGCGCCCTTGGCCAGGACAGAGTAGCGCATGGCCTCATAAATCTGATTTGGGTACTTAACTGGAACCGCCTCATCAAGTTTCTGGTTGATATCACTAATTAGAGTTGTCCAATAAGTCTTAAGATCAAACTTGGTGGACTCGGATGCTGTCGAAACAGAAGAAGAGCACCGGATTGCTTTCTGCATAACCATGCGGCTCCTTGGAAGACATAAACTAGGTGAACAACTCATCACCATAGAGAAAACCATAATTGATCTCTGTTCCTCTCTTTCCTTAATAGATTCCTGCTAATATTCACAATCATCTGAGATAATTTGCAGTTAAATTATGCATATTATGTAACCCAACTAGCTTTCTCCCCACAATCATAAACATTTGAGTGCAACATTGAAGTAAATACATCCAACATGCGAATTGCACCGCCTTAAATTACACTTTTTTTAGTTTAGTGACATCTTCCCGCAAGGGCCGTCGTCAACTCCAATTAGGGTACTCATAGCTTAGATAATAAACATCAATCAAACGGGAAAAACAGATTAAAAAAATTTCAAAAAATAAACAAAAATATCAAGATTGATACTTAATAAAATCATGTTATACACAAGCTGGAATTATAAAATTACTGCTAATTCTACCATCATTTCACCACATCACACTATCAACTCTTCAGCCCAAAAGAACACGGCAAAACAGCACATAGTAATTATGTATTAGCCGAAAATGAAATATCTACCATCTTGCAGACAAGCTTACACGGGCCACATGGAAGAGTGAACATGACCCAATTCACTAAACGTGTCTCCCTGAGTCCAACTGATGGCCTAAACAACTAATCACATTTTATCCTTCTTGCTCACCATTTTAAGTCTAAGGTGGCCAATATTAATCAATAAATCACTTACCCCTCAACCCAAAATTAGCTGGGGTAAGCAAAATCAACCATTTTATCCATTCCGCTCTACGTAGTCAACGAACTCATCATGGTTAGACTATCATTAAACTTAGAGGTTGTTAGTTATGGGTTCATCTGAACCCGTGAAACCCAATAGCTTTGGCTCAATCTCTATATGTGTTAAAAACTTCACTACATAAGTACAAATCATTGATTCCCAGCCCATTTTCCTGAACTCAGACCCATAAAATTCAAATTCTGAATCCACCTCCATGTAGACTGGCTCGAACACTTCATATGTATCCAGAATTCCATTCTGCTCTATGTTCTCAACGAATTCATCATAGTTAAGACTATCATTAGACTATGGGTTTGTTACTTACATGTTCATCCTAAACCTATAAACATGAACCCAATAACTTTTGCTCATACTCTATATATGTGTTAAAAAATTCACTAAACAAGCACAAACAATTACAATTCCCAATCCTTTTAGAATCCTCATATCGAACCCATAAAATTCAAATCCTGAATACACTTCTAGTTTAACTATTCATCAACCCTCTTACTCGACACCAATACAATATCGCCAAGTTCGCTAATTAGAAACAAAGTAATTAAACTTGCTGAAAATTTAACAAGGAGTAAGATAAAAAAGAAAAATTGGAGAGATTCAAGAGTTGTACCTTAACAGCAACGGGGAATTTGAATTCGCCGGTGAATCTGCTCTCCGGCGCCGGCGAAATCGGCTTATCTACTCTCAGTTCTCAGTAATTTCTATCTAGTTAGTTCGGATCTCAGATTCGGTACGTTAACGGATTTTTGTTCATATTCGTTAATTAACTATCAATTCGTACCAAATGGAAATAATGTGTTACTACCTAAAGTAGGGCTGTGTATAGGCCGATTCGGTTCAATTTTGAAGTTTATCGGGTTGGCTTATTGGTTATCGGTTTGTAAAGATGCTAAACCGTTATAAAATCATTAAGATATTGGCTTATCGGTTATTGGTTTATCGATTTTTGATCGTTATCGGTTCGGTTATCGGTTTAACCGTTAAGATTTGACATAAAAGAAAAAACATTGAAAATCACTTAGAACAAGGTGACAAACCAAATAAACCATTCACTTGAGTTCACAAGTTACATCTTGCTCAAAAGAAAACATTTTTACATTGTAGAATAATCAAGTGTTTGAGACAACCAAAAATAAAAGTAGGAAATTAAACTCTAAGTCGAGGACTTTATATACAAAATGGTATAAATATAATTATTTAATTTAATATCGGGTTATCGGTTAACCCGTTAAGAAAAACTTTAAACCATTAAGAACCGATAACTCGATAACAAAAAAAATCAAAACCGTTATCAAAACCTCTAAACCAGTAACCAAATACTATAAACCAATAACTATTTTATCGGTTCGGCTTAACGGTTTCGGTTCGATATTGATCAACCCTAACCTAAAGTATGATTTAAGTAAAAAATTTTGGAAACAGTCTTTCTATTTTATAGATAGTGGTAATGTAATTTATACGTATATTCTATCCTCTTTCGAACTTACTTATACTTTATTCAATTATTTAGATTGTTGTTACGTATTGTTTCATATTGTATTATATTTGTTTTAATAAATACAGTGTTTAGATATATTGTATCATTTTACATTGTTACATAATGTGTCACATATTCATAATTTGAACGCTAAACTCAGTAAAGTAAATGTGAGTTAAAGGTTCACGAAAAGATAGAATAAAAATCTAAAAATAAATTTTAAAAATACGATATAATAGAACTAAAATATCAATATAATACAACGAGCAGCAACCACGTTATTTTTCCCTTCCCTTACTATAATATTGAATTAATATAGTTTACTATGAATATCTAGTGTAGATAATTTTTTGTCAATATTTAGTAATAACATATTTGGTTAAACTTTTTAAGAAAACACTTTCTTCTAAAGTTTTTTTTAAAAAAAAAAAACTTCTTTCTTTTTTTGATAATATGCAAAAGAAAAATGTATTTTGGGAATAATATAGAAGTAAAAATAAAATACTACTTGAGAGTTTACTTATTGAGTTTTTGATGATACATATAAAATATTGTAATATTTTTAAGATGTAGAATTTGATTTATAAATATTGCACTTTATCAAGGATCTAAACTCCACCTCTATCGGTATCAAAGTTAAAAGATTATAATATGATGGTTGAAGTTCTTCGCCTTCGAGCTCTTGAAAATGAAAAAAAAAAAAACTATCTTAAAATCGCCTCTCGATATGAGCTCAAAATTAATTAAGCTTCAATATAAAATATTAGACGTCAAATAAAAAAAAATACCAATAAAAATTCATAATTTGTGCATGATCTACTGCTCATCAATAATATACCTAAATTATATATTAATTATCTTATAAAAAGTATATAATAAGGTTATTTTTGTTATAGACTTTGTTGGGCTGTTATTTAGTGCAAAAAAATTATTACTTAAAATCTCTTGCATAACGAAATCTAATGCATTAAACTATTTTTTTTCTCTAATGTTTATACATTATATAGCAGTATACATTTATTACACATCTCTAAGAGATTATATCGTAAGATATAAATACAGACATAAAACAAGTCATGCATGCATCTTTTTAATAAGTCTTATTATAGATATATGTGAATAAAAAAATACGATAACTATTTGAGTCGATGAAAGTAATATTTTTTGTTAGTCAACACCACCCCCACCATATCACTTTTAAGTACAAAACTCACCAAGAAAACAATTCAAGTCATTTCCCAATTAACTAAAATTTTCTTTCACTAAAAATGTATTATATTTATTTATTTGTTTATAAAGTAATATTTTCCACTAAAAAGTATATTAAACATCACTAACCCAATGTGGACCAAGAACTTTTAAAGAAAATAATGTAATACAAATCTGTATTAGTAAAAAATAATGGCCTAACAGGCTGGATAAATGTTTTATTGTCCAACTTTGTCTTCCTTTTTGTTCTTCAAAATGTTCTCTTTCTATCTCATTGGAATGATTAATTTTTGTTTGTCCATACATATATAATTTCAAATATAATATTTGCAAATTAGGGTTTGGTTATGATATTTGGTTCATGACCTTATACGCGAATCTAGAATCTAGAGTCAACAAGTTCTGAATAAGTACAATTTTATTACATATATTACTTTTGTATGTATAGTATAGTTCGAGTTGAAAACACTAGCTTCAGTTAAAACCATTATGTAACTCAGGTATGATCGTAGACTATGAATTTATATAATTATGTTTTCAAATTGTTTGACTAATGAAACAAAAACACTAACATATCCAGTGTAATTCCAGATTGAGGTCCGGAGAGGATAAGATGTACATAGGCATTATCCCTACCTCGTTCCAGAATGAGGTCTGGAGAGGGTAAGATGTACACATGCATTATCCCAACCTCGTAAAGATAATGAAGTTGTTTCTGATAGACCCTCGGTTTAAAATAAAGCAATTGCAAAAACAAAACAAAAAATAGAAATGAAAATAGTAATAACGACAACATACCCAGTGAATATGAGATCCCACGAATGGGGTCTGAAGAGGGTAGAGCGTACGCAAACCTTAACCCTACCACGTTGAGGTAGAGAGAGGCTACTTTCGAAGGACCCTTAGCTCCAATGAGAACAATAACAATAACGAAATAATGTGAAACGGAGAGAAGTGTACAACATTCATTGATTCTCCAAATAACAAAGTTGTTGAGTATATATAAATCAATAGAAGAGCACAAGTTTTATGTCAACATGAGGAATGAACAGTTTGCAGCAGCAAGAAAGAAACAAAGAATATACAAAATCTCACCACAAACTCAATCAAGCAAACAACAAACTCATCTTTATAAGTGATTCTGGATTAGTCATTTAGGTGTATTAATCATGATACATGTGATACGCGTTCGAGTTACTATCCCTGTGGAGAAAATACTCGCTACTAGTTCTACCGCAAGATGATTCCATCAACGATTTTGCACTAACCTCTCTTCCGAATCTTGAAAGGTAATTCAGACCCATGAGAAGTTCAATGACTGCAGCTTCAGTTCTGGTTTGGTTTGCAAAGTAGAGAGTCTGCACGAGAAGCACGTTAGCCCCATAAACCAGTCGTTGTTTCTCAAAGTTCCGTTCAGAATGCCACCTTATCGTGTTATGAGCGAGTGGAGACAACCATTCTAATATCCTTCCGAGTGCCAAACTCCACTCTGCTGCAAGAGAAGCATCATAAACAGATGAAGTCAATGATTTAGCGAACAACTTTAATCTTAACCTTAGAGAGTTTCTAATGCTAGCAGGCAGCATATTGTATAGATCATCTCTAGCATCAAGACTGATTAAATGTGGAGCCGACGCCAGTTTCTCTAGAAGTATGATGATGTTCGCGTACTTGAGTGTTAAAGCAGCATAACCAAGTGTATCTTCAGGAACGATTAACAGCTTACGCTTGAAATTGAAAAGAGAAGCTTTAGTCAAAATTACGCCATTGGAGGAGGCAGGAACAGGATTCGTGTCTTCAAACTTATCGGTATCTCTTTGGAAACTGTCATCTGATTTTGATACGTCACTGTTGGAAGGCATGCAACTCTCAAGAACAGGTGAATCAGTGCCACTATTTATGCATCCTTTAAAAGATCCAACGTTAGCAAATCGCCTCGATCTTGGCTGTGGTGGCTTTCCGCAAAAGACAGATGACTGTCGAGCAAGAGATTTTCTATTAGTTGGTCTATCTTTGTATCCACTTAGACCAAGGCTTGAAAATGACCTGCCTATAGAACCTAAATAAGATTCCGATGTGCTATTTTCAGATGGATAAACAGAGGACAGAGTAAGAGCAGATATAGACCGGCTACGATCAAGATAACCGTTATCGATGCCCTCAAAATGGTTGTTTCCTCCGGAAACTTCAGTCTGATTTGTCCCAAATAGGTACTTAATCCTCGTGATTATTGTGAAAATAGATCGAAGCAAAAGACGAACAGTATAGTCATAAGTTCTAACCCAAGGAGACATTTCTCTCAAATTCTTCACTTCCTCTCGTTGCCATATAACCTTTTGCCTAAACTCGAGTAGTTTCATCTGACCTGAACTAGCACCAGACTGCATCCGCCTCAATGTTTGCTCAAGCTCTGCGAGCACTTCGAGCTCCTGATACAATTGAGTCGTGGCTGCAACAAATCTCTCCATTTTCTTAACCTTGCGCTCCATTTTCTTAAGCTTATATCTCCATGCACACCCATTGAGTTCGATTTCGACTGGATCTTCAAATATTCGTTCAAGATTGTGATAAACTGGATCAGCACATCTCTTACCGAGCGTAGCCAATGACTTCGTCAGAGATCCCAAATTGTCAATTATCTCAGCAATAGCAAGATCCATAAGATATTTGTCATCTTCAGCAACAAGCTTCTGAATGCCAAGTGAACTCGAGATTTCTTCTCTTAACTTGTCGATTCGCCTTTCACTTAGACACTGCCACAAGTTAACCACCTTAGACATCAAAGTTGCAATTTCAAATGCAAGAATTCCTATCACATTCTTCCTCTCGGGCTCTGAAGTCGAGCTCTTACGCGAAGTTCTCCACAAGTTAAAAAATGATTCTGTCACAGTTTCGACTCCCATCATGCCCCAGTACAAAAACAGAACTAGATGATAATCTCAGGAACTCCACCTACCTGTTGAAAAGAGAAGAGAGAACATTAACCACCATGACAATGACAAGACAACAACTTTGAAAAAACATTGCTTAAACCACCATAGTGTGGATTCGTTATGATGATCCAACTAATAAAGCTCATCTTATTATTCTAAAAGCAACAGACACATTCCGAATTCTAAATCTCGCAACTTAGCAATTTACATTCACAAAGGTAAAAGGACAAGAAGAACTGCCAGTATTCTTTCCTAGCTGGTGTCCTAACTAATAGTTGAAATCCCTTTTTTTTCTTGTTCTCTTTTCGATCCAACTGCTCGACGTCCTTAAAGATGCGATTTTTATCAAAGCAAATAACTAAAGTCCAATAAAAACTACTTTCACTAACACACTTTCCATTAGTTATCCACAGAAACTCGAAAAAAGCACAATGCTTTGCCTAAGCTATTTACTTCCATTCAGGTTTCAGAATAACTGAAACAACAAGAAAACATAACTCAAACAGTGAAGAAAAGTCAGAAATTTAAGAACAAAACAAACCCCACATTCTAGTTTTTCCATATCTTTTGACAATTAAGAAAAACAACCTCAAGAAACAAAGAAAATACAAAACCCTATATCCAAATAACACAACACATCCATGAAATTCCAAATCTTTAAATTGAAAAAGGGTTCTTAGAGAACTATTTATCAGCCAAAATTTTAACATAAAGATATTCTTTACAAAAAAAAAAAAAAAAAAAAAGCTTTTGTCAAATCAAGATTCAACTTTAACCCTTCTTCTTCAAACAATTTATAACCAAATACACAAATTATTTGCTACAACCTGAAGATCAACTTCAACCCCAAGAAAAAACATAAAGATTTCATTTTTAGCCCATTTTACACTTAAATCCTCTTCACCATCAAACAAACAAACAAACAAAAAGTCTTTACAACAAAAATGCAGCAAATAAATAATTTCTTTTGCCACAAACTGAAGATTAACATTAACCTAAACAAATAAAGATTCCATTTTTACCCTTTTTCTTCTCATCAATCATCTTCACCATCAAACAGAATATGAACATCACAAAAAACAAAATAAAAAACAAATCTTTACAACAAAAATGCTTCAAATAAATAAATTATTTGCCACAAGGTGAAGATTAACTCTACCCCCACCCCAAAAAACAAAAAAAGACTCCATTTTTAGCAAATTTTTTTGTCATCTTCACCATCAAACAGAATATGAACAAAAGAAGAAAAAAAACAAATCTTTACAACAAAAATGCAGCTAAAAGAACACCAAAAAAATCCAAGAAAAGAAAAGAAAAACTCACCCTTTGTTTGGAAAATGAGAAGTAAGCTGAAAAATCTGAAGAAACATTTGATTCTTTGAGAGAGAAAGAGAACTGAGCTGTGAGGGTGAAGGTTTATAACGTACGCACCACCAGCGCAAAATAGGAAGGACCCGTTAACAGAAAAAAGGGAGAAATGTAGAGTTTGTGCTACTTTACACTTGAGAGTTATGAGTAGGCTAATAATAAAAAGGGAAAGATGCTAAAGTGCGCCGTAAGAACCGAAGTAATATAATTTGGAATTATCTAAAAAAAAAATATTATTTATTTTTAAATATATTTACTTTCACGAAATGCCACTGTAATTTTTTCTTGTTTTGGCTGTCTTTTGGGGGAATTTAATGGAGCATATCCTTGTGGAATGTTTTGTTTTTTTTCTTTTTAAGTATTATTCGGTCAGATTCGAGTTTTGAGAATAAAATAGTTTTTGAGTAAAATGTATTTCACTTTAAAGTGAGATGTGCAACATGAATTTGAATTAGTTGAGTTTCAAAATAGGTAATTCAATCGAGCCAAAAAAGAGAGACAGATAACTGGTTGATCATTGAAGGCTATTGTGTAATAGTATATATTCTTTATTGTTAATTAAGAGGTTTTGGATTTTGAATTATGATAATGTAGTCGTCTTTGATAGGGATTATTTTACCTCCAAAGTGAAACTATACTGCATGAATATGAATTGAATTAGTTGAATTACGGCCACTGACACTAGATAAGAAACTCATTAAAGTTATTCATTAGAGGTTATCGTACTATAGTAAGTACATTCTTAAGTTTTATTCGTAATTAGAGGTAATAAATTTAAATTTTAAGAATTGAATTAATTTTTATAAACCGTTAAAATAGGATTTTTATGAAGTAGTCGAGTTTTAAAATAAATAAGAAATATCGGATGAGAAAAAACAAAATAATTGAAAGGTATGAAGTTAATAGAAATCTATGGGCTGTTTGACCACAAATCTTTCATTGTAATTTCAGAGATACTAGGCATATGATGTGTCTAACAATATTCGTATTTATTCATTTTATTATTATATATATATATATATATATATTCATTGTTATTGATTATTATGATGATGTGCTAGTTGTTTTATGTTCTTGCATGTAATATGTCTCTTCAAGTGCTTGTTGAGATTAGTTTTATACTATAGTTTTGTTATTAAGTTTTATAAAACATGTGGAGATTATGTGTCTATTAGGAAGACATCAAGATATGTCATATCCTTAATCATTGATTTATCCAACACAAACTATTACTAATTTGTGTTAATTAGACATGCTGAATAGCTCATTCGCTTATATCGAAAAGAGGTAAAGATATATACGATTATAGATTAGAGAATATGGAGGTCAGAGATTATAGTAATGAATTTATAGGTATCGCACACCGTCTAATTTCACTTATCAGTTGTACAGTTATTTCCTTGTTCTCCTACCTTCTTAGACTTTGAATTTGTTATTACATGTCGTCTTTTTTTTCCTTTCGTTCACATATTGATTGTTGTTACGATTGTTAGTTTTTTTTACTGAATTTTTTTTTCTTGCTTGTTTGATATGTTTTGCTTGAGTCGATATATTCTATCAGAAAACAGTCTCTCTATCCTTATATGGTAAGGTTATATACATTCAAGTCTTTCGAAATCTTACTCGTGAAATTTTACTGAATATGATAATCGATTGAATACTTAAAAAATTGTATTTTTGCATACCCTAAATTAATGTCTAGTTTCTACAATTTGATTGAGAAAATGGTCTTTTATATCACTTATTGAATTATGACCCTTTAGCTCATAATGGTTAAATTTGTCTTCAAAAGGAAAAAAGATAAACCATCCAACTACTCCATTTTCTCAAAGGGAAAGTTTTGTCCACTAGACAAATGAAAACATAATCTAAACAATTGTCTCAAAATTGATCATATAATTAATGCAAATTAAAAAAATTCTGAAAATTAATAAAATTATAAACACATTTTGTAGTGTGATTCTTCAATAATGATCCATCAAATATTGTCCTTTTAAATATGCTTAAAGAAATGGAGAAAGATAAAAAAAATAATGTGATTTAATTTTGTCGAAAAATCATAAAGACACTACAACAAAAATAACTTTTAGCGGCATTAAATATTGACACTAATAAAGAGTGCTAAAGTCTTTACCGGCATTAGTTAAGAGCCATTAGAACCAATGTCGCTAAAGGTTTTATGGACATATACAAAGAGTGACAATTGCCGCTAAAAATACATATTTAGCGACAATTAAGAATTAGATGCCGCTAATGGTCATTTTTATTACAGTGAGATGACTAAATCGATGATGCAAGTGATATTGATAAAAGACGACGTCTTTGTAATTGTCATATTGGGTTTGCAAGATATTTTACATAATTGAATTTATTCAGTACACATTAAAAAATAACAATTCCGAATTTTATTAGGGAAAGAAAAGAAAAAACTTTAAGAAATAAAATTGAGTACTTGTTATTGTGACATCGTGTTTCCTTTATATAATAATCTTGTGGGATCTAGATTAAATTTGAATTAATAACTAAAAATATTTAATAAGTATATAAGATTATTAAAAAATATTTTTTAAAAATGATTTTGTCTATGAGTTCTCTTATTAATACTAAGAAATTTGTAAGCTTCATTTTCATATTATGTATATGAATTATCTTATTATATAGAGTAATTTATCAAGAATTTTGTACGCTTCATTTCTAGAATTAAAAAACTCACAAACTAGAAAATTTAGTTTAATCTTTTGTTATTAAAATCGTGTTTGGATAGAAGAGTTTGAAATTAAAATAAACACAAATTTACCAATATTTGTAGCTTCTCATTTTCTTGTTTAATTGGTTAAATAAATTAGCCAATAGCCTAACTAGAACAAATATATTAATTTCAAGAATTTTTTAAAAAATAAAAATAAAAAATTGCAGAACTAGCCATATTAATTAGGTGAACCATCCTAATCTAAGATTCTACATATTACATTCCATTTATTTTAGGTGAATGTATTTAGAATGGTGGCCAATAATGTGGTCCTTGGAATAATTTTTTCTTCAATAAAAAAGAAAATACATAAAATAATTATAAAAAAAATCTTATTCAACAATTATATTAAGATATGATTAAATTCGAATACAAGCATTACAAGTTTCATTTTAAAAAGTTATCCATTTTCAAATATTACAGTTCGAAATTTCGTATTAAGAATGGAGAAATTTCAAACTATCTCATCATAATTCTGATCGGTAGAAAAAATAAGAAAAGAGAAGTTGTTGTTGTGTGAATGTAAAATCCTATATGAACCAAAAAGATTGATGGAAATCGAATATAATCATAAAGGGAATAATTTTGGAACTTTGGTCCATAGATTATTGGTAGCTACTTATTTTGGTTCTTATAATATTTGGCTTGAAATGATTAAATTTTTGAAATTATTATTCAGAATTATAGAGTAGTAGTACAATTTTAACATATTAATTATTATATACTCTATTCTAAATTATAGAGTAATAGTACAATTTAACATATTAATTATTATATACTCCTATGTCATTAGTAGTTTAG
Source organism: Solanum lycopersicoides (assembly GCA_022817965.1). Taxonomy (NCBI): domain Eukaryota; kingdom Viridiplantae; phylum Streptophyta; class Magnoliopsida; order Solanales; family Solanaceae; genus Solanum; species Solanum lycopersicoides. The sequence goes on from CM040626.1 coordinate 2,522,307, forward strand.
ATTTGTATCTCTGAGTAATTAATCTCCACCCACCCTGTTTATAAAAAGAGAAATGTTCGCTACTTGAATCTTATGTGTTTAGAACTGAATTTGTATTTCTACTTTAAAGTGGAAAAATGTCATTCATTTTATCATATTTTATAATAATCGCGTCTCTTTAGAAATTAAATATGAATAAAATTATTAAAGAATCAAGCATGCAATAACTTAATGTCTTCATCAAATTAAATTATTTCAATATAATTTTAAATTAATTAAAGTTCAAAATAAGTATCAGATAACACTTAATGAAAAATTTAAAGAAAATAAAATGTAAGGAGTAGTTATTTCAAACTATAGTGATTTTAACTTTAGTTGTCATGAAATGGTATCATTAGAAGTTTGTAATCAAGTCGTAATCATACACTTTCAACGTCCAATATTCTTTTAAAAAGTAATAATTAAAGATTTCTTTAATTTGTATTCTTCACACAAATAATATTTAATTTATATTTTCTATATTATTAAATATCTCAGCTTTATCAAAGAAATTCAACAAATAGTCTCGTAACTTAAAAAAAGGAATGTTTTCGTATCTTTTGATTATAGGAAAGCGGCATTTATCAAGATAGAAATTGCTTATTATTATTATTATTTAAAAATACATAATTCTGCTAATAAGTGGCAACACAATGTATAAAATCTAAAATGTGTTTGGTACTTAAAATGCTAAAATATGTTTTGTAATTTAAATTAAAAATATACTATATGTAATATATCAAAAATATCAGTTAATCTTATAATTTAAAGCATATAATCCTATAAAATTCTCATTAAATATAAAATCGAAATATTGTTATTTAAACTTAATAAATATATAAAAGATAATCTTTGAACTAAAATAAAAGGTAGAGACATGAATCTAAACATGGGAAATGTCACTTTTAGATCAATAATCATGTTAAAGCCAAATTTTTGTATTATAATGTGTTTTACAAATTACTTTTGTTTATTATATCAAAAATTTATTATTGATAACATTTAACATAACACAATATACAAATTCATCTCTAAGAAAAACTAGTAAAATGTTATTATAGAAAATTATTATATATTATAATATAGGTGGCATCTTTTTTTTCTTGAAATCATTTAATATATCATGTGATATTTTAGGGGCATTTTAAAATTTATGCATTTAAGCATAGGGGTGTTTTCTAGTATTAGGCATAGTTCAAATATAAAAATAATAATTTGTATCAAATTTATGGATATTTGAATCAATTCGCTATGAATCAAATAATATTTTTTTTCTTTATAAAATGGCGATTGTTTCCTTAATTATTTCGAAATTAAAGTCTACTAAAATGAAGAAAATAAACTTAGAGAAATTAAGAAAAAAATTCTATAAGTAACACTCATGTCGATTCTCTTTTTTATCCTCCAAACACTTTTCTCCTACGTTGAACCTTCACATAATATTTATTTGCATTAAATATATATATTCGTGATTTTTTTTTACAGATTTATAAAATATAAAAATTAAATTAGAAGATTATTTAATTACTTTGAAAAAAAAAATTATAAAAAAAAAATATTATTTTTTAGTAGTAATAAACATAACTAAAAATATCGAAATTCAACTAGTCACTCTATATCCTTATCATCCATGTCTCAATCTTCTTGAAAGGATAGAACAAAGCATTAAATATTTTTATTTTTATTATATATTATTATAAATATAGGATTGAAAATTCATACTTACCAACCCCTATTAAATTCTATCTAAAAGTCATATCTTTAATTTCCTTTCATATATAAGCATTAAATATTTTTATTTTTATTTTTATTATATTATATATAAGGGAGAAAAAAAATGAAAATGAATTAAGAAATTATAAGACGTGGAATCAAATTTTTAAAATTTTAAAAAAATTATCAATTAAAAAATTAAGGTTTTTCATTTTTAAAGGCTCGTTTTCTCTAGAGTTATTTAGAAATTAGTATATTTTGAGAAAATGAAAGGATACGTCATAAATAAAGAAAATTAGTTTTTTTAATAATGGTTTAGCATATTTTACTGTTTATTAAATAAATTGTGATCGAGAAATAATATATATATATATATATATATATATATATGAAATAGACAGATTAATGCAAAATGAAAAAAGATGGTATTTGAAAAGCTTGTGATATTTTAATTTTTTTAATTTTTGCCTATGGAGAAAAAATAATCTATACACAAAATAAAACTCATATATTCCAAATGTAATTGGAGATTTCGAATTACTAAAAATATCAACAAAAAAAGTCCAAAATATATATGAAATTAGATTTCAAATCTTACTTAAAACTTAAAATTTCAATAATAATTCCACAGAAAAAAACAATCTTCGAATCGCTTAAGATTTCAAATTTTGATCACTATGTCACGTATAAAATCCGTAAATTCAAACTGAAAATATCAGTATAGGCCCATAAACTTGTCTGCCCAACTAAAACTTTGTTGTGGGCTTATTTCCAAAACAATTTTAAAAGCCCAAATATTTTAGATCCACTTTTTAAGGCCTGTTTAGTTTGCTACATGCAAATTGTATACCGGGTGATTCCGTGCCATGATACAATAATAATCTGAAAAGAATTTAACATCGCGTTAGCTCGAAAGTTTCATTTTAATATAATAAGTATCGTACGAGGGACGACGTATTGTATCGTAACCGTAATCATAAGAAAATGGGCTTTTTAGTAATATGTAAGGGTTTTAGTATTCCATAACAACCATTTGACAAAGAAAAAAATGGTTGATCCATTTATAAACTTAGGCCCATGTACCCTAGCCCACTAGGATTTGAGAGTCCATTATATATTATTGTCTACCAACTTTGCAATAATTTCAAATATACGGAATCGTACCAGTTTCATACAACTGAAGTTCAAAAATTATTTAAAGTCAAACAAAAACAACTAAAGTTCGTTATATATGTATGAACTTCAAACAACAGAACGCATTAACTTTAAGTGAAAATGACTTAATTTCTACACATATGACTGTAATCTATAGTTTAAATAAAAATAACTACTCTTCAACACTGTATATCTAAAATTCAAGTAAAAATAATAGAATACAACATACGTCTAAAGTTCAATAAAAAACGATTAAACTTCAATCATGTGCATATGATGTTCTAACAAAAATGATTAACCTCAAGATATATAACAAACGTCACATGTCTGAAATTTATTTTGAAATAAGTAAATTTAATTATTATTTTTACCTACTACAAATATGACTTGAATAATAAAATCCCAATTCATTTGTGCACTTCGACCACCTATTTTTTTTTCTTTCTTGAGCTCCACCTATTCTTTAGTAGGAAAAAAAAACTTTAGTAACTTAATTAATAAATAAATAAAGTCTCGTAAATTATCTTTGACCCTACAATTTCTTTATATTTTTTTAAGTTTAAGTCATGATATTTTTATTGGAATTAAATTACAATGACTTTCGAGAAGCAAGTTATATTTAGTATTGTAGTTTTTTTATAAATTTAATTAATTTTATGTCCTTTTTACTAGATATTGAAAAAAGAGTAATTTATCATTTCTTTAAGAATAATAATTGTCAACATAAAATAAAAACATTATCTCAAAATATATACTTACTAGAAAAGTTGTATTTTCTTCTAAAATATATATATGTTAAGAAAAAGGAAAAGAAAGAGTCACCAAAAAAAAATACTACTCATATTCTATCTATTAATTAAAATTAATGTTTGACCATAAAGATTAACAATTTAATCACTCTTCAAATTACCCATAAAATTAACAAATTAATCACTCTTGTCCTTATCTTTAAAATTGATAATTACCCTTATTATCATGATTAATTGCCTTGTAAGGAAGTACTAATATTTTACAATTCAACTATAATTATTTATTGTTATTTTTAATTAATGCAAGAAATGATTAACTTTTGATCTTATCTCTAGCATGCCTAAATCTATTAAATGCCAAAAATACACAAAATATTTTAAATATTTTATTATTATTATTATTATTATTATTATTATTATTATTAGGTGCACACTTTTCGTTGGGGGTAAGATTTGACTAAACGTGAGAAAGCACAAACTTTGAGTCCAAGATATTTATAATTTATTTTTTAAAATATATAAAATTAGTAACTTTCTTCGATTTTTGTAAATTAATTAATTAATATAATAAGGTCTTGGGGCGTGAATATTAAAGAATCAAATCACATGGGGGAGGGCCTTAAAAGTTTTATTAGATTCTGAATTTATAGCCTTTAATTATCATATTGCAGCTTTATTATTTTCATGTTTATTTTCATTGGGTAAAAAAAACAAAAAGAAAATTGAATTAAATAAAATTTCATTTTTTTTAAACCTTATTTAAGAAATGATTTATTTCTTATACGAAGCATGTTCAAGTCGATTACTAACGATTTCAGCTTCATATTTTTGAATTGCGAAAGAATAATCCAAATCATATCACTTATTTTAAATTCATTTTAAAAAGTCTCATTTGGTACACAGTATATTAAATCGTAATTACTAACGATATCAATTTCATATTTTTTAAATTGCTAAAAAATAATTTGATTTGGGTCGATATTAATAAATTCCCAACTATCTATAATTATCATTATAGTATGATAATTATAGTATGTGTGACCAGCCCAAATGTTTTTATCTGATTTTAAAGAATGTATTTTGATATTTATAATTATACTTAAATATGATTATATTATATAGTCTATTTTTGATTGTGACAACTTGCAAATGTTTTCTTTTTATTCATTACACCTTTTTTTTTAAAAATATAAATTTTTATATTGTTATAAAAATATTTATTTTGTTTGAATCGAGAATTTATTGAATTTTTATTATTGTATCAACGGTTCATGACATAGAAACGTTGTGCATCATGTTCAGTCTAATTATATATATAATATATATTAGATTATTTTAAATATATTATTATTAGTTATATATTTTAAGATTTATAAGCATTAAGTGAGTTATTTTTTCATGATATAACTAATTTTTATGTCTTTTGATTTTTATTAAATTGGTGGGGCCCCATTGCACTCTAAAATTGACAACTCAAATGAATTATTATTAGTTTAATAAAATTATTATTAGTTTAATAATATACTTGTCTATAGTATACTTGGACTTTCTTCTTTCTAAAGATTAAAAAAAAGCCTATTTTTTTTAATTTTTCTTTTTTAGTAATAATTAATTTGTTGTTGGGACTATTGAATACTCTAATTTTTTATTTTTATTTTTTTTGATGCATGTAGATGACCTACTGCTTTACCAAGACAATTCTTTTGGAACTCTAAATAAATTAAAGTTTCAAATTTAATTTCTCTTTTGTATTTTAATAGTAAACTCATATTTGGCTGTCACATCAATAGCTTGATTAAAATAATACAATAAAATAATTAAATTTGGTAAAATTAGATATTTTCCACCATGCTTATCACTAAAGAATCTGCTTCTTTTCATATTATTACTTCTCCTTTACCTCTCTATATTTTTCTATTTTTCAATTCCTACCCCACCCCCCAAAAAAAATTAAATTAAATAAAATCTATGTGTTTTGTCTTCTCCTTTTTGGATGATAAAACATTTTTTTATAACTATAATACTTAGTTAAAAGTATATTTTAACTTTTAATTAATTTATCTCTTTGACTATTCATTGTTATAAATTTACATTTTATCCAGAATTGTTTGTCATGTTGCGCTTATTAAAAGTTAATTTAATTAATTTTTAAAAGTAAATTAGAGCACATTAATTTGATGTTTTAAACAAAAAAATAGATATTCTAAAACTATATGAAAAGTACTATAAATTAAAATTTTTTGCATATTAATATGATGAAAAAATATATCTCAAAATGTTAGTCAAATTTTTTATAATTTGACTCTAAAAATAGAAATTATAACAAACAATACCGGACAGTAAGAGTACTAAATAATTTAATTGTCGAGGTGCTATGTTGAATTTAAAATATTATTCATGCTTGAGGTAATATAATTCAATTTTTTTAATAGAATAAAGTAGAGGATTTAAGCAATTTATTTTGAGTACGGATAAGTCAATTTATAGGGTGTGTTATGATTTTTCACCTAGGAGATGGATTGAAATGAAGAATTGATATAATATGAATAAGTCAATTCGATATTCGATTCGAAATTTTTAAATTTTGAGATTGATAATTCGATAATTGATAGTTAAAAGTAGATACTAGATATCAAAATTTTAATTCGATTTCTTAATCTGAAAAATGATAAATTAAACTTCTGTTTGATACATTATTTGGTAATACCGTATTGATATTGTAGTCGATTGTATTACAAAGTTAATATTGTTTCTCCCATTATTTCTATTTTTCAGTGAAGACATAATATAATAGCAAATTAAAAGGTAAGAAGACAAATTGATACAATTGAAAGACATGTATTTGAGTTGTTTATGTTTATTCTTTAGTTTTCTTTTTGGATTTATACTAATAAGTAATAGACATGTTGATATATGACCTTCATTAAGTAAATACTTCGATATTCGAAAAATAGCGAATATCAAATGGTACCAATGTCTCATATCGATTCCAAATACAAATACCATAATCCTAAAATTAACTCCTGAATACTGAATTATCGAATACCAAATTATTAAAATATTCAGCTCGATTTGACAATTCGATAATTCAATAATTCAATTTTCGCTATTTTATGTCAAGCCCTATACTCAACGAGAGAAATGCAACATGATAGATTTTTTTTGAGAAGAATCAAAACTACATATTTTACTTGAAAGAATATTAGAAATACATAATCTATTATTAACGAGAAATTTTACGTAAATTTTATAGTGTTAAAAGCTAAATATATCATATCTTATTTTTTTCTAAATTACAAAAATTTCTTAAATTTGATGGAATTCAGATACAATCCAAAACGTCTCGTTACATTGCGCTCCGATTTCGAATACTTTGCTCAACATCGCAATAAATCACATTTCAATTTCGAATACTTCACTCAGTGTCCCTGATACATAGCATAAAGTAATGTACTCGATAATACATTGTGTAAAGTAATATTTCCGAGAATAGAAAAGAGTATAAATTTTATATTTTTTTGAAATAATTATTTTTTATTAAAAAAACATAATAAAATAAATGGCATATTTAGGTAATTTTTCTATTAAATTTATCAATAATTGAAGATCAAAAGAGGAATTATCTCTTCCTCCTTTTATGATGTATGCAGAAATAGTTTTTTTTCTTTTTCCATTTGGTTTAAGAAAAATAAAATTGAGGATTTACATAAAGGGTTGTCTAGATAAAATAGGAGGGTTTTGAGATAACGACATTCAAAATAAATATTTACAATTTAATTTATATGAACTACTAATATATTATTAATAGGAATAGTATACTTTAATTTGAATTTATTGTAATAAATAGTTCTATTGTACGAGTTATCTTAATGAGGTGTGGGGTCTTATATTTGATATTTATTGGGCTTTTGTTTTGAGAAACCTTTGTAAAAATAATGATATAAAAAAATAAAAATTAATAAAAAAATATATTGTAAGTACTACAAGAAAAAAATAAAAATAAGATCAAAATAGTGTGATTATCAAAATATTATAAATAATATATAATAAGAACTATAAAGGTATTATGAGCCGGGGCGGAGCTACCTTGGACGAAGGGGATTTGTCCGAACCCTATTCGGCGAAAAACTATATTATTTATATATGGTTAAAATTATTTTACATGTATATATAGTAGATATCGAACCCCGTTCGGCTACTTCATGTGTCTATTTCTACGGATTTTGAACCATCTTATTGAAAACTCTGGCTCTGCCTCTAATTATGAGTACTACGATAAACATTAACAAGCCTAAACTCCCGCAAGGCAAGACAATACTCTCTACCCATTCTAACGCAAGACGATACTCTCTACTCATACTAACCTTCTATCATAATACGTGATCTCCACTCCTTCCTATCTAGAGTCATGTCCACAATACTATTAAGCTACATCATGTACTATCTAATTAAGTCGTCTCTCTAATACTTTTTTGATTTACTTTTACCTCTCTGTATACCCAATTATAACAACGCTCTCACACATTCTCATTGAGGTGTCAGCGCACCTCCTCTTTATATGTTCAAACCTTCTCAACCTCGCTTTCCCTCCTCTTATCCGTCACAAAAGTCACTCCCACATAATTAATTATACATTTTTTCAAAAGAAGACGAGTAACTATTTTATTTTTTTAATAATTATTTGTAATTAAATTTTAAACAATTTTAATTTAATAATATAAATATTCTTTTACACTCAACATATAGAATTGGTAGTTGAATCAATAAATTGTTTTTTGTTAATTTTGACTATGCAGGTTTTACATTCATCCACATTATAAGTGCTTGTCAACAAATGAAAATCATGAGAATATTCTCAATTTATTTTAATCAAGTTTGTCATGAAACAAATGTGAAAGATTACCTAATATCATAAATTAATTTGTATAACCCATTTTTTTAAAAATCTAAATCCTTAATTATGTACTTATATATAAAAAGTATAAGTTTTTTGAGATAGTTTTCTCATATAATGTTATACAAATAATTTTAAAATACCTCCCCTTATCATAATTTTACCATATATTGATATACTTATTTGTCTATACATAAAATATACAAATAATCTTCTCTCATATTATTTTTAATATTCGCTATTTCGCGCCTCAAAATTTTAATTAAATAATATTACATGATAAATTGAGCCCCTAAAATGACAAAAGTAACTTATAATGCTAGGGAGTAATTAGGTAAAGAGTCAAAATTACAGTTGAGAAGGCATAATTAGGTTTGATTTTTTCTTCTTTTGAATTTAAATATTTTAATCACTTTTTTTTTTTAAAAAAAGATAATAATAAAAATGTATATAAAGTATATAGTGTAGTGAGAAATAAGCAAACCCAATGTTTCTCGAATTTTGATTTTTTCAGTTATCCTATAATATTAAAATAGAGCCAAGAGGACTTTGTTTAGGGATTTGCACTTTTTAAAGAAATAATTATTTTGTACATTTTATTATTTAATAGAGTTTTGGTATAGCTGAAAAAATTATTATCGAATTTAAGTTACAAAAAAATTCTTATAAAAGATAAAATTATGTATTGCAAATCACATATAATAATATTTTTTGATTCGATCTTTTAAATTATAAAAATAATTTTTCGCAAAAATATAAGATAATATTATTAATATTTTAAATTATAAAACTAAATCTCTCAGCAAAAATATAGGATAATATGTATGATAATTATAAAAAATTTTTCAACTTTAGGAAAAACTTAGGGTAAGTACTATATTTTAAAATTTTATTATTACTAATAAATAATTGAATTAAAGCATTATTTTATTGCAGGATTTTAAGCTTTAACAGCACATCATACGTTGACTGGCTTTTTGTTGTTTGAATATTTTCACCGGTTTTATTTATTTGTGTATTAATAATATTTAAAGTCACTTTTACCCCCCAAATTATTTTCTATTCTCATTTATGTCCATATCAATTTGTCATTTTCTTTTCCTTCACTTTTATTTTTCTTCCTTTAAAATTCCCATCCCTTATATGAACCGTAAATTTACTGACTCGATTAATTAATATTTATTTATTTTTAAAAAAATGCTTTGTATCAAGCGTTTTGTATATTTACAAAGGTTAAATCTAATATTTTAAATTAAGGAAGGAAGAATTATATTTATTCATTATATAAACTTTTTATAATTTGTTTTTATTTTTTATATTAAAAAATGATAATAACAAACAAAAAATCTAGGTAGGGTCGTTTTCTTTTATCAAATCGTCACGCTCTATGTTGTCTTTTAAATGACTTATTATCAAGTTTAATTTAATAGTTCTACTCAAATATATAATTATTTTTTTTATAAAATATGTTTTATTACTTAGAAATATATTTGTTTTTATTTTATGATTTTTCATTCTTTATAGATTAGTACTCTCGACTAATTTAAATTTATGTCACATAAGGTCAGAGAGAAGTTGTTCATAATTTTTTTTTTTTATAAAAGTATATTTATCCTTATTAATCTAAGTTTTAATTAATTAATTTTCTTTTAGTTCTAATCTAGTATTATTGTTTTTACTCCATTATTATTAAAATATGCTAATAAGATAATTACAACATTTTAGAACTTTTACGATGAATATTAAACCTGTTTTATATTTAGAATAAATTTTAAATACATACTAATTAATCTAAAATAATATCTTTTGTAACGGAAGAAAAAAAGGTATCTAGTATAAAGAATCATTTTTATGGTTAAAGGGATTGCATTTTATTTTTTATTTTATTATTTTGGGCCAAAAAGCATATGTTTTTATTTTATCTTTTGGTATTTCTAATTGAGAAAGAAAATAAAATACTTTCTTTTTCCACATAAATTATAACGTTTCCCGGAATTATATGATATAATATATAGACAAATTATTGACAACTAAGTCAAAAAGATACAAAAAGATATCACAAAAATTCTAACTTTAAAACTTATCAAATCACAAATTAATTTAATTAAAATATTCTAATAACGAGTGAATATGATAATAAATAAAATATTTTCTTTAAAAAAACATATCCTTCTATAGTCCTATTTACGGAAAATTAATAAGATTTTGATAATTACAATTCATAAATCATAAATCTCCAAATATGAAAACAAATATTGTCATTTATCTAAAATAAAATAAGAAGTAAAGGTCAAAATTACCCTTTTAACTATAATAAATAGAATAATTTCACACCCACCAAAAATAAGTGTAAAATCTATTTTTCTTTCATGTGTTTGCACCAAATTTAGATAAAAATAAGATTTACGAACACGTCAACTTCTTAAACTTTACTTGTGAGACTAAACTGAGTATATTATTATTGCCATTACGTCTGAACATATGACTATTTTTCAAACGCTAAATACGTTACCTGATAATTAATTAATCTTTGACATGTTAATCGAAAATGACAAAAGTCGAGTCACAGTTGTAACTGACTCGTGTTCACGTAAAGCAACATATAGCTTTTCTCGAAAGCTAAAGAAGTAACTGACGATTAATTATCTTTGACCAGTTTATCGAAAAGAACAAAGGCACAGTCATAGTAGTAATTTACTCATTTATGCGTAAAAACAAACACATAGCTTTGTTCAAACGCTAAATACGTCAACTAACGATTAATTAATCCTTGACCCCGTTAATATAAAAGGACAAAGGCAAGTCATAATATAAACTTACTCAAGTCCGCGTATAACAGGGAATACGTAACACGTGTTTGTATGTAAATTTCACATTTTAACTTCATTAATAAAAAATCGCAGCAAGTTAAACTGTTTTGATATAAAACCTCTGGTATCTACCACTCGCAACAACACACTCTCGAGAACAAATTCAAGACTAATTTTTAACGAAAGGTAAAATTACTCTTTTCTCACATAGTTTAAGGACTATTTCGACCTTGTTTCGTTTATCTACAAAGGGTAATATAGGAACATAAAAAAGTACACCTAGGGGCATTTTTGTCATTTCATTATCTATTAAACAAACTTTTGGTGTAAAATAAATAGAGTCCAGACAAAAGGCAAATATTATATTTATATATATATATATAATATATAATATATAATATACATATATATCAGTTTATTTTATTTTAATTTTTTTATCTCTCACTTTTGTTTTTCTATTTTTCACTCCATTAATGGAGGGAAGCTCAAACTTTACAAACTCCAAAAACTCAACTTTTTTTTACTGAAAATCAGAAATCAGTACTAATCTGAAAACCCCATTTTTTTTTTCTTTGTGGCGCCATTTGTTCATCAATTTGAACTTCATTCTTGATAGTGCTCTGTTTTTTTGTTTGTTTGTTTTGTAGATGATGGAAATGGAAGATAAAGAGAGTACAGAATCTGGGTCACTAGGGGTTAACTCGGAGTATGATTCACCACCACCACCACCACAACAGTTGGCGGTGGTACCAGTGGTGGCAGGAGGAGCAGAAGCAGGAGCAAATGGGAATTTTAACAGTGGGGGTGGTGGGGTAGTGGGAACCCAAGTGATGGATATGAGTTTAGGAGGAACTGGGGGTGGAGGGGTGGTGGGTAGTGGGGGTAATGGGGTAGTAGTGGGTAGTGGTGACAAAAAGAAAAGAGGAAGACCAAGAAAATATGATGCTGATGGAAATTTAACACCTCAATATATAAAAGCTACTGCTGCAGCTGCTGCTAAAGCAGCAGCTGCAGTAGGAAGTAGTGGTGGTGGGGTTGTTGTCGGCGGAGCTGTCACTTCACCTGGTGGTGGTGGGGTGACATCGCCGCCGACTGGTTTTACTATAACGTCGCCGGTGCTTTCTTCCGGTGTCTTTTCTTCATCTAAAAGAGGACGTGGAAGGACTACTGGTGCTGGTAACTTGCAATTAATAGCTTCTTTGGGTAAGTCTAAAAAACCCCCCCAAAAAAACAAACAAACTTTGTTTAGCTCTGTGTTTTTTGGGTGATTATGAAGATTTTGCTTAAAGATCTGTTAAATTTTTTTTTAGGGGTAGAGATAGGGAAGAAAAAATGGGGGAGGTGATTACGAGGTGGGAAATCGAACAATCAATTGAGCTACTAAAATTCCCCGATAGAATTTTTTTCTTATGTTTGTGTTATTGTTTCATTATTTTCTTTGGCCTTTTTGGGGTATCTTGTTTAAATTGTTTTGTTGATTAGAAGGGAGAAGAACCCTAGAATTTCTTTAAAAAAATTATTTTTTTTTAGGTAAATCTGAAATGTGCAGGCAAAAAGATCCAATATTTGGTTTTGTTTGCTTTAGTTTGTTTTACCTAATGCCTTTATGGTGATGTTGAGTGTTTGCTTTTTGGTCTATGAAGGTGAATTGTTTGCTCACACTGCTGGAGGTGATTTTATGCCTCATGTAGTTACTGTTCATACTGGAGAGGTAAAAACAATTCTTGTTTATTTTTTCTGTTTTTCAGATCTGAGATGTTTGTTTACTTTTGATTTTCTTGAAAAAAATTGAGAATTGTTCTGTGGTGTGTTATGTAGGATGTGGCAGGAAAGGTTTATTCTTTTGTGCAGAAGGGTTCAAGAGGTATCTGTGTTCTGTCTGCAAATGGTGCTGTTTCGAATGTTACGATTCGTCAGCCTGGTTCTTCTGGAGGTCTCTTGACATATGAGGCATGGTTCTTGTTTTCATTCCTTTCTCTTAGTCTTGTATTGCGTACTCCGTCGTTTAGATTGTTTGTCTCGTTTTGACTTGGTAGGGAGTTTAAGAAAGTAAAGATGGATAGAATGTAGCAAAATCTTTGGTTTTAAACATCCGATGTGAAAAAGTTGGAACTAAAGAGTTGTTAAAAAAGGAAACAGACATTCTTTTGTGAAACGGACTAAAAAAGTAAAACGGACAAATTGAAACAAATAGAGTACTTGTTATCTTTTTCAAGATTGCATCAGCTTTTACTGGATTTTAGTTACCTGGGGTTCTTCTGTTATTGTTGTTGCCCTACCTCAACCACCCTACATGAAAAAACAAAAGAAAAATAATTTGAAAAATTGTCATGATCAAGAATCTAATTATTTGGAGGATGGATTCTCTGCAAGATAATCCTCCCCTTCCTTTTCTGGTTGATAAAGTGTATATATATATATTGTGTAATTATCCCATATGTTCTAGCTTTGGTAGGCGGAGTTAATAGGTACCAGTCTTACTAAGAGATTGCAGGTATGTGGTGGAACAACCGAGGTGCATTCGAATTGGTCTAGACAACACTGTTTGTAAGAGCACAACATGTGATGTGTGGGTTAGGTGAATGTCATGAGTTCGAATCATGTTGTAGACAAAAGTCTGGTAATTAAGTGGGGAAGCGGAGAGAGGCAGGCTGATAATCCCAAAAAAAAAAACAGATAAATAAACTTCCTCGAAGAGTTGTATTACTACCGTTAAAAGGAAATTTGACTAAATCACTCCCTTAGGGCTTAGTGTACTTGCTAACCTTGATTTAGTGCTACATTTACATGTGCATAGAAAGATTAGCTTATTACTGAAATCTGATCCAAAGTTAGTACTAAATCGCTTTGTAGAAGAATGATAATTACTGTCCGAATTATTGTATTAATGGTACTCTGATTGAAGCCTGAATCCTATGTTGCTTTTACATGGTTGGACTTTTAAAGTAGCAAAGTTTACCTGGAGTTCTTGTGGTTCTTAATGAAAGCACAATAATGACGAGGAAATTCAAGTCTGTGGTTGCATATGCAATGAATCTTTAACTGATAATCGTCACTTCTCTTATTTGTTCTAGTTATTTATTTAAACTGGATTGAGTTAATTTACTTTGTATGAGTTCAAATATCCTGTATATGCTATTTCTGTGTTCATTCTGAAGGACTTTGCTTATGTTACAGTACAAAGCATGAATCAGTTTCTTGTTTTTGGTAGTTGTGTTAAAATGTTTTTCTTGTTTTACAACAACTGTTTTGACTTGGACCCATCGTACCAATATTCAAATTTAGAATCACAAAACGCATATAACCAGAATTGTCGTAAGCACCCAGAGTTTTGTACAGCATAGCATCACGTAATGTTTGGTAGGCTTAGGATCGGATAGAGTTGATTCTTGACACTACGTGTCCCGATGAAAATGGTTATCAGACACCCTATAATCGTCTCACTTTGGGTTCCATGAATGACTAACCAATATGCTTTCTACTCTAATTATTATATAGCCTGAAAATCTCACTTTACATCTTTTTATTAGATAAACTTTCATATACTTTTTGTTTCAGAATTGTTTTATCGCCTCTGAGTAAATCGAAGTGTATCACCTTCCATGTCCTGAAAATTCATGTTAAGTTAATCTGACAATGCAGGGCCGCTTTGAGATCTTAGCATTAACAGGGTCATACACTGTTTCTGATAACGGTGGCATGAAAACTAGGTCTGGTGGATTGAGTGTTTCTCTAGCTGGCCCAGATGGGCGTGTTATTGGTGGTGGTATTGCTGGTTCGCTTACGGCTGCAAGCCCCATCCAAGTAAGTCCTTTTCATGTATGTATTTATATATATATACTAAATTACAAGTCCCTGAGAGCTCAGAGTTCTTCCTGTGTTTGCTTGTTCCGTATACTGAAGATGGTTGTCCTCTTTACGAGCTAAGTCGTTGATTATGTTAGTGAATTAGAAAATGTGGGAATGTGTATCATCTGCGTAGGCCATATATACCTCATTCACAGACAACATCGTTACTCGTTAGCAGTACTTATTGAACATAATTTCTTCTTATATTTGCTAGATGGTGGTTGGAAGTTTCATGCCAAACGCGTTTAAACCACAGAACAAAAGGAAGCATCATCAGATTGAATCAAGAATGCCTCCAGTCATCCACAGCTCTCCAGATCCTGTTTCTATGATAAGACCTGTCTCACAAGCACCACCGTCGAGCAACATTACTCTGACTCAGACATCTCAAGTACCAAGCCACAACCACGGTGAAGCTGACAACAGCACGAGTAACAAAGACATGCCGAATTCCACCTCTTCAGACACTTCCGACTGTAACGGATCTGAACCAACATTCGAGCAGAGATCATATCCCGATATCAACGTGTCTATACCTATGGAGTAAGTAAAGTAAAGCTCGATGAATCGAAACCAAAACTTGACTATAGTTCTTTTTCTGCTTAGCAGATTCCTTGTTTTGCTCTTGTCTGTGCTGATTGTAATCTTGAGGAATCATTAGGACTTGCCTTATTAGAAACTTTTTAAGTATTATGCTGACATGACTAGAAAAAAGGCTAATATATCTTTTGTTTTTCTAGTTGATGTAATGTTTTTATAATCTTTTATGGATATTATAATTTAGGAAGTGATGTTGACAAATTATTATGTTGACAGTATGTTGACAATATGTTAGTCTTTTGGGCCCCCTATTTGGAAGTCTGTAGGTATTTAGAGCCGTCAAAATGGGCTTGGCCCGCGAGGTCAGTCTAACCCCTTTATTTTTTGGTTGAAGGGGCAATTCAACCCAACGCGTGGCCTGCTTAGGGTTGGGTTGGGCTGCTATTTTATAGATTCTTTTATTAAAAGGGTTATTTCATCCCAATTCATATAACTCACTAGTCCGTTAGGGTTCGGTTGGGTTGAACCAATCCATTTTGACACCTCTATATGTAATGGGGTGAATAACCATGGGTATCAACGCACGAGATCTTGTAGCACTTATAAACGATAACATATTACATATTATTATATAAGAGAAATCAATTATCGATACTAATACAATTATCGATACTCAACATGACTAAACTTAAGAAACTTCTTTTTTTATGCCAACGAAACGTACAATAATCTTAGCATAGTAATTCCAATCAGGATGAGAAGTTGTTATTGCAGGTTGTCCATTTAAGGAATGTTCTTTAACGTATGTTGGAACATCATTTGCATCAACGAGACCATCTAGAAACTTCTGGAAATCACCCTCGGGACCTACATAAACAAATCAAATCGAACTTACTATATACACCGACAGTAAAAAAAAAAAAATACATTGATCAATCTATTTAAACAATTTGTTACCAAGAAATGTGTCTTTGCCATTTCCAACTTTGAAAATAGGAGGGAAAATCGCAGTATTAGGCTGCAAATAAAATCAAAGAAAGAAATATAGATTTAGTTTCAATAAAATAATATACGAATTTAAAATATATACATCGTCAGTATAAAAAATAAATTACGAAAACCTTACAGGATTTATTAGAGCTGTATGGGGTTCATCATCAATCATAAGTGTGTTTGATTCTGAAAATTTTCCACCACGAAAAGGAAGAATATTATATTTATTTTCCCATATTTTTTTCATTTGCTTCAAGAAAATGGGCTTTTCTTTTTTCTCCAAGCATTTGAATCCACTATCAATACATTTTTCTTGATCCTAAAAAAATAAATTAATTTAATTTATTACTATTTTCATTGAAAAAATATAAATCTCTTGAGCAGACTTTCATAATTAAATCTTGGGAAAAGGGTCAAAAATACCATCCAACTTTGATTTATTGTTTCTCGACGTTAAAATAAAATTAATTTTACCCCTCACCGTTAAAATAAAGTTAATTTTACCCCTTTTATTACTAATTTCACCAAATTTACCCCTCATTAGATGAATTGACCTAAATTGACCCGAATTTTTAAAATAAAATCTATTCCTTATTTTAATTCATTAACCAGATCATTTAAAATAACCCGACCCCATTCTCCCAAATCTCCTATACCCATTTACCCATTCTCCCAAATCTCTATTAAATATGTCAAAGAGGTAAATTTGGGTCAATCCGTCTAATGAGGGGTGAATTTGATGAAATTAGTAACATGAGGGGTAAAATTAACTTTATTTTAACGGCGAGGGGTAAAATTAACTTTATTTTAACGGTGATGGTAAATTTAAACAATAAATCAAAGTTGAAGGATATTTTTTACCCTTTTCCCTTAAGTCTTTTCACAAAAATTTAACTTCAATAATTAAGCAAAAATTAGTTCTAATTAAAATAAACATACTTACCCATACAAATAACAACTTTCTTCTAAGACCAACCATGATGTTATCCAAAATAGCATCCATATTTCTCCTATAATAATAAAAAAAATATATGGACAAAAGCAAACTATAATAATAATATAGTTTGAATACATAAAAATAACAACAAAAAATCTAATGTAATTTTATAAGTGCGATCTGAAGAGGGTAGAACATAAACAGACTAACATATCCTTACATCAAAACCTCAAGAAATAATTCTAACAGACAATCGACACAAAGGAAAAACATTTTATAGCATGTTGAAAAAAGAAATAGCGAAAGTGAAAAATTCATGACAAAAATCTAATAGATTAATTAATTAATTAAATTACTAGATTTAAACAAATTTAATTAAGTAATACTAACTCCATGGCAGAAGACCATATCCCAACTTCAAATCTTTCAAGGCAAAACTTCAAGAATTGTTCACAAAAAGGCCTTTTGAAAACTGCATTGAAGAATACATCATTATAAAATAAGTTAAAACAAACAAAACAAAAAAAATATAATGAAGAAATATTTTTTTATTATATTTCACAATAGCACTAGATCTATCAATGTATTTTATGTCATAACAGATTGCACACCTTATTTTACATGTTACTAGTAATACCCGATGGAGTTAGGTGATGAGTTCATGTGTTCGAACGAATTCAATAGTAACTTTTTCAATTTACTAGAAAGTTAATAAATATATATGTATATTAACCTATGTAACCAATTCAATGACGGTAAAACAACATAGTTATAATTACCCTGTCTTTTAAAACCCCTAAACTCTTAATCATAGTTTTACCATGATATACCACTATATAAATATGGAGATATAAAAAAAAAATACTATTTCCCAATCGCACGAACCAACTTATCAAAATTAAGTTCATGTATTGAGCAAAAGCAAAAACACCAATTACTATCGATCAAACAACATTAATTATGTTATAGAAAATTCAGTTGCTACTTGTACTTCAAAAAAATATGTAATTAGCTTAATTCCCCTAAACAATAATATTCGACTATAAAATCAAATACTGAATCATTCAAAAAATTACATATTTGAAAACAATGGAAAAATTAGCATAATACACATTAACTAACCATTCAAAATATAATAAAAGACGGAATAATTAATTATTTAAAAAAAAAGAAGACATATCTAAGATTCTGAAATTCAAATATCGTTACGTAAATTAAAACTAACCTTTGAAATTCCCGCTAATCAAGTCCGGTTTATAGGCTTGAACACTAAACCAATCTCTTTTGTGAACCCTATGAACCAACAAACTGTTGGGAAAACGCGGACAATCACAACAATATATATGGTTAAAGTAATGGAAATAAAATGGGAAAATAACGACACCAAGAATTTTACGTGGAAACCCTTCTAAATAAGGGAAAAAACCACGGCCAAGAGGAGCAACTGATATCACTATAGTAAGGAATTTTACACTGTGTAGTCACGAATACAATACTCAAAGTGACTACTACACACTCAAAAGAAACAACACTCTTTTGGTTTCCGTCTTACTAAAATATCGCTCACACTCTATTTTTCTTCACAGACTATTCTTTTGTATAGTCTATGGAATACCTCACTTTGCTCTCAAAATGGTTTTTCTCTCTAACTTGGTGTGTTCTACAAATGAGCAAGAATGCTCTATTTATAGAAGGATAAAACCATGCCTATGTCACTAATGACATAGGTAAATATAGCAAAGTCAAAAATGAGTTGCAAATCTTACCAATTTGCCAACTACCAAGTCTTAATTTTCAACTCTTGTCACTATTCCTTTTTAACAATTACTTGTACCAATTGAATAGCTAAAGTTGACCAAAAAATGGGATGGATTCAACAAATCTCCCCCTCCAGTCCCATTTACTGGAAGAAGGTATCTTCATCTTCTTTAGAGAGAGCTTATACCCACAAGTTCTTTGCATAAATCGAACTTGTCTTTCGGTATCGTCTTGGTCAGCATATCTGCAGGATTTTCACTTGTGTGGATCTTTTTGATGTGAAATGATTCACTCTCCACTTCCTCGCGAATCCAATGATATCTGACGTCGATGTGTTTTGTTCTTGCATGGTACATGGAGTTCTTGCTCAAGTCTATTGCACTTTGGCTATCACAATAGACAATATACTCCATTGATTCAAACCAAGCTCTTGAAGAAATCGCTTTAGCCATATCATCTCCTTGCCGGCTTCAGTAGCCGCAATATACTCAGCTTCAGTTGTAGAGAGTGCAACACACTTCTGCAACTTTGACTGCCATGATATAGCTCCCCCTGAAAAAGTAAACAAATATCCAGTAGTGGATTTTCTGTTATCAAGGTCACCTGCCATATCAGAATCTGTATAGCCTTTCAAGATTGGATTTGATGCTCCAAAACACAAACATTCATCTGAGCTTCCTCTAAGATACCTGAGTATCCACTTCACAGCTTCCCAATGCTCTTTTCCCGGATTTTCGAGAAATCTGCTCACAACACCAACTGCGTGAGCAATATCAGGTCTAGTGCACACCATTGCATACATTAGACTTCCGACGACGGAGGAATATGGAACTTTGGCCATGTTCTCTTTTTCCTCCCTAGCTGTAGGACACATCTTCTTGCTCAACTTCATATGACCAGCAAGAGGTGTACTAACAGGCTTAGCATTCTTCATATTGAAGCGCTCCAGTACACGTTCAATGTACTTCTTCTGGGACAAATAAATCTTTCTTTTATCTCTAAGACGAGTAATTCTCATGCCCAAAATTTGCTTGGCATGACCCAAGTCTTTCATAGAAAAAGACTTACACAACTCTTTCTTCAGCTCGTCAATCTTGGAAGTATTCTTGCCCACAATCAACATATCATCCACATACAACAGGAGGATGATAAAATCATTGTCAGAAAATTTTTGTACAAATACGCAATGATCTGAAGAAGTCTTCTTATAGCCTTGCTCCCCCATAACAGATTCAAACTTCTTGTACCACTGTCTAGGAGCTTGTTTTAGGCCATAAAGACTCTTTTTGAGTTTGCACACAAAATTTTCTTTACCTTCTACTTTGAAGCCCTCAGGTTGTTCCATATAAATCTCTTCTTCTAGGTCACCGTGAAGGAAAGCCGTCTTCACATCCATTTGCTCAATCTCTAAATTAAGACTAGCAGCCAAACCTAGAACTGTGCGAATCGAGGACATTTTCACAACAGGAGAAAATATTTCGTCAAAGTCAATACCCTTCCTTTGACCGAATCCCTTAACAACCAATCTAGCTTTGTACCTGGGCTTCAAGTTGTGTTCTTCAACTTTAACTTTGAACACCCACTTGTTCTTCAAAGCTCTCATGCCCTTGGGCAATTTTACCAACTCATAAGTGTGGTTCTCATGCAAAGACTTCATCTCATCTTGCATGGCTTCAATCCATTGATCCTTGTGCTCATCTTCCATGGCCTCCTCATAACATTCAGGTTCTCCCCCGTCAGTGAGTAACACATACTCATTGGATGAATAACGGGAGGAAGGAAACCGCTGTCTTGTGGACCTCCGAAGCGGAATATTTGATTCGTCCACAACTTCATGAGCAACAGGATCATCAATAGCAATATCATTGTTATTATCAACATCAACATGTTGATTTGATACATGATTATGGGCGTCACTATGATTATCAAGCCCAACAACATCATGCACACTTGTGTGAGGAACGTCAGCATGATGAATTATACCATCAAAACTTGAAGATTCTACCTTCTCCGCTTTGTCAATATCTTCAATTGTTTGATTCTCCATGAAAATAATATCACGGCTTCTCACAAGTTTCTTTTCAATTGGATCATATAGCCTGTAACCAAATTCATCTAGGCCATATCCAATGAAGATGCATTGCCTTGTCTTGGCATCTAACTTTGACCTCTCATCTTTTGGCACATGTACAAAAGCTTTGCAACCAAATACTCTCAAATGGTCATAGGAAACATCCTTTCCATACCAAACACTATTTGGTACATCACTTTGCAAAGCAGCAGGAGATAGATTAATAACATGTGCAGCGGTCAATAAAGCCTCACCCCAAAATGAGTTCGGCAACTTTGCTTCAGAAAGCAAACATCTAACTCTTTCCATCAAGGTCCTGTTCATCCTCTCAGCCAAACCATTAAGCTGAGGAGTCTTGAGAGGAGTCTTCTGGTGTCTAATACCTTGATGCTTGCAGTATTCGTCAAATGGTCCACAATATTCACCACCATTATCAGTACGATTGCATTTCAGTTTCTTTCCAGTTTCTCTTTCAACTGAAGCCTGAAACTGCTTGAAGACACCTAACACTTGGTCTTTAGTCTTCAAGACATAGACCCAAAGTTTTCTCGAGCAATCATCAATGAAAGTGACAAAGTAGAGTGCACCACCTAATGTCTTTGTCTTCATTGGACCACATAAATCAGAGTGCACCAACTCAAGCAACTCTGTCTTTCTCGAAGGGGGTAGGACTTAAAGGAAACTCTATTTTGTTTACCAGCCAAGCAGTGCTCACACTTTTCTAATTTAGCACTTTTGAAATTTGACAAAAATTTCTTCTTGGCTAGAACATTAAGTCCTTTCTCGCTGATGTGGCTAAGCCTCTTGTGCCATAATGTTGAAGAGCTATCGCTCTCAACCGCATTCACCATATCAACACAAGCAGAGGCCGTAGTCCAATATAGACCACGACGTTTGTTACCACGAGCCACAACCAAGGAACCCTTGATGAGCTTCCATTTTCCATCACCGTTGGTACTAACATATCCTTCATCATCTAAAACACCAACAGAAATTAGGTGCAGACGAACATCAGGAGCATGTTTCACATTGTTCAAAACTAGTTTAGTTCCAACACTAGTTTTCAAACAGATTGTACCAATACCAACCACCCTAGAAACAGTCTCATTACCCATACTCAAAGTTCCAAAATCACCAGGAGTATAGGAAGAGAAAAAATCCTTCCTTGATGTCACATGGATGCGGCACCAGTATCCACAACCCAGCTTGACTCATCACAAGCAATATTTATCATATCCGCATCAAGGACAGTAACAAGATCTTCGGTGGTAACGGTGGCTAGGCAATTTTCATTGCCATCTTCTTTAGTTTCCTCTTTGTTTTTGTTCTCCCTCTTCAACTTCCTGCAGAACTTCTTCGTGTGCCCTTTCATACCACAATGATAGCACTCAATATCCTTAAGTCTGCCTCTGGATTTGCTCTTATTTTGTTCTCTATTCTGAGAACCACGATTTTGTTTCTCCCCCTGGGGCCAGTTATCAGGACATCCGACGAAGAGGAACCTTGAGTTTTTCTCTCATCTCTTCATTCAAGACACTACTCTTGGCGGAATCCATAGAGATCACACCATCCGGAGCAGAATTTGACAATGACGTTCTAAATGTTTCCCAAGAGTCTGGTAGGGAACCAAGTAGAAGCAAGCCTTGAATTTCTTCATCAAATTTGATGCCCATAGCAGATAATTGGTTCATGATCCCCTGAAAATTATTCAGATGGTCTGTCATCGGAGAACCATCATGATACTTCAAACTCAACATCTGCTTTATCAAGAACATTTTGTTGTTGCCAGTCTTCCGAGCATACAAACTTTCAAGATGCTCCCATAGGGTTCGAGCATGTGTTTCCCCAGAAATATGGTTCAACACATTATCGTCGACCCATTGCCTAATGAATCCACAAACCTGTCTATGCAACAGATTCCATTCTTCATCTGTTTTATTATCAGGCTTTACAGTGGTAAATACTGGTTTGTAAAAATTCTTAACATAAAGCTGATCTTCCATTTTCCCCTTCCAAATGGCATAATTAACACCATTCAAAGTAACCATTCTACTTGTGTTGGCTTCCATTGTTTTCCCCAAAAAATATAGTTATCGCAAATCAAAGTAAATCTTTTCTGATGTGGAAGTTCAGACTGTGCTGCAACCACAGAGCATACTCAGATAAAACCTTGGCTCTGATACCAATGTTGGGTGGTCTTGGGCCTTCTCAACCCAAAAGCTAGCTCAAAGGTTGAGGCTTTCCCTCACACTTATAAATTGACCACCAACCCCTTCCACTTCCGATGTGGGATAACCCAACAATCTCCCCCTTCACACATCGGGCCTTGGGCTGGAGAGAACGACAACCCAGTTTCTCCCGGTGGGCTGAGACTTGTTGACAACCTGGGCTCTGATACCAATGTTGGGTGGTCTTGGGCCTTCTCAACCCAAAAGCTAGCTCAAAGCAGTTTCTCCCGCTAATCAAGTCCGGTTTATAGGCTTGAACACTAAACCAATCTCTTTTGTGAACCCTATGAACCAACAAACCACCAAGATTAAGCACAAAGAGTTTCTTTTTTGGACCAAGGTACAACTTCTCTAACGGAAGGTACAACTCTAATTTTCCACTAACTTTATTTTTATTTTCATCATTACTATAATTATCATTATTAGTAACCACATTCTTCAATTTCAAATTAGGAATTTTTTGTGCCATTGTTGAATTTTGAAGAAAATAAAAAAACTTTATTGATTGTTTGTTGGAAAATAAACTTAGGTGAATTTATATTTATAGTGATACTATATTATGGTTCATTAATTAATAGAGAAAAATTAAACACTTTAAATTCTTTAATTAAATTAAGGTGCCTTTTCAATTTTCGAGGAACAAAGAGTTTATCATTATCAAGGGGTCCGATGGCTTTTTCTTTTACTCTTTCGTTTTAAAATATCTATCGTATTTCACTTTTATTTACGTTTAATAACTATAAATACTAATTGGAATATTTATTTATTTATTTATGTGTCATCACCACATAATTGAAGATTTTAGTAAACTTCAAGGACAATTCCTACTAAAAGTGAAAGAGACTAACAATTAATTGAATATTTATCTAATTATGTGTCATCACTACGTAATTTCTATTGAAAATGAAATGACTAAACAATTAATTGTATTTTAACTTCTTAAATAAAAAATAATTTGATAGTACTATCTTAATTAATCACGACATATAATTTGAAACAAACATGATAAATTGATCAGAAATACTCAATGAACAAAATATATAATCGTACTTTTGTTTTTTAATTACTTAACCCAATTTGACATAACATCTTTTAATTAGGAGGATATGGGGTAAACTATTTGGTAAAAAATCAAACTTTCATCGATAACGTAAAAGTTAATATAAACGACCAACTGAATTACTAAGAATATTACGGAAACCAACAAATTATATAATTACTATGATACATTGAATAAGGCATAAATGACCATTGACATTATCAACATAGATGATAACAAAACATTATGAAAACATAGTTTATATCATTAATAATCCATAGTCAAATAAAGTCCCAAAACACTTGCAACATAAAAAAAAAAAAAAAAACATAAAACCACACCAAAACATCACAATTACTAAGAAAAGATTTACTTAATGTCTTTGGAAAAACCATTAACCTTATTCATAGAACTTAATACTAGTAATTAGAATCTTTAATCAGAGTAATCGGATTCATAAACTGGACAGCCAAAATTAGGATTTTTCAAAGCGGCGAATTATCTTAGAATAATAATCCCAATCCTTATGAGTATTTGTTATCGCAGGTTGTCCAATTTGATGTCCTTTAACATAAGTTGGAACATCATCAGCATCAACTAGTCCCTCCAAAAACTCATACATTTCACCCTTAGCATCTATAAAAAAAATGAAAACAATAATTTTTATCGAGTTATCATATCAGACTATGATAGAAAAAAATCAATTTTTTAGCTAGGTATTTCCGCTAGACTATAATATTCGTGTACTCAATTATCAAATACCATCTGTTGCACTAACTCAGCGAGATATATAAAAAAATCGAAATTTGATTATTCATGAATATAAAGGACAAGTTTGTTACCTAGAAATGTGTCTCTTTTATTTATAACTTTGTAAGCAGGAGGAAAAACAGCAGTATTAGGCTGAAAATTAAAAAAAAAACAATTAAAAATTAGTGTAACTAATAATATTGATTTAATTAATAAATTAATTAATGAAAAATAATTAAAACTTACAGGGTTTAACAGAGCAGCATGTGGTTCATCATCAATTAAAAGTGTGTTAGATTTTGAAAATCTTCCACCATAATTATTATTTCCCCATATTTTCTTCAATTGCTTCAAAAATATTGGCTTATTTTGTTTCTCCACAGTTGGAAAACCACTATCAATACATTTTTCTTGATCCTAAAAAAAAAAAAATTAAAAAAATCAAGAATAATACAATTTTAATTTAATTAATTAAACTACATTAAATAATAATTCACTTACCCATATAAATACCAATTTTTTTCGAAGTCCAATCATGATGCTGTCTAAAATTGGTTCCACGTTTCGACTATCGTATGGACAAAAGAAAAGTTAAAAAGTAACAATAATAAGATTAATTAATTAATTCACTAATTAAAAATAATAAAATTATATTAATTTAATTAATTAATACTTACTCCATAGCAGAGGACCATAGTCCAACTTCAAATCTTTCAAGGCAAAACTTCATAAATTTATCACAATAAGGTCTCTTGAAGACTGATTTAATACCAAAAAAAAAAAAGCAATTTACAATTATGTTTAACATATAACATAATTAAAAAATAAATTTTGTAATTTCAAACACATCATCGATTTAAGCAAAATATCTCAGGTTCAAACCTGGGACGAAAACCAATCTAAACAATCAAATTAAAAATAATAAAATTATGAATATAATTACTGAACATCAGATAAAAAAAAATAAAAACGAAAGCACACAGAATATACAAACCTAGGAAATTGCCATGAGAAAGGTCCGGGGTGTATCTCCGCACCGTTGACTCGTTGCGGCGATGCACCCTATTGACTAGTAACCCACCAAGATTAATCACAAGAAGCTTTTTTTTAGGACCAAGGTTCAATTTATCCAAAACAAGATCCAAGTCTAATTTTTTAGTAACTTTTTCATCTTCATAATTACTATTATCATCATCAGAATCAACCACAACATTTTTCAACTTTAGATTACTAGCCATACTTGAAATTAATTAGAAGAAAGTTTTATTTTTTTATTTTTATAGATATATAGATAAAAGACTTCTTTGAGAAGACTATGGTGATCCTACATATTTATAGTGGAAGAAAATAAAAGGTCTATTAATTCCATTAATTAATGGTAAAGAAAAAATCTTAAAATTATTTGTAATTAAAAGATATAGCCTTTTACTTTCCAAAGTAAAATTTTTGTAAGTTGTACTCTTATTTAATTTATACGTAAAATTAAATGTTGACTCAGTTGTTTAGAGAATTTAAACTTATCTTTAAGATATTAAATTTAAATTTCAAATGGTATATTTCATTTTGATAAAACTATAATTAATTAGCGCATCAAATTTCATTAATACTTCAAAGTTATGTATGCTTAAGTTGGGTCGGTGACCTCAAGAAAGTTCTCGTGTTGCATTTCTCGTTTATATCCTCCAGAATAAGATTCATTCGTTTTTCTTATGAACCGAGGTTCAAATATAATTTCTCTATCTTATATTATATTTTTACTCTCTCCAAATTCAATTTGTGGAAAATAAAATTATATTGTGTATGTTATTGTAGTCGTATATATTGACATTTAATCTAGTACAGGAGAAAGATTAAATTATCAGCCGTGGTTTCTAAAAAATAGTTCTCATAAATTATTTTAGAAATTTAAAAAAAAAAAATTATTTTTTTCTATTTTTATTCTAGACAATTTTTTTTCATGAAAACTACAAATTCCTTAATTGTAAGGCGATATTACTTATGTTTAAATACCAACAAAGATTAGGTCAACATTGTCATATGAAACATATGTGAAATTAGATTTTACGCCTAATTAATACCCCAAAAGATAGCTCAAAAAGAGGAGGATTTGTCCAAGCCTTATAAGGAGTCGACCCATCCCATTAATTACCGATGTGAGACTTTTGTCATTCTTTAACAACGTACTTGATGCTATCATGTTTTTACACATGCAATTTAATTGTAGTTGCTATTTACTTTATTCCTAAAGGATTCGATTCATTGGTCGGGAACAAGCTAAGTTATTTAAAAAGTAATATATATTAAAAAAATTTAAAAAAATTTATTCAATATTTATTTTAAAATTTGATTATATTTAAATTTGTATTGAAAAGTCTCATTGAAGGTAAAACGATGCTCGGTATCAAGTGAAACTTCATACCTAAGAAATATCGAATCCAAAATTTCTGAGTAATTACTACTCCTTCCTAGTTTTGATTGGTTACTAAATAATTCATCATTAGATAATGAAATAGAATATTACAACTGTAATCTTTCTTTGTCTTTTACATTTAAAGTTAGTGGAGTTGGAGACTTGGAGTCACATCAAGAAATTTAGTGGAGTTCACTTTTTCACGTACTAATCTTTCTTGTTTTTACATGCTATGGAATTTTAATTATTGCATTTAGCAAAAGTTACTTTATAATGGAGTTAGATATATATTTTAAATAAAAAGGGGAAAACACATAAAATCCTCCATGAACTTGGCACGAAAATTCACTTTAATACTTAAATTACACGGATAATTATTTATCAACTAATTACTTTTTAAGTGAATTAAAATACACCCTAATATAATAATACCAGTCTCACAATGGCAAGTGCATTTCACACGCGCCATTTCATCGATACGTCAGCGCCACATCAGCGTGACGTCATTGTCACATCAGCATCCCATTCCACATATTTAAATTTTGATTTTTAATTCTTTTTTTGTTTCTTTTTATTTACTCACAATTTTAGAAAGTTAAAAAAAAATCTCAATTTGAAGCAAGAACAAATTGATGACTTTCCAATTTTTTCTTGTTCATCACATTTTTTGAATTTATTGATAGAAATTAAAGAAAATGAGGGTGGGATGGATCTTTTTTGAAGGAGAAAAACTATGAAAAGTATAACAAAGAAAAAGAATAAGAAGAAAAGTGTGAAGCATCGAGATTTGAAGACAAATAAAGAGGGTAGGAGTGGGGATTCGTTGGGGGTGGGGGGTGTCAAAGAAAAAGAAAGGGTAGTGCAAGTGGTGGATGAGGGTGGGAGGGGTGAATTGGGTGTGAGGAAGATGAAAGGACGGGAGGTGGGGTTGGGGTTGGTGGTACTAAAGGTTGGGGTGGTAGGGTATGAAGAAGATGAAGAAAAAAAATATTATTGGATAAAATAAAAATAATTGGGTTCACTCATTCTTTTTTTCCTTATTTTTTAATCTTTACGCGCTTCAATTTTTTTGATTTGCCATGTCCGCGATTTGGGTGTATTTTAATTCACTTAAAAAGAGATTAGGGGGTAAATAATTACCCGTATAGTTTAAGTACTAAAGCAAATTTTCGTGTCAAGTTTAGAAGGTATTTTATGTATTTTCCCAATAAAAAGCAGTTGATCATGATAGAACAATTTAAATTATTAAAAATACTAGTCATCTTTTTCTTTTCGATTGATTGCATTATTTTTTTACTACTTGAGTGTTTTGAATTAATTAAATTGTCACCGTCATGATTAAATTGAATGTCTTGATTATATTTTTTGAAAGGGTTGATAAATTGAGTGGTGCAACGAATAAATGAATCATCAATAAGAAAATCAAACTCATAATTTTTGGATTGAAAATGAGGAATGCTTATGATACGAGCAATTTTCTCGTCGTGCAAATATTGTCCTATTTTAAATATTATATAGATTAAAAAAGAGATAATACTCTATGATCGATAGGCTTTTTTCTCGCAGAATGTCTAAATTCCGATTCTTTAACTCAAAAATCACTGAACTAAGTATTTTTCTAACAAAGTTATTCAATTTATTTAAGGAATAATTGTATATAATAACAAACTAATAACCTAAAATAAATGGAGTAGCTAGAGTTTGATTTAATTGTGCTCCATAGCAAACGTTTGCAAAAAAATATTCAGGCGCCTGTCTCCCAAATATCTCGTTCGCCACTCTCCTCCAATATCTCGCTCGCTTCCTCACTTTTTTATATAAACACAAGTATATAAAAATTGTTTCTAATTGTATAAAGCAGAGGAAAATATATAAATACATATATTTTTGTTCCCCTCTCTCCCCTCTTCCAGATCTCGCTTGCCACTCTCCCAAATCTCGCTCGCCACCCTCGCCTTTCTCATTTATACAAACAGAAGCGAAATGTATAAATTGCGTTTCTATTTGTATAAAGCGTGAGAAAATTGTATATACACATGCAAGTACATATATTTTCGTCCTATACACTTATAATTATACAATAAAAATACTCTCCTGCACAGTTTTTTTTGCCTTTCTCTCTTTCTCGTTTTATACAAATTTCAAATTGTATCTAATTTCTCTCTTTCTCGTTTTATACAATTCGATTCAATTGTATATTCCTTGTCAAGTCTCTTTTCTCTTTCTCTCTTTCTCATTTTATAAAAATTCAAATTGTATATAATCGTTCTATACACATATAATAATACAATTCATTTTATACACTTCGTTTTTATACAGTTCTCTTCCCAAGTGTCTTTCTCTTTCTCGTTTTATACAATTTGCTTCAACTGTATATGTATAGCGAATTATACAATTTCTATGTTTGCTATGGAGCGCAATTATGCAAACTTTACTATAGCATACAAATATGAATTTTTTATTTGCTATGTGAAAGTTGCCCTTTATTTAATTATTGTCTATATGATTATCTTTTTCTATTAATAAATTATTAGTTACACATTATATATATATATATAGAGAGAGAGGCATATCTTGGCGCCATGTGTGCAACTGATGTGGCATGCCAAGTCAAATTAAAAACCAACCAATAGAATAATGACTGTGTCAAATATGACAGGTCGATTCCATAAAGCACATATGTCATGTCAGTTAAAATCTCATTGGCTAAAGCGAATCATATTACAATCGCAACTCCTCTATATTAAAACTATAAATAGAGCTTCTCATAATTTAAAAAAGAGACAGAAAATTCTATACAAAAAGCTAGAGAAAATCATGGTACAAACGCCAATAAAATTTTCTATACAGCTACAAGTTTAAGAATTCCAGCATTTAAGTTCAAGAATGATCAAAATCAAGACCATCTTTTGAATTGATACATCTATTAAAAAATGTCTAAAATAAGTAAAATATATTTAAATTAACTGAAATACTCACTCTGCTACTTGTATACTTTTGAATTGATACATAATTCACACAGTAAATCTATCATTTTATCTCTATTAATTATGAAATTAATTATGAAATGAATAATTTAAAAACTTATGATTTTAAAAAAGTTATACTCTCTTCGTTTTAAAAAAAGTGACCTTATTTGATTTGACACGAATTTTCATAAAGTAAGGAAGACTTTTGAATCTTGTGATCCTAAATTAAAATTATATCAAATGTACAAAATTATTGTGGCCTTAAACATGCCATATAGAAAACAATATTAAAATGTTAACAAAAAAGAAAAAAGAGTTTAAACAAAGATCACTATCTTTTTCAAACTAATTACTTAAATTATAATATATGAAAAAAATTATATTTTTTAATTTATCAAAAATGAACAAGTAATGAAAGTAAACTTTTTTCATTTATCAGTTTTTTTTGTTTTTTTTTTATATTTGTTCTCTACACTTATCTAGAGTTTTTCCTGAAAGATCTCATGTAAGAACCTTCTAGTTTTTCCAGCACCTTCTAATTTCTAATCAAATCAATATTATAAATACCCAATTTAATCTTCCTCTTTCTCCATTTCCACTGAAAAGAAAAAAAAACTTCAATCTACTAACAAAAAAAATGAAGCCAGTGGTAGAGGAAACGAAGAACGGCAAAGTTACCATCAAAACAGAGTGTAGAGCAAACGAAGAAGGACGAAAACACATTGAAAAACTCGAACTCGATACTAAAAACGTCGATACAGTTAAGTATGTCGAAAAAAAGTTGACGGAAAAAGGAGTGCAGAGATTGGAACGGCATCCATCGGACGGGTTGCCGTTAAAGCATGATCGTAAGAAAGGACACGGAGGTAAATATACATGGGAAGGACCTGATAAGGAATTGGATCTGGTTTTGGATGAGAAAGATCCGAATTATAATGTGAATGAAGAAACAGAGGATGATGAAGGAGGAGTCATTGTGGGTGAAATTGAAGTAGCAAAATTGGCTGAAGAAGGTGTTGCTAGAATTGAAATTGATCCTAATTTGAATATTGATTAATCATTGTTTCATTTTTGTGATTTGGGGGGAAAAAATGTTGAATTTGTGTGATTTGTGTTTTAGTAATTACTTGTATTCAGGATGTGATGGAATAATAAGTGAAGTTTTTTTTTTTTTCTGATAAAATAAAATGTATTTCAGGATATATTTTAGAGGGTGTGTTTCGGTACTCCTAATAAAAGTTTGTCCACATTCAAACTGAAAATTATTAAGAATAAAATAATTGGATCATTATGTCACAATTCATTTTGATCTAAGTTCCAAAAAATAATGAAATTTTTACACCGTTGATTAACGAGATAGAGTGAATTTTTTATAAGGTTATGACAATTTTTCTTTTTTTTTGAGTTAATTTTTACGCTGTGAATTAGATTTGAGATCTAATTTCACATGGTTTTAAAGCATGATTCGTTTCATCCAATGTTGGGACTTTTAAAAATAAAATTGGTCACACATCAAATGTTAAGCACTGGACATGAGATGGCGTGAGCTGAGCTGTTAAAGAATGATAAAAGTATCGATGTCGGTGTGAGGTGAGGTGTTAAAGAATGATAAAAGTACCGATATTGGGGTGAGGTGAGGTGTTAAAAGAATGACAAAAATTTCATATCGGTGATTAATGAGATAGGTAAACTCTTTACAATATTAGACAATCTTTTTTTCTTTGAGCTAACTTTTGGGGCGTGAGTTATGCTATATACACATAATAAATGATCTAATTGACATTTTTTTGTATTAATAAGTTATCACACACAAAAAAATAAGTTTGTTTAGTTGTGTATCCGAAAGAATAATGACTACAAATTCGATCCGAAGGTTTCCAAAATATCCAAACTCAAATTCTCCTGAATACAAAATTGTTACCTCTTCTGCGAGGAATTCATATTGAAACACTGATTAAATTTAAATTAAGTAAAGTATGATTCATTTAGGGATAACATTTTGGCACTTTCAACAAGCAAGGGAGGACCCACATTGGGTCCAGGGTGTTCACTCAAACCCATAAAAAGATACACGATATATATAAGGTAAATTTTCTGTATTTTTGTAAATGTATATGTTTTGAACCACTTCAATAACAATTAAAATTAGATGGCTCAATAGTAAGACCCCTAAATATTAAGCTGCATGCCCAGGTTCGAATTCCATCAATAATATTTTTATTTTTCCAACCTCCTGAACGAAAATCCTAGGTCCGCCACTGTTAACAAGATCTTCCTCATATCAAAAGTTTAAATTCAAAATTTTTAACTAAATACCATAATCCAAGTTGAGCTAATTTTTATTAGTTTTGTCATGATTTTCTTATGTTATATGAAAATAAAATCTATTCCTTATTTTAATTCATTAACCAGATCATTTAAAATAACCCGACCCCATTCTCCCAAATCTCCTATACCCATTTACCCATTCTCCCAAATCTCCATTAAATATGTCAAAGAGGTAAATTTGGGTCAATCCGTCTAATGAGGGGTGAATTTGATGAAATTAGTAACATGAGGGGTAAAATTAACTTTATTTTAACGGCGAGGGGTAAAATTAACTTTATTTTAACGGTGATGGTAAATTTAAACAATAAATCAAAGTTGAAGGATATTTTTTACCCTTTTCCCTTAAGTCTTTTCACAAAAATTTAACTTCAATAATTAAGCAAAAATTAGTTCTAATTAAAATAAACATACTTACCCATACAAATAACAACTTTCTTCTAAGACCAACCATGATGTTATCCAAAATAGCATCCATATTTCTCCTATAATAATAAAAAAAATATATGGACAAAAGCAAACTATAATAATAATATAGTTTGAATACATAAAAATAACAACAAAAAATCTAATGTAATTTTATAAGTGCGATCTGAAGAGGGTAGAACATAAACAGACTAACATATCCTTACATCAAAACCTCAAGAAATAATTCTAACAGACAATCGACACAAAGGAAAAACATTTTATAGCATGTTGAAAAAAGAAATAGCGAAAGTGAAAAATTCATGACAAAAATCTAATAGATTAATTAATTAATTAAATTACTAGATTTAAACAAATTTAATTAAGTAATACTAACTCCATGGCAGAAGACCATATCCCAACTTCAAATCTTTCAAGGCAAAACTTCAAGAATTGTTCACAAAAAGGCCTTTTGAAAACTGCATTGAAGAATACATCATTATAAAATAAGTTAAAACAAACAAAACAAAAAAAATATAATGAAGAAATATTTTTTTATTATATTTCACAATAGCACTAGATCTATCAATGTATTTTATGTCATAACAGATTGCACACCTTATTTTACATGTTACTAGTAATACCCGATGGAGTTAGGTGATGAGTTCATGTGTTCGAACGAATTCAATAGTAACTTTTTCAATTTACTAGAAAGTTAATAAATATATATGTATATTAACCTATGTAACCAATTCAATGACGGTAAAACAACATAGTTATAATTACCCTGTCTTTTAAAACCCCTAAACTCTTAATCATAGTTTTACCATGATATACCACTATATAAATATGGAGATATAAAAAAAAAATACTATTTCCCAATCGCACGAACCAACTTATCAAAATTAAGTTCATGTACTGAGCAAAAGCAAAAACACCAATTACTATCGATCAAACAACATTAATTATGTTATAGAAAATTCAGTTGCTACTTGTACTTCAAAAAAATATGTAATTAGCTTAATTCCCCTAAACAATAATATTCGACTATAAAATCAAATACTGAATCATTCAAAAAATTACATATTTGAAAACAATGGAAAAATTAGCATAATACACATTAACTAACCATTCAAAATATAATAAAAGACGGAATAATTAATTATTTAAAAAAAAGAAGACATATCTAAGATTCTGAAATTCAAATATCGTTACGTAAATTAAAACTAACCTTTGAAATTCCCGCTAATCAAGTCCGGTTTATAGGCTTGAACACTAAACCAATCTCTTTTGTGAACCCTATGAACCAACAAACTGTTGGGAAAACGCGGACAATCACAACAATATATATGGTTAAAGTAATGGAAATAAAATGGGAAAATAACGACACCAAGAATTTTACGTGGAAACCCTTCTAAATAAGGGAAAAAACCACGGCCAAGAGGAGCAACTGATATCACTATAGTAAGGAATTTTACACTGTGTAGTCACGAATACAATACTCAAAGTGACTAAACAATTAATTGTATTTTAACTTCTTAAATAAAAAATAATTTGATAGTACTATCTTAATTAATCACGACATATAATTTGAAACAAACATGATAAATTGATCAGAAATACTCAATGAACAAAATATATAATCGTACTTTTGTTTTTTAATTACTTAACCCAATTTGACATAACATCTTTTAATTAGGAGGATATGGGGTAAACTATTTGGTAAAAAATCAAACTTTCATCGATAACGTAAAAGTTAATATAAACGACCAACTGAATTACTAAGAATATTACGGAAACCAACAAATTATATAATTACTATGATACATTGAATAAGGCATAAATGACCATTGACATTATCAACATAGATGATAACAAAACATTATGAAAACATAGTTTATATCATTAATAATCCATAGTCAAATAAAGTCCCAAAACACTTGCAACATAAAAAAAAAAAAAAAAAACATAAAACCACACCAAAACATCACAATTACTAAGAAAAGATTTACTTAATGTCTTTGGAAAAACCATTAACCTTATTCATAGAACTTAATACTAGTAATTAGAATCTTTAATCAGAGTAATCGGATTCATAAACTGGACAGCCAAAATTAGGATTTTTCAAAGCGGCGAATTATCTTAGAATAATAATCCCAATCCTTATGAGTATTTGTTATCGCAGGTTGTCCAATTTGATGTCCTTTAACATAAGTTGGAACATCATCAGCATCAACTAGTCCCTCCAAAAACTCATACATTTCACCCTTAGCATCTATAAAAAAAATGAAAACAATAATTTTTATCGAGTTATCATATCAGACTATGATAGAAAAAAATCAATTTTTTAGCTAGGTATTTCCGCTAGACTATAATATTCGTGTACTCAATTATCAAATACCATCTGTTGCACTAACTCAGCGAGATATATAAAAAAATCGAAATTTGATTATTCATGAATATAAAGGACAAGTTTGTTACCTAGAAATGTGTCTCTTTTATTTATAACTTTGTAAGCAGGAGGAAAAACAGCAGTATTAGGCTGAAAATTAAAAAAAAAACAATTAAAAATTAGTGTAACTAATAATATTGATTTAATTAATAAATTAATTAATGAAAAATAATTAAAACTTACAGGGTTTAACAGAGCAGCATGTGGTTCATCATCAATTAAAAGTGTGTTAGATTTTGAAAATCTTCCACCATAATTATTATTTCCCCATATTTTCTTCAATTGCTTCAAAAATATTGGCTTATTTTGTTTCTCCACAGTTGGAAAACCACTATCAATACATTTTTCTTGATCCTAAAAAAAAAAAAATTAAAAAAATCAAGAATAATACAATTTTAATTTAATTAATTAAACTACATTAAATAATAATTCACTTACCCATATAAATACCAATTTTTTTCGAAGTCCAATCATGATGCTGTCTAAAATTGGTTCCACGTTTCGACTATCGTATGGACAAAAGAAAAGTTAAAAAGTAACAATAATAAGATTAATTAATTAATTCACTAATTAAAAATAATAAAATTATATTAATTTAATTAATTAATACTTACTCCATAGCAGAGGACCATAGTCCAACTTCAAATCTTTCAAGGCAAAACTTCATAAATTTATCACAATAAGGTCTCTTGAAGACTGATTTAATACAAAAAAAAAAAAGCAATTTACAATTATGTTTAATATATAACATAATTAAAAAATAAATTTTGTAATTTCAAACACATCATCAATTTAAGCAAAATATCTCAAGTTCAAACCTGGGACGAAAACCAATCTATAGATCTTGAACAACGTGACTCAAACAATCAAATCAAAAATAATAAAATTATGAATACAATTACTGAACATCAGATAAAAAACAATAAAAACGAAAGCACATAGAACATACAAACCTAGGAAATTGCCATGAGAAAGGTCCGGGGTGTATCTCCGCACCGTTGACTCGTTGCGGCGATGCACCCTATGGACTAGTATCCCACCAAGATTAATCACAAGAAGCTTTTTTTTAGGACCAAGGTTCAATTTTTCCAAAAAAAGATCCAAGTCTAATTTTTTAGTAACTTTTTCATCTTCATAATTACTATTATCATCATCAGAATCAACCACAACATTTTTCAACTTTAGATTACTAGTCATGCTTGAAATTAATTAAAAGAAAGTCTTTTTTTTTATATATATATAGATAAAAGACTTCTTTGAGAAGACTATGGTGATCCTACATATTTATAGTGGAAGAAAATAAAAGGTCTATTAATTCCATTAATTAATGGTAAAGAAAAAATCTTAAAATTATTTGTAATTAAAAGATATAGCCTTTTACTTTCCAAAGTAAAATTTTTGTAAGTTGTACTCTTATTTAATTTATACGTAAAATTAAATGTTGACTCAGTTGTTTAGAGAATTTAAACTTATCTTTAAGATATTAAATTTAAATTTCAAATGGTATATTTTATTTTGATAAAACTATAATTAATTAGCGCATCAAATTTCATTAATACTTCAAAGTTATGTATGCTTAAGTTGGGTCGGTGACCTCAAGAAAGTTCTCGTGTTGCATTTCTCGTTTATATCCTCCAGAATAAGATTCATTCGTTTTTCTTATGAACCGAGGTTCAAATATAATTTCTCTATCTTATATTATATTTTTACTCTCTCCAAATTCAATTTGTCGAAAATAAAATTATATTGTGTATGTTATTGTAGTCGTATATATTGACATTTAATCTAGTACAGGAGAAAGATTAAATTATCAGCCGTGGTTTCTAAAAAATAGTTCTCATAAATTATTTTAGAAATTTAAAAAAAAAAAATTATTTTTTTCTATTTTTATTCTAGACAATTTTTTTTCATGAAAACTACAAATTCCTTAATTGTAAGGCGATATTACTTATGTTTAAATACCAACAAAGATTAGGTCAACATTGTCATATGAAACATATGTGAAATTAGATTTTACGCCTAATTAATATCCCAAAAGATAGCTCAAAAAGAGGAGGATTTGTCCAAGCCTTATAAGGAGTCGACCCATCCCATTAATTACCGATGTGAGACTTTTGTCATTCTTTAACAACGTACTTGATGCTATCATGTTTTTACACATGCAATTTAATTGTAGTTGCTATTTACTTTATTCCTAAAGGATTCGATTCATTGGTCGGGAACAAGCTAAGTTATTTAAAAAGTAATATATATTAAAAAATTTTAAAAAAATTTATTCAATATTTATTTTAAAATTTGATTATATTTAAATTTGTATTGAAAAGTCTCATTGAAGGTAAAACGATGCTCGGTATCAAGTGAAACTTCATACCTAAGAAATATCGAATCCAAAATTTCTGAGTAATTACTACTCCTTCCTAGTTTTGATTGGTTACTAAATAATTCATCATTAGATAATGAAATAGAATATTACAACTGTAATCTTTCTTTGTCTTTTACATTTAAAGTTAGTGGAGTTGGAGACTTGGAGTCACATCAAGAAATTTAGTGGAGTTCACTTTTTCACGTACTAATCTTTCTTGTTTTTACATGCTATGGAATTTTAATTATTGCATTTAGCAAAAGTTACTTTATAATGGAGTTAGATATATATTTTAAATAAAAAGGGGAAAACACATAAAATCCTCCATGAACTTGGCACGAAAATTCACTTTAATACTTAAATTACACGGATAATTATTTATCAACTAATTACTTTTTAAGTGAATTAAAATACACCCTAATATAATAATACCAGTCTCACAATGGCAAGTGCATTTCACACGCGCCATTTCATCGATACGTCAGCGCCACATCAGCGTGACGTCATTGTCACATCAGCATCCCATTCCACATATTTAAATTTTGATTTTTAATTCTTTTTTTGTTTCTTTTTATTTACTCACAATTTTAGAAAGTTAAAAAAAAATCTCAATTTGAAGCAAGAACAAATTGATGACTTTCCAATTTTTTCTTGTTCATCACATTTTTTGAATTTATTGATAGAAATTAAAGAAAATGAGGGTGGGATGGATCTTTTTTGAAGGAGAAAAACTATGAAAAGTATAACAAAGAAAAAGAATAAGAAGAAAAGTGTGAAGCATCGAGATTTGAAGACAAATAAAGAGGGTAGGAGTGGGGATTCGTTGGGGGTGGGGGGTGTCAAAGAAAAAGAAAGGGTAGTGCAAGTGGTGGATGAGGGTGGGAGGGGTGAATTGGGTGTGAGGAAGATGAAAGGACGGGAGGTGGGGTTGGGGTTGGTGGTACTAAAGGTTGGGGTGGTAGGGTATGAAGAAGATGAAGAAAAAAAATATTATTGGATAAAATAAAAATAATTGGGTTCACTCATTCTTTTTTTCCTTATTTTTTAATCTTTACGCGCTTCAATTTTTTTGATTTGCCATGTCCGCGATTTGGGTGTATTTTAATTCACTTAAAAAGAGATTAGGGGGTAAATAATTACCCGTATAGTTTAAGTACTAAAGCAAATTTTCGTGTCAAGTTTAGAAGGTATTTTATGTATTTTCCCAATAAAAAGCAGTTGATCATGATAGAACAATTTAAATTATTAAAAATACTAGTCATCTTTTTCTTTTCGATTGATTGCATTATTTTTTTACTACTTGAGTGTTTTGAATTAATTAAATTGTCACCGTCATGATTAAATTGAATGTCTTGATTATATTTTTTGAAAGGGTTGATAAATTGAGTGGTGCAACGAATAAATGAATCATCAATAAGAAAATCAAACTCATAATTTTTGGATTGAAAATGAGGAATTCTTATGATACGAGCAATTTTCTCGTCGTGCAAATATTGTCCTATTTTAAATATTATATAGATTAAAAAAGAGATAATACTCTATGATCGATAGGCTTTTTTCTCGCAGAATGTCTAAATTCCGATTCTTTAACTCAAAAATCACTGAACTAAGTATTTTTCTAACAAAGTTATTCAATTTATTTAAGGAATAATTGTATATAATAACAAACTAATAACCTAAAATAAATGGAGTAGCTAGAGTTTGATTTAATTGTGCTCCATAGCAAACGTTTGCAAAAAAATATTCAGGCGCCTGTCTCCCAAATATCTCGTTCGCCACTCTCCTCCAATATCTCGCTCGCTTCCTCACTTTTTTATACAAACACAAGTATATAAAAATTGTTTCTAATTGTATAAAGCAGAGGAAAATATATAAATACATATATTTTTGTTCCCCTCTCTCCCCTCTTCCAGATCTCGCTTGCCACTCTCCCAAATCTCGCTCGCCACCCTCGCCTTTCTCATTTATACAAACAGAAGCGAAATGTATAAATTGCGTTTCTATTTGTATAAAGCGTGAGAAAATTGTATATACACATGCAAGTACATATATTTTCGTCCTATACACTTATAATTATACAATAAAAATACTCTCCTGCACAGTTTTTTTTGCCTTTCTCTCTTTCTCGTTTTATACAAATTTCAAATTGTATCTAATTTCTCTCTTTCTCGTTTTATACAATTCGATTCAATTGTATATTCCTTGTCAAGTCTCTTTTCTCTTTCTCTCTTTCTCATTTTATAAAAATTCAAATTGTATATAATCGTTCTATACACATATAATAATACAATTCATTTTATACACTTCGTTTTTATACAGTTCTCTTCCCAAGTGTCTTTCTCTTTCTCGTTTTATACAATTTGCTTCAACTGTATATGTATAGCGAATTATACAATTTCTATGTTTGCTATGGAGCGCAATTATGCAAACTTTACTATAGCATACAAATATGAATTTTTTATTTGCTATGTGAAAGTTGCCCTTTATTTAATTATTGTCTATATGATTATCTTTTTCTATTAATAAATTATTAGTTACACATTATATATATATATATAGAGAGAGAGGCATATCTTGGCGCCATGTGTGCAACTGATGTGGCATGCCAAGTCAAATTAAAAACCAACCAATAGAATAATGACTGTGTCAAATATGACAGGTCGATTCCATAAAGCACATATGTCATGTCAGTTAAAATCTCATTGGCTAAAGCGAATCATATTACAATCGCAACTCCTCTATATTAAAACTATAAATAGAGCTTCTCATAATTTAAAAAAGAGACAGAAAATTCTATACAAAAAGCTAGAGAAAATCATGGTACAAACGCCAATAAAATTTTCTATACAGCTACAAGTTTAAGAATTCCAGCATTTAAGTTCAAGAATGATCAAAATCAAGACCATCTTTTGAATTGATACATCTATTAAAAAATGTCTAAAATAAGTAAAATATATTTAAATTAACTGAAATACTCACTCTGCTACTTGTATACTTTTGAATTGATACATAATTCACACAGTAAATCTATCATTTTATCTCTATTAATTATGAAATTAATTATGAAATGAATAATTTAAAAACTTATGATTTTAAAAAAGTTGTACTCTCTTCGTTTTAAAAAAAGTGACCTTATTTGATTTGACACGAATTTTCATAAAGTAAGGAAGACTTTTGAATCTTGTGATCCTAAATTAAAATTATATCAAATGTATAAAATTATTGTGGCCTTAAACATGCCATATAGAAAACAATATTAAAATGTTAACAAAAAAGAAAAAAGAGTTTAAACAAAGATCACTATCTTTTTCAAACTAATTACTTAAATTATAATATATGAAAAAAATTATATTTTTTAATTTATCAAAAATGAACAAGTAATGAAAGTAAACTTTTTTCATTTATCAGTTTTTTTTGTTTTTTTTTATATTTGTTCTCTACACTTATCTAGAGTTTTTCCAGAAAGATCTCATGTAAGAACCTTCTAGTTTTTCCAGCACCTTCTAATTTCTAATCAAATCAATATTATAAATACCCAATTTAATCTTCCTCTTTCTCCATTTCCACTGAAAAGAAAAAAAAACTTCAATCTACTAACAAAAAAAATGAAGCCAGTGGTAGAGGAAACGAAGAACGGCAAAGTTACCATCAAAACAGAGTGTAGAGCAAACGAAGAAGGACGAAAACACATTGAAAAACTCGAACTCGATACTAAAAACGTCGATACAGTTAAGTATGTCGAAAAAAAGTTGACGGAAAAAGGGGTGCAGAGATTGGAACGGCATCCATCGGACGGGTTGCCGTTAAAGCATGATCGTAAGAAAGGACACGGAGGTAAATATACATGGGAAGGACCTGATAAGGAATTGGATCTGGTTTTGGATGAGAAAGATCCGAATTATAATGTGAATGAAGAAACAGAGGATGATGAAGGAGGAGTCATTGTGGGTGAAATTGAAGTAGCAAAATTGGCTGAAGAAGGTGTTGCTAGAATTGAAATTGATCCTAATTTGAAAATTGATTGATCAGTGTTTCATTTTTGTGATTTGGGGGGAAAAAATGTTGAATTTGTGTGATTTGTGTTTTAGTAATTACTTGTATTCAGGATGTGATGGAATAATAAGTGAAGTTTTTTTTTTTTTCTGATAAAATAAAATGTATTTCAGGATATATTTTAGAGGGTGTGTTTCGGTACTCCTAATAAAAGTTTGTCCACATTCAAACTGAAAATTATTAAGAATAAAATAATTGGATCATTATGTCACAATTCATTTTGATCTAAGTTCCAAAAAATAATGAAATTTTTACACCGTTGATTAATGAGATAGAGTGAATTTTTTATAAGGTTATGACAATTTTTCTTTTTTTTGAGTTAATTTTTACGCTGTGAATTAGATTTGAGATCTAATTTCACATGGTTTTAAAGCATGATTCGTTTCATCCAATGTTGGGACTTTTAAAAATAAAATTGGTCACACATCAAATGTTAAGCACTGGACATGAGATGGCGTGAGCTGAGATGTTAAAGAATGATAAAAGTATCGATGTCGGTGTGAG
Source organism: Solanum lycopersicoides (assembly GCA_022817965.1). NCBI lineage: Eukaryota > Viridiplantae > Streptophyta > Magnoliopsida > Solanales > Solanaceae > Solanum > Solanum lycopersicoides. The sequence goes on from CM040626.1 coordinate 2,565,291, forward strand.
GTGAGGTGTTAAAGAATGATAAAAGTACCGATATTGGGGTGAGGTGAGGTGTTAAAAGAATGACAAAAATTTCATATCGGTGATTAATGAGATAGGTAGACTCTTTACAATATTAGACAATCTTTTTTTCTTTGAGCTAACTTTTGGGGCGTGAGTTATGCTATGTACACATAATAAATGATCTAATTGACATTTTTTTGTATTAATAAGTTATCACACACAAAAAAATAAGTTTGTTTAGTTGTGTATCCGAAAGAATAATGACTACAAATTCGATCCGAAGGTTTCCAAAATATCCAAACTCAAATTCTCCTCAATACAAAATTGTTACCCCTTCTGCGAGGAATTCATATTGAAACACTGATTAAATTTAAATTAAGTAAAGTATGATTCATTTAGGGATAACATTTTGGCACTTTCAACAAGCAAGGGAGGACCCACATTGGGTCCAGGGTGTTCACTCAAACCCCTTCGATAAAAAGATACACGATATATATAAGGTAAATTTTCTGTATTTTTGTAAATGTATATGTTTTGAACCACTTCAATAACAATTAAAATTAGATGGCTCAATAGTAAGACCCCTAAATATTAAGCTGCATGCCCAGGTTCGAATTCCATCAATAATATTTTTATTTTTCCAACCTCCTGAACGAAAATCCTAGGTCCGCCACTGTTAACAAGATCTTCCTCATATCAAAAGTTTAAATTCAAAATTTTTAACTAAATACCATAATCCAAGTTGAGCTAATTTTTATTAGTTTTGTCATGATTTTCTTATGTTATATGAAATTTAATTTTCTATTGAAAGAAAATTAAAATATTACTAATTACCATAAATGTTTAAGTTTTTCTGAAAAAATATAACTTACTTCTATACTGAATTTATTGCGTTCCTTAGAGGAAAAAAATTGAAAATTAAATTAAAGATTTCTATTCTCATAACATAACACAATAATATTTATAATTTAATTATTAAAAACTTTTGATTATAGAAAAATAACCTCTATCTATAATTTTAATGTTTTTCGTTAATTTTTTAATATGCAGTCAATTATCGAATTCCATTTAATAATATTACATATATTTTTATCATCTAATTTATCAATCATACGATTTAACATTTTAAATTTCCATATGATACCGTAATCACTTTCGAACCCTTCGATTTTTATAATTATCCCAATCTTATCATCATCTACTTTTCTTTTAAAAATATATATAAAAAAAAGAGTGATGTGTCTATACACCAAAGATAACAAGTGGCAATCTTGACTTAGTTTCTTCATTTTTGCTACACGTGTCACAACCCCACCGCCTCCCATCTGTATATATATATCCCCAAATACAACATACACTTCATTTTCAAAAAAAATCAAGTGTTTTAAAAGTAAAAATGAATCCTATAGATGATAAGAAAGAAACAGTAACATTTAGAGCAGTAAGTCATGATGAAGAAGGCAAAACAAAGATAACTAAGCTTGAAACTAACACACATAACATAGAAACCCTAAAACACATCGAAAAAAAACTCGTAGACAAAGGCGTACATAGGAAAGATCGTCGTCCGATAGATGGAATACCGTTAAATAAGCAATCGAAATCGGGGCATGGTGGGAAATTCACGTGGGAAGGACCGCGAGACGTGATGGAATATGAACTTGATGATGATGTACCCGTGGCTATAAACGAGAACGATCCGAATTACGTTGACGAAGAGGAGGAAGGGAGGTTGTTGAGAGGTGAAGTGAGTGGTGTTGAAGGTTTAGTTGTTGGAGAAATTGATGTTGCTAAAGTTGTTGATGAAGGTGTAGCTAGGGTTGATGTTGTTGATCGTGTTTTACAAGAAAATATGTGAGTTTTGGTTACGAGTTTAACTTATATATATCGTAAGTTTAATAAGATGTTATATATACAACGTAACATGTGATTTTCTTCTTTATTTTTTGGCAAATTACGATATACTTTACTATCACTTTATTGAGTTATTTGTGGTTTAATTTGGATCGGTGATATTTTAAAATTTTAAAATTAATTTAATTTAGTTGATTCTTAAAATTTTTAAAATAACATCAATTAGATTTGATTCAGCTTTTTTTATTGTTTTTCAAATTCAGTTTTTTGTTGTTTTTCGATTTGAAAGCAAAAAAATTTTTAGTATCTCAATAGACATGAATACCTAATTCATGAACGATTAGGGCTCTGCCCTGATTTTCTTGTTTTATTTGAAATATATATTTTTTCTTGATTTTCTTGTTTTATTTAAAATATATTTTTGAAAAGGCAAATATTATCGAAATGCTTTAACTTTTTTTAAAAGAAAAATATAATTTTTTTTATTTTTGAATTATTCTTTCCTGGAAAAGTTTGGAAATTTATATTTCTATTCTTATTCTGTGACACAATAAAATTTATAATTTTAAGAGTTATATTTATAGGGTGATTTAATATCTCTACAATTTTAATAATTTTCTTTATATCAATTTTTATGTAGCAGTATTAGTTTTTAGTATAATTATTTGTCATTTAATTTATCTATCATATAATTTGCAAATTATAAATTTTCGCCATCACATCAGATTCACCTCTTCATAAGACGATTCACTTATAATTTTCGCCATCACATCAGATTCACCTCTTCATAAGACGATTCACATGAAATGTTGAGCTTAAGAAAATGATGAAATTAAAGACTTGATGTTAATTAAAATATTATATTTAAAAAAAAATATATTAAAAATGTATATATTTAATTTTTTGATAATTAAGGATATTAATAACATTCAATTAAGAAATTACTATAACAACATGGGGATGTAGCTCAGATGGTAGAGCGCTCGCTTAGCATGCGAGAGGTACGGGGATCGATACCCCGCATCTCCATTTTTATTTCTTATTGGGCCTTTCCTTATTAGGCCCTTCTTGAGCCCATTGTATTAGGGCCCAATATGTTGATTTCGTATCAACGAACACAATTGTATCAATATTTGTATCAACGAACATAATAGTATCAATATTTGTATTTCGTATTCATATATATATGCATTTGATGTTAGTTATGTTTTGCAAATGTTATCATACCTATATTTATTTTGTATTATAGGAAAAGATATGTGAACACAATTGTATCAATATTATATTTCGTATTCATACAAATTTATTTATATATGAGCATTTGATGTTGGGTGTGTGTTGCAAATGTTATCATATGTATATGTATTTTGTATTATTGTAAAAGATACGTATAGTTTGATAGTTGTTATTTGTATTTGTATCGTTCTTTTTTTTTTACGTTCATAGTGAAGTAAGAACATATTATTGGCATCTTCGAAGTTAATAATTTTTCTACTACTAGTTGGACCTAAAAATTTATCTTACAAGGTTTTAATATTTATTTTACCAAAAACTTAGTCAAATTATATCTCTCACACACATTTTAAATATTTTTGAATTAATTAAGCTAATATACCTTTCAAAAGTTTTGCTTTTTCATCAACTTTTATTTGATCTAGTGTTTGAATATATAAAAGCATAATATTACATACTAAACAAATGTTTCTTACAAACTCTATTATTTTGTTCTTTTGCTTTAATTTGGAATAAAGTGTAGCAATAATTATTTAATTTATTTGTGCTTCTATATATTTCACATAAAAACACCAAACAAACAAGTAGAAGGAAAAGACAAGAATAATTTAGTTAGAAATATGATTATTTTTAAGCCATGTTTCTAATGTCAATTAAAGACATATTTAGTTAGAAATTTGATTCTTTGACCATATTTCTAACATCAATTTTAAGCTTATTAGGCCGGTCAGTAGATATTAATTAGAAACCCATAATTTTAAGAAAATAAAATATTGGTGAATGAATATCTACATATTGGTCAATGTAACCAAATAAATACATAATTTAATCAACTAATATAATTGTTTTTATAGATTATTGACTAGTAAGTAATACTCCTTCCATCACACAATAGTTGTCATGATTTACTTTTCAAAAGTTAATTTATTATTAGAAAATTTATTGAATTAATTTTAAAAAATTAACATTGAACTTTAAATATGTAAAACAACTACAAAAAATATTTTATGTTTTGCTTTTAAAAAGTTAATTTAATCATTTTTAAAGTTATATTATTGTATTAAATTAGTGTTGGAGTTTGAAAATGAGATTTGCATATTCAACAACTATACGATTTTTCATATATATAAATTATTATAAATTTTTTTGTATTGAACAAATATATTTTAAATTTTTATTAAAATTTAAATAATTTAATTCTCGAAAGAATAATATGAGATGGAGGAAGTACTAGCATGTTTTTTTGGTGGCACCGACAATTAGTGACCTTGACTAATGTTATATTTTAAAAGGACAAAATTAAAAGGATTTTAGGTTTTGGACACATTTTATTATTTAATTTGATGATGTTTGACCCAATATGTCCACAACCCCACCATATTTATTTTTTGAATCATAATGTTCATGAAATATAAAGTAATTTAGCATGTCCTCTGTTGGGGTTATATCAACTTATGTTAATCATTTTTTTTAATTTATTGATACCTTTTATTTTATTAGTACTACTATTTTTTGTGAAATTTTTTTTTTTTTTTTTGGGGGTGGGGGAGCTAAATAATTGCTCTAATTAGTATGGTTATGAGTTTTGGAGGTTCGAACCATGCTAGTTATGAGTCGTTTTTGCTAGAAAAAATATTAGCGTTTTACAAGGAATTTTTCTATGTAATTAAAATTTGGTCAAATTTTTATAAAAATAATGATTATCGAACAAAAACCTTTATTAAAAAAAAAACAAGTGAATTAGTGAAGTACGTTGCATGCATATTTAAATTTTTAATTGCTACCAACAACTCAAAAATAGATTCAACTCTATTGATTGGTAAGCTAAAAGTGATTTAGGTAAACTTTTTTAAAAATATTTTCCTTTATATTGAATTGTTTATGTACGTGGGATAAAGATAATAATTATGAAATAAAATTTAAAATTAATTCTGTCGCACGTCTAATTTAAGGTATTAGCTAATTATCTTACATCATTTATATTATAATGGTAGAATTATTATCTCATAATAAAATATGATAAAATAATTTAATCATAAGATATACCATTTATTAAATATCTTTTGTTTATCTCATTTCGTAATTTAATAATATATTTTTTTTTCAATGACCTAGACATGAAATACTTTTAGGAAGAACCTAGGCAGATTCTAAAAGCATTTATCAAAGTTTAAATACAAAATTAAAAGAAAATGAGAAGAATGATCTGTCAATTTTAGATGATTAAAGGAGGTCAAATAAATTAATCATATTGATGTGATGAACAAAAAAAAAAGTTGGAATGTGATTTAAAGAAATAATGGTTATATATGATTTCTCATTAGAAATGAAATTACAATAAACTTTATTGATTTTCAACTTGTCAATTTTATTTTATTGGTTTTCAACTTGTCAATTTAAACTCAATAAAGAACTTAAAGAATTTCATATCGAGACAACTTTCTTTTAAATAAATTTTATATAATGTGAACCTCTATCAGTTGAATAAGTAAATTTCAGATATTAATTAAAATAATTTTAAATTTCGCTATTTATTTAGTGTACTTTAATTTATTACTTTGGTCCAAACGTACTAGGAATGTTTTTTTCTTTTCATGGTAAAATGGGGACATATCATAACTTGTTTTTTTGTTTGAAAATAACATAAATAACTTCAAGATTTGCCTACCATTTAATATACAAATATATTTATAAGATAATTTTGTTTTTTCCACTTGATTTAAGGTTTATAAAGGAATGTCACACGTGAAGTTGTTGCATTTGGGGAAATCAAAATATAATTTAGTACATGAATAAAATGGTATAGTGTCCAAAACAAGAAGGCAAAGTACATTTATATAACCTTTTAGATTTGTCACTCTATACATTTATATCGAGTTATAATTTATTTCAATTGAGTATTTAAATGTTGATAAGTATTTTTATTAGACATTTTCGACCTAGATTTGATAAAACAGTTATGTCTTTCTCATGCAATGATTTAGATAAGTAAATTACATAAAATATATCAACTTGCAGTTTTGAAACTCATACAAATAATTAAAAAGAATGTTAGTTTTCTCCACTGTTTGATTAATTATATTGAGGTCAACCCTATAAAATATTTAAACGTCCCACAAATTTTTCTGGCTTAATTAGTACTAACTTCTTTATAATCAAGATTTATGATAATAAAATCATTGCATGTTTTATGTGAATTTGATTTATTTATTTTTTTGAAATTTTAAGTAAATATACGATAATAATTAAATTTACAATCAAATATTGTATAATTAATAAATAAATAAAGTGCACATTTTGTAATTATATAACAATTCATTTAATGTGTCTAATTAGATTTTGACTAGACACGAAACTAAAAAAAATAATTAATATAAAAAGGATAACTTCTAAACAAATTTAAAAGTAGAGTAAAATACGCAAATTAAAATAAGTGGAGTTTATATAATTATTTAAAAAGTTTTTACATGACTGATGAAATTGTTATAATTAAGGCTTAGGCCAAATGATTAAAGCTTTGAGAACACTTAATGAAATTTTTTAATCAAAATCCTATAATAAGATCCAATGATAACCAACCATTATACTATCCCTACATATATTATTTTTTTTTTAAAATGACAAGTTTTCTAATTAGTAAATATAGAAACATGATTAGGGACATAATTAGTGTGACTTCTGATTGAAGTTGTATTATGTCCAAATTAAACTTAATTTAACTATGAAGAAATTGTTTTTAGGTCCCATGTTTGCTATATGAGGTTGATATAAGAACAATTTAATAAAAATCAAACTTCGTTTTTAAATATTTAATTTAAGAGTAGTTAACTCATTATAATGAAAACATATTCAAAACTAAAACATTGTCATCGAGTGGAATTTTACTTCATCGCATATAATTTTTTTTTAATTTAATATTTGATGTCTATATTAAAGCTCAATTAATTATATTTTATTTTTTGAAATTTAAACCAAAAACTTTTAATTAAAAGTAGAAATATTTCAATTATCCATCATAATGTTTGTCACATATTGAGTAAGTGAATAACATATGAAAAACGAACAATAATGTCGATATACTTGTAATCATGATATTTGTAATAACATGTTTGCATCTCGACTATTATTACGAAAGGTTTACTAGTACCTCTCATTCTACCACCATTAAGTATTGTCTAGGTCAATAGTCCTATAGTTGAGATACTGAGTAAGTGAATAACATATGGAAAACAAGCAACAATATTTAGGTCAATGTACTTGTAATCACGATGTTTGTAATAACATGTGTGCATTTCTACTAATATTACGAAAGGTCTATCAGTACCTTCCATCTTCTATCAGCATTAACTATTGTCTAGGTCAATAGTACTATACATAGTTGAGATATTGAGTAAGTGAATAACATATGGAAAACAAGCAACAATGTTTAGGTCGATATACTTGTAATCTTGATGTTTGTAATAATATATGTGCATCTCGACTAATATTGCGAAAGGACTGTCATTACCTCTCATCTTCTAGACTTCTACCAGCATTAAGTATTGTCTAGGTCAATAGTACTATAGTTGAGATACTGAGTAAGTGAATAACATATGGAAAACAAGCAACAGTGTCTAGGTCGATATACTTGTAATCATGATATTTGTAATAACATTTATGCATTTTGACTAATATTACGAAAGATCTATCAATATTTATATCTTCTACCAACGCATTGTCTAGGTCGATAGTACTATAATATATATTGAGTTAAGTGTTGAAATAAATGAGGTTAGGTGTCTATTTCCAATATCACTGCCAGACAGCAGTTTCTTTAACAAGTTTGAAGTTAATGTAGCAGTTCAAACTAGCCATCAGTTTTAATTTACTAGGGATTTTATTTTTACAAAAAAATTAGATGGATAAATACTATATCAATATTCATGTTTTTAGTGCATTTTGTACTACCAACCACATTCCTATAAACCCTACCTGTGCAAAATTGATGACAATAATTAAATCAGGCTCGTTTAATAGAATGTATAAAAATGATACTGAATAATATTAACTTTATAAGCTTAATATGATAACTTAGTTGAAATTTATTTCATAGCAAAAAAGGAAATAGAAACGAAAAAGCTTATAAGACAAACAAATTTATATGATATAGAGTCGGATGTGCTATAGTTTTAAAAATAACAATTTATGAGATTTCTTAAATTAAAATGAATAATATCTAATCACAACATTACTTCTATTATCATTCAAAGGTCACATTTTTTTTTTAGTTACAAGTCATCATTGGATGTAATTTCAATTTTTAATCCTCAAAAAATTGTTATCTTTAATTCAAATTTCTGCAAATAAAAGAAGAAATATATATTTAGTTTTTTTTTAATTAATAATATGTTGGTGGATGATTTAACATCACAACTGTATATATGGTCAAACAGAAGTCCATTATTTATGTGACATAAAAGTAGCATGTGCCTAGAAAGCTTCCTTCTATCTGCCTTTTGTATTAATGGAATTTATATTGTGTGGATGTAAAATTGGCAATTAAAAAATACTTAGAATAAATAAATAAATAAATAAATAAATAAATATATAGTTTCATTTATATTAAAATCATGATTGTTAGGTAGATAAATTATAATGAAATTAGAAAAATATGCTAGTTATCAGAGATTTCAAATTTAAAATTTGAGTATATGAAATTATTTGTATTTAAAAGCGTTCGAAAAATTGATTCTGACGATTTTTTCCTTCTTCTTTCTACTCTCTTGCGGATAATAACAAAAAATTTAATTAAATAAAAGAATATATTAACTAATTATAATTAATAATTATATAACTTTCAAGTTTCAAGACATGTCATATATTTATTGTGTTTGACATAAATATTGGAAATTTTTACCCTAAAATAGCACTTCTTTATTTTTTTTAAAAAGAAACTTAATTGGTTATGTCTAAGTATAATAATTCAAAAACTAAAAATAAAAATTGTCCTATCACTTGCAACAAAATGAATTGATGTGTCACTAATCATAAAAACATTCCAATAATCAAGGAACTACACCTCCTTTTTAGCTTGGTACAAATATTTGATTTGCTTAATTAGAACATCTGATTAAAAATAATTTAAAAGTAATTATTTGACAAAGTTAAAAATAATTTAAAATAAATTAAAAATTAAAATTAATTTTTTTTTAAAGTCAATTCAAAGGATGGTAAAATTGGATCAAATCTATAGTGGATGTTCTCACGTTTTGGTCCCTTTCTTTGAAATTACACTTATTAATTCATTCTTTTTCATGTTAATTGTTAACTTCATTCCATGCATTGTTAACCGATACGATATATTATTTATAAATAACATATACCATGATACTTCTCTTTAATTCCACATCAGTTTGTTGGTTAAGATAAATAAATAAAAAAAGAAATCTACTTTGCATGCAATATAAATTTTTATCCCTCAACGTCCCGATGTATCACATTTCAATTCTTGACACATTAATCAACATCTCGATATATCGAATACGTTTCAATACAACATGTAAAGTGGTGTATACTATTAATATATCGCGTAAAGTGATTTATCTGAGAATTATACGTGATGTATCTGAAAATTAATAGAGAACGAAGACTTATGTAATCTTTTCAAATGCATGAAATTTTATATAATATGGTTAAATAAGTTGTTTATGTTAGTTTTAAAAAAAAAAAAAAGAGAGAGACGTTGAGTGATCATCAAATAACCCCTCCCTTGTTTCTATGTAATTTTTACTTAAAAACAATAATGACTTTTTATTTTGGTTTAATATGGAAATTTATTATTCTGCATGCCAAATTTTTTTTAAAAAAATATAAACGTTAGTGACCGTTGAATCAACAGTTAATTACCTACTAAACTTGTGTTTAGTGAGTTTATACAAAATTAAATTTGGACAATTCACATGATTTGTGTTTTTCATACAAATAAGGGCCCATAACTGCCGTAGGTATTGCCAGCGTGCACTAAACATTTGTTGTTTGGATAATTTTAATAAATAATATTTGTCATGTTTTTTCCTATTTTAAAAATGAATAAATTACACTTTTAATCCCTTGAAATATTAATAAATTACAATTTTTGTCTTAATTTCTCATTAAACGTATTTAAAACCTCAATTTTATGAATTTTTGTGAATCTTCACAAATTTAACAAATTATTAAGTCATACCTAACCTAGAGTGGACAGTTTTGAATCGTTTTTCTCCTCAGCTGGTCTATAGAAAATAACCTGATTCATGATAGAGATAAGATAAGATATGTTTACACTTTACCATTCTAAATTTCAGATTATTGGATTATATGGAAATATTATTGTTGTTTTTAAATCAATGTCGTGGATATAATGAAAACAACAGACAAGGATAAGGTCAGGGTGTATCCTACCCTTTTCAAACTCAACATAGAGAATTACATATTGAGTATGTTGTTATTGTAATAAGTCCTAAGTTACTCAATCGATGTGTAATTTGCAGATATAATCATAATTTTCACTAAGAAGATTCAGAATATAAATAAATAAACGTACAAATAAGTTAATATAATTCAAAATATATTGCGTATACAAATAAGAATAACTTAAATTTTATATACACATTATAACTGTCCAACAAATGAGGTTCAGATGAACCCGTTAACCCTCTCTAACTTTACCCCAGACTATAGCTCCACATTCAATAGTTATATAGTTTTATTTAAAAAGTTTAGAATCACACATTTTAATTAACAAAAAGTTTAATATATACTTAATATAAACTATTATATTAATTACACATAAATTTCAATTAAAATTTATAATTGAGGGATCAAAAGTGTAATAAAATATAATTTTTTTTTTGAAAAAAATAAATAGAACCAACTCAAACCAGAAGGCAAAGCAGAGCTTCTCTATATAAAGAGAACCATTCTTCTCTTTCTCTCTCCATCTTCTCTCTCTCTGTTACCACCATTTTTCAATAGCCATTAATACAGAGCTCTCATAAAAAATTTAAAAGAAAAAAACAAATTTTGCTTTGTTTTTTGTGCCCATTTCTCTTCTTCAAACACAAAATTAAACAACCCCATTTCCCTTTTTTCTGATTTTTTTTGTTGCAAAATTCAATTTTCTTCCCTACATTTTCTGAGAAGAAAAAAAGAATCTTTTTTTTTTGTTTAAGCCATAAATTTAGTGGTGAGTTTTAGCTATTTGTCTGTCTTTTCTGACATTCCAATAGCATAAAAAAAAATCTCACCTTTTTTGTGCAATTTTTTTAGAACAAAAAAAAAACATTTTCAAGAATCCCCTGTTTTCACCCACCCACACCCCCAAAAACCCCACACCACCATTTTTTTTTTTCATTTCTTGAAGAAAAAAAGGAATCTTTTTTTGCTTTATAGCAAAATTTAGTGGTGGGTTGGAGCTATTTTCTGTATTTTTCACATTTTCAAGAATCCCCTGTTTTTTTTTGTTTTTTTTTTAAAATAATAATGGAGGGGTTATCAAGAACAAATCTTGTTTCTGATGCATTTTATGGAACAAGAAATGATATAACAGAACAATTTGTTATAATGTGGGGACAAATCAAAGCTCCATTGATTGTTCCTCTTTTAAGGATTTCAGTTTTTTTATGTCTTGTTATGTCTGTAATGTTGTTTATTGAAAGAGTTTATATGTTTGTTGTCATTACTTTATTGAAAGTTTTTGGTAAAAAACCTCAAAAAAAATACAAATGGGAGCCATTAAAAGATGATGTTGAGCTTGCAAATTCATCTTATCCTATGGTTCTTGTTCAAATTCCAATGTATAATGAAAAAGAGGTTTGTATTCTTCATTCTTTTCATTTTTGTCTTTTTTTTTTCGATGTTCGGGTTAATTTGTATGCACATTAATAAACTCCAGTTTGATAATAGATTTTGAAATTTGAAAATTTGAATTTTCAAAATTGTGTTTGGAGATATATTTATTTGGGGAAAAAAATTTAAAATATATAAAGATAGGATTTTGAAAATCTAATAAAATTTCATTATCAAACGGACAGGATAGATGGTCAAATGCTAACTAAATATCGAGTAATTCAATCCACCAAGAGCTTTGTTTGCATGTACTCTAATTATTTCATGAGATATATGCTACGAAAAGAAATCATCTAATCAATATATGGGCTTATTTGATGTATTTTAATTATTTTATCGAATATCTGCTATCTCTGATACATTATATGTATCGCATAGCTTTGTCTGTCAAAGTTTAGTTTGACGGAAGAAATTACCTAGTATTTTTTTCGAACTTATTCGAATTTTGCAAAGAGCATGACTTTGTTTTAGGTAAATTTCTTAATTTTTTGTTTGTTTGTTTATATAGGTTTATCAGCTTTCAATTGGAGCTGCATGTGGACTTTCATGGCCTTCTGATCGTATTATAGTACAAGTTCTTGATGATTCAACAGACCCCATTACTAAGGTATTGTAAAAATAATAATAAAAAAAGTGTAATAATTAATTATTTTTTTTTATTATTTTACATTATAGATAAACCCTGTAACCCATTTTTTTGAAACTTTGAAATTGGTTTAGGATTTATAGATTTTGTAAAAATTGAACCTTTTCTTGATTGTCTCAAATCAAAAGTCTGTCGGAAACAATCTTTACTCTCTAAGGTTAGAGATAAGGTCTTGTTATCTTTCTCAGATCCCACTTATAGGACTATCCTCGAGACATTTTGGAATCTTGATTAAGCATAAATTGTAACTCTAATATTGTTAAAAGGTACTTTTCAAATTAATTAATGGAATGCAAAGTTGCTACTCTTCAAAAGTGTTTTTTTGTGACACACTTTTTAAAAAGAATCATTTTTTAAATTTGATCAAACAGACTATGATATTTATTTAATTTATAGATAAATCCTCAAACCCCTTTTTAGTGATTTTTGAAATTTGGTTGCAGAATTTGGTGGAAATTGAATGCCAAAGATGGGCAAACAAAGGTATAAATATAAAATATGAAGTGAGAGACAATAGGAATGGATACAAAGCAGGTGCTTTGAAAGAAGGATTGAAACATTCTTATGTGAAACAATGTGATTTTGTTGCTATTTTTGATGCTGATTTTCAACCTGAACCTGATTTTCTATGGCAAACAATTCCATTTCTAGTTCACAATCATGAACTTTCACTTGTTCAAGCTAGGTGGAAATATGGTAAGTTTTACTTTTTTAACTTTCCTCATATAGTACTATAGTAGTAGTAGTGTTATTTATTTATTTATTTGATAAAAATGGTGTTTGGACCGTCTTGCACGAATCTCGAGTAGTACAAATGGTTAGTTGGTTTAGTGGTATTCTGAACTCATAAAGTTTAAATCTTGATTTTTTCTTTAGTGACATACTGAACCTATAATGTTTAAATCTTGATTACATCTTTTGAAGTAGACCGAAACATTAAAGTTTTATTCTGATTCAGCCTTTAATGAAACAATGACATTTTGAATTATCAAAGTTTTAATCTTGGTTTTGCCATTGGGTGGAGTTTAGGGTTTTAGGATAACACTACAACAAAAACTACTTTTAGGGACATTAATAAAGAGTGCTAGATTCTGTACCGATATAAGTTAAGTGTATTAGAGTCAATGTCGTTAAAAGCTTTAGGGACATATTCAAAGAGTGTCAATAGTCGTTAAAAATACATATTTAGTGACAATTAAACGCTAATGATCATTTTTATTGTAGTGTAAGAAGATAGCTAAATTAAGGGAATCCATTAGAATTTCACGGCACATAAAGTGCGTATTTAGTTCGGTGTTTTTATACGAGAGATCTTGTTCCAATAGTTTTTTTTCGTAAGGCCACTCCTTTTTCTTTGGCGATAATTTAGTTTACCAAAACTTAGTTTGTCAAAGAAGTCATCTAGTATTTTGTGATCTACATTAGTTTATCCACCAAAAGCCCTATATAAGGGCATTTACTAGAATTTCATAGCGTATCGAGCAAGTAGATAGGAGATATCTTTTTAATAGATACGATAATTCTATTTACCAAAGCTTAATAATAGTCTTAAAAAAAAGTTTATCATTTTATGATTCTCATCTTTTTAATTACAACCACTAGGCAAATAACCTTTATTTTGTTTCACTTTCATAATATATTTATTTCTCTACTAAATAATAACTCATCAACACTGTCGGTGACTTTTACACATTACCAATATTTTTGTGTGCACATAATAATGGCCAAACTTAGGTACAATCTTTGTAGGCCAGTATTTTTTAGGCCATGAACTTTGGCCCTAGTTTTGAATTGCCAATTCAATGTACTAATTGTTTTGGTCAAAATAGTATAGTCGTAAAAGGTTATGATAGGTCGGTAAGTATTTTTTTATTTTTAACTAGAGGTTTCAGGCTTAAATTTGAAATATGAAATCGTTTTGATAGAAAATCGTTACCCCCTTAAAGTGGAATTCCCAAACATAAATTCTGATTAATCAAGTCTCAAAATTAATACCGAACACCATATGAAATTAAAATGAAAGTACTCATTATTAGTAATAGTTTTAATGTTTGATAAAAAAAGAATTTCTATGTTATGCTAAAAGTTGTTTTGTTTTGATGCATGCTAAAAAGCTGAAAAGAGGAGTTGATTAAAGTGAAAAAAGTATTTGTGGTTTCGTAAGAAACACTTAATATTACAAGTATTTATTATTAAGACAATAAATACCCCTATCACCTATGTTTGCTTTTCTTTTTCCTAGATTTGGTAAGCATGTGTCGAATTCGACATGTATCCTTAGACATTTTTAATAATTCGAGCAATATAGCTTATCACCTAAATATTGGTTTTGATTTTCTGAAAATGCTGACATGTTCATGCTCGATGTTCACTAAATACATTATTTTTAAAGAATCTGAATCACACGTAGCTATATTTTAAAGGAATCTTGACAACATAGCCTATCAAATAATGTTGCTTTGATTATTTAAAAATGTAGATACTCTATTTCGAATTAGCAAAAAGTATATTATGTTTGTTATTTCTAACACACCCGACGATATTTTAAAGAATCTAAAACAACATTCACCTATATTGCTCTTGCACTGTGAATGGAAGCTTTTTTTGTACTAAAAAAGCAAAGAAAATCTATAATACATTCTTAAAGGTATGGTCATTTTTGGAGTTATTGATAATGACAAGGGTATTTTTGTCTTTAATTTCACAAAGTAACCAACAAGTGCATGTGCTATAAAAATTGTGGACCTAAAAAAGAACATTCTTTTTTACTAGCCAACACTATTTTTGGTGTCTTTGAGATTTTTTTAAATTTTTTATTTAATAGGTCAAATTTAAATTGTTACATAAATGAATATAACTCAAACTTTTGAAAAATGCCCGTTTGAAATATATTGATTTTATTAGTTCTTGTTATTTTCTTCTTTGTTTTTGTTTTTTTAATTTGTTGATGTTTTTCCTTCTCTTACCTTTTTTGATATGTTATATCAGAGTTGAAGATCTATTAGAAATAATTTTCTATCTGCACAAGTTAGGAGGGTAAGGTCTTTAGTACACATCACCCTCTCTATCACGGGCGGAGCCACTTTAAGTGAAGGGTGGTCAGATACACACGTTTTCTAAAAAAAATATGTTGTGTAGAGAATTTAAACGCTAGCTATTATGAATGTATATTTTATTTTTCACATTCTTCGCAAAATTTCTAGTTGTGCCATTGCTCCCACTTTGTGCGATTACACCTGATATGTTTTTGTTATTGTAATGAAATTATTTTATTTTATTTTTTGGTTGGTGATTTTTGTAGTTAATGCTGATGAATGTCTAATGACAAGAATGCAAGAAATGTCATTGGATTATCATTTCTCTGTAGAGCAAGAAGTTGGCTCTTCTACACATGCATTTTTCGGTTTTAATGGTATTAATTCTCCATATTATTTATAAATATTTGACTGTGAATCCAATTACTATTGCGTTATTACTTAACTTGGAAGTCGCTATAGAAACTTGTTTATAGCTTCAAATTACTTAGAAGTTTTTACCCTCAAGTCCTTAACTTTAGGTCCATTGAAAGTGACAAGTTTGTTAGCAACATGTTAGTTTTGTGTAAATTGTCTTCAATGAAGTTAAATGAAACAACAACTAATGAATCTAAATGTGAATGTTGTGTGAACAGGCACTGCAGGTGTTTGGAGAATCGCGGCGATAGATGAGGCTGGAGGTTGGAAGGACAGGACAACGGTTGAGGATATGGACCTCGCTGTCCGTGCTAGTCTCAAGGGATGGAAATTCTTGTTCCTTGATTCTGTCAAGGTATGTATGACATTTCTTTTATCCGTTGTCTCGAAATGAAAGATAAATAAACACTATAATGTACTATTTGTAGTTCGTATTATCCGTCTTTTAAGGTTTTTACACATATTCCTCATCTGATACTTCTTATCCGTTGCTACGAAATGATTGATAAATGGATGCTACGATATACTATCTCTTGTCCATATTATCTGTCTTTTAAGGTTTTAGCATGCCCTTTAAGAAAGACGCTTATTAGCCTTAATATGGACTTGAAGTCGTCGTGGAGATCATTCATCATGTATACAAGTCGAGAAAATGGCATAGAGTAAGTTATATCATGTGGCCGTTGTTAATAACATGTTGCTACCGTTGGTCAATCATATAGGTAAAAAACGAATTACCAAGTACGTTGAAGGCCTACCGTTATCAACAACATCGTTGGTCCTGTGGCCCAGCCAATCTCTTCAGGAAAATGTGTATGGAGATCATACGAAACAAGGTAAATCGCCATTTCCTAAAGACTGTTTAGTACTCAATCTAAGTCTCCGTTGAACTTCTTTTTATCGGTTTTGTTTGCTTGCAGAAAGTGTCTTTGTGGAAAAAGGTTCATGTGATTTACAGCTTCTTCTTCGTTAGGAAGGTCGTAGCTCATATTGTTACTTTCGTATTCTATGTTGTGGTATTACCCGCCACTGTATTAGTACCTGAAGTTGAGGTTCCGAAGTGGGGAGCTGTTTACATTCCTGCCATCATTACGCTACTCAATGCTGTTGGAACTCCACGGTCAGTCCTCCGTATACTTGCATTGCATCACTCGTACTTCATTTCCTTGATAACGTTGTAGTCCTAACAGCTGAAAGTTTACATAGATACGATAGGGGTCACTTGGTTCGTAGGCTAAATTATTCCGAGATTATACTTCTGGGACTAATTTGTTTATGCTGAATCAAAAACAGGTCACTCCACCTGCTGGTATTTTGGATCCTTTTCGAGAATGTAATGTCACTCCACCGTACTAAGGCCACCTTCATCGGCTTGTTGGAGGCAGGACGAGTGAATGAATGGATTGTCACGGAGAAATTAGGGGACGCTCTGAAGCTAAAATCAGCTACCAAAGCGTTTAAGAAACATCGAATGAGGCTAGGTGACAGGTAACATTTCATCTTTACAAATACGAGTTTCATCTTTTCGTGGACAATCTACAAGACTACTAAAGTTCCCCTTATCGTTCAATCATCGACAGGATCCATCTGTTAGAGTTTGCTGCTGGTGCATACCTCTTCTTCTGTGGATGTTATGACATTGCATTTGGTACTAACCACTATTTCCTCTACCTCTTCATTCAAGCATTCGCCTTTCTCATCGTTGGATTTGGTTACGTTGGCACTTTCGTCCCCAGCTCTTAGTCAACGCTCGTGAAACTGATTTTATGGTATGAATCTTAAGCTTTTTCGCCATGTGCTCCCCCTCAGTAGCACCAAAAGAAGTGACGTTGAGCGCCTTTCTTGTTTTGGCGTGTTGTTTTTGATCATTTTGTAAAGAGATAAATAGTTGGGTATATTCTTTTTAGGTAACTTCAATCATGAAAGTGATTCGAGCCCTGTGGGACAGGGCTCGAATCGTGTTTGTTCTCTTTGTGTATATTCTAAGAAAAGAGTCCTATGGTTAAATGCAGCATCATATACATAGAAGGAGATGTGCAAAAAAGATTGATTTTTTTTCCTATTCATTTTTACTGAGATGTAATTTGGTTTCAAATTTCAATGCAGAGCTAATGTTTACATTTCTCTACCATCTATTTTCGTTAAACAGTAGTGGAGTCAAAAAATTTATTAAGAAAATTTGAATAAAGTACATGAATTTCACGCGTTATTTGTACTTGTGAGGTAAATTAACCAAGATGTTACCATGGGTGGAGCTAGAGACGCGATGATTTTTGAGCCATTTCTTCATTAGAAATAACCTCTCTACGACATTTCACTCGTTTCAGATTCTCACTTACGAGATTACATTGAATTCGTCGTGTTTTACTTGTCTATAAATTGAATGTGTTAGATGAAAATCTTGATTCAAATTACTATAATGAAGGAGTTTAAAAATGTATATAACTAGTTCACTTTTTATTCACCAATATGTCAAGACAACACATCATTGTTAAAAAGGATTACAACGAGTAGGGTTGTATATCGGTCGATTCGGTTTTAAAGTTTATCGGTTTGGCTTATTGTAGAATAACCAAGTGTTTACGTCAATCAAAAATAAAAGTAGGAAACCAAACTCTTAGTCAAAGACTTCATATACAAAATTGTACAAAAATATAATTATCTAATTTACTATCGTATTATCAATTAACCCGTTAAGAGAAAATCTCAAATCGTTAAGAGCCGATAAATTGAATGTGTTGATGAAATTTTTTTACTCAAATCACTATAATGAAGGAGGTTAAAAAGGGTATATAACTAATTCACTTCTTACTCATCAATATGTCAAAGACAAAAACAAATCATTGTTCAAGAGGATTACACTGACTAGCATTGCGTATTGGTCGGTTCGATTTTAAAGTTTATCGATTTGATTTATTATAGAATAATCAATTGTTTAAGACAATCAAAAATAAAAGTAGAAAACTGAACCCTTAGTCAAGGACTTCATATACAAAATTGTATAAATATAATTATCTAATTTACTATCGTGTTATCAATATATATAAGTAGATTAAAAGAAGTTAAAAGGGGTTCAACATCTACTTAATATTATTTAATCAAATATATAAATAATGCAATTTTTTGCTCAAGGGAGTTTGGATGAACTCGTAATCCTGAATCCGCTTCTCTCCATTACACTTTCTCTCCATTCCGTCAAACACATGAAACTTATGCTTGAACAACTATTAAGTTAATGGGCCTAATATATATATATATATATATATAAATACAAGTAGATTAAAAGAAGTTAAAAGGGGTTCAACATCTACTTAATATTATTTAATCAAATATAAATAATGCATTTTCTTGCTCAAGGAAGTTTGGATGAACTTTTAATCCTGAATCCGCTCCTCTCAATTACACTTTATTTCCATTCCGTCAAACACATGAAACTTATGCTTGAACAACTATTTAGTTAATGGGCCTAACAACATACAGATATTAAGTTAATGGGCCTAACATCATTTTTAGCTACTTTCTTATATGGGCTAAGCCCAATATCCACTTTCAAAAAGTGGACAAAAGGAATTGGGCTTTTTTTTAGTTTCATTAGAGTTTGTAAATTATTTAAAATTTAGCCACTCATTTCATTGTGCTTGGTAACCAAGCAAGCAGATGGATGAAGGTTCAGTCAGGAGCCAACCTTAGAACGAGAGGACTAGGTCGATTCTTCTCCTCTTGAGAAAGTGTACAAATATTAAAAGGCCGTTTATTTAATTGCTTTAAAATTGACTTCATATTTATAAATGAAATTAAAAATGTAGTATTTAAAAATAGACATTTTAACATCTGAATTCTAATAAAAATTTGTCTGACATATCTTTTGTTAATTCGAAACAATATATCTTTTCTTGTATCTAATTTTTTTTAAAAAGTTTTTACATTAATTTATGAATTATGATCGATTTTACGAAGATGTCCGATGGAGAAACTTATCAATTCCTTTTGTGTATTTCTGTTACATATCATTTGTCAAAAGTCTACTTCTGATAGTTACTATTCAATAACTATATTGTATTGCTTTTATTTAAAACGAGGATATATCAAAAATATTTTTTCTATTCTTTTAATAGGAAAAATTATATAAAATAACAAATTATGAATTTAATTAGATGTTATAACTATAATTTTATTTAAATGTAACCTCTAGCAAACTATTGTCATTCGCTTCTCTCTACTAAAATTTTCATAATATCATTTCTCATTGGCTTCCTCGCCTCTCTCACTTTTATACAAACACATATGTATAAAGTGTGTTTGTTTTCGTATAAATTGAGAGAAAACTATATATATACATATCTTTTCGCCTGCCTCTCCCCCCAGAGAATTTCGCTCGTCACTGTCACTCGTCTATCTCACTTTATACAAAGACAAATGTATAAATTGTGTTTGTGTTTGTATAAAGCAAGAGAAAATTGTATATACAAATACAATACATATATTTCGTCTTATACACTTATATAAATTATAATTATACTAACACAGATTTTTCACTATCTAGTTTTCTTTTGCCTTTCTCTCTTCCTTGCTTTATACAAAAATATATTATAAATTAATTCTTTTGTATATTTATACTGAAATAAATTATATAATTGATTTTTTTTTATATTTATACTGAAATATATGTATTAATAGTTATAGCAAATATAAAATTTTCTATGATGTGTAATTATACACTATATCTATATTATATAAATATGATTTCTATGTTTTGTTAACTTAAAATTTACTTTTTTAATGTCTGAATTTTGCTAAATAGTTGTAATTTTGTATGCAACCAATAAAAAAAAATGTGAAAATAAAAGTAGGTAGGTGGAATAAAAGATTTGTGTGAAAATGGCCTTCACTTTTGAGTTGGACACTTGGACTAAAAGTGCAATTTATTTGAAAAGTGATAAATTTTGATTTTATTATATAGTTTGAAATATAAAAAAGCATGACGAGCCAAATCACGCCTAAAAATATATATAATATTTTATAGTTTATCACATTATTGCCTACTTTAATTGCTAGTATAATTTTTTTTTTGCCATTAATTAAACAATTGTTCATCAACTATTGCAATATATTCTCTTTTTGAGTTTACTTTGTATTAGAAAAACAATTTATTTCTAATGGAAAGTCTACTTATTCAGGACGGCATTTGTTCATCCCTTTTTTTTAATTTTTTTATACTTATATATAAGAAAATATGAAAAAATATATATAAAAAGTCAAAAGCTAACATGGCAAAATAAAGATTCTACTTAATTATATTTTCGTTGTTTTTTTTTTTATATAAAAAATGTTTTGTAAACGATGAAATAGGTGTTAAATGGATAAATTGAGTTAAATTTAAACAATAACATATAAGTCTGAGTTAATAAATGACACATCCAAAATTATTTGGATTAAAATAGGTTAAATAACACATCACAACATAATTAATTTGTTCAATTTTTATAAAGTTTTAATTTGTTTAGTTATTTCCTTATAATCACTTTAAAATACTTTGAAAAGAAAAAGAAAGATCAATAGCTTGATTACGATGTCAAAAACTCAATTATCATATTTAAGAAAAAGAGATAGCATGTTTCGATGTTTCTAAGATTATGTTATCTTTATTTTATTTTAAGCTAGTTAACTAATGACAACTATATTTTTACACTAATAAAATATAAAATTAACATATTTTAAATAGTTCACAAAAAATTTCATTTTTTTTTTTAATTTCCTTTTGTGAATATAATTCAAGATATAACGTAAATATTTGAAAATAAGCAGCCCCTTACATTTTCCACGTGCCCCACAAAGTAAGACAAATGAAAATGGTACCATTTAAACGAATATTCTAGTGATTTTGAACTACATGTCACTTTTTACAAGTGTTCTCTTCTTGTTGTCCAAGAAATCAAATTTATTTCTTGGGTGCATTTTTATCTGTTCACAATATATATCAAGTCAATACTGAACAAATAAAAAATACTAGTTAGTTAAAAATTGACAAATAGAAATATAGAATAATTTAGGTATTCAATCAAATTTAGTATATGTTTGGATTGATTTAAAAGTCGGTCAAATCTTTTTTTAAGTTAGTTTTTAATTTTTGAAAGTGTTTGACAAATATAAAAAATAACTTAAAATAAGTCAAAATAACTTAAAATAAATTTACGAAGTGTTTGACAAGATAAAAAATTACAGTTTGACTTTTTAGTTTCGACTTAAAAACTATTTTTTTTTAAGCCAATGCAAACGGGCTCTTAATAACTTTGATACTCCCTCCGTTTTACAAAGAATGACCTGATTTGACTTTGCATGGAGTTTAAGAGTATAAAGAAGACTTTTGAATCTTGTAATCTTAAATTAAAGTTAAGTCAAACGTACAAAATTACTCTTTCATCTTATGGACTTAAACATGCCACGTGGAAAACTGAAATCAAAATGTCACAAAAAAAATAAATCATTTTAATTAAACAAACTAAAAAAGAAATGAAAAAATAAGATTATTTTTTTTAAAAACGAAAGAATTACAAATTAGTAACATTAGGAATGTTTATTATTAGCTTCACAAACAAAAACAATAAACAAGTATTTATTTCACTTAGCTTGTTAATCAAGTTGTAATACACAAGGCTATTATCTCAATATCAATTTATATCTAATTTATACTAGTTATTATTCATTAATTGTAGTATACAATCTCTCCAAACTATCACTAACATTATATTGTACCTTTCCTTAATAAAAATAGTAACAATTTATTTATTTTTAGTAATTTAATAAAAATAGTAACAATTTATTTATTTTTATTAATTTAACTATGTACTAAATTTCAAATTATTTTATTATATATTTGAAAAGACAAAAAACTACCTAACAACTTTTCTTCATTGGAAATCCACCCTTAGATCTAGAAATACATTAACAACATTTCGACACACTCGAGGGGACCTTTCTAAAGCACATAGATTTGGAATATACAATTAGCCAGCTTAATTAAAAAGAAAATAAACGACATTTTTGGTCCCTCATTTCACCATTAATTCTAATTTTAGTTCATATAAAATTTGATCTAATCATATTCAATCTTGGATAATTGACAGAAATTTCACATTTAAATTCTCTTATTATCATTAACCCCTATTAGTTTTACAAATTCTCAAAAATTCTCATTTTCACACATCGGATTAATGTATCTCGCGTATCAAATTAATGTATTCTCGCGCAGATGATTAGCGTATCATGTATAAAATATAATGTATCAAATTAACGATTAAAGTATCTCGCGCATTAAATTAATGTATCATGACTTATATTATTGTATCAATTTAAAAGATTTTCGTGTTAAGAATATGTGATTTTTGCCCTGAAAGATTAAATTTTATTTATGTATCCGTTGAAGAACATAAATATCATTGAAGTTAAGTTAAAAAGAAGTATTTTTATATCAGACTACCTAACTAAAGGACTAAAAATGCAATATAGATAATCAACATCATAAAACCAAATCAACGGTTGTAATTAACCCAATTTTTTCTACATATACGTACTGCCGCTTCTCATCCTACTTGTTCATTGAAAAAAAAAACTAAACCTTTTTCTCTTCACTCTTTTCTACTATTTCTCTGTTCATAGATCTAATGGCAACTATCAAATCCATTAAAGCTCGTCAGATCTTTGACAGCCGTGGTAACCCCACCGTTGAGGTTTGTTTTCATTCAGATCTCTTTTTTTTAAAGAATTTTTTTGATGTTTTTTGATGTTATTTTTATAGATTTTTCGATCTGTTTCAAGATTTGAACTTTTTGAGTTTTTATGCTTACCCATTTGCTGATTTTGCTTAAATAATTTGTTCTTGTAATGGGTTTTGTTTGGATTTCTGAATGGAGTTTGTTTTCAGAGTGTTTGGTTTTGTTAGTTTGGTTGTTGATGCAGATTAGTTGTATTGTATTTGTTTCAAGATTCAAACTTTTTTAGTTTTTTTTTTAATGTTTATCCATTTGCTGATTTTGCTTAAATTGTATGTTGCTGTTATGGGTTTTGGTTGGACTTTTAAATGGAGGTTGCTGAGTAGTTGTGTTGTATCTGTTTGTTGCTGCTATAAGTTTTGCGGTATTTGTTTAGATGGTTGAAAAGATGGTTGTGTTGGATTGGTTGTTGATGCTGATAAGTTTTGTTATATCAGTTTGAACGCCGAGGCGGATTCAAGATTTAATTTTATGGGTTTAGACATGCTAGTTGTTGCAATAGTAGAGATGTTTTACCTCAGATGTATTGATATGGTTGTTGTGTGTATGTGCAGGTTGATGTACATGTCTCAAATGGTGTATTTGCTAGAGCTGCTGTTCCAAGTGGTGCATCCACCGGTAATGATCTAGCTGTGTTCTTGTATATAGTGACTTTTTTAAACATTGATTGATTAGACTGTGTTGGAAATTATGTGTGTAGATGCGTAATTAGTTCGTTATGTTACTTGTGTAATTGAACTCAGAGTTTCGTGTTTGTTTGCTTGGAAAATATAGAAACTTTCTTTCAAGTGTGTATACTTCACCCTTTTGATGAGTTTATGTTCAGCTATTGATACTTGTTCTTCACTGAAAAGAATACATTTTTAGTATCAGCATGTCGCTATTCTAAAACAAAAATACTCCCTCTGGTTTTAATTTGTTTGTATGGTATTGACTGACCATGGAGTTTGGAGACTTTTGAACCTTGTGGTCTTAAACTAAAGATTTGTAGAATGTACCAAAATGTCGTTTAATCTTGTGGTCTTAAACATGGTGTGGAAAGTTGAAATTAAAGAGTTAGCAAAAAAAGGGAAAAAACATTTTCTTTAACGGACTAAAAAAAGAAAGCTAGTATCATATAGAGACTACTCTGTCTTGTTGTAGAATCTATTATATAGACTGTTGATTTTCTTGTAGCTCATCTGATCCACGGATTTTGCATATATCAGTTTGGGTAGAAATGTGAATCTTTGCTACTTTCTGTTGTCTTGAACGCTGTTAACGTTCTTGGCAAATGTGTCCTTTTGTTATTACCCTTTGAATTGAAAGACAATTCATCCTCTTGACTTGTTCAATAATAGGAATTTACGAAGCCCTTGAATTGAGGGATGGAGGATCTGACTACCTCGGAAAGGGTGTTTCAAAGGTTGGCATTTCACTGCAAAGCTTTAGTTTGATGATTATATTGATCATTTTGATTAATATTTGTAATGCATGTTCTTCCCTTGTAGGCTGTTAACAATGTCAACTCAATTATTGGCCCTGCTATTGTCGGCAAGGTTTGTTGTTTTTCTCCCGTTAATATCTTAATAGGCGATTTCTTTGTTAAGTTGCTATTATTGTTCATTTCTGACATACAAGTATTACTATTTTCCAGGACCCAACTGATCAGACTGGTCTTGATAACTTCATGGTTCATCAATTAGATGGAACTCAAAATGAGTGGGGTTGGTGCAAAGAAAAGGTGTTACTATTTATGCTAAGTATAAAGTTAATTATTCTATCAAGAGAAGTTCACCTTTCATGAATATAACTGTATTGGCTTTTCTTCAGCTTGGTGCAAATGCCATCCTTGCTGTGTCACTTGCTGTGTGTAAAGCTGGCGCTGCTGTCAGGAATGTGCCATTGTACAAGGTATACTGGAGAATCACTTCTTGTTTGAGTGTCTGACTTTCCCGCGTAGTTGTCTTTTGTATATTAGGCAGAAAATGTTTACGGGCCCAATTAATATTTTGTGCTTGTGGAGAATGATGTCTCACTTTCACTTTAGTCATTTCGTAGGATGATTTATCTTGATTGTTTAAACAGTAGTCAAGAGAGGGATGCATTGGTTTTCATGGAGTCCATGCATATTCTTTAGATTTATCTACACCCTAAGCCTTGCATCACTATTGAACTATTGCCAATTGGCAAGGCAGAAACCGTATGAACCTTTAATCTTCCCCATATCCATATATGACTTCCCCCCCCCCCCCCGCCTGCAAAAAATAAAATAGGAGATAAAATAAATTCCACCATTTGATTCTCTTCATTACCACGAGGCTACTAGGACAAATTAAGTTTCTAGTTGCAATTGGAAAAATCTGCGATCATGTGGTTACTTGTATAAATTGCCTCCTCTCTTTGCAGCACATTGCTGATTTGGCTGGTAACAAGAAGTTGGTATTACCAGTTCCTGCCTTCAATGTGATTAATGGTGGATCTCATGCCGGAAACAAACTCGCAATGCAGGTATGCCATTAGATTGCGTCAACCATGCATCCGTGTGCTCTTTAATAGAACAATTCTCATTAGTAGTTATTTTGCAGGAATTTATGATCCTTCCTGTTGGAGCTGCTAATTTCAAGGAGGCCATGAAGATGGGCTGTGAAGTCTATCACCATTTGAAGGTTCGAGAGCTTTTATTACCTCTAAATATTGTTTTAGGTGGACCAATCTTTTATATGCTTTTGAATTTAGGGGATCGATTGGTGTCTTTGGCTCCATTCAAGCTCGCAATCTAGTTTGACTTTGTTCACATTGTTCTTTCTCCTCTTTATCTTGTTTTGTTTGATAATAGTTATGCTTTAATTGCAGGCTGTGATTAAGAAGAAATATGGTCAGGATGCCACAAATGTTGGTGATGAGGGTGGTTTTGCTCCTAATATCCAGGTGAAGTATATTTTTATGCTGTTGTATTACATCCTGTTGAATGGAATGTTACTCCAGTGCACTGACATGATTATGGTTTCGAAAATTCAGGAGAACAAGGAAGGTCTTGAATTGCTCAAGACAGCCATTGAGAAAGCAGGTTACACCGGAAAGGTGAATATCTCAGTTACTTTTTGAGTCGACGCAATTTTTTGTTTTCATAGCTGTTAGATGATCTGGTGGCTGATATGATTTTCTTTTTAGGTGGTCATTGGAATGGATGTTGCAGCTTCTGAATTTTACGGGAAGGACAAATCTTATGACCTGAACTTCAAAGAAGAGGCAAGTACTAACTATTGCTTCTTTCACACATGCTTTTTCCGAGGTAGTCTTGTACTCGAACTGTTCATACGTTGTTCAGTTTTGCTCATATTAATTCTTCTTTGCAGAGCAATGACGGCTCACAAAAGATATCAGGTGACCAACTCAAGGACTTGTACAAGTCATTTGTGTCCGAGTACCCTATTGTCTCAATTGAAGATCCATTTGACCAAGATGACTGGGAGACCTATGCTAAGCTCACCACTGAGATTGGGGAGCAAGTACAGATTGTCGGTGATGACCTTCTTGTCACCAACCCTAAGGTAAGGTTGAAGCTTTAACTATATAATTGCTTGCATATCAGAGTTGCTGTTGCCATTGAAAAGAAAAGGCAGACGTCAATTTCTCTAGGTGTTACTGTTTTTTAATGTATGCTTATTTATAATGGCTTGCAGAGGGTTGCCAAGGCAATTGCAGAGAAGACTTGCAATGCTCTTCTTCTCAAGGTATAGGTCATATATTTCCGTCATGATAATCAAAGTTTCCTCTTTGAGATTGTATTAAAACATTTCTCTCTCGATGTGTGTAAGGTTAACCAAATCGGCAGTGTGACCGAGAGTATTGAAGCTGTGAAGATGTCCAAGAAGGCAGGTTGGGGTGTAATGACCAGTCACCGCAGGTAAAGAACCAACGATCCTTATCCTCCACGATATCACTTCACAGAAAATATAATAGAATTTCAAAGAGTCATGTTCTGATTATCTCATAAAACTTAATTGGTGCAGTGGAGAAACAGAAGATACCTTCATTGCTGATCTTGCTGTCGGTTTGTCAACGGTAAGCTTTATAGAATCCAGATTATGATAATCTACAGATTGTAGGTGTTTAACTAACGAGTATTCTCCCGAATATAATCAGGGACAAATCAAGACTGGAGCTCCTTGCAGGTCAGAGCGTCTAGCCAAGTACAACCAGGTAATTTATCGTTCAAAAATACAGCCGTTGGAACTCTTTCAAGTACTTGCATTCCCAGCACGCCTTTCTGATTTTTCGTTCATCCTATTTAGCTGTTGAGGATCGAAGAGGAACTCGGATCAGAGGCTGTTTATGCAGGAGCAAGCTTCCGCAAGCCCGTTGAGCCCTACTAAATTTCAGCAGTTGAAGTGTTGAGATTGTTGAGTTCTTGATCTGCCAAAAATAAATTCCTCTTAGATTTGGTCATTTTAGGATATATTATATGACCTTGGTGAAATAACAAGCAGACTCAATAACAAGTTTTGTTTAGTGAGGTTTTATTAGTATTTTGAATTCTGAAAAAAAAAAGTTTTCTTTAGGGTTGGTGACTGTAAAACTTTGATATGCAAGTTTGTACTATGTTCTAATTTAAATATTTTGATGGTTTTGGTTTTTTCATATCTCAATCTTCTCTTTGCTTATATAAACATAAGATGTGTTCTTTTTGGAGAAACTATTATTTATTAGAAAGGACTTAAACAAAAATAACTATAGTTAATATTACAATGAAAAAGGGCTTAAAATACTTTAAATTATTGGAAATAGTACAAAACTATCTTACTCCCTTGTCATACTCCTATCCTATCCGTTCGCAAATATCATTGTCATTTATCTTTGAGTTCAATATTGACCACTTTAATAACGGTTATCATTTAAATAATTTTTCTAAATACACACCTCGACCCAAATTAATTAATTTCACCCGTCCCAAGTAACAATTTTCAACATTTCACTTAATCTTGCAGCTTTCTTCCTCAATTTATTCGTTTACAATCTCTAAAAATACTACCTAAATACGCACATGTATCATCATAAAAAATCATGTATGTTTTGGTGAATTTCTTATGGTGATACATGAGTGTATTTAGATAGTATTTTTTGTTGGGAAAGTAAGAGGAAGTGAAATGTTGGGAATGAAGGGTGCATTTGTTCTAATCGGTGGGGTAAATGTAATTTGGGGAGGGTGTAGTTAATTTAAGTTGGGTATAGTTAACTTGAGTAGAGTATAATCAATTTGGATTAGGTATAATTAGTCATGAGTGAATTTGTAAATTAATTTAAGTAACTAAATTGTAACCAATAGATGGTTCACATATTTTAAAAAAAATATTCAAATGATAATCCGCTATAAAAATGGTCAATATTGGATCCAAAGGTGGACAAAAGAGTATTTGGAACCAGTAGGTGGATGTCAAGGATATTTGGGAGTCAATAGGTGAATATCCAGGGTATTTGAGAGCTAATAGGCAGATGAAGGATAGTTTTATAGTATTTCTAATAGTTTAAGAGTATTTTAGATCCTTTTCCGATAATACAATTAATTAACTAGAGAAAATAGTGTAAAACTTTTATACAATTTTGTGAGCTATCTCACCTACAAAGAATAGTAGAACCAAGTACAAAAGATATACACAAAAGTTTATTAGAAAGTAAAATAAAAACCAAACGTACAACTAGCATCACATCTCTTTCAATATATTTAAAAAGACTATCACTCAATTGCTTTCGATATCATTGACGATTATCATGGAATAGATAAGATTACATGTTCGAATTCTGAAAATGCAAAGAGTTTTGACAGATAATACCTTCCCATTTAATCGGCTTTACATGGAGCGAATTCGAAAGAAATATACATAAAGAGGAAATTAAAAAAATAAATAAAAATGAAAAATGAAAAAATAAAATTGCTGGCTATGGGGTTCGAACCCATGCGCACTTATGTGCAGAAGATCTTAAGTCTTCCCCCTTAACCTCTCGGGCAAACCAGCTCATTGATTAATTTAACCAGAAATTAGTTATATAATCACTTATTTATAAATGTGGTATAAATTAATATAATAAATAAATTATACTTTTAAATCTCCGCTTGAAATAGATCACGATTTCATTTTATACTACTCTTAGAGAATACATTATCGTGCTAGATCATTTTGAAGTCTTATAACATGAAAAAGTTTCAGACACACGCGGCTACAAAGAAAATCTTTATAACTAAAGCGATATGAGAATACGAGTATAGAAAAAAAACAGAAAAATCAAAAAGTCAAAGAGCCTAAAAGATATTGTAAGAATATGGGAATATAGTCGGGGTCGACTCTATGCTTAAAAAATAAGGAATATGCTTTAGGCTCCTATTTTGGAAAAAGAGTTTTCAATTTTTATCAAGAATACATTGTGTGTTAATATTATTTATGTACTTATTATGATGAACATATCTACTAATACTAATTATTGTTATATATTTAAATATAATAAATTTAATTATATATATACACAAATATTTATAATAATTATTTACTTTTTTTATAAAAAAAATACCCTAAACCCATTCAGAAGAAATTTGGAAAGTTGATTAGCCGACTTAAATCTACTTCAATTAGGATAAAAAAAATTGTTATTGCTATATATTTATATGTAAGTTTCCTTATTTAAATCCTACTTTTATTAGGATCGGAATTTTAAGAAAATAAAAACTATATATAACTTACATGTTTTCTCAAAAGTTACTAAATACTCACAAGTCTTTTTCCTCTATTATTTTTTTACTAAAAGTTTTTAGGTTAATTCATCAATGGAGGCTTTTGGTT
Source organism: Solanum lycopersicoides (assembly GCA_022817965.1). NCBI lineage: Eukaryota > Viridiplantae > Streptophyta > Magnoliopsida > Solanales > Solanaceae > Solanum > Solanum lycopersicoides. The sequence continues at coordinate 2,595,925 of CM040626.1, forward strand.
TTTGCAAAAGGATTAAGGAGATGTTGATGAATAATAGTAATAAGAAGAAGAAAATTATAAGTGCCAAGAAGTTGAAAAAAAAATGCAAGAACGCATTTTTTATCGTGTACGTGAGCGAAAACAAGGTGAAATATGAAGTTTCAAGAAAATATTTATCTTCTACTTTTTTCAAGCGATTCATCAATGATTTTCAAGAAGATATTGAAGTTCGAAACACGAAGAAATTAGAATTTTCGGTGAAGAGTTGCACTATCTTTGAGTTTGAATATATTGTTCAATTTAGCAAGATTCAACTCAACCCTTGGTGAAGGGTTGCACTATTGTAATTGTATGATTGTAATTGTATCATTAAAATTTTATTCTTCAAATACATTCCAAATTAATAATTGTTACATATTCAATAAAAAAAATTACCATTTCAAAATTTGAATTTAAGTTACATATTTGATCGAACTCGTAATTAATAAGGAGAGAACACGACAAGAATATAAAAATCGTACTAGTATTATATTCAATATTCTAGATCATAAAAAATTGATTGTTAGATCATAAAAACGAACAAATTGTTGATCGTATCGAATATTATTTGATTTGATTTGATTTTATACTATTTGTTCAGTTTTTCAATTTTGGTTTTGAAAAAAATATAACTCAATTCAGATTAAAATAAATTTAGTTTGGTTTTCCTTATTCTGATTTGACTTTTTTCAGTTGGATTATTCAGTCATATATATTAATAATATAACAACGCAATTAAAGCTATATTCGCAAGTTAAAAAATATATATATATAGAAAGAGAAGTAGTAATATCAAATCTCTTAAATATACTTTCAAATATAAATTATAAATAAAACCTAAAAGACAATAATTAAAAATATAGCAATATAAACTAAATCAGGATAAAAATGCAATAACTAAAAAGAATTTTAGCTTTTCTGTATTCATGCGATCCATCGATGAATTTCAAGAAGATATTAAAATTCGAGAAATAAAATCATGATTCAAAGTAGCAAATACTTATAATGATAGATTGAGATTGTCAGGTTAACATTAGTTTTTTTTTTCAAATATAGCGTTAATAATCTTAATTCCGACAAATAACAAGATACCAACAGGCAATAACATTCTCTGATTCAATCCAAAACTCTCATTGAAAACATAACAAGTCATAAACATCAAAATAGATGATTGAACTAGAGATAGATGATAATAGATGTAACTCATCTTTCCTTTACATCAGATGAACCAACCGAAACGGGGAAAAAAACGACTAAAAAAGCTCTCTTCTGATCATAGGTGACAACCAAACAAAGACCAAATGTCTCCATGTCTATTTACTTTCCAGCACTGTGTTTAGCTTTCGAGTGAGATTCGAGAGCACCTTCAGAACCAAAACTCCTGCAAAGAACCAATACATGAATACATCAAACATCCAAATGCGCCTACTTATAACAAATTGAAAACTCGTTTTGTTGAGATATAATATATGTACCTGTTGCACGGCTTGCAGTGATGAGATCCAGCTGATTTTGGAGTCTTACTAGCCTGCTTCGAAGGGTGCGGTGTTGCTACATGGACACCACCTTTTTTGCCATCTAAATCAACCACAAAAGGGAGCAATTAGAAAAAGATTATACTCCTACAAACTGAATTTACTTGTTAAGCTTCAAAATTGAGCCATTTGACCACCAGTACCAGCAAATTACTTTTATCAGTTACATCTTTCAGAAAAAGAAAAAAAAACAATTTTAGTTTTCCTGGTACAAAAACTATAAAAGGACAGCCCGGTGCACTAAATTCCCACTATGTGCAGGGGAAGGGGACCTTCTTAGTTTCTTGGAATAATATGAACCAGAGGAAGTAAACAAAAAAATTAGAAGGACGAGACAAACCAGTTTTTTGAGGTGTTGTCAATTTTGCCTTTTTATCAGTGACAGGTGTTTTTGTAGCTGAATCTGCCTTCCTCTTTTTTGCAGGCTCAGCCTAAAATAGAGATGAAACCACATAATAACAATAAATCATACAACAAAATACCCAGCAAAACAATAAATTATCCACCCCAGAAATATCACTACCTTCTTTGGTGTCTCCTCCTCACTCTCATCAGAGTCGTCTTCATCCTGAATATACAAATATAATTTATACAATAAATTCATCAAAGTATAACTCAATAAATTACACAAAAAGAAAAGCATAGCTACAAACTAGATAGAAGCAACTGCATAGCATATCAGTTTTGTAATGCATCATTAAGTAGAGTATGCTTCTGAGCTAAAAAAGATGAAAACTGTTCAGTCATTCAATAATTCAAAACCACAAAAGCACTTTTAAACAACCCCAAATACCACAACACAACCTCCAGCCCAATCTAGCAGAGGCACTAGCCTTATTAGCTGGAATCAGATGTGTATTTCTAAAAGATGTCAATAGGTCAAGTTGAAAATGACTCTAAACTGCTGGTAGATACTGTCAATGGAAACAATATGATACCTTGGAGAACTATGAATGAAATAGAAGAATTGAAGAAGGTTAAGAACGAAGTAAAATTATTGAAGCTTTGTTTTTGGGGAAGAAAACCAAGCAGCCAACATCCCTTAGCCATGCCAAGTAGCCGCCATTTTCATCCTCAAAAAAATGCTTATGAAAATGGAGTTACTGCTTCGCTGATTTAACCAGTCCTGTTGAAGGCCTCATGAAAGTTGATAGATGGAGTCTACCAACCATGGCAATTCAAAAAAAAAAAAAATCTGAATATCTTTCAGCCTCCATGAAGAATGACCTCCTACCACAAGTGCATAGTCATAGATTTATTTTTGGGAGGTACCCTTCCTCTTGTATAGGATGGACCTCATACACATTACTTTGTCTAGTAGGTGTTCTTGCCAAAGCACGTTTTTACCGCATCTCCTTATGTATAAGTGAGTGATAAGCTTTCCTTCCACTATTTTTTTGTTTAAGAGAATAGATTAACATAGTACAACTCTCTCGAAGTCCTTGCAATGGCATGTTGAAGATAAATATAATTTGCAATTGAGTTTTTTAAAAATGTCGTCGGGACACCACAATTTAGTAGGCCATTTTAGCATTTCAGTTAAATAATCAAACAAGCTTAAACAAGTGGTACCCATTTTTCGTCCTTGTATTGGTTGCCCTAACTAATACTACAAAAGACCATGACAATAATTTAAACACCGTGAAGATATAAAAACAATTGTACCTCTCCCGTGTCAGAACCATCATCGTCAGAGCTCTCATCATCATCTTTAGTAGGCTCCACAATCCTCACCTTCTGCTTTCCTGAAGCAGAATCCTTTCCAGCATTAGACTTCCCAGCCTCTTTAGCCTCAGGTTTACCTGAAGTCAGTTAACCATGTGGACAATAACATTAGCCAATTAAAATGTATAACCCATCTATTAAATTGACATAATATCTTGGTAAAAAGCATTTGCCATACCACTGTTTGCAAGGGTGAGGGGGATGTCCTCATCAGACTCTGAACAACACAAGAACACCAGATGGTCAATAACTAATCACAGAACAATATGGATGTCCAAACAAAAGAAAATGTGCATTTACCATCATAATCATCTTCGTCATCCTCTTCCGTGAACCACAGAAGTTAGGTCAAGGAAACAAATACACAGAAAATTTTACATAGAACAAAAAATAAATGCATAAAAGAAATAAAAGTTAACAGACAAATAAAAAAGGATATTCTTCAAACGGGTTAGTTGCCTTGTATCCAAAAAAGTAGACACTGCCACTTTTCAAGTTGTGTGATAATTCAAAGCCTTTATCAAAAACCAGGTCAAATTGCTGTTGAGGCACCTTCTCTGAGTTGAGTGTCCCAAGAACAAGTTTCTTGCCATCAATATTCACTGACAAGCAGGCACTTTCTGATTTATCCTTCTTCAACTCACCTAGAGATGCCTGCAGATAACAACATAGTAATGAGAATTAGCTAATGACAACTACAAATAACTAAGCTTGTCGAGTTGTGTAGCAAATTATAAAACCTGTGAAAGATGCAAAACCATCCCATCTCCAGGCTGTACAGTTAAGGGCTCTCCACTTTTCACCTCAGCACCTATGCACAAATAAATATTCAATTTAGAAAATGAGAGTTCAGGAATAGCAATACAAGTAACATATTAAACATGTTCTATAAAAATGCACCAAAAACAGAACACAAATAAGAGGAAATTTGAACTTTGAATGAAAGACGCATAAACCCAAACAGATATTCCGTGAAAAGAAACTTTATCCTTTGTATGGTAAACCTCACCCCAACGTCCACCCCTGCCTTCTCAAAAGTCAAAAAAACCTACAAAGAGACAAACAACTTTTTCCCACTTTGCCCTTCATGACTCAAAACCCCCAACCAAGGCCCCTAACCTCAGGCTATACCTCATCATTTCTTCCCCGAAAACAAACAAAGCCTGCTAAAACAATCTATATTAAAGCATGAAAGATACTAACTTGAGGCTTATAATTAAAATCTAATAACTTTTGAGATAATACAATAAAATATTTCCACTCTAGGGAAAAATACAGTGTAGCCTGCTAAAACAATCTAAAACTCAAACCATTTCTGCTAATAAGATCTCACACAAAACATTTTTATGATAACGTAATAAATTTGATTGATGCTTGGGCAAAACACATGCAAAAAAATAATCACATAAAACATTAACAGCAAAACATACAACATACATGAAAGATCAATTGGTATCAAAACAATCAAACATAGAATAGAATACTCAAAATGCATATATATGCACAAATCCACTAACCTCAACATTTCTAGTAAACAAATCACACACAACATTATTATTTCATGATAAAAGTAATAAGATTTCACTGATATTTGAGCAAAAACAAACACACGCATACAAACCAAAACGCCAAGAAAAAAAATCACACAAAATATCAACATCAAAACAAACATAAACACATGGTAGAGCAATTGAAACTGAAGGACACAGTAGCTTCCCAACGCAGGAAAACTCTTTCAAACAAGCAATCCAACCAAAAATAGAAAATGTAAAATGCATATATCTGCACTTAACCTCAACATTTCTAGTACCAAAATCACACACAATAATAAGATTTCACTGATGTTTGAGCAAAAATAAACGCATGCATACAAACCAAAATGTAAAAAATAACATAAAACATAAACAGCAAAAAAAAAAAAAATACATGAAACAGCAATTGAAATTGAAACAATCAAATACAAACAAATGAAACTGAATTAGTGTGTGTATGTAAGAGAGATAGAAAGAGATTTACCCCAAAACTCCATAGCTGCTTTAGGGTTTTAGAGAAAAAATTAGGGTTTTAGAAGAGAAATGGAGGAAGAAAGAGACTGCTAGGGTATTTTGTGTTTGCTGGTTTATAAGCGGGAGAAATGGAGTTTGGGTTTTGATATTATACTTCGCGGACTACCGTATCATTCTAGAACCAGCTTATTTTTAATTAATTAATAGAAAAAATATCTTAACGCTTAGCTAATGATCAAATATTATCTAAGTCTGTTCGGCGAGGTTTACTAAATAAAGTGTATTAATAGTGTTTGCCGTCCTTTGGTATGGCTCGGTTGGTTGAAGGTCGGGATTGATCCTTTCACAATATCTTCTGAGTCGAGTTTTTATAGTTGTAGGTTATCTTGGGGTTTCCGGAAAAAAAAAGGTTTGCATTAATAATGCTTACATTTGTATACATAGAATATTATTTATACATTGTTTGGTTTCGTGTGTTAAATAAAGTATGCATTGTGTAATATAATTATTTACAAAAGTATCCTCTACAATTATGGTGAAAATGATGTAAAGGATTTTTGAGAGGTAATTGGATCGTAAATCTTGCTAATGCATGTATCAAATCCGTATGCATTACTAATAACAAAAAATTTAGGGGAAAAGGACAAATATACTTCTGAATTATCGTAAACGGTATACAAATACCCTCTGTCATACTTTTGGGATATTGGTGCCCCCGACATCCAAAAACTTGAACATATATGCCCTTCACTCCAACGGAAGACTAAATAGGGACACGTGGCGCAATCTTATCCGTCGATCCAATATTTAATAAATGTCGAGTTTGTGAATAAAATTATGACACATGTATGCATGTTAGTATATTATATGGTATATATGCTCTTATTTTTTTTACGATATGGGCATTAATGTCTCAAAAGAAAAAGATATGTACTTCTCCCTTTCATTATAATAGAAAAAGACATGTACTTCTCCATTTCCTTAGAATAGAAAAAGACATGTGTAAACATTGAATTTTATAGGACTTCACAAGACGTGTTCAATTTGAGTTAGGATTCTACAAGGGGTGTTCAATTTCAATTATAATTTTGGAAGCACTCAATCCTAAAACCTAGTTCATGCATATATAAAGAGTAATATATTCCATTGAAAAGACATTTGAAATATCTCAAATATTTCACAAACTCATGGAGTATTTATAAAGAGGTCAAATCCAAATCATTTTAATTCGAGAAATACGCCACTAACGGCCCTCAAATTATGGATATTAAGTTCAGATCATCCTAGTTTGAGAAATACACCACTAAGACCCTCAAACTGTGAATATCAAGTCCAAATCATCTTAGTTTAAGAAATACGTCACTAACTACACTCAAATTATGTAAATTAAGTTCAAATCATCCTAGTTTGAGAAATACGTCACTAACTATCCTCAAATTATGTAGATCAATTCCAAAGCATCATAGGTCGAGAAATACGCCACAAACATTCTCAAATTATGGATAAATATCTTATGAGAGAAGAATCAACAGAATTGTACCCATAATCTTGATGAATAAAATTATGTTTTTTCATATTTTTTTGCGATCGTCATTTATTTTGCGTCGCTTTAAAATTTGTTGCAAACAACATGTACTTCTCTCTTTCCTTAGAATAGAGAAAGACGCATATTTTTCTATTATTCCTTTATAATAGATTCTGAGTTCTAGTTAAATATGAACACGTTAGGGACTACAAAATTAATTACTGAAACTTCCTATTATGGAAATAATTTTAAATAATTAATTTGTATTATTCTTACCATAATAAAATATAAATCATTCCACTAGAAATTTGCAGTTACACTCCTTTATTTATATTTCAGAATTTTCATTAAACACTTATGTAATTCACCATGTTAAGATTACAAATACTAATCAATAAATTAAATTACTGACAAACTTAATTTACTGATCAATTTCCTTTAGATCACTGCTTAACTTATTTCATGTGCCGAATTCACAATTAACTTGCAAGGTTTGACAGGATGAAAACTTATAAGCTTCCCGAGATATTGATTATGTCAACTAACTTATTATTTCACCAATATATATTATCATCATTCAATCTACCATACATATTGACCCGTCTTAGATTCTTACCTTTTAATAAATCAAAACGATAATTAACATATACAAATCATAATAATTATATCAGGATTAAGAATATGAGTACATTTAATAGTTTAGAGAATATGTTTTTGTGTGTCAATCTAAAACAACTATTACTATCCAATTCCGTTGAACACATACAAAATGCACTAGCACAAGAAGTTAGAACTATATCATTCTCATAATCAAGATGAACTACATATAATCTTATGGTACAATTGTACCGATGACATGTCCAATTTTTGTCTTAGATCCATAAACTTTATATTTACGAGAATCGATGATTTAATAGTGTATAAACTTAAACTCTATACACTAAATCATCTACTATATAAATAAACAGACAACATAAACGAATATATAATCTATTAAAACTTAATAAATAATAAGTCTATAATAAAATACAACATCTAGACATATGATTAATAATATACATCCCGATAAATTTAACATTATAGGGTGGGTAGCGGGTCCTCTAGGGTTGGCAGATTGATTGTGTGTGGGTGGATGGGAGGCTACAACTTACATATAACATTATTTTTTGTGATTTTTTATAGGGATTTATTTTTCTTATATGGTGAAGAACTTGATTTCTTAGAAAAATATTTCTATAAAGTTTTTGTTCAACAAAATAAGAAAGAAAATTTCCATGCCAAACAAACTTAAATTGCAATATTTTTTTTGCTTAGTTTCATACGTTATTTATTTATTTATTAATCTCGTTATTTATCTAAATTAACATTCATTTTGTTTTAAATCACAATTTATTAATCAAATACTTATTCTCAATTAATAATAGACACATATAGGTCAATTTGTGTCGAACTGTGTTTTAATACAAGAGTGTAATGATTACTTTTTTAGGCATTCTTTTCATTTTACTTAGAAAAATTAATACTAAAGAATGACCTCATTTTTTTTTTTAGTCTGACTAAAAAAAGAATGATCTTTTTTCTTTTTGTGTTAACAACATTCCACATGACGTGTTTAACGTCACAAGATTAAATAATTTTTTTATACATTTGACACAATTTTAATTTAGGACCAAATGATCAAAAATCTTTTTTATTTTCTTAAATTCCATACCAAGTCAAACTAGACCATTCTTTGTGAAACAGAAAGATTATTTGGTAATGAAAAATCCAAATTCATTTTGAAATTATATTACTAATTTACAAACAATTTACTATAACATATTTTTCAACTTTAAAGTAACATCTAAATACATTTAAATATGAACATAATTTCAAAATATTAAAAACAATAGTGAAATGTGAATGATGATATGTACGAAATTTATCGTACTCTATAATGATAGATCGAACATAATTTTAAATCATTATTTCATATCGTAGCCCAAATATTTTGATTATAATTTTGGGTCACGTTTTAAATTAGCGCCCCTCCAAATGCTCTGCATATTAGGCGGACATCTCCACCTTTAAACATATACTGATACTGAACTGAACCTTCAATATCTGCTAATGGATCTCAATTATCTCTTCATTTCTCTCACTCCATCATGGACTTCGGTCAGTATTTTTTCTTCTCTATTTGACTGTATATGTATCTATACAATCTGTGTTCTTTTTGCTGATTTTGTTCTTGTTTTGGTGAATATAGGTGTCTATGTTGATCGTTTTTTTTCTCTATTTAGCTACCGTTGGATCTATTCTACCCGGAAAACTTGTTCCCGGGGCGACTTTATCTGATGGAACTCGACTCCATTATCGTTGCAATGGTAAACCCCATGTCTTTCTATGTAATGTGAATTGATGTGTATTTTGATGAGCGGGGTCAGGATTTGAAGTTTATGGGTTTTGAGCTTGTTATCGAAATTATTTAGTTAATGGGTTCGAATAATTTAAGCATAAGCTATTGAGTTTGTCCGGACTCTTGGTTAATGTTGTAGTTTTGTCTAGTGGATTTGAAGTTTATGGATTGTGCCTAGGGAATATTGTAGTTTTCCCTGGTGGGATTTGAGGTATATGGATTCTGAACTTGTTATCGAACCTGTTTAGTTAATGGGTTCTTAATTGAATATTTATGCTTATATAATGGATTTCCTAATACAATTATAAGGTTTAAGCAAAAGTTATTGGGTTTGTTTTAACTCCTACTTAATAATGAAGTTTTGCTTGGACCCTTCGGGGTGGCTCAGTAGGTTTGAGCTTGGGACTTCCATATTGGAGGTCTCAAGTTCGAAACCCCTTGCCAGCGAAACCAAGGGGTTTGCCTTCTGGATCGAGCAAGCCTGGTGCGGGTTACCTCTCCTATGTGGTTTGCGAGCTATTGCATAGGAGCGGTTTTTTTTACCTGTGCACACTATTTAAGGGTAGCGACTATGGGTTTCCCTTGTCATAAAAAAAATGTAGTTTTGCTTGGTAGGATTTTGAAGTTGATGGATTCTGAACTTCTTGATGAATATATAGCTCGTTTTTGGTAATGTGTTTGCGATTAATATATAAATGATTATTTAATAGAGTCTGCGCAAAAACTATTGGGTTGGTTCAAGCCCCTACTTAATACTGTAGCTCTGCCCTTGTATATTTTCATGTTTCTCCATGCGGGTTGAGCTTAGATTATGAGTTTATTGTTGCTATTTCAGGTTTATTATCACTTCTGTTGTTGGTTTTGCTTCTTGGAGTTGGGTCGCAGATGAATCTTGTTTCACCTACTGTGAGTGTGGAATATTTCTTTTGTAGCAAAGGATGTACTTTGGGTTCATTTGCATTCCCTGTTTATTAAGTTTGTTTGCACAAGTATTGTTTGTAAAACCTTGTTATGCGGATGAGCGAGGAACAATTTCTTGCTACACTTTGTGTAGAAGTGATGATAGTGAGGATTTGTACTCACTGTTCCCAAGAGTCTCGTCTCCGGTGGAACAAATATTCTGTTGTTACTTTCTTTTCCTTGCATGGATAGTGAGATTGAGAAGCTGCGTAATTTCACGTGAATTTATTGTTCCTTATAATATCATTAAATTTAGGAACCAGGTTGTCATTTCATTGAAAAAGAAATAATTGTGATATTATATGGCTTTCTCATTTCATACCAAAAGCTTCAACAGAATTGGTGGTATGATGTCCAACTGCTGTAGTACCTTTCTGTTGTTTTTCCTCCTGCTTTTTTGATGACAATGTACTGTTAGCTTTTGTTTTTTTGTTACCTTTCTATTGTTGTCAATCTGATTTATCTTCATCATCCCTGGAGAATTACTTGGTTAAGTACAAAACAAGTTGTCAATCTGTTCATCTTCAATATCCCTATAGAATAACTTGCTGAAGTACAAAAACTGAAATAGAAGGACAAATTCTGCTGTTTACGTGAGTGTACAAAATGGTTACCTAAAAGAACTTCACTTGGATCCAAAATTGCTCTCGATGCTGCATCTTCAAATGATGCTGAAAACATGTGAAGGTCTAGATTGTTGTATGTTTGGACAGGTTTCTGTTTTTGGTATACTCATAAAGAGATGAAATCACCTATTCCTAATGCATTGCAGGCTATAGCAGATAGAGGACTTGAGCTTTTGTCCACAACACTTATCTTTAGTGTTCTTGTAAGTGAAGAATGTCATACCATAAGAAAGTAATTTATTCTTGATTATGCTTTTATTGACGCGAACTTTCTTGTTCTGCAAAAGTTTCTAGCAACTTAGAAGTTTCATTCTGATACCTTAATTGCGAATGGCTGAATGATATTTAGGTGACATTGATGCTTTATTTGGTTGGCCTGAACTCACGTGCAAAGAGTTCATCACTGAAACCTCATGTCTCAGGAAATCTAATCCATGACTGGTAAGTCAATTGACTCTATGCTGTAGTTTATATTCTGAAAAGTTCTTTAACACTAATAAAATGGTAATGTCATTATTTATTGAACTGTCTTCCATCCATCCTTTGATCTATCTGTGTATTTATAGACTGTTTGTGAATTGTTGTGAAGTTACCATTCAACATAAGATTTTTATTAATATTAAATAGTAAGAGCAGAAGTGAATAATTTTAATTTTCTCAATTAGTACCGGCATTTTCGCCTTTGTACCCAAGATATACTTGGATTACCATAGAATCGAGAGTTCTAATATATCTGTAATAATATATGATTATTAACAGCCATTAATTTTCTCACTTGACTCTGAGTGCACCTTAACAACCGGTAATTTATTTTTCGGAAAAAGAAAAAGGAGAAGAATAATATAGCTGTGGAAATTCATTGTTTTCAGATTTCATTTAAAAAGAGTAGGTTGATCTAGGTTGACACATGACAACGAAAGTTTGTCGTTGAAGAGAACACTTCAGTATTATGAATCCGCAGCTCACTGCAGGAAAGCTTCTGCAATAGAAATCAGGGTAACATGATTTTGGCTATTATTCGACATATATAGATGGAGATGGTCAAACACAGTACCAATATGGTTAAATTTAGCCTACTGTAGACTGATAACATCTTGTGTTTTCACCACATTGGAGCAAGATATTTATTTTGTTCTCTACATTCATATTCTGTTGATTTTATTGTAATGAATACTCTCCTAATCTTTCTTCTATCCTATTTCCTTGACTAGGTGGTTTGGGATACAACTGAATCCTGAATTCATGGGCATTGATCTCAAGTATGTACTCATATCTCAGACCTTGTCTTTCACCATTGTGACAAGTGAACATTGAGAATTCAAAGTTTTCATCAGGCTATAATTTGATTATTTAGTTTATTTTTGTTCGATATGTCCGGTAGTAACTTTGCTTAATCCTTTTCATGTTAATGACCAATCCATAAGCACTCAGCAGTTCCCACCAATAGTGAGTTGTATATTTTGTAACCTTATTTATTTAGCTCTAAAAATGATTTCTTCTGCTACCTGAAGGAAAAAAATATAGAGAATCCCTAATTTGTTTGGAGTGAACTATTGATGTTTGGAGTGAAATGGGTCCAAATGGATATTGATGATTCATATAGCCGACTCCCGACTAGTTTGGGATTGAGGTGTAGTAACCTGCTTTTTACCCAAGTAAAATAATTTCTTGGCATGAAAAACTTATATGTTTCTGATGAACCAGAACTCATTTTCTGTCAAACTCCAAGCATAGTTGAATTCCTAGTCAAAGAAATTTTGAGAGGCCAGAATAGTTAATTTTTGTTGTAATGAACTAATGACTCTCAGCTTCAATCAAGGCTATTTGGTTATTTCTTTTGACTTCTCTGCTTATGATGAACTTTCTGCTGTAGATTTTTCTTTGTTAGAGCTGGTATGATGGGATGGTTACTTATCAATCTTTCAGTTCTTGCAAAATGTGTTATAGAGGCTAAATTGAGCCAATCAATGATTCTCTACCAGCTATTTTGTGGGGTAAGTCGCTGGCTGTACACTTCAAAGTATACCTTCTTGAGTATTTGCTAGTGATTTTTAAAACGTCTTTTATATGTGTTTAATTGCAGCTCTACATCCTTGACTACTTCTTCTATGAAGAGTTCATGACCTCCACGTAAGTTAGCAGCTTCTTCTCCGTTTAACTTTTTTAAGATTGGAAAGTTGTTGTGAAGCAAAGAACTGTTGTTTCTCTTCTATCCCTTCTTTAATTTATGTCAGCTGTCCAGAATTTCATCTCTGTTTCACTCCCAGTTTCTTCATCTTATTTGTTGTGTTGTTATTATGCTTTGATCTAAAATTCAAAATAAATCATCCATATGACAAGAATACCACATTGTACGCAACAAAATTAGAAGAGGGTAGGAGAAGGTTTAGGTGTTTAGCCACGAGAAGCATTAGCTTGGGCAGGATAATATGGTTTCTGGCCATTTCCGTGCTTTAATAAGGTAATGCTGGAAGCTGTATAGTTGAAGGATTATGAGGTTTGCTGACCGGACTTGTTTGGGACTGAGGTGTTGTTGTTGTTTATGAGGTAGCTGGGTTTGGTCCCTGGTGTCATGGTCAGAGAATCAGCAACTGGAAGGAAACGGAGGGAGTTAGGGCAGCATAGGTTGTTTTGCATGGTCTTGGGGTTGTTGATTAGTAGCCTGGTCACACGGGTTAAAATTAAAACAAGAAACTTCTTCTGAGTTTTATACATCCAACAACATGTCAGTTGAAACGAAGAAACTCTGAAGAACCTCTAGTGATGCTAACATTTGAACCCTACGGAACACAACTACTCCCAGAAACCTTGGAAGGGTCTGGCTGGGGCACCACTATTCTCATGTTAGAATTGTTTGTGTGTGTGTGTGTGTTGAATTATGATATGATTGTTTATTAGCTATAGTGAGTGGTTTTAATTTGTACGTAGCATGTACCAATTCAATATTATTGGGAGCATGAATTTTTATTGAAAATTTGAATTTATAAGGTTTGACCTTTCTAAGCCCTAAAATGTCTCATAATTGGCAGAATGATATGTTTGTTTTGTTAATTGTTAACCAGTGATTATATATTGATGGTGGTCACCTCATCTATTCCTCTTACCTTTCCCTTTCTTTGTAGTCTTAATATTATCTTCCTCCATTAAGTTTCTCAGCTACGGTTGTGTAAAGTCTTGTTTCTCCATTCTCAGATGGGATATAATAGCAGAGAGGTTGGGCTACATGCTGGTTTTTGGTGATCTAGTCTTTATACCGTTCACCTTCAGTATTCAGGCATGTATTCACAACCAATTCTTATTGCCACATACAAATCTATCCTTGTTTATATATGAATTATGGCACCTTTGATATCAGTATAATACAAATGTATATGACACCTTTGATATTAGTATAACACAAATGTATAGCTTGTAACTGAATTCTCTTCAAAAGCATAGTTTTGAACTATCACTTCTTGTGTCCTTCATCTCCTACTAAATGTAATGATGCCTAGTTTCGTGGATACCAACATTTTTTTTTGTTGAAATGGTAAAGGTTAGGCCATGCAACATATCCTTTTCCTGGAATTTATACCTCGCCTCATGCTACGATATTTTAATGGATATACTACTTGTTTGAATACCCAGAAAACTTTTTGTTTGTGTTTAGTTTAAAAGAATTTGAATCAAGGACCTATTAAAGAAGAGAAATAGAAAAGGAGAAACTCATGTGTTTGTTTATCTTTCTTTTCTGAGAAAACCAAGTCTGGAAACTGTTTGTCCCCTTCCTGAAAATGTTCTGAACAAGTTTTGTGTTTAGTAAAACTCAGATGAATGTTTCCATGTGTCCCCAGTAATCAAAACATGAACAACTTCTGTTGTTAAAAGTACCCATTGCACTGTGAAATCATACGAAATGAGAGAATTCCTGATAACTTTGTTGTAGATAATATCCAATAGGGACCCTTTGGGGTGGCTCGGATGGTTTGGCTTGAGACTTCCATTATGGAGGTCTCAAGTTCGAAACCCCTTGTCTGCAACGACAGGATATGAGCCTTCTAGGTTGAGCTTGTCGCACGGGGTGTGTTATAGTGCGGTTGACCTCTATTGTTTGGTTTGCGGGCCATTCCATAGGAGTGGGGTTTATACTTTGCACATTCGAAGGGTAGCGACCGTAGGGTCCCTTGTCATTAAAAAATATAATATCCAAGAGGGGATCCTGATAAAAGAGTTCTACTCTACTTATTATAGGGTAAGTAATTATTCTCTTTGATTAATAAGACAAGTAACTATTCTCCTTTATTAAACACAGAATAATTAGAAATAACCTGTAAAATTTTATACATAACATTCTCCCACTCGAGTTCAATGACCCTAAACATATTTGCAACCTAGAAATCTACCATAATGGCCCTAAACATACTTGCCACATTAATGTTCTTGATTTTCAATTGTAGCAAGAATGTTTTTGTATTTTCTGTTGACCAGGCAATTGATAGTTCTGTGGCCTGATTGTGATTATCATGGTGCCAATTTCATGGTTGGATTCATTGTGGAAAGGAGTCTAAACAATTTGTGTTCGGGTACAATGGTGTCCTGATGTGTGTCAGATAGTATTTGGACAAGTTTGATAGTATGTCCAAGGACATGTGAAGAAGGCTTATGACTTACCTTATCAAGAGAAGGGTTAAATATTATATAGGAGCGGGAGTTCTCATTTCACTGCAGCCACTACCTAATATATATTTGGAAACAATGGCATACAAGAGTAACAAACAGCGAATGCGTGGATTTCAATGTCTCACACTTCTATTCATATATATAGAGAGACTTTGTAATGAGGATATTTACACTTGTTCAATGCAGGACAGTATACAAAGCTAGACTAACCTGTTTACTATCTAATAATATTTCTCTTCCTTTTCAGGGTTGGTGGCTTTTGAGTAACAAAGTGGAGCTAACAACAGCAGCAATAATTGCCAATTGCCTCGTCTTTCTTATTGGGTAAGCATGCAAGACCATCTCAGTACTATTTTTTCCTCCGCCATCTGTATTGTGCACTTCTGTATGTCTTTCAGACAATTTTTTGTTTGTTTGTTGCTTTCCCTAACATTTCTTGACATGGACCCCTGTTTCTGATTGAAAGGTACTCGGTGTTCAGAGGAGCCAATAAGCAGAAGCATGTATTTAAAAAGGATCCCAAGGCACCCATATGGGGTAGTCCTCCAAAAGTTATTGGAGGGAAGTTACTTGCTTCTGGCTATTGGTAAGCTCTTGATCTTATTTTCTACTCTGTGTTATCGGTATCTTAATAATCCAGAACACAAAATGACTCCAGATTGAGAAAGACTTTGTAATTTTTAGTTTAGATGCATGCGAGCTAGCTGGAAAAACAGATGAACTATATGATTAGTGTCCGTGAACATTTCATTCTGAACCACATTTCTTCTGAAGCTCATCAAATGTGGCATAGTGGCACATGAATTTCTCTTCAGTTCTTCAAATTTTCAAAATTCTAAATCATTATATATTTTCTGAAGGGGCATTGCACGGCACTGTAATTACCTCGGGGACTTGTTGCTGGCATCGTCTTTTAGTTTACCTTGTGGTATAAGGTAATAATTTTGAACTCTTGCTACTTCAGTTTCAATGACAATTTGCATAGTAGTGAAAAAAATTACATTGCTCTCGTGTATGCCTGCAGCTCTGTGGTTCCATACTTTTACCCCATATATCTTCTCATTCTACTCATATGGAGGGAGAGAAGGGATGAAGCTAGATGTGCAGAGAAGTACAAAGATGTGTGGGCTGAATACCGTAAACTTGTTCCTTACAGGATCTTACCTTACGTTTACTAGCTCAATCGTTTGTCCACGTTGCTGTGCATTAGAGTCAGAATTAGCCTCACTGTACCGTACTACCCAAGCATGAGAAGGGACGAGCTCATGAATGAATATTACATCAAATTCGAGCTTTTGCCCTATCTATGCAGCTTTCTCATCTCCTCTACGGAAGTAATCTTTTAATCTATTTCAGTTAGGATCAACACTGTATCAGGTTGTAACTGATTGCTTAGCTTTTGAATGTTTTTCCAGAACCAACTTGTACACTAGATGTACTTTATCATGGCAGGATTTAAATGTGCTGCTTGTATTGAATGCCAAACTATGGAATTATTTTTCATGGTTTGTAATCTTGGAGCAGCTTATTAATGTGTCCTGAAATTTTCGAATGATTTTTCCGACTTTATAGTTTTCTGTATGCACCTTCACTAATTTCAGGAGATATTTGCTACGTTCCACCAAGCAACATGTATATAGTGATTCTGTCCACTAAGCTTAGGACAAATTTGAATCATTCTCTTAATCTATTACAGATTGAAGTAAATTTATATGTCAATACTGTCCATATTAAATTGAATTGTTGCTTATGTTTTTTTTTATGGGGGTTCCTGGCCATGCGGCAACAACGCGGGAACCGAGTGTATAGTAATGCAAGGAGATATTGCTTTTGCTAATTCGAATTGAAGGGTGATATAAAAATCGGAAGAGTATAAAGCATACACTCTTATTATACACATTGTACTATGAATTATGCACTACAGACAAAATGTATAATATGTGTATACAAGAAATGTAAAGGGTTAATAAAGCCCACTATGCTGAATGTACACTAAACATGAAGCAAGCTTAAGCCCTTTAACTTTTAATTTCACACATTTTGCAAGATTTCCTTCATCATATTGTGTCCATCATATTGGGCTTAAATTAAGGCCCAATATGATGAATGGACACTAACATGAAGCAAGCTTAAGCCCTCTAATTGTAATTATGATCCAAATTAAGGCCCAAGAGGTTGAATAAACACCAAGATGATACAAATCAGCCCTCTTATTATGATCCAAATTTGGCCCAGTCAATATCTGCACTTCTGTTTCAATGCTGAAGCAACGACGACAACAACAACAGACGCAGTCTATTTTGATGGGATAAAGTGATTATTTTTCGATAAACTCTCAGACCAAAAAGAACGAATGTGGAACATTTTATTGAATTATTGGAAACAATATAATTTGGTTGTCTTACACTAATCAGTAGGGTTAGGTTTGCTTCAACTTTTAATTCTTAAGTTCTCTATAACTAAAAAGGCAACCTACTACGTTTATTTAATTTTAAGAACGTAGGACTCTTGGTTCATTTGATTGGAACAAGTTATTTCAATATTATAATATGAAATTAAATAATGATGACTTAATAATGTTTAAACTTGTGAAAGGGCAAATGTCTCTTATGGTTCTTTATTCCAGAGTGTTATTTTTTAGGGTTTTCATTCGACGTTCGGTACTTATATTGGAGTTCAATAAAAATTGAATTTATATTAGACTTTGACTAAATTTGAATTAGGCAGAAAAGTTCCACATTGGGATAAAACACTCCCTAACAAAGATGACTCCATATTCAAAGAAACTCAATCCCCAAATCTATAAGTTAAAGATGGAGTACTTACCACTCCACCATTACTCTGGTTGGTTAGAATGTGAATTTTCAACATATTCTCTAGACTACTTAGATGAAAGTCCTTCAAAATAATACTCTATCAGTCTCAATAAATGTGACACATTTTCGTCTTTTGAGTCAAACAATTTAGGTTTGATTGAGAATTTGCTTACGTAATCTTTAATTTTCTTAAAATAAAATTTATATATTTATAAATTACATAAAAAATTATAAATTACAATAATTGATAATTCAAAATATTTAAAAGAATAAAAAATTTCTTAGTAAAATAAAATTATTTGAATTTTAAAATTCGAAATGTGTCACATAAATTAAGACAGAGAGAAACTCTTCACATTTTAGTTGTCTTTGAAAATTTTAACAATCGACTTACACGTGCTATGCTTAATGGCTCTCAATTTCTGGAAATCTAAATGACTAGTGCTGGAAGCTTCAAAATAAAATTGAGGCCAAGATAATAGATAGTCATATTACAAAAAAAAAAGTGAATTATAAGGAAATCCTTTTAGAAATTAATATAATAATTTATGGAAAAATTCTCATATAATTCACAATTTTCTTGTTATATTCTAAATGTTTATAGAAGCGAATATAAGATTTTAAATATATAAGCTTTTTTTTTTTTTTTTTTGGGTTTGGAGGTCATTTGTGATTGTCCGTACGTTGACCTTTTCTAAAAGCACTCTAGGTTCGAGGATAATTGTAAAATAAGGAATAATATATACTTTTGAGTTAAATTTATTTTTTAATAGAAAAAAGAATCTTGTTCCACGAGTAGTGGGTTTGATTCTGATTGAAAAAATCACATTGGATAGAAAACACAAGATATTGTACTTCTAATTGAAGATTTTGTCTTCTCAACCTAATAATTTGCACATATTTTATTCTCATTATATTTTATTTGGTAAAATTATATTGAATATATTAATGTTATCATAAATTTGTAATACTATACCATTATGTATATCTTTTTGTTTTTTAATGCATGTTTCAACGTTTATGGCTGTGGATATACACACACATACATGAAAAAGACAACTCGGTAATTGTGTGGAAATATTTTAATGTATAACACCATTTTTGGAGTTTGGGCAAAGTGGTGGGGGTTGGCAATGACTCCAATGCACAGACAAAAATGAGTAAATTGACATATATGGAGGTAGGTGGTGGTTAAGTTATGGTACTAATAGGAATGGTTTATATCAAATTAAATAATTTAATTTTAATATTTAAAATTTAAAGGAAAACATATAT
The DNA here is from genome assembly GCA_022817965.1 of Solanum lycopersicoides. Taxonomy (NCBI): domain Eukaryota; kingdom Viridiplantae; phylum Streptophyta; class Magnoliopsida; order Solanales; family Solanaceae; genus Solanum; species Solanum lycopersicoides. The sequence continues at coordinate 2,615,468 of CM040626.1, forward strand.
ATTACTTAATCATAATTAAGTAATAAATATATATGTAAAATATGTAATTATATATTATTAATTTAATATAAATATCGAAGGTGAATAAGTTTCGAAAGCAGTAAGATAAGGCATCCTTATATTACCCATCTTTAATGAATGCTTTTATCGTCTTTACTGATGCTGGCAAAAAGATAGGTGCATTCATACATGCTTCTTTGTCCCTACATAAAAGAACCACTTGGGGTTGGGGACTTGGGTGGGGGTGGGGGTAGGGGTAGGGAGGGGGAGGTGTCATATATATCTACAAAATATCTATTTGAAAACATGCAATATCTTTATGGACGTTTTCATTGGAATACAATCGGAAATATTTTCGACAAGTCAAAATGTTATTTCTTTTTTCTTTTATATGTTTTTTAACATGCTTTATTTGAAGTTAGAATTTTTTAGAAATAATTTATCTGTCTCTCTGAAAGATAAAAATAATAAAATCTATGTAAATTCTATTTTAGGAGTATACAATTTTACGCCTAATGATGTTCACGAAAGGAGAAAATACCTCTTATTAGAAATCTTGTCATTCTCAAAATCAGATACAAAATTCTTAACTGAAAATGAACGAATCTTATTCATTTCATCATATCTAAAATATATACATATATATATGAATTACTTACATTATGATCTTCCATATTGCAACTGCTCCTTCCTTGATGCCATTTATTTCATGTAGTATTCACATTGATGATATTTAGTTATTTACATTTTCTCGTGAAAAATCTTTAAGATTTTCACAAATTAACTTTTCAATCACTTTTAATTCATAAATAAAATGTATGTATAACTCATCTTTCAACTAGTTAATAATGTACAATTTTAAACCATATATAATTGCAGAGTGGTTTAGTATTAATTTTACTAGTAATTGTCTCATATAATTTGCCAAATGTCATAACTAATATTACATTTGCTAACAATTTACAAATACAAAGAGGACATTTTCAATTTCCATTGTTGGTAAAAAGTCTTCGTAACAGTCTTAGCATTAACTAACTTTCCCGCCAATTTTTTTCAACCATAATTGTTAGTGAAAATTCTAGTTTATTGCAATAATAATTTCTTGTTGCAAATATTTTCAAACGCCACGAAAGTATGATACTTTACCAACTAAATATAATTCATTGCAACGATATTTTACCCTTCATTATCAAAAGTCTTAGATTCAAATCTTCAAAAAAAGAACATCCTTATAACAAGCAATTACTATTTTTAACAAATTTTACACAACACAATGCATGATTAGTTAAAACTTCGGAACAAATATCGTACAAAATCAAATAACAAAGACTTTGGGAAAGATGCTTTTGTTAATTTGGAGATGGAAGAGTGGTTTATGCATATAGGGAAAAAAATTCATTCATAATCAAAATAAAAAATCTCAGATTCAAACGTTGAAAAAAGAAAAGGTTTGACAAGGAGTGATTTTCATTTTCCACTATAACAAATCTCATACAGCGTAATTTCTGATTAGTTGAAACTTTAAAACGAATAAAAAATTGAAATTGGGTTAACTTAAAGTACCACCAACTCAATTATTTAATACTTTTCTTTTACATTAAAAAATCTTAGTACTCTGTGTATGAGAGAGACCTCACAGTTAAACAGCAGAGTAAAGTCTTTTTCTAATATAAAAAAGGCTAAAATAGTCATATAACAAAAAGATGAACAAAGTATTCAACTATTACTGTTTCTTTGTTCTTTAATATGAGTAAATAAAGTATTTTTTTTTAATAAGGAAAAAGGATCAAAAATGTCTTTAAGGTATTGGAAATGGTTTAAAAATGCCCTTCTTTCATCTATTAGATAAAAAATGTCCTTTCAATCATCTATTTGGATCAAAAATGCTTTTAGAGTTAAATTTCAATCTAAAATATCCCTCCTTTTATCAGAAGTTGTTGTGGCAAAAATAATTTTTAAAATTTCATGTGTTGGCATTATTGATTATTGATCCACATGTAATTAGACCCAGTTTCATTCTCAATCATATCCATCAATCCAAATCCATCATCTTCCTTCTATAAAATTATTTTGAGGATTAATAAAGGGAAACTTACATAAATATAATATAATAATAAAATATTTACCATTTATAGCAATAATATTTCTTTTTTACTTGATCACTTTTAATTTATTTATAATACAAGTTTAATTCATATTACAAAGAATAATTTTTTATTCACATATAATACAAATTTTAATGATAACTATTCATTTATCACACATTTTAATTCACTTATAATACAATGTGTCAATTTTTTATCAAACAAACATAATATATTTTAAAAAATAATTATAATTCATGTATAATTCATATATATTGCATACATAATTCACTTTTAATACATATGATAGATTTAACATAATATTGCTATAAATGGTAATAAATAAAAAATATTGCTAAAATCTGTAATTATTTAAGAAAATGTATCAATTTATGTAATTTTTCCATTAATAAAATACTATCAAATTCTTTCGGTAAATTCGAATATTTAAAAAAAAGTTATAAATTCTTTTATATATCATCATTCTCTCAATTTTTTTTTAATTGACCTACTAATTTTGTGGTAGTGAAGATAAGTGCAATTTAATTTGTATCCAAAACGTATCAAAAGAATGAGTGGATTTAATGAGATGGGAACAAAAAAAATCATACATTCAATCTTCCAAGGAAGCAAGACACTCATCAAATCAAGTCATGTTTATCACATTTCAAGAAAACTGGAGCCTCTAACAGTTGAGGAGGAGTTCAATCTCCAATTAGCTCATGAAAGACTTTGAATTTTTTTGAGAAATGCTTGGAACATCATGTTCTTTTACTGATTGTTTTGATATTATTTTATTAATATTCCAAATAATTTTTTAGAAGAAAGATGAAGAAAGTGGGAGAAATGGGTTTGGATTTGGGTTAATGGTATGATTGTGAATGAAAGTGGGTCTAATTATATGTGGACCAATAAAATAATGTCATGTATTTAATTAAAAATATTTGCCACATCAACTTCTGTTAAAAGTAAGGATAATTTTAGGTTTAAATTTAACTCTAAGGACATTTTTGATTCAAATAAGTAAATGAAAGGGCATTTTTGATCCAATAAATGAAAGAAGAGCATTTTTGAGACATTCATGATGTTTGAGACATTTATATATCTATAATTGCAATAACTTTGTTCTCTAAAGCTTAAATATATTGTAATCAACCATCTTTTTTTTTTTTTTTTCTAGAAATATAAATCTAAAAATCTTATTATTTTCAATCAATGTTTATTAATTACTAGACCACATTACGAGTAAACAAAAGAATCTAATAAGAATATTTTTTCTGAGCTCTCCAAGAAAGTATGCTATAAGATAACCATGACGGATAGGATCAACAATACTTATAATTCAAAAACTTTTTTGGCGTGCTTTTAACTGTTATAGTAAATCTATTCAACACGAATTCAAATTATTTAAGACAATGAACTTTTGAATATCATATAATTACAACAACAAAAACTATAAAACAAAATTTTTTTGGTATTGTTTGTTATAAAGTGTATGCAATTGGTAAATTGTGATAACAAACATTAATAATAAGATATCATGTATAATTTTATAAATAAATTATAAAAGTTAAATATATGCCTATGATATAATTTTTTTTTTATAATTAGATGGAAAAAATATTTTTACAAGACTTGAACTCAAGACTAAGTGATGATATACATAGAAGAACAAATATCTCATATCCACTTGCATAGTCATTGAATAAGATCGAACACTTGCCTCACATTGGAATAAGTTCTAAGCGGTGGTGGTCATCAACAACTTAGTCATAATATTCTTCCACAATTCAATGCTTTTTTTATTTTTTAATCAATGCTAGAAGGAAAAAAGAAGAGGAATTTGACATGTATTTCAAATATATATTTGATTATTCTAGAGTTTTATTTTTTTTTAATCACAAGAAAAATTCACTGACCATAAAGAAGAAGTAATCTAGATTAGTCAAATTTGGTGTGATGACTTGATTCAGAAGGTAAATTTCTTACTTTTTTGATAAAAAAATTTAAACTTGAGACCTCTTATATTAAAGTCTCAAGCACAAATTATTGAGCCCCACCAAAAGGTATTCTAAAGATTGAATTTGCATAACTTTTTAGTTACATATATCTCATATATCTTTATGCTTGTCTTTTTAAATTTCTTTCAAGAAATTAAGTATTTATTTTTGATATCTCAATATATTTATATATATGACTTTCATGATATTACACTGTGTATATATTATTATCGTATATATTAATTTGATATTAATATCAGATACAAATAAAAACTGTGTCCATCATTAGTTACTAATTATTTTAATACTTTACACATTGATATCCAATCAAATACCTTTTACGAAAAATATAAAATAAAACAAAATACCTTTACCGGAAGCCGGAAGGGAGTAATGATATTGACCTCCGGGGATGTGGGAACTATAGAAAAGAATATAAAATACGTTTGTCTGGGATAATGAACTTTTAGATGATAAAATTTTATTCCCCGGGTCTGTTTAGTAATAATTGTCTACTGAATTATTTTGAAATGTTCAATAATATATATTTATTTTACGAATTTGATGAATAATGTTACACTTGATTTCTAATTTACTCTTAAAATTAATTATAATTATTTTCGTATTACATTTTTATGACATTACACTTATTACTCCCTTGATTCCTTTTTATATGTCATCTTTTTTAAACTCACTTGCATTAAGAAATTAAATAAGTTTATAATTCTACTCTTATCTAATGTTTTTTTAAAGTTAACTTTTTAATAAATGATAAATATGTCAAATTTCAAAAACTAAAATACAATTAGATGACTATTTACCATTTTTTTTAGTATGATTGCGATCCAAAATTTGAAGAAAATTGTAATTTGTACATTGATTTAATGAAATAAAAAGTATTATGAACTAACTGTTTATAGTAAAGATGACATATAAAAAAGAATAGAGAAAATATATTCAAAGAAAAATAAAATTGTCCTTTTATTTATAATTTTTTTAAAATGTGTAAAATTAATAATGGATAAAGTAAAATTTAACACAATTCAACTCTATCTCGAGAGGTTTAAATAATTAATAAAGGAAAAGTCCTTTTGGCTAGAAAAATTTGGCCAGAATTTTTTAACTCCTTTTTACTTATTCTTTTTAGTTTATTTTTTTTCATTTCTTATTCCTTAATGATAAGAAAAATTTTAAAAGTATAAAGCAGAACTAAGGTTAAATTATCTATTTTAATTTATAATTTTTAATCGCGAAAAGATAATTTATATCTAAATTAAAATATAAAAATATGAAATTAGCCGAGTTGGCTAAAGAGTTACTCTTATTTATTCAAAGGAGTTATTGTTATACACCGATTTTCTAGAAAAAAAATTAATGATAAAAATATATTTTATCCAATTATACTCAAAATTATGTGAGCGAAATAAGAAGAAAACTAAAATTATCATCATGTTTCCTCTATTATGTGATTATCTTCATATTTTCGATAACATATGAATCATGTCATACACAAAAAAGACTCATTAAAATTATTTTTTATTTATTATTTCACTACTAGAGACATACAAATTATTTTTATAAAATTTTTGATGGTGCTTCATTAAAAAATTTTAATAACATAAAAAGGATATAGAGAGTTTTTTATGATTTCAAAATAAACTTTATAAAAAAAATTGAAAGAAAAACATCTTTATAGTTCTCCGATGACAATGACAATACAAATTTAACATGAACTAGATTTAAGTTTCATCACATATATATTTTTCTTTAGTAGTATTAGTTGTTATTTTATTAAAAATGTTTGCTATTAAATGATCTGCAAAAATATTAAGTATACATAGTTGTAGTCACAATATTATTTTTTTCTTTCAAATTAATATTTGTTTTGAACGGATTAATATTTTTTAAAATTAAGTAATTTTATTGCATTTATTATATAAATAAATTTAAATTACCTATTTAAATAATTATTTAAATTAAATTTAAATACTTTTTTTATATATATAATGTAAAATAATTCAATAATAACAATCAAAAATCAAAATACTTTAGAATTGATAAACATCAACACATTAAAGAAATACTAAAAATCATACGGTTTATAAGTGGCGATCCTATTTAACAACAACCCAAGATAACTACACATTAATATTGAAAAATTACATATTTAAAGTTTATGTTTGGTTATTATGTTTTAAAAAATTAAACTACATATTTACAACAACATGTTTAAAAATTAAACTACATATTTAAAAAATTTAAATTACATATTTGATTACTATGTTTTAAAAAAATTAAATTATGGATTTTATAATGTGTCGATGTCTATCAACTCGAAAGTATTTTGAGATTTGATTGTCGTTATTGAAATATAAAAATTCTAGATAAATGAAAATAATTTTTAAAACATATATATCCTAGTTATGTTATAATTTACTTATACATGTTAAACATATTGTAAATTAATATATACATAAAATACATCTATTTTAAAGTATTTTAATTGATAAGTAGGTATTGAGTGATCTTTTATTCATTTGTTTTGAAATATCAACTTAATTAATACTATTCGAATAACTGGATTATTTATTCATTGTTAAAATTAGTGAAATAATTTCACCATTTTCTATATATGTTAATTCTTGTACGGAATGATTATAATATAAAAAAAATAATGTGTTATTTATGACATAGTTTTGAATGTCTTATCATCAATTATTTTTAAAAATATAGAAATTTCAATATAATTTTTCTCTCAAAATATGTCCATTATATAGACTTATCTATTTAGTTGATTATATTTAAAGAAGAATTTAATTAATTTTTTTAATCTATGCTTAATTACTATATTATTTAAGAATATTTAATAATACTTATTCAGTTTATAAAATTAATAAATAACTTGACATGTTATATCTATTTTACCCTTGTTATTAAATACTATTCATTTTTAATGTTTTAAATGACTTATATTTAATAAGGAGGATTTTAGTAAAATTATTCTTATAATTTATTATTTCTTAATCCTTATGTTAAATCAATAGTAAAAATTATTGTTGTACAAAGAAAGTACTTGAGAATTCATGACATTCGGCACATAAAAATAAACACTACAGTTTACTTATATGATATGAATTCTTATGTTGTTATTAGCTGTTAATTTAATTAAGTTGAGCCACCATTTATGTGAAAACAATAGTAATAAATAAAAAGATATAAAGGAGTTTCTCATAACACAGCGAGTCTGCACCAAGAATTGGCATTTAACCCCTATTTATTTACTCAAATTATGAATGAACTGATCAAAACAATACTAAATATGAGGTCTCAAGATGTATGTTTTTCTTGATGGTATTATTTTAATCGACAAGGTCAATGAGGAAGTCAATCAAAAATATCAAAAGATAAAAAAAAAAAAAAAATTCAAGAATCTATTGTATGTAGACTTATTTTGAGTTGTCAACCAAATGTATGATTGGCTGCTTACACTACATTTTTAATCAACATAAGTAAAGTAAAGTTGAGGTGCAAAATACAAATAATTTAAATGTTTTAGCTCGTTATTTCAACAGAATGCAATGAGATTCTCAAAATAAACATTCTCATCCGCTCTTAACAAACAACATACCTAGCATAATCTTTAACTTAGGTTTAGAGAAAAAGAAATGTATGCATATCCTATCCTTTTTTTTATAAGATAGATAGATTATTTTCAAAAGATCTTTGGTTTTAAAAAATTAAGAATACAGTATAGGAAATTAAGACTTGTAAAAAAAAAATACAAAACAAATAAAATAACAAATGATATATATGCATTAAATAACAAAATAAAAATATGTGACTACTCCGGAATAACAGTACTAGTAAGAAGCAAAGAGGAGGTTAGCCACATGAAGAACAATAATGATCGACTATCTATTAATTTTTATCTTTATCTTTGACATTCAATTTAATTATATTCTCATGTTTTATTTAATCAAATTATACTAAATTAAACTTTAAGAAAATATATTTATATTGAAAAAACCTTAATAGTTTGACCTTCTAATCATTTATCTTCCTACTGCTTCTACGCTTCTAGATATCACTAGGTGCAACTAAAACGCTATCTCAATTAATTTAAAAATTGATCAAATTTTATTTTTAGATTATTTAGTTTTTGAGTGTATTTGATAAAATTAAGAATAACTTGAAATAAATTTAACATGACTTCAGAAAAATTAAAAGCTAAAAATAGGTACTCACCAACTTTTCAACTTAAAAATTACTACAGTTTAGCTTTTAAAGCTTTTTTAAAAAAATATGTATGCATGAGAGAATATCAAAAATACAAAATAAAAGTTCTCAAAACTTTCAAGCCAATAAAATCAAATACAAAGTTCAATTTCAGAAGAAAAAATTCAAAGAGGAAAAATTGTCAGCAAGACGTAAATGACCTTTTAGGGTGTGTTTGGTAGGAAGGAAAATGTCTTCCATGGAAAATGTTTTCCTAGAAAATGTTTTCCCGGAAAACAAGTAAATTTTGGACTTATTTTCTCATGTTTGGTTGGTGAGTAGAAAATATTTTCCGAAAATGATTTTTATTGTTTGATTTATGAATGAAAAATATTTTTGAGAGACATCTTTTATTTTTACTAGAGTAAAAAATATTTTATGAAATTGACAATATTTTTTAAAATCAAAACTATTATTTTTTGGGGGTGGGGTGGGGTGGGGTGGGGGTAGTGGGTTAATTTTTTGGGGAGGGGTTGGGGTTGGGGGGGGGTCGGGGATTGGGTAAAAAAATAAAATTTTAAAATTAAAAATATTTTTTTAAAATTGATGTTTTTCCCAAAGAAAAATGTAATTTGAAATAAGAAGAGAGCTGTGGAAAATGTTTTCCTTAATTTTTTAAGGGAAGTCATTTTCCTTAATTTTGAGGAAAATGAGTTGATTTGAAAAACATTTTCCATAACTTTTGTCTCAACCAAACATGAGAAAATTGGAAAATGTTTTTCAGAAAATTTTTTCCTTCATACCAAACACACTATTAATCTGCTTCATTAAGATTAGATGTCTTTCCAAATTTTACCCAAATAACAGTATCATTCTTAAAGTAAATTTCTGCCTGAAACCATGAGTCTCTACGCTAAGACTTTTTTGTTCAAAATATTAAGTTTAATCGAATACGGTAAACTAAAATAAAAATAAAGTTATACATATGTTTTAATAAAATATTATTTACTATTACTATCAATTAAAGAGTATGTAAAACAAAGTTATTTTGAAACAAGAGAATATCAAAAGTTTGTAGAAAGAAGTCGCAGCCGCCAAATTGCGCAATAGCGATGACAATAGTAGTAACAGTACTAACAAACTGAAACTAACTAATTTTTGAATAGAGGACCCACGAAATAACCCATCAAAACTGTCTTCCAATATTTAGTTATTTTATCCGTAGAAGACCAGAAGAACCGGTGGCCCTTCTTGATCACATCCATAAAATATACATCAGCTCACCGAATGAAGCAAAAGTGAAATACCGAAACTAACCCTCTCACACACTAGAAAAGCATGCTTTATTGTACTACTGAATGGGGGACCAGACAATCAACGGCGTCACTAACGGTGCCGTGAAAGACCTTGGAACACATGCAAACCAATTTATAATGCAACCAGAAACCCTAACGGCGTCTAATGCACATATTATAAAAATAATAATTAAAAAGTAGTGGACAAGTCACGCGATATTCACGTGCCAAAACGTCCCTAAATGAATCAAGTCTTCTTTAGCCGCTTCACACGCCGTGTAAGTTGCTTGACCGCTTGAATTACTTCTATACCCTTAGCTAATATGTTCTACCTAAAGTACGTAAGTTGCATGGAAAAAAACTTAACCGCACCCGTTATTTGCATAGATATACTAATTATATATCTAATATAATCTTACAAAATAGAATTTTAAAAAAATAAAATATAAATAAATCTAGATAAATCAACTCAGCGATCCTACCTCTTACGAAAAACAAATAACTTAAAAGTCGAGAACTATGACAAAATATATGCATTTCACGCACACTTTTGTCACTGAGTTAATGCTAAACGTATTTTTAGTGTAAACATTTTCTTATATTGCAATAAAAAAACAAAGTATAATATATAAATTCACGAAATTTAATAATTTTTGCACAAAGTATGTGTTATTTTCTTAACAAAAATATTATTATTAGAGCAAGCATTGTGCATATCCAAGCTTCTAGCTTAATCTATATAAATAGTTGATCTGTGATTTCAATTTTTTATATATATTAACTTAAACTTATAATTCATAAATTTTAAATCTTGAATTCGTAAACTATATATGTTTATATTAAATATTCAATATTAAATATATGTATATATAAACAAGACAAACAATAAAATATAGGAATATTTTATGGTTTACCGGGAGAAGAAGTAGTAAGTTTCTAAAAGAGCTTTATCTCAGTATTATACATTATACAAGAATAAAAGCCCTGGTATTTCTGTTTGGCTTCTCTCCTACTTTCTCTCTCTTTCCTTCTCTCCCTGTATGGAATACTCAGTTTCATTTTTTCCTTTAATTTGCCGTCCACTGCCTCTGTAAGATCTCCGGCAGAATTCCATTTATTCAGGTGAGTGTACGAATTCACTAACACCCAATTAATTACAGGTGAATTTTCTCTAATTTGTAGATTAAAAAAAAAACTGAAGAAAAGAAGCAGCATTTTCTTTGTAAAGGATTAAAGATCTTATAGAGATTTTGTTTGTTCAGCCAGATTGCTACAAGCTGTCACTGATCAAACCTAATTTTGTTACTGATATGTTAGAATGAATTAAAATGAAATTTCTGATTAAATTACATTTCACTTTCACCCTCCACTCACTGACTCCACCATGGCAAGACCAGTAGATAAACTACTCTTTGAGGGATCTGTACTGGAAAAAATATTTTTGGTATAATTTTACAAATTTGAGTACATGGGGTTCTTAAAAGTTATGTTTTTGAAGATTCTTCAGATGTTCTGTTTCTCTTCCTGCAATTTTTTTTTTTAATTTCCTAATATGGTTTTTCTTTTGCAGGATGATTTCATAGAACAGTTTTATTTGTTTTTTTCTATGAGAGACTACTTTGAGTTTATCCCTGCAAACATCTGCTTATCATTTCTGTCAAATTAAGAGACATAAAGGCAGAAAGATTGGATTTTTACCGGTCACTGCCGCGGTGGTATGGCTGGAAGGGAAGGAAGCTTGATTCCACAGGCAGATGATTTTCAGATTGGAACTTCATGGTTTCCAATGACTCCAGCAAAACAAAGCTTGCCACCAATCTATGGGAATAGGCAACAATATCAGCCAGTACAAATTGATGGCCTGGAATCACAAAGAATTTCACAAGGGCAAGATCTAAGTCAAGTGAACCAGATAGAGTTGAGGGATTTCTTGCAAGAACCTCAAGCTCAAAGTGCGGCTACATGCTGTGGTTCGACGAATTCAGCAACTGTAATGGAGTATTTTGATGCTTGGGAAGCAGCAGCAGGGGCAGAATCCAAAATGTATGGTGAGAACAATATTAAATTGTGCAATGATGTATCTACCGATGATGTAGATGAATGGAGCAATGTGTCTTTCGGACATCTCTTGGCATTAGCACATGCTGCTGGCTCTACAGACGTCACTGAAAATGCAAATGCAGAAACTAATCTTGCCATGAATGGTTCCTTCAATTCCCTCATCAGTTCCCAGGATGCAGGTAAAGAATTGAAATATTCATTTGACTCATCATCATATAGCATAACTGAAATGCATAATGCCTGTAGAAACTTCAATAGTACGACAATCACATTACTTGTATATGTCATAAGTGTCTTTAATGTGGCTCAATTGTGTGTCTTCGCAGATAGCTAAGACCTGCAAAAGGATAGAGAACGGAATAGAATAAGATCAGTAATCAGTTCAGTTAAAAGAAAAAATTATGATTCCTCATGGACAAATTAACTAGCATTGAGTTGAACATCTTAGTGAACACTCTATAAAGTTCCAATTAGATGAACTACTGAATCAGGCTCCTCATACTTAGATCAGACAACTAACAATGATGTATAGCATTATCTGACGTGTGTTTTGTCTGATTGTGTATTATGCAATGAGTAATTCTTTCTCAATTAGTCCTGTGGCAACTGGAATCGTTCAAAAAGAGTTGTTTCCATAGAAAGGAGTGTAGGATTGGTAAGCTTTGCCGGAAAGTTGAGATTTCCTCATTTTACTAATATGAAAAGGGTGCTTTTATGATGCAGATGGAAGCTCTAGTTGCTCGAGATTCCCTTTTAACCTGAATTCACCAACTAGAATGACAGATGAGGACTCGAGCAGCAACAATGCATTCCCGTTTGAACCAATAACACCATATCAGATCAAGAAGAAAGGGCCAGCATCTGATGCGCCAAGTCTAGACATTAACGCGACACCAATACCAAGACACGTACAGTCAAGCAAAGATGCATTAAAGAGAGCAGAAGCAAATGATCTCCAACAGAACACAGAGAAGTCGGGGCTGGTCTTGAACATATCAGAACTGTCGGAGAACATGATTGACAAGGTAGTCGATCAGGATGCTGAACAGAATAATACACCACAGCAGAAACGAAAGAAGAAGCACCGACCTAAAGTGGTAATAGAAGGCGAGCATAAAAGGACTCCTAAACCAAAAACTCCCCAGCAGCACAGTTCAATGGGAACAAAGAAAGAAAAGGGGATATATGTCCAAAGAAACAAGATTGAGGACCCTCCAGGCACACCCTCAGATGAGGTAAACGACATGACTAAACACGAGGGCCATCTTCCAAGTTCTGCAAAAGTCCAAAGAGCAAGGAGGACCTATATAAGAAGAAATCAAGTCAACAAATTTGCACCAAAGCCAGCCAAAGAGGGAACCATAGATCCACCGAATGTTTCTCGACCAAGAAGATACCCCAGGAGATCATTGAACTTTGATTCTGAAAACATATTAAGTGATGAAAACTCATTACACTGGCCATCTTCAACTGTGGAGGACTTGCATGAGAATCAATCCAATTCTAGTGTGCATTCTGGAAAGGGTATTGAAGCTTCAACAGCAAAAACAAGACTGGGCTCAGTTTATGACCTCACATGTTCAAATCAGGAGCTGAAAAATTGCCAAACTCATCATGAAATGTCACACCCTGACCCTTTCACTCTGAAGAAGATTGGCCTGAATCATAGTAAATTTACCATGAACAAACAAAATGGAATCTCAAGAGGGAAGTGTAAAATCGTTTTCTCAGATGAAACTCATGACAAACAGGCAAGCATTTTAGAAATGACACCAAAGAGCCCGAATAGTTCCAACTGCAGCAGCAGTGCATGCTTGATCCCGGAAACACCAGAGAGAGCCTTGAAAAGACGACGTTCTATTAGAACTGATCAAGCAAAACTTTACAGCACAAATGTCAGGGGAGCCTATTTCAACTCCATGCAGGCATATCAAGCAATTCTCCCAGCAACTGAACCTTATGCTCAGAGTACCCAAGGGATGCATTTTCCTATAATTTTCAAGAAAAAGAGGACAGAGAAGGGCCATCCCTCAGCAATATCTTACTCTAAGCCTTTTACATGTGAAGTTAACTATTTGTCTTTGTCTCAGAGCAACTTTGGTCTTTCCCAAGCCAGTACATCTGCAACTGACAATGCTAATAACTTAATGCCAAATCGGGAACTTGTACCAGCATTTGTGGAAGCAGAGGGGTTAAGACGAAAAAGATCAAAAAGCATAAGTAAAGTACGGGACCTAGCATCACTGCTTGAAATTTGTAAACACTTTCCTACTTCTTCAGTCAAAGAAACAATGGTATCTGAATTTGGAGAAAGATATGAAAACTCAGATCAGCCTAATACATGCATGGAAGCCCTGGTTGCCGACACCCGCACAATAATGAAAACAAAAAAGAGGTCAAAGAGAAGCATCCCAGTCAGTTCCACAGCATCTCATATGTATGGCCGATCACAGTTCACAACAAATGCAAGAGGTAGTTGAAGCTATATTTGTAACTTTCAGATAACCTATCAAATAAGATGTTTACTTTAATTGCTCACTAAATTGAATGCAGGTTCCATACCAGCTATAACTTGGAGATCTCCAGTTGATGAAATTGCTGAACGCTTACAGCATCTCGATTTGAATAGAGAAAGCATCCACCCATACCAATATGAGGAAAATGCCCTTGTTATTTATCAAAGAGATGGAAGTATTGTCCCTTTTGCAGGACCATTTGTCAGAAAACGACGACCGCGGCCCAAGGTTGACCTTGATGATGAGACCACAAGGGTATGGAAGCTTTTGCTGCAAGACATAAATAGTGAAGGCATTGACGGTACAGATGAAGACAAGGCAAAATGGTGGGAATCAGAACGTGAAGTGTTTCATGGACGAGTAGACTCATTTGTGGCACGGATGCGTCTTGTTCAAGGTAAGTACATAAAGTTTTCATATTTTGTAGTGACTATCAAATGAACATTCCCCGATTCCTTTGACTAGAAAAGCAGTCAACATTTAATATTCCAACTTGTATTCTAAGGATGCACTAGCAATAACGAACCTGAAAAACACAGATGCACCTGTAAGGTCAACAAAGAAACCTAAAATCCAACCTGACACAGTCATATACACATGTATGGTACCAGAAAGAGGAAGTGGATTATGATGGAAGAAGCAACTATCTCCCTATCTCCCTATACTTCACATGAAAAAGTATTATATCATTAGACATTATTCATATAGAATCAGCAAACTATCAATTAATAGATTTCATTTGTGATGCAAAACAACCTGAAACTAAACCCTAGTCATGCCAATAGAAGACATGACTAACACTAGCATTGCACGTCAATCATCAACCTCAATCAAGATTCCATGTTACCTTGTTTTTCCTTTTAGTCATCTATAATATTATAGTTGACAATGGGCCATACAAGAAACAAACGAGATGTGCATGTTGACGTTGTTATCTTTTGTTTCATTGACCATTTCTTCTATTCTTTGGGTGAGCCAGGAGACAGGCGATTCTCTCCTTGGAAGGGATCTGTTGTAGACTCTGTAGTTGGAGTTTTCCTGACACAAAATGTCTCAGACCATCTTTCTAGGTAAGCTAGATTTGAAACCACAATTTTTTGTTTTCCCTTTTCTGGTACATCCAGAAGAAATTTAAAATATTGAGTTCCAATAAAGTACTTTATCCACTTTATAGCTCTGCATTCATGACACTTGCTGCTCGGTTTCCTCTCAAGTCAGACATCAGTGTGAAAAAGAATGAAGAGAGAACAGGGATCATTATTGAAGAACCTGAAGTGAGTACCCTGGAACCTGATGATACAATTGGATGGCATGATTATCAATCAACTCAAACAACTCTTGGTCAGAAGTTTTTCAGAATCTCCAGTGCAGAGTCAGATGATGAAAAAACAGCTGTTCACAGCAGTGAATCGAGTGAAAATAGCACTAACTGCACTAGTTCAACTGAAAATTCTATATTGCAGCAACCTGGTTCTTCTAGAGAAAGTTCATGTGTGCATCATGAATCAACAACGTATGGATCGGCTACAGCAAACGCAGCAACAAGTTTTTTGGGGGATCAAGTAGAACCAGATGATTTGCTCTCTTCTCAAAATTCTATTCTTTCTTCTCAAGACTCTGCGAATATTTCAGTTGTTCAAACTTCTGAAGGAACTGAATCAAGCAACTTTCTGGGCTCTGCTTCATTTTTTAAATTATTACAGATTGCAGGGACTTCGAAATCGCATGGAGTCCAGGATCAGAAAAGTGAAAACATGTTACTGGAAAAGAATATAAATGGCCAACTAAAACATGTGGCATGTTGTTCACACATTCACAAGGATGGGGAGAATCACAGAGGCTCAATAGGAAATGACTGTCCTTGTTGCTATTTGGGCTCATGTAAAATGTCTAATTCAGGAGCACAACAAGCCAAGTTCAAAAGCGATTTGGAAGAAGCTGCAAAATTCTCAGACCCCTCAGGGGAACTCGGTGACCCCGAACAAAGTAAAGCATCAGCAGAACCTGCAAATCAAGCATTGTATGGAGAGATAAGTGAGGCTTACATCTCACGGGATAACCATCAAAATAAGTTGTACACAGCAACAATTGATGATCAGGTTCAAATTGAAGAGAGCAACTACAATATGCAGCGAGTAGCAGAAGCACCAACATTTTCAGAACCCATTGCTGATGTCAGAGAGGACGTTAGTGTAGTTGTTGATTCAAGCAAGTCTGAGCACACAGTTTTGAGGTCAAACTCAAACAACGGAAAAATCCATGCTGGTAGCACATTAGACGGAGCAAATCACAATACTAAAGCAAAAAAGGAAGGCCCTGGAAAAGAGAAGCAGAATGTTGACTGGGACAGTTTAAGGTTACAGGCTGAGAGCAATGGTAAGAAAAGAGAAAAGACAGCAAACACAATGGATTCACTAGACTGGGATGCAGTGAGGTGTGCAGATGTCAATGAGATAGCCCATACCATTAGAGAACGGGGGATGAACAATATGCTAGCAGAGAGAATCAAGGTACATCAGTGAAAACTGCAATTAACAGCCTAATTGTTTTAAAATCTGGATACCTTCATTATTCATCTACCACAGTAATTCCCTAACCTTCAATGGAAACTGAACAATTGCAGGATTTCCTTAATCGGATTTTTAGAGAACATGGAAGTATTGATCTTGAATGGCTGAGAGACGTTCCACCAGACAAAGCAAAGTAAGCTTTCAATTGACCAAATAATTTCTTCCATGTTTATCTATTATTCCTCTGCACTGACTAAACAAATTCACATGCATGGTATCAGAGAGTATCTATTAAGCATCAGGGGCTTGGGCCTGAAGAGCGTAGAGTGTGTGCGACTTTTAACACTTCACAACCTTGCTTTTCCTGTAAGATTTCTGAACCAATTTTTGAAGACATAATTAATATGCAATGACCTGTGTTTCTCACTAATCATGTCTTTAATAAGGTCGACACAAATGTTGGGCGTATAGCTGTTAGACTGGGATGGGTGCCCCTGCAGCCACTGCCAGAGTCGCTACAATTGCATCTTCTGGAACTGTGAGTATCTTGTGTAGTGTGTACATAAAAAATTTCTAAAATTGCCTACATAGTCTAACTCTGCTGTATTCTTCAGGTACCCTGTGCTGGAGTCAATTCAAAAATACCTCTGGCCACGTCTCTGCAAGCTTGATCAAAGAACATTGTAAGTAACATCCTATTCTCTAACATTTTGCCCAGCCTGGTTGACAAGCATCAATTTCCTATTAAATGTAAGTGGTTCCATTTCATCTTATTGAAACATCCAATTGTAACAGTATACTGCATAGTGGATGAAAAGATTTTAATTTTAAGGAAGTGCAGAGGGACTCGTAGATTAGGGTAGTTGATTTCTTCAAAGGGAGAAAAAATGATATACGTGCATAGTACTTGTAACTAAAAGAGATATTTTTTCTTCTAATCAAGTGATGCATTTACTGATTCAAATCCTACTTGATTACAGATATGAGTTGCATTACCATATGATCACTTTTGGAAAGGTATGTCTATACCACTAGTTACTTTCCCCTAGAACTAGTGTATATCTGCAATCACAGTTTAAATCAATTTCATGGCCACTTCATTAGGTCTTCTGTTCAAAAAGCAAACCCAACTGCAACGCATGTCCAATGAGAGGAGAATGCAGACACTTCGCAAGTGCTTTTGCAAGGTTTGCCTATTATTCTATATTCTTTCATGCAAGAAATTAGTTTTCTCTTGTTTGTCTATCTTTATTACTTCTTCTCAAGCTTCTCGACATCTAATCCAAAGAATCATATCCAGAATGTGGCTGCTGAAACTAGATTTGACAAATCTATTTACTTACTCAGACAAAATCAAATTTGCACTTAAGCTAACCTGGTAGTATTTTAACTCATCCATGAAGCGTATGACAAACTGTCGGTCACTCAGTGATGAAGCAAGTCTGGCAGAAACTTTGAAATTCACGGATCTCTTCTTGTATAAGATAGAACTCCTACATTTTCAAACTTAAGCTAATACCCTTCTTGTTAGCACATTCAAGTAATGCATTATAACTACATTAGCAATTTCATAGTCTAAACTAAATGCACTGTTTTTTCATATATGATACTTGACACATTTCTCTTTCAGCGCAAGGCTTGCCCTGCCAGCACCAGAAGAGAAAAGTATAGTGAGCGCAACAGAGAACAATGCAGCTGGCCAGAATCCATTCCAGAACTTCAATCAACAGCCACTAACCTTACCCCAGGCTAATCAAACACCATTAGAGCATCCCAAATTGATCAACCCCGCACCTATTATTGAGGTGCCAGCAACACCACAGCCCATTGTTGAAGAGCCTGCCTCACCTGAGCCAGAGCAAGATGCTCCTGAAATCGACATTGAAGATGTTTGCTTTGAAGATCCTGATGAAATTCCAACAATTGAATTGAATATGGCACAGTTCACTCAAAATGTGAAGAACTTTGTGCAAAACAATATGGAGCTTCAACAGGTCGAAATGTCAAAAGCCTTAGTAGCTTTAACTCCAGCAGCTGCTTCAATTCCCACACCTAAACTTAAGCATATAAGCCGGCTCAGAACTGAACATCAAGTGTAAGTTGATGCTCCAAATAACTTCTGATAGATCGCCAATGCAGTAGGGTAGCCAATTTTTTCCTAGGTTATGAAATTCTCATAAATTGGTTTTTTACTTACTATCAATTGTTTCTCCACCCACAGATATGAACTTCCAGATTCTCATCCTCTTCTTGAAGGGGTCAGTTTTTCTTTTCTTTTTTGATTGGTTAAATTCTACATCAGTTGATATCCATATGTAAGCAGCATATGTAAGCTTATATTTAAATTGATCCTCCTGATAATTACATCTTTTCATGTTGCAGTTCGAGAAAAGAGAACCAGATGATCCATCCTCCTATCTTCTGGCAATATGGACACCTGGTAAGATTTCAATTAATGTAATATAGCACATAAGAGAGGAGCCCTTTTGAGAACAATGCAAAGTAACCGGTTCCTATCTGTAAGCTGATTAATTAGAGAACTCAGGATTGTAAGGAACACTTCTGCATAGCTAAGCTGGACTGAGCAAGTCCCAGGTTCCGATCTCAGTAGTAGTTGCACTGCAGTAGTAGAGGGTAATTGGGCAAAATAGGTTAAGCTTTTCATCATTCTCTCTATAGATTAATACTCCCTTATGTACCAAACCCGTATCAGGTGAAACTTCGGATTCTATTCAGCCACCGGGACGACAGTGCAACTCCCAAGAAACTGGTAGACTATGTGATGATGAAACATGTTTTGCATGCAACAGCATACGTGAAGCACATGCTCAAACTGTGAGAGGGACAATTCTGGTAAGAGAAGAGAACAAACTGTTTTAGTGTATGTCATGGGAAAGTGATATGATAATCCTGATCATCTCTGAATATACTTTCTAACAGATACCATGTAGAACAGCTATGAGAGGTAGCTTTCCGCTCAATGGTACATACTTCCAGGTTAACGAGGTGAATACAACCAACTTTTCCTCAACTCAAGCAAGCATTTTTTGCATTTGATAAGGTTTTAATAGTAGCATTTTTGCTATTCCTCAGGTGTTTGCAGACCATGAATCCAGCCTCAAGCCAATTGACGTCCCAAGAAATTGGCTATGGGATCTGCCACGACGAACAGTTTACTTCGGAACCTCTATACCATCAATATTCAAAGGTAAACAAACTAAAGGATGAAACCTTATTTATTTTTTAAAAAGATTTGGGAGTAAAATAACATTACGCGTGTTCTCTGTTAATCAGGCCTTACCACAGAAAGTATACAACATTGCTTTTGGAGAGGTATGTAGTTCGAAAACCTCAGGTTCACAGAGGTCCAAATGCTTGTCTTAGCTTCTTATCCCTTTCTACTAAGTAAATCAATGAAAAGCATGCATGTTACATCATTATGCAAATTCAAAAAGACTCAAATTAAGCCGGCATAAGCACCAAGCATGTCAGCGAGTTTCCTTTTTGCCTTACTCTTCGGACCAAATCATAAAAACAAAATCATAAGGAAGTAGTAATTGTTCATGTAGCTAGGGGGGGAAAAGTGTTATCCCCAACTGCAAAACCCTTTATTTGTTTTCTGACAAAGAACTGTATTCCGCAGGATTTGTTTGTGTGAGGGGTTTTGACAAGAAGTTACGAGCCCCAAGACCACTGATGGCAAGGTTGCACTTTCCAGCCAGCAAGTTGACTAGGACAAAAGGAAAGCCAGATGAAAACTAGGGTACAGTGTCCAACTGAATCAGCAAGACAGCCATCCGGGCTGAACAAGCTAACAACATTCAGTACCATGATGTTATAAACCTTAGGAAAGAAAAAAGATAGGCATTCTCTAACATGTAAGTAAGTTGTAGCAAGAGAGTAAATGAGATGATAATCGATTACTTGTAGCTGATACTTAGGGTGGTCATTTCTATTACCAACAATCATTGAATTCTTCAACAGGCTAGTGCTCTTTTAGCCCAGTGAGATCTCAAATTTAGTTGGTTTTCATTTTCCCTTCAAAGGATAGAAAGAGTTAATAAAAATTGGTACTCTTCCATGGCAATCAGTACACTTGGCTCCTAACTTACAAAAACTAGTTTAGCACCCCGGCAAAAAAACATGAGGCAAATATTAAAACTAAATCTTGTGGTAATATGTAAAAGGAATGGTTTCTCGTAAGCAAAGCAGGCTTATATACGAGCATGCAAAACTATCTATAAACCCTTTTTTGTTAAAGACGGGAGCTACACCAACAAGTTAACAACGTTATAATGTGAACTGTCTCAACTAAACGTAAGGAAGACTCAGGGGTGAATATAAAAAACAGGACTAGCAAGGAGTATACGAATATATTCATTCTATTCATGATACTAGCACCCTGGTAGAGATTAGCTTGAAATAATACCCTATTCATACTTCATAAGTCAGCCAAGAAATCACGGAAATACATCTGCTGTTTGCAACTACTAGCTAGACATAGAGTTTTGAAAATCACAATTGAAAGTAGATGCATAAAGACACTTGAAGTCCTAACAGCTGTTTTTTCTTACATCATACCTTTTTTTGAAGCTGAGAAAACCTTATTAACTGTCATCAGAAAACATGGAGAACATCTCTCAACCTCTGTACATAGGCATTAGCAATAAGATGAGCATAAAAATGTGCAGTAGCATTAGCATATTGAAATTTTAGAATGAAAAATTTGGAGTGAGAGGGTGGATTTTAAACTATATATCTGCTTTCATATTTGAGCCAAAAGCCCTTGAGTTTGACGTCTCAATGGATCTGTCATTAACTTTCTGTAGCTTTTGACATACAGAACACATGAAGAAGAGATTTTAGAAGCAAACAAACTCATATAGCTCGTTCTTTTCGAGCTAAAGCACATTTACACCAAGATATATAAGGAAACCAACTAACGGAATAACTCATATTCATCTTAAACCACGATCAACATATAACCACTTTACACTTCAATTTGAAGTTTACAAACTATAATTTGCAAGTTTACAAACTAGTAATAAAGCCATCATAAAGGCATATATATTCACCTCGCAAAGTAACATGCATATCACGTCAAAATCCCGCTGCTGACTGCAGATTCCTCTAGAAACTGCCATCAATGTTTATATCACTGTGTTACAACTTCAATCTGACTACACCTACCATACACGTAAATCACCTCAGAAAGCATCTATTTTCATGTTTTCAAGTAATTACTTAACAGGTATCAAACACAGAGCGATCTCATGTACTCATAATCGATGCTATAAATTCAAATAAACTTCATTTCGACTACAATTCACACGTCAATCACCTCAAAACCATCTATTTTCATGTTTTGAAACAATCACTTAACAAATACCTCAATAACAGAGAGATCCCATGTACACATAATCAATGCTACATATTCAAAAGAACTTCACTGCGAATACAATTGGCACACCAATCACCTCAACTGCATTGCACATCAATCCCCTCAGCTGCATCTATTTTCATGTTTCCAAGTAATTACCTAACAAATATCTCAATTACATAGAGATTTAATGTACTCGTAATCAATGTTGTAAATTCAAATGAACTTACATTTCGACTACAATTAGCACATCAATCACCTCAAAAGCATTTATGTGTTTTCGAATAATTAACTAACAAATATCTCAATGACAAATAGATCTCATGTACTCATAATCAATGCTGTAAATTCAAACAAACTTCCATTTTGACTAGCACATCAATCACCTCAAAAGCATCTATTCTCAAGTTTTCAATTAATTACTTAACAAACATCTCAAGGATAGAGACATCTTATGTACTCATAATCATGCTATAAATTCAAATATACTTCATTTCGACTAAACTTTGCAGATCACTAACCTCAACTGCATCTATTTTCATATTTTCATATAATTACTTAACAAACATCTCAAGGACAGAGACATCTCATATACTCATAATCATTCTATAAATTTAAATATACTTCATTTCGACTAAACTTTGCAGATCAGTAACCTCAACTGCATCTATTTTCATATTTTCAAATAATTACTTAACAAACATCTCAAGGACAGAGACATCTCATGTACTCATAATCATTCTATAAATTCAAATATACTTCATTTGGACTTAACTTTGCAGATCAGTAACCTCAACTGCATCTATTTTCATATTTTCAAATAATTACTTAACAAACATCTCAAGGACAGAGACGTCTCATGTACTCATAATCATTCTATAAATTCAAATATACTTCATTTCGACTAAACTTTGCAGATCAGTAACCTCAACTGTATCTATTTTCATATTTTCAAATAATTACTTAACAAACATCTCAAGGACAGAGACATCTCATGTACTTATAATCATTCTATAAATTCAAATATACTTCATTTGGACTAAACTTTGCAGATCAGTAACCGCAACGGCATCTATTTTCATATTTCCAAATAACTACTTAACAAACACCTCAGTGACAGAGATCTCATGTGATCATAATCAATGCTGTGAATTCAAACTTCATTTCAACTACAAGTCTACAATTAGCACATCAATCACCTCAAAACATCTATTTTCATGTTTCTAAGTAATTATTACTATCTCAATCACAGAGAGATCTCATGTGCTCATAATCAATGCTGTGAATTCAAACTTCATTTCAACTACAATTAGCACATCAATCACCTCAAAACATCTATTTTCATGTTTTCAAGTAATTACTATCTCAATAACAGAGAGATCTCACGTACTCATAATCAATAGCACAGGGAGAGAGATCTCATAATCAATGTTATGAATTCAAGTAAACTACAATAAGCACGTAAATCACCTCAAAAGCATCAATGAAAGAGATCTCAAATAGTCATAACCGATGCTGCATATTCAAGTTGAAACATCAATCCAAATCAACAACGCTCCTGGAGAACTTCAGAACAATCATGAGAAGCTGAATATCGTAGCTCAATATAGAGACTTCGAAGTATATCCATGGTAGATTTGGATTATGAAACTGTTCAGTGTTTGGGGACGGAGAAGAGATACAGAGCTAGTATATGTGTTTCAACAAAATTTGGTAAATTTTGCCGCCTCTCGTCTTTTGGAATTCCCTCGCTTTGATATTTATGATTGGGGATTCCACCCGTTTCAATATGAGCCCAACTGTTTACCCGACCCGATTAGTTGATTACTTGATTTTCCTTTACAAAAAAAATTGCATTTACTGGTTACTTTTTTATTTTATTTTTTAGAAATTATTGAGGGGTATTTTGGTCTCTTCTTCCCTATCGACTTTTATCATTTTTAGTATTATTTTGGGGGTTAAATCTTATTTAAGTCGGTTTTCACAATCCTAATTACGCTTAGGGTTTTAGAAAAGAGTTCAAGAAGAGAAAAGAAAAGAAAAGAGGAAATGTTCAAGGCGTTCGTCGAGATTCTTGGATTTTGTTGCGGATTTACGCAAAGGGTTTAATCCATAAGAGATATGTGAGTTCTCATAGTGTTGGGTTCGTTCATCCACACGTCAATCATGCAACTTTAATGCAATTTCGTTCTTGAGTTTGAAGGATTTGAGTTCTTGATGAGTTTTCTTATAATTTCATTCTTAATTTTGATTGTTCGGGTTTTGATGAGTTCGTGAGATAAATATTAGTGATTTGAGGGTTGTTTACTTGTTTTGAGTAAGTTACCGTGTACTTATGTTGGGTATTCGAATCTAAGTGAATTGGAAAAAAAAAACTCGATTACCGACGAATTAGGGTCAGAAAACAGAAAAGAAATTTCGTCAGGAATTTCGGGTACTGGTTGGCACACCGCCCCACCAATGCGCTAGGAAGAGCTTCCTGTAGTTTAGGGGTTGGCGCCCTGCACAACTCAGTGTGATATCTCAAGAAACATGAGAAGTGTGAAATAATTTTTTAGTGTGTAGTATAGTAATAGTGAAAGAAAGAGTTGAGGCAAAGAAAACTATTCTAAGTCTTCAACTATATTCACTATACACAAAAGAGAGTATTATATGTTGAAGAAGATGTTCTTTTTGTGGAGTTTTGAACTCTTCAACTAATCCAGAGTTGATTGAGTTGTACACGTTGTTGGATTGTTGTATATTTGAGAGGACAAGTCAAGAGTAATACTGCTGAATCGGTGTAGATTATGCCACATTAGGCTTGAATCTCCTTAAAGAGATCGAGCTATCCGCACGCCTCAGCCTAAAGATTTGTTTATACATTTTTGTTCATTTTGTTTCAACTATAATTTGTTGTATTTATGATATATTACACCAATAACTTCATTCTTTAATGAATTTTAAGAATCTTAATTCAATTCTATTGCTTAAAGTCTAGTTCAGTATACTTTAGCCAAAAGTTAAAAATATAATTACATCACTTTTATTTATTATTTATTCATAAATTTAAATCTATAAAAGGAGAAGCTTTAAAAAAAAAACAAAGTATTTACATGGGTCAAAAGCTATTAGAGTATTTCAATCTCTTTCCTATTTACTTACAGGGCCTTCTAAAAAAGAGCATAAAAATGATATAGGCCAAAAGGCTATCCAACTTATAATTAGTAAAATATTGTAAGTTGTCAGTAATATCAAACTTCCCCACTTGAGGAAATTTAAGTATCAATAAGTACTAGAAATATGATTTTAAATATAGCAATTTGGGAAAGTATATCTAGTTGGATATTTAAGAGTATAATATAATACTTCAAGTTGGGTATTTTTTAGGGCTATCAATCTTAGTTTTGGAGGATCCCATGTGTTTAGCAAATCATAATCTAAAGACAAAAAGAAGTGTATAAGTCATATAAATTGTGTAGTGTATAAAAAATTAACAGCCTTATTCATGTTTTTTCTTTCATTTTCTTTGAGAAATGCATACACAAATAAATGAGAGGTAAATAGTTTTTAGTCATTAACTTATTTTCATTTTATGTTAAAAAAAATAAATAGTTTTTAGTCATTTATTTTATTTTATGAATCTAATGAAAAGAAAAATGCAACTAGGCAAATTATTGATGAGCAAAAATAGAGGATGTGTAATATGCTATCAAAGTTAATGTGAACGTAAAGTGTGAATAACTTCTTTTCTTAATTCATGGACTTTAGTCTATCTAGTCTACCTAATCACATAGACAAATGCAAATTTATCTAAATTCATTAATTATTTTGGTGCGAGAATATGACAATTTAAATAAATATTAGATTTGAATCCATAATTTTAAAAACTATAATTTCAATGTTAATAAGAACCTTAAAAGTTGAATCTGACAAATATAAATCATAAATACATTGTAGAATGAAGAGTTTGCTCATGTAGTGATAGATATCATAAAGCTCGTCAAGCCTCCATCCCCTTTTTTCTTTATTTATTCAATAAAAAATAGTCACTTATATTTTATAGATAGCTTAATTATTAATCAAAGTTTATGAAGTTTTGTTTTTCTTGTAATTAACATAAATGTTCAAGACAATAATAGACCTATCTTATCGATAACTAAGAAATTACGTGAAATATATAATTGTGCTTACTTTCACTAAGAAACTCTAGAGAACCAAATCGAAACATCTAAGAATGAAAATTTTATGTCTAGATCCATAAATTGTTTGAGTAAAAACATGTTTAACTGAATCTAAGCAAACCACCACCAAGAAAGTATTTCAATGATTATTAGTACTTGACAAAGTAATAGTAGTAATTAAGCCATATCATAACAAATTCATATATATATTGGAGTCATTTCATTTCCAACAAACGAAACAAGTAATCAAAGTGATGCAACCTCCACTAAGACAAATTGTTTCCATATGATCGACCATTAATAATACTAGTAGGAGCATTGTTAGCCATATATCCCGGATAAGAAATAAATTATTTCTATATTATTTTTTATTTAACTTATACAATGATTAATGTGTAAATAAGAAATAAGTAATTTATATATAAAATTATGGGTAACTTTCACATATAGCAAAATAAAATTTACATTTGTATGTTATAGCAAAGTTTGTATAATTGCGCTTCATAGCAAAATTTATATATGTATAATTCACTATACATATACAATTGAAGTGAATTGTATAAAACGAGATAGTTGAATTGTATAAAACAAGAAAGCGAGAAAGACTAAATTTAATTGTATAAAACGAGAAAGAGATAAATTATATACAATTTGAATTTGTATAAAACGAGAAAGAGAGAGGCAAAAAGAGACTTGTGCAGGGAATATACAATTGAATCGAATTGTATAAAACGAGAAAGAGAGAAATTATATACAATTTGAATTTGTATAAAATGAAAAAGGCAAGAGAGACTTTGACAGGGAAATTTTTGTATTGTATAATTATAAGTGTATAAGACGAAGATATATGTATTTACATGCGTTTATATAATTTTCTCTCATTTTATACAATTAAAAACACAATTTATACAATTCTATTGTATAAAGCGAGAGAAACGAGCAACAGGAAGTGAGCGAGAGAGGGAGAGTGACAAGCAAGAATATGAGGGAGAGAGGGACTGACAAACAGTTTGTTATAGAACACAAATTAATCAAAGGGTAACTACTATATTTATTTTATATTATTAGTTTGTCATTCTATATAATTATTCCTAAAATTAATACGACGTTCAGTTGACAATTAGACAATTAGAAATTTATGAGGGACTTTGTTATTATTTTGTGTAGGATAGAAGGTAGAATAACTAATACATATATAACTAATATACTCATGAATAACTAATCTCTATGACCAGTTATAATTAATATATGTATAAACATAAGTTCCCTCGCAACTAATTCTTACATTACTAATAGAGATATCAACATAAATCTATCAAACTAACAAACAAACTCTTTTAAGTTATAATATTGTTGACAATTAATATATATCTTTTATCACACTTTTAAACAAACAGTTCATAAGAAGAACTAATTAATAGATTGATGAATTATTTTTTTTAATCCAAAAACATGTTAATTGTGATTCTTGTAGATCTATTAGTCCATCCATATATATAATCTACAGTGCTACAATTATGAGTTCGTCTTATAAATATTAATTGTACTATGTACTATACTAAACTTTGAAGTTATATGTTCTAATATATTCGTAATAATTTTTTTCACTATCAAAACAATTAACTAATGCGAATTGCATTGAAGAGTACCACTAACTATAGGAAGGGAATTTCATATTGCTACGCAAAACCGTTTTTTTCTCTTATTATTTTCATTCAATATTGTTCTAACAACTATCCGTAATCGACTATTAAAAATAATTAAGAATTATGATAAAATAAATATGACTCATTTATTTTTAATTAAAAAGCTTGAGTTTTACACATGGAAAGCAATATTTTGTTTCCTTTATTGGACATCTTGATATGAATTTGAGTTAATTCAATATTAAAAACCACTAATTTCTAGCCTGAAATTAACTAATGCATGCCATGTATATTCACATATTTACTTCTATTACTTAGCCACATTTTATATTATAAATGTATATAAGTAATTCACTTAATCACACAACCATTGCAAATTGAATTAATTTGATATAAAACCTGTTAATAAGGCTTTAATTACCATTTTTATATTAATAATATGTATTTGATTCAAACGACCCCTAATTGAATATTTTTTCTAATAATAATAATAATAGTATTATAACATATTCTGGACAAAATTAGATTCATAATTTGAAATTTATGAATTTAAATAGACTTCAAGTCAATTCTACAACAACAATTGAATTCACAACTAGATATATATATATATATATATATATATATATATATATATATATATATATATATATATATAATTGAAGGATTCAATGAATCGTTTACAAGTTTCTATCTCTATTCCTGATTTTCTGAAGTATTAAAATTTTATTTAACTTTATCAACACATATCTTTTATCCATCAAAAGCGTGTCAAAATGCCCAAAAATCATTCTCACCTCTTGTAACCGTTCCTATGAACTCAACACAAAAAGCCATCCTTTTTTCCAAATTAAGTAAGAATGCAAAAAACAAATAAAAGTGATCCAAAACTATGAACAAACTCATTTGAATTCATCACAACAAATCAAGATCCACCGTTTCACCTACAAACAATCCCATTTGAAACTCCTCATAACAAAGCCTAATCCTTCAACTTTTACATAATTCAAAAACATATCCACTTTGTTTCTTAAATTACACTTAGGTCCATTACGTTGTTTCAATTTACATATTACTATTTTATAAACAAGGTGTTTGCTAAGCTTATAAACTCATCAAACTAACATATACATACTTTTTTGACATGCTTACACGTTTGATAAAATACCCGATATGCTTATAAGTCAAGTGCTTACTGTTCTTATAAACTCAAACCAGTCAAAAGTCATAAGTTCGTCATTTCTAACTCGTGATTTTTCAACTTATAAATATTTTTGGATCGATCGAAACCGAAAGAAAGTGAGTAAGGCCAAATGGGTTCTAAGAGTAATACTTAGAAATTATATAGGGAATCATTTGAAATATGATAAAGTAGAGGGGAGGTTAATATAATTAAGTTAAACTTATAACTTAAAGTCGGAAATTCCAGGAATATTACGACTAAAACAAGACTTCCCCATCTTTTTTTTTCTCTCACTTCTCATTCGACAAGTACGAAGAAGAAGAAGAGAACAGAGAGAACTTTTAGTGAGAGAAAGTCTTTGAGAGAGAGAGGGAGTTGAAGCTATAGTGTAATGAACAATTTCTAGCTAGGGTTTTGTTGAATTGATAAATTATTGAGATGGAAATGTCTACTAGACGATCGAATTATACTTTGTTGAGTAAAGTTGCAGATGATAATTACCTTCCTCCGCCACCGAAGTACTCCGTAACTGGCGGTGGTGGTGGAGGAGTAGCACCGTATTATGAGTCTCATTCTGGTGAGAAGGGTAAAGGCAAAACAGGTGATAATAGAGGATTTGATTGGGATTTGAATGATCACCGTAGTAATATGATGCAAGCGTCGAATCGGATCGGTGCGGCGGCATTTCCAGGTTCGATTGGCTTGCAGAGGCAATCAAGTGGGAGTAGCTTTGGTGAGAGTTCGATTTCCGGGGAGTATTACATGCCGTCGTTATCTAATGCGGAGGCGTCGTTTGGATATCTCAATGATGGCGGTGGCGGTGCTGAAGTGAGGATGAAGCCATTGGAAGCTAATTTTTTCGGTGGCTCGTCTTCTAAGAGCTGGGCACAGCAGACTGAGGAGAGTTATCAGCTGCAGTTAGCTTTGGCTTTACGGCTTTCTTCGGAAGCTACCTGTGCTGATGATCCAAATTTTTTGGATCCTGTGCCTGATGAATCCGCATCCCTTGCTTCAGCTTCAGCTGCTTCGGCGGAGACACTTTCTCATCGATTCTGGGTATGGTTGGGTTATTGTTTTGTGTTGATTTTCCTTGTCGTCTATATTTATTTTCTATGTCAATTGCCTTAATCCAATTATGATTTTAGCTGCAACAGAGGGAAATGTGTTCCTATTATGCTTAAGGTATGTGTTGAACAATTAGCATTGTAAACAAAAAAAACTTGGTTTAGATTAGAATTAGGTAACAGTTTGATGTAGAGGAAATGTTTTCTATGGATCAACTAGGACTGTTTGGTTGGATATTTGTAGGTGACGTAAACGAGTTGTAAAAAGTGGACTATAAGGTGTTATGGTAGTGTTTTGGTAATACTTCCGAGTATTAATAAAGGTTGACAATAATGTATTAGTGTGGAGAAGTGGTAAAATGACTTCTGTCAAGAAGCAAGGGAAGCCATCTTTTTGTTTGCTGTGAAACTATATATTGGATAAAAAACATTTTTACCATGTACGGTGATATTTTCCTGGAAAGTGTTTTCCATCATGCCAAACACAGAATTGACAAATGGATTGTTTCGTCAAATGTAAGTGCACTTAAAAAGTTGTGATATATGTAAACTACTAGATCCTTTCAGAACTCCAAGAGAGATGAGTAGCTTCTATATTAGTACTGCATCCGGATATTTCTAGAATACTAGAATATGTCGAGACTGATGTGTCAAGTAATGTGGAGTTCAAGAACAAATTTAATGCTTTTAGTCTCTCAGAGGTTTGCAAACATCTCAAGCTACTCTGGAAGTGTTGTAGCCGATATACAACTGATGCCCATCTTTTGTTCTCCACAAAGAAATCGGAAGTTTCTTTTTGTGAAGTCTATATGTTAGTTCTCTTTCTCGTTATATAATGCAACATCAGTGTGGAATGGGTTCTTTTCAAACCTGCGGTGTATATTTAGGGATCGTTTGGTAGAGTGTATAAGAATAATTCTAAATAAGGTGTATTAGCAATACTGATATTGGTTGTGCTTGCATTAGTTATGTGGAGCTTATTCAATGTTTAGTTTAGTATATTAAAAACAACATGCATTACATATTTCAAAAATATATATTATTTATTAACAAAAATACCTTTTTTGATAACCAAGAAATATGTCGGTGACCCGCCACCCTTTGGACAATGGAAAGGATGTGGAAAAGATTTTGAGGGGTAATTGTGTCTTTACCCTTGCTAATGCATGCATCAAGTCCCTTGACTCACTTGATGCGCCTACAACTTAACCACAATTTTATAAGGGAGATATGTTTACCTGTTCTGACATGAACTCTTTACTACAGGCTCATATCCTTACTGAAACTGTGATGTCGATGAACTTTCATTTATACATAGTTCAGCTAGTAAAGCACGTAGAAGTTCATAAATGTTTAGGCCCTTTATTCTATGTTGCTCACTCTCTTCGATAATGTCTACGGGTGCGTGTCAGATCCTCCAAAATAGTGTATTTTCGAAGGATCCAACACGGGTGCGACAACATTTTTGGAGAGTCCGATCAACCTAGCTTTTACTGTTTTTGAAACATTGTATAACGAATCAATGTGCATGACACAAACTACCGAGAATATTCCCTTTATCTATCTATCATGAGACCCATACTCGTTTTACGTACATCATGTACATATTGATGAAAATGGATCTAAGATCCATTTTCCAACCAACACACCCTATATCCAAAAACAATATTGCAATATGGGAATTAATGCAAAATTCATGACCACACCATAAAATTAGTTAAAAAGAGGATTAAAAAAATTCCTTGCAATTGTGTTTCAGTAAAAGGAGGTCTAAAAGTAGAATTAATTGATTTGTTTTGAGTTCGAATTTTAATTTTAGTATGTAGTAGATCACACCATACCCATCAAAGAAGATAAAAGGATTTTACTTACACGGTTTTCACAAGATGTTAATGGAAATGTTGTGGTTATTGATCAATAATCATGTTTTTCATTATCTGTTCATGAAATCTTTTGCTTTCTAACTAAAAAGAAAACATATTTGTGGAAATGGAGTAGAACTAAAGAGTGTAGATAAAAGTTTCTCTTTTGGATAAGTGGACAAAGGTTTGGATAAGTGAAAAAAGAAGGGCTTTTATTTTCGGATGAGATGAGTAGAAGATATCTACAAACATTTTAGTGTATGAGATTGTTTGTTGTATTGCATCTAACACATAAATATTCATTTTTTTGGGTGTTGATTGCCTAGGTTAGACTTGGATTAGTTCAAGTCTAATGACATACATATTTCGGGTGTTGATTACCCATCCGATCGTTTCTCTTATTCCTAAACCTTACAATGTATGCAGGAATGTAAGGGTGAAATGAAGTAATTCATAAAAAAATAGATTAGAGAAGAAAATGGCTAGAAGACGATTCACTATTTGGCGCCCTAAATAAATATGCAAAGGATCTTGAAGCCGAAGGTCACATATCACAATTTAAAACAATGTACTTTGTTTGGTAGAAAAAATTGGAAGAGCATAGTAACAATGGAACCCATGTCCAACAACAATAACATACCCAGTGTAGTCCACAAGGTGGGGTCAAGGGTTAGGGTATATACAAACTTTACCCATATCTCACAGAGATTAAGAGGTTGTTTCCGGAAAGACTCCCGACTTAGTAACACATATCAAAGAACATATAGAAGAAAAGAGATATAACAAGTACTAGAGGAAACATCAAATGACATATAGGAAAAGAAATAATAACAACAAAAAAGTACTGCAATAATCAAACGACAAGACACAATTGGTAGTAACATAAATCGTAGAATAAAGAATTACGCCAAAAAGTTAATACTACTAGTATTAAAGGAGAAATAGAACGGGGTGCCAAACTACCACCGAGCGTAACTGTAGGAAAGCGAGACAACAATCAACTATCTACCAACCTTCTATCCTAATCTGCGACCTCCAAATCCTCCTATTTAAGGTCATGTTCTTGCTGAGTTGAAGATGCGCCATAACTTGTCTAATTACCTCTCCCAATACTTTTTCGGCCTACCTCTACACTTCCTCGAACCCACTATTACCAACTTTCAGCACGTCCTCACTAGGCCTCTCCACATACTCGAATCATCTCTATCTCACTTCTCATCTTGTCCACCACGGAGGCTACTCCTACCTTGTCCTGGAAGTCTTCAGTCCTAATTTTATCCCTCCTAGAATGTCCACATATCCACCTTGACATCCTCATTTCCGCAACCCTTATCTTTTAAACATGGGATTTCTTAACTAGTTGATGCTCCGCCCAGTACAACATAGTTGGCCTAACCACCATCTGTATAACTTACTTTTAAATTTGAGTGATACCTTCTTGTCGCACATGACTCTAGAGGCGAGCCTCCATTTACTCCATCCTCCGCCTGCATAATGCTTGACATCATCACTGATCTCCCCATTTTGTTGGAATAAAAACCTAAGATACTTGAAACTTTCTTTCTTGGGATGACTTGCATACCAAACTTTCCACGATAGGTTCTAGTGTTCCAAGCACTAGCTTACTATTTGAATGTCTAGTTTTTATTTGGCATGAGCTAAATTGGGAGTAGAACTTGTGGATTATTACATATCAATTGCGAGCATGTTGAGTTAATAGCCGTCTTTTACTGTGTGGTTAAGTTAGGACAGAGGAAGACAAGAAGTGGAATATAACAATTTGTTAACTTACGTTTATGAAAAGAGGAATATGTAGTTTGACAGGATATTGAAGTGAGTAAAAATGTGAAATTTTCACATATCAAGTAAGAGCATGTTGAGTTTGTAGCTCCTTTTTACCCTTTGAAATTTAAGATGTGCGCACCCAAAGGGTAGCGGCTGCGGGTTTTCCTTGTCATAAAAAAAATTAAAAATTTAAGATGGATGAAAGTGGAATTATAATAAATAGTTTAACCTCCCTTTTAAGCCATTATAAGTTATGTACTAAATTGAATGCTCATATTAGTGGCTCTATCATAAAGATTAGAACATTCATTCTCTTTCTTCTATTCTACATTAACAGAAGTCTAGACAAAGTCCCATACAAAGAAAGAATCATCAACTATT
This sequence comes from Solanum lycopersicoides, assembly GCA_022817965.1. Taxonomy (NCBI): domain Eukaryota; kingdom Viridiplantae; phylum Streptophyta; class Magnoliopsida; order Solanales; family Solanaceae; genus Solanum; species Solanum lycopersicoides. The sequence continues at coordinate 2,649,613 of CM040626.1, forward strand.
GAAAATATTAATATTGTTTTCATCATACGAATGTCAGATATTCACTAACCATAGGCTTGATATTTGACCATGAATCTATACAAAAATGTCGGCAGCATATAGTAGAAGTAGTTGGTAGCGGATTCACAGGTGTCATTGCAACAAGCAAATGTAATAAAGAGGTGGAAGTTGGGACATTGATGACTTCACGTCTTACATGATAAGTTAGGGAGGGCCTTTCTACTCTATCAAAGCAAAAAGACTCGAGAGACGCTTGTAATGACTGAGAAGAACATGTCTCTACCCTTAATCTACCCTTAATCAGAGATCTTGACATCGAGTTCTGGACTAGAGAAACTGTGCAAGGAGTGTTACCCTTTTAAGTGGGCCATATGTGAGGTGCTTGGTATTAATCATGCCAATGGGTTTTGAATACTAGATGGTTTGACTATTCCATCGAGTACACATTATTTCCATTTAGCACAAGTATTGAGTAATTTTGCTTAAGGCTTAAGACTTAGGCAGATAAGAAGAAATTACTTATCGTCCTCGGTGTCTGCCTCTAGGATTTGAATCCTGATCTTTCTCATGTTTTTCACCCTTATTGTACTAAATTCGGTGGAGAAACTTTTTGGACTTCTTTGCGGTAATGTGTTAAAACCCCTTTGGAAATATTTCCTAATGTGTCAGTTACATTAGGTCATAGGCCTAACTCACACCCCAAAAGCTAGCTCAAAGGGAGGAGGATTGCCCAAGACTTATAAGGAGTCCACCCATCTCAGTAACCATCAGTAACCACCAATGTGTCCAAGACAGTTATCGTTACTGGGCGACAAAATGGATTTCAACTTTATTGACTGCTAGGCCTCACTTGGGTCAGAGAAGAACGCGTCATTTGAGTGGAATAAAAAATCGACGAGCACGTGGTAGCTAATACAATATGTATGTGTTGTTTGCTAAGTTCATTGATAGTATCTATGTTATTATCAATGAAAACCTTGCTTGATAAAAAGGGTTCAATAATAGTATCTCATAAGCCGGTTTTTGTGGATATTCCTAATAAAGATTATTTTGACCAAATATTCCTAATAAAGATTTATTTTCCAAACTAGACTCTTTATACGGAAGTAAGAGTAGAGATGAAGGACCTAGGTATTGAATTAGAAGCCTCACAAAGGAGCTCTCGATGAGTTTAACTGGTGAAAAAATTTACCAGATTGTCTCATTCGGCTCATTTTGATACAATTTTCTAGATATATATCTAGAAGTGTTTGATCTTTCTTGTATTTTGTATTGGAGATATGATTTAATGCATGTGAATGAAGGTGAAGAAAATGATGAGGAAAGGTGCGTTCTTGTTTCATGAAACCTTAGTGGTGACCGTTCTTTACTTTTTGATATACTGCTTGTATACATGAACTTTTGCGAACATTTTGATAGAATTATTTACGTTGTTTGTTTTGTGTCATGTGCCATTGTTCTTAGAAACATGAACTCTGTAAGGCATATAAGGAAGATGAAGGAAATAGTCCTGCCGTCTTTGCTGTATTGAGTGACATTTGTGTAGTTCTGATTGCTCCTTCAAATTGTTGATTACTTTCTTCAATGAGTCCTTGGAATTATGCTTTCAGACTTAGCGAAGATCCTGTCATATTAAAGACAGGGAACTCTCCTGCAAGAGGAGTTTTCAACAGAATATAGTAATCTGGTTGTTGGAGAAGAGAGTTTTAGGTTTCTTGTACATAGGATGTGAGCATAATAAACTCTTTCTCTTCCTGCATCAGTCCCTAAAAATAGTTAAAGCATGTTGATCACTTCTTCTGTGTGTCAGGTGTTTCTGTGCAAATAGGAACAAATAGATAAATAGTTTCATTGATGATTTTGAATCTTGTCATTCTGACTAGTCGCGCAAGAGCATTTATTGTTTTCTATTTTTTGGTTATACGTTACGTTATTTTTTTCTGGCTGCTTATTGATTCTACTTTTTATGTTATGTGTTTATGTTCTTATAATCTCTCTTTCTTGGATCGAGATTCAATCATGCTTTCCAGCTTCCTAGGTTTTTTGCTGAAAGCCATTTTCTGCTTTGAATCGTTGTTCTGTACCAGGTAAATGGATGCTTGTCGTACTTTGACAAAGTGCCTGATGGATTTTACTTGATCCATGGGATGGATCCATATGTCTGGATTGTCTGCTCAGATCTACAAGAAAATGCCCGCGTTCCATCTATTGAATCATTGAGAGCTGTTGATCCCTCTGTAGTACCATCAGTTGAAGTGATTTTGATTGATCGGCGTACGGATCCAAGCTTGAAAGAACTGCAGAATCGGATCCGTAGTCTCTCTCCTAGCTGCATCACAACAAAAGATGTAGTTGATCAGCTTGCTAAGCTGGTCTGCAGTCATATGGGGCAAGTGCCAGAAACTTTTTACTAGGGGACTCCGAAAAATTACTTTTTTTTGTGTTTTCTCCTTTTTGTAATTAAGTTTTATTTCTTAGGGGCGCAACTTCTGCCGGAGAAGATGAGTTGGTTCCTTTGTGGAAGGAGTGTAGTTATGAGCTGAAGGATTGTCTAGGATCCACTGTGCTTCCCATTGGTAGCCTATCTGTTGGCCTTTGCAGGCATCGAGCTTTGCTATTTAAAGTATGTTCTAGATGTGATATGCTGATTTTTAGTTTGCTGTTTTAGTGTCAAGATTTACTTGCACAGGAATTTACAGATCAGCATCTGATGACTGGTGTTCTTTTAAAAAAAACTAAAGAAATAACATGTCTTTTGCAAATTGTTGTCTTCTCTGTCAGAGTAAATGTACGTTCAATGAGGAGTTTCTTAGTTTTGGTGGTACTATAGAAGGTTGATGTGTTATCATTAATTTCACATGATTGTTGCAGGTTCTAGCTGACGTCATTAAGTTACCATGTCGAATTGCCAAAGGATGTAAATATTGTAACAGAGCTGATGCTTCCTCATGTTTAGTTCGTTTTGAAGTTGACAGGTGCGAATCCAAATTATAAATGATCTCGGAGTATATTTTCATTTCATCCCCAAACTTGCATATTTGAGGAAAATTATTTTGTTAGCCATGTTTGTTTAAATATTTAAAGCAATGATTGATGGAAATTGATGTTCCGACTTCCCTTTTGTTTCAAAAACCATTTATATGTATTTTGTTTGTGATAACCAATTTTTCCTTCCCTACTCATATATTCCTGTGCAGTTGACATGTGCAATTTATATGGACTTTGACCCTGTTGCCTAAATCTTACCTCGTATTCAGTGTATAATATGGCCAACTTCTGAATTTCTTAATCTTTCTGGTTTAAGCTTTCTTTGAAATGCATAGAGCTAGTATATGTGTAGAAACGGAACTTAATATATTCAGGTCTGGAAGATGAGAATGATGATGTTTTGAATATTTTTGTGTGGTCTTTCTGCATTCATGCTGCAAGAGGTCTGTAAAGATCAGTCACTGTATCTAGTTCATGACCTATGTTGGTACTAACTGAAGTTTCTCCTTCGTCCTGATAGCTGCTCCTCTTAGTTCTTTTTGTTGTTGGAAAAGCCATATTTATTTTTGGTTTTACAATATAAACTACCGCAACCTCGGTGCCAAAAAGAACGGTGGCACTTTGAGTAAGTGACACGCTGCATTCAATATGAATTCAGACATGGTTCTCTGAATGGTTTCTAGAGAAATTACACATCTAGAGACTGCATAACAGTACTACATATAAAATATTTTTAAATAGCTAACATTGTTTTTATAAAAGATTACATAAAACATCGTAATCAAAGAAAAGATTGTTTGATTCCTCCAAATAGTAATGCTGCCATTCTTTTTGGATGAAAGGAGGAGTATATTGGAGTGGTGATGGGAATCTTAATATTTGAAAGAACAGATCCCATTATTAAAGGAATACCTTATACACTTGTAATATAATAGATTCCCAAGTTCGTGATTTAACGAGATATCGTCCTTTCTTCTGCTCAGCCCTAAAATGTGAATAAGAAGAAATTAAATGGGAAAAAGTATAAGCAATTAAAATTAGATATTGTGTAGCGAACAGCAGGATACTATTTTTCTATGCTACTTTCAACTAAGATTTAGCCTGAAAAAAATGGTGGTTCTTGTAAAGAAATGCAAGTCTTAGTTCTTCTGTACACAGTTATATATATGCTATTTCTATTGATTGTTAAAGAGAACGCAGTCTTGACATTTCGCTCTTCACCATACAGGGAGTACCTGGTTGATTTGATTGGGAACCCCGGATGCTTATGCGAACCAGATTCCTCGCTCAACGGCCCATCTTCTATCTCAATCTCTTCGCCATTGCGATTTCCGAGATTCAGAGAAGTTGAACCAACAACTGATTTCAGGTCACTTGCCAAACAGTATTTCTCGGATTGTCAATCGCTTAATCTTGTGTTTGAGGATTCTTCAGCAGGTTATCCTCTAAATCCTACCTGCTTTCATGAGCAAATACATCTTTGCTGCTTGTTTTGGTTGTTTTCCGGATGTTAAGCTCGGCGTCTGTGATAATGTGATGAGAGATGTTTAGTTCAGGCATAATTTTATAATGGTTTCAGACAGATGTTTTTCGGTTCCTAGTCAAGAAGAAATATCCTATTTCCTCATGTTAAATGTTCCTCCTTTATTTTTTTCATAAAAAATGTTTTAACCCTTTAATCTTTGGATCTGAAGGATTATCCGTGGTTTCTCTAAACATATACTGGAAAAACTCAAATCTTATAGTATTTATGATATAAAAACTTCCTTAAAAATTTTGGCTGTACTTATTTGTCCTATTTTTGAAGGGCATTCTTTATAACTAGTTTCATGACTTTATTCACTCCCGGGCTTCCCAATTCCCATTACTAGTTGTACTTAAACAAACCTACAAGCATATTTGCTTTCTCAGAGTTCACTCACTATTGTCCCATCTACATGATGTCACTACTATCTGACTGTAATGAAGCTGGAACCTCACTAACCATAAAACTACTTGTACCTAATAAAAAATAAAGTAAAATTATAATGGAGATAACGATACAATTGTTTCTTTCCCTTCTCCATTTTATAGGTTTTGATTTATGACGACTTAAGTTTTATTTTTCAGCAAAGTGGAAACCAAGAATCTATGGTTGTAGTAACTTATAAATATATGCCTCAAATCCCAAGGTAGTTGGGGTCTGCTATATGAAACTCTCTGTCCATGTTGCTCCTTAAAGACCAGTGTTAATTCAATTATTTAGGTTTTCTAACACTAGAAGTTCTCTACATTTTTTTACTGGCAAAGAAATCTACGTCGAAGGTATTCCATATTTTGAGGATACATCGTGAAATGAGAAGTTTTATGGTGGCTGCTAACTTACTAGAACCCTCATTTATTGGGCTTGAGATTGGCAAAGGCGAAGCTGTTTTAGAAACTTATGAAGGGAGAACTGTCTTTGCTTTTAGAAAGCCAATTTGACCTCTTGTATGGTAAAAGACACCTCCAGATTACACAAGGTCCACATTTGTGAACCTTTGACACCCAGAGGTCTTCTTGGCACCTATAGTTTCATAATTTCTTCTCTTCACTAATTCTCTGGTTTACTGTGATGTTTACCAAAAGGTTTGACTCAAATTGATGAAATTAAGATGTTGAGGCATTCGGATTTTTTAAAAAAAAATGACTTAAACTAACCGAATATATTTCTCATTCTTTTCTAATATTATTGTATTTTATTTTCTTTCACAAACTATACTTTATAATTTACTTAGAGAAGTTGATTAGTAGTGGTCTCCCTGCCCTGCAGCTGGGAGCTTTTATAATCCTAGTTGCTTTTTTTTGTTGAAACTGGTAAATGTGTATTCTTCAGCATTGTGGACATGCCGGACACCATAAAAAATGTTGTATTAAAAAAAAAAAAAAAAAGAAGATACTTACGCTGATCTTAATAAATCTACAAAATGACCTATATTATCTAAACCTACTTCTTTACACCAAAAGTAGAAGATATTATACAATTCCATTTAACTTTTCTTAGTCACTTTTAGCATGTCTATCTAGTTGCCTTTCCTCTTCCCATACAAATAAATATTATTATCTTGACAAACTAATTCCCTTGATTGTTTCTTGAATTTTATACCCAAACATGTTCTGTTTCAAGGTTCTTAATTAATATTGTTTGTCACAGGAGCTGCTGTTGATGGAGACGCAGGACAAACTGACCGAAATAACATTGATAGAAACAGTGCTGTCACTGGTCCAAGTAACCGTGATGAAATTTCTCGGTTACCTGTGCCTGCAATTAGGTAAAACGGTCATGACGAGAACTGTCAACTTACTATTTACTAGTGTATATAATCCTCAAAATATCTGAAGCTCAATTAACATGGACAGGGACATGACTCCTGTGAAGTATGTCCGTCCAGTTTTGCATGGAGATACACAATTATCAGACCCAAGAGATATAGGGAATGATATGCGATTTCTTGAGAGAGGAAGTCAACTTGTTCCCACTAAAATAAGTAGAGACATTGCCCTTGAAATAGAAGATTTTGATATTCCCTGGGAAGATCTTGTTCTGAAGGAGAGGATTGGGGCAGGTAATCCCTGCCTGCTATCTTTTGTATCCTCATTTTTGGTCTCGTGCTATGATTGTCTCAGTACATGTTAGTGATATTGAGATACTAGAGTATCATAGCATCCTCTTCTCATGTACCTAACACTGATTGTTGTATTTCAGGGTCTTTTGGTACCGTTCACCGTGCTGATTGGAATGGTTCTGTAAGATATCTCCTTTTAGTTCTGCATTCTTGATACTCGTCTTTGTTATATCAGTTAACTCATTTAGCACTTCGGAGAAGCATTTATTCAGTGTAATTTTTGTAATTTATTTGGGCGTTTATTTATTTCTATTTTGTTTTTGGCCTGATCCACTTATCGAATAAATGTTGTTGGTTTATCTGTTTGTCTCTCTCTTTTGTTTCTTTTTTTTGTTTTCCTTATTTGAGATTATCTTTCTGAACTACCCTGTCTCGGTTGGTTTTATTCCTTCATAATTGCATGCTGATGGAAGTTTGCACTTACTTTAGGATGTTGCTGTGAAGATACTCATGGAACAAGATTTTCATGCAGAGCGATTCAAGGAATTTTTGCGGGAGGTAACTCTCATCTCCCTATCTCTTCAACTATTGATAAGCAAACTGGATGAAAGAGAGAAAATGAGGATGGGTGAATGCCAGTTTTATTATCTATTTTCCCTAGAGCAATTGCACTAATCTGACTTTCCTTTCGTTTTGTTTAGGTTGCAATTATGAAGCGGTTGCGACACCCAAATATTGTGCTTTTTATGGGTGCAGTTACTCAGCGACCAAACTTGTCCATAGTTACAGAATATTTATCAAGGTTTTATCTTGGCAAACCCTACAATAATCGGACTTTTGATTTTCAGTTTAGCTGACAGTGCCCATGTTGCAATGTATTTCAGAGGTAGCTTATATAGACTTCTTCATAAACCTGGTGCTAGGGAGGTTTTGGATGAAAGGCGTCGGTTGTCTATGGCATATGATGTGGTATGAATACTTCCCTGCTCTGCCTCATTTTATTTTAAATCTGGGGCTCATCTCCTTATATCATCTTGTGCAGGCAAAGGGGATGAATTATCTACATAAACGCAATCCTCCCATCGTTCATAGAGATTTGAAATCTCCAAATCTTTTAGTGGACAAAAAATACACAGTGAAGGTGAGAATAATTACCTCTACGGCACATGTTGAAATTGCAATCCATCTATTTTCTATTGATACAGTTCTTGACTTGCGCTGTCAGAGTGTGGTTTAAAGGAGAGAAAAATTGAGAGGATGTCTTAGTGTCAAAAACTTGTACTTGTGCATAATTATTGAAGAAACAAAAAAGCAAGTTTGGAGGGGTAAAGCTTATGTCAGATTTCTCAGATAATGGAGAACTAACCGCGTGTAATGTTGTGGGGAGGATTCAATTGCAACAGACAGCATATTTTTTTGTACATTATACTTCTGGTTTTGTAGGCACGTGCGAGTCAGAGGTTTCTTTGGTCATCCGAATGGACATTGACCATCTGGAATCGTGGTAATTCAGTGTCCACGTGGCAAGGATGCTGGTATTTGCTTATCTAGCGCCATGTTAATGTGCTGGACACCTATCATAACTTCTTTGTTTTTATGTTCTGGATGCAGCATATCTCAAGATATTAGAACTCTACGAGGGGGAAGGTTTTTGGTATATTTTAGTTTTACTATTTAGATTAGTGTAAGATACAGGAAACTTCTAGTCCTAGAAAAACCCTTAATTTGCGTCAACAGACAAATTATTGTTTACTGGAACGAAAGGTGGTCCGATAGAGCAGAATGGATGTCTTCTGTATTGGAATGAAATATTATTTGTTGAATTAGGTCTTAGGCCTAACTCATACCCCAAAAGCTAGCTCCAAGGGAGGAGGATTGCCCAAGCCTATAAGGTGTCTACCCATCTCATTAATAAAGCTAGCTCCAAGGGAGGAGGATTGCCCAAGCCTATAAGGTGTCTACCCATCTCATTAATCATCAATGTAGGACTTTTTGTCATTCTTTAACACCCCCCACCTCACGCCCAGTGCTTAGCATCTGATGCGTGGGCAATTTTGATTTTGGAAGCCCCAACATCAGGTGAGACAGTACCGTGTTGAATTGGGTCTTAGGCCTAACTCACACCCTAAAAGCTAGCTCCACGGGGAGGAGGATTGCCCAAGCCTTATAAGGAGTCTACCCATCTCATTAGTCATCACCGATGTGGGACTTCTTGTCATTCTTTAACATTATCAAATGGAGCAGAATGGATATAGAGGATTCATATAGCTGAACCCCACTACTTTGGGATTGAGGGATAATAGTAGTAGTTGTTGTGTCGTAGTTACGCATTTTCCTTTTCCTTTATTAAAAAAAAAGTAGTAGTTGTTGTGTTGTTTTTTGGTTCATTATTCATTATGTCTCATATTTGTGTCATTTCCCTCTTATCCAAAATCTCTTATTAAACCAGTTTATTTAGTTCACTAATGACTTGTATTTAGATATCTTTCCTCTTACATTAGAAGCATGTATCTGGGCTGTTCCTTGTAACACAACTTGAACGAAATCTATTATATTGATTATCAAAGTTTCGGGTGATCTGATTGATGAGAACTGTTTTGGTGTTGTCAAGCAACCAACTAAGAAAGGGATGCATTTGATAGATGTCGTTGCTTAATGTCAGTAATGTTTTAGGAGGGTCTGTTTTTCATAGCTTTTTAGCTTAGCAGCACACGTAATGTAGTTTGGCCTTAGTTGTTTGTGTCTACAATGCATGCTTATGCTGACAATACAACGTAAGTTCTGCATCCGATCTGACTCTACTGCATTCTGGAACAAGTCTTGATGAAAGTTGTTTATGATAGATAATTGAGTCCTGTTATGGTGTTTATTTATGCATATTTTGTACTCTTATATTATTAAAGCCTTCTCTTTATGCAAAGATGTTGAATTCCCTGACCTGTCTGATGTCTTCGTCAGGTCTGTGATTTTGGTCTTTCTCGTTTAAAAGCGAACACATTTCTCTCGTCAAAGTCTGCTGCTGGGACTGTAAGTGCTTGGTTCAACATATGATTTGCTTAACTTCCACCCGTCTTTGTCTTTGTCACTTCACGTCATCTATGTTTTTTTTTCTTCTGGTTCTTGTGAATAGCCGGAATGGATGGCACCTGAAGTTCTTCGTGATGAACCATCAAATGAGAAATCTGATGTATACAGCTTTGGTGTTATTTTGTGGGAGCTGGCAACGTTGCAACAACCTTGGAGTAATTTGAACCCAGCACAGGTTTGTATTTCTTATCTCTGTGCTCTGGGGTGGGGGGTGGGATTTTAAGATAGACGTTCTGATGTTTGTGTTAGCCATCCAGAGGAATAACCGTGTATAGGTGAAATGACCTAAAGCTATCTATTGGAATGTGCCAATGAATTGTTGTGGGAGGGCCTTTTCCAGTGACATTAGTTACATAAAAAGTCATTTTATTCCTCGTGTCTAAAATGGCTCTTCCACGGAATACTGAACACTGCTCACTGTAAAAGCATGCAGGAACTTTAGTGTGAAGACTGGATAATGGGCTATGTTTGGAGCCATTCAATTTTGTGTCAAGAGTTGACTAAAGTCATTTTTGTTTCTGTTTATGTCTGGTATGACTCATACCAGGGGATAGAGAATAATCCAATTTGCTTCAGCAATTGTCTGAAGAGTCATTTATTCCTCATTTTATATACCTCTCTTCTCCATTTGGTTTAGGGAGAGATCTATTCATTCATTGGGCATTGAATGGAGATGTTATAAGGATTCTTCATGCTTTGATTAGCATTCTCATATCAGCTTCTTTATAGCTACCTGCTGTCAAAGATCTTTCTCTGACGAAGATACAGTCAATTAAGAAATGTGGATAAAACGATATCAATCGCATGGAAGATATTTCTATAAGTTTTCTCTTTTGATTTCCAAATTTCTGATATTTCTCTTTGATTAAAAATCAGGAAGGGCATTCAATCTAGTCTTGGTATCTAGGTGGCAACAACTTTATGATACCTCTGATTGAAAACATTGATTTAATTTTAGAAAGACAACTTGGATATGCTGATTATTTGCAACACTACTTGGCACTTGCATTGCATCTTTTGGCTATATTTTAAGCATTGCTATCTTTATTGTTACGTTCGTTGTTAAAAGATGAGATAAGAGGGGGTGTTATATCGATTCTTGTGAATTCTGTATTGGTTAAATGCATCTAAACCTGTAGGTTGTAGCAGCTGTGGGCTTTAAGGGGAAAAGACTCGACATTCCACGTGATTTGACTCCTCAAGTGGCAAGCATTATTGAGGCCTGCTGGGCCAAGTATGTTGCTATGTTCTTTCATAGTTCAGTCACATGGGTTTTGGTTTGCTTTGATGTTCACTTGAAGTTACTTTTGGTAATGTTGCAGAGAACCATGGAAACGTCCCTCCTTTGCTGCAATCATGGATATGCTGAGACCACTAATTAAACCTCCTGTAACACCTCCTCAACCAGGCCGTACAGACACGCAGTTGATTGCGTGAATGCGTGTAATAGATGTATGATTTCTGCACATATTTGGCATTCTTTGTTAATCATCTTCTGGGAGGGACAAATCTTTGTTTACTTCAGGTTCGTGTATCCTAAAGTCTCTCTCTTCATTCTGCTAAAATTTACATTTGCACATGTTACTCCAACTTAAGTCGTCGCAACACTGCAATTAGAAGTTGGAAGTGTTGGTGATTGTTTCGACCTGGCAGATTAGCTTCCTATGTTGTTTCTTTTGATAGTATGTGAGCTTGTAACAACCTTTAATGTGTGCTTTTGCAGGCTTTTGTTCCGTACATATTAGTTCAGAATGCCCGTCTAGAGCCATTTCTTTCTTCACAAATTCAAGCAGCCATTTCTCCCAGAAGACCATTTGCAATTGACTTGTACGTTTCCTCGTGGAAATAATGTTTAGCCATATGATTTTGTTAATGCCAGCAAATAACAGTTCTTTAATTTTCTATCAAGAAATGATTTTGTATGTACAAGAATTTATAATGGGAAGTTGTCTTATAGGAATGCACAGTTTGTATCACATCTTTGAGAGTATGTGCTTTCAGATGCATGTAGCTTCTTTCTTATATTTTATGTCCTCCTGGTCCTCATTAGATTATCTTACAACTAGAATCCCAGTTAGATTTGGTATCTGCGCGTTTTAGTTATCGAGAGAACCCAAGTACTCAAAGAAGTCCTGTTATCTCTAGATCCCTTGTTGCTTAATAATGTGGATCGCTGATTGTTAACTCAAATCTAGTTAATTTACAATGTGGTGTGGTTTAAAAAGACTATCAAATACTCCCACATTAAGGCTCACATATGTTATGTAGGGTAGAGCGCATGTAAAGTTTAAAGTGATCTATACGTAATCTTATTCATTGTGAAGGTGGAGGAATTATTTTCGATAGACTATATAAGTCAAGCACATCAAAACTAACAGTAGTAAAGAAAAAATATACTTCAAGAGGAGGAGAACCATAACACCAGATAATATGGTAACAAAAAAAAAAAAGAAACAACAGATAATAGTAAAATCATAGAATACTAAATTAGGAGAACAATAATAACAATACTAATAAGGAAACCATACAATGTTGGACTACCTACTAATGTGCTACCCTAATCATCAACCCCAATATCCTCTTATTTATGAATCACATCCACGGTAAGCTATAGGTTTGTCGTATCGTGTCCAATCACCTTTTCCGATGACCATCTTTTCCCCCCACAATCACCACAAAATGCTTGCAAGAGGATTCAATTTAGTTTTACTGTTACATGTTGAACCCCATCAATATCACAATAGAAGCCAGGAGATACTTATCAAATGGTTTGCCAGGATAACCTATCAATTATTTCATGACACAAAATACTAATCAGATTTGAACATCCTACACATTTAGAAATATACAAATAAGCTAAGGGAAATCAATAATCGAGCAGGATCTTTTTCTTGATGACCAAGAAATCAGTCTGGGCCCAACCCTTAGAACCAACCGCAATCTCCACTTAAATATCAGGCTTAGTTCGCATGATCCAAGGCTCAAACTCCCCTCAACCTTTGCCACTTGAACAAAGCCCTGAGCCGGACTTAGTCAGCTGTTTCTGATATACATCATTGCTTACCTAGGCAGAGACTCCACAAGAAAACTGGTTTGGTTGAGGGTACAAGATCCAAGCAAACAATTACAAAAGAATCAACTGCACTGAAAGAGAAGTTCACCACGAAATTGAAGTTTTCAAAAATGTGAACACTGTTTGTGTAAGCTATTTAAACATCAAACATTTCTAAAAGGTCAACCTACTCAACATGACACATATAGGATTGCTTGACAAGCCCAACGATACTGATAAATTCACAATTTTTAAATTGATCAGCAAAAGATGTTGCCTTTAACGTGTCTCTGAAAGGGATGGGCGTTGTGAGTCATAACATCAACTCTGGTTTTTTGGACGTATGATTTGAATGAGGAAAGCAGATAATATAATACATGTAATGCTTGGTTGATTAATTAGCTTGGAAAATCATTTACTCGAACCAACTTGGTATAAGCCTACACCACTCGACTCCCTCCCTCTTAGTCTCCTTGGACTTCCAAATCCTCCAGTCTATAACCTCAAGGTTCCATGCCTATTGAAACTATGTATCTGAATTACCTAACTTGGAGACAAGTCGGAACCTTCTTTTGTCGGTTGAAAGTTCAATACCTTGCCTACCCACTACACATGAATAATGTCATTTAAGGATCCAATATGATACTATTACACTAAGTTGGATAAATGTCACCTTTTCGCCACTAGTACTTGATTCTCATGTGAAACTTGTAAAGAAGTGTATGATACCTTGGTCTCTCTTTACCTTTGAGAATTGTCCTCCGCCATTCTTCAAGAAAAAATTCATAAATCTCAGATGAGGCTCACTTTTTTTTTTGATAACCATGGGGTCCACCATGACTAATTTCAGGAAATACTATCTCCAAGCATTGCACTCGTTGCCTATTCTCTGGCGGTTACGGAGAACTTGTCAAGGAGGAAGATCTTGTCGCTCAGGCATAAGTGTCGCCAACTTCCCACTACTTTTGTTTCAGGATTAAATGCCACTGGTCACTTCCTCCCCATTGTCAGGGGACCACTCTAATTAACAGAAGAAACTCTCAAATCTTATCAATGCCAACGTCCCCTGAAGCTATCATAGCAGAGATCATGGTCAACCCATCAACCCTTCAGTAACTCTTCTCGCAGATTTTGCTCTCAATGTAGTAGAGTGCGACATTTTGCTTGAGGGTGTTTTTTATCGTTCTCCTTTTCTTCCATTGAAAAGTCAGATTTGTTTTGACTTCCATACATCCTTAGAATGATGAAACACCCACGGACAATCACTATTGTTTAGTTGGAAGTAACTTATCCAACTGACGCCACAAAGCACGAAATCATCTGATAAACAGCGCAGAGGATGTGAAATTTGTTTGTTTTGTTTCAGATTCCATTCAACAGCTCAAGAGTTATACCAGCCATTAGGAATAATTCCCCCCACCCCCCCACCCCCCACCCCAACCCCCTGTAGCATCTTAAGGAAACAAATTCATCGACTCTACCAACACTGCTAGAGTCTTCCGTTCCTCCACCTCGTCTTTCTTATATTTCTATAATAAGCTACCTAGGACCGTATGAGCAGAGTCCCCTAAAGTGTTCTTCAGTAGATTTATGGTAAATGGGGAGGAAGAGGAAGCCCTGAAGGAGTTATGCTAATTCACCTTTTTTCTCATTTCATCTGAGAAAGAGAAACTTCAGCCACCAGCGGAGCTTGGTGAGTCAAAATACAAAAGGTAGTGCACTAACATAAGAATCAAATAACCAGAGCATCCAATTCAGAAACTTAAGGATAATGAGTGCAGTGGCCCCATACATTATAAAACCTTTTGAAAAATTTTACAAACTCGATGAGAGACAAGTTCTCTAACACCCTCCTGCACATGTAACTGAGATCTTGAGTCTACACGTGGATTCAAAATCGTTTTTTTTAAGCACATCAAAGAGTAGACATGATACAGAGAGACAAAGATCAGTCTCAACTGGCTGAAGAATAGGCCTGGAAATGAGGAGAGTAGGCTCAAATGGCTAAAAAGTGGGCGTAGATCAAAGTTTAGTGGCTCGATGAGCTGAATTGGGAGAGAGAAGAAGCTCAGAGTGGTTCCATGACCTGAGAGAACTCCCAGAGCATTACAGTAGATAGAAAGAAGATTATTGTACAAATTGGCTTACCAAAGTTCGAGTCTGATACCATATTAAGAAAATGGACCTCGGGCCTAACTCAACCTTCAAAAACTAGCTCATGAGGTGAGTATTGCCCAAGACCATACAAGGAGCTATGTTGTTCAGACTCTTCAAAGATATCTATGGTTGTGGGTTGGATACTCCAAAAATAATGTTTTTGTGGAGGATCCGACATGAGTGTGGCGACATTTTTGGAGTGGCCACATTTTTGGAGAGGCCAAGCAACATAGACAAGGAGACTAGTTAACTATCTCACTACCAGTGGGCAGTGTGTGACTTTTAACACCCCTCCCCCCTTCCAGCATTGCCCATGCCGGGAGATTTAAAGTGTGAACAGTACAAATGAGGTCTAACATCGGATAAACCAAGAATTGAAATAGGTCCGACTCCTATACTATCTCCACGTTGGTTGAGGAAATCGGTTATTGTCTTGGAGAAATACTCCCCTCATGAGCTAGCTTTTGAGATTAAATCATGCCCAAAGGTAACAATCAAAATTGTACACCATCTGTGCATGTTATTCAGCTTCATCTCAAAGAATTCTGGTAAATTAATAATTCATGAAGCAGTCATATGATAAGTCACCACAAGATCTCCTTACCTGGAAAAAGCTTGAGCGAGCAATGTCGTTCACTCATTCAAGTCCGAAATCCTCAAAAGAAGTCCCATACTTGCCTTCAGTGCTGCAAACCTGCATAGTTCACAACTTAAAAGAGTATATGTTAGCAGGAAATATCTACAATTTATGCCATCAAATATTCACAGTTCAGCACAATTAGCGGAGAAATAGCAGACCAAGGAGAGGGGAACAGAAGAAAAGAACCAGTCAAAAGTTATTATCAACTAAAATATTTATAATCACTCATTCAATATTATGTCCCATCAACTAAATGATGGCTAGTATCCCAATGGGCACACTGAAGGCCCAAGGGTACTCTTTCCTAAAAACTATCATTCTTGGGCTGGCTGGCATGGCTTTCAGACTGACCAAAAGGAGACCCATCAGCTGGCCACTTATCGACCCCAGAACTTCCAGCTACCTGTAAGGAATCTATATCCCACAAATCTGACAAACCAGAGCTAACACCGAAGTCTGGAACATAGCTGCTAAGACTATCCCATAACTCGGCGCCAGTGCTTGGCATGCCAGCACTGGCTTCAAAACCCATACTCCAAAGTTCCTCATCTTTCACCATACTTCCAATAGCTGGTGCGGAAAATCCTGAAATGTTCTTCTCCTTCCCCATCTCCTCTGGAAAAGAGGCAAAGTACTCAGGCATAACTTCTACTTGAGAACTAGCTACATTCTTCCCTTTGAATTGAGAGCCTTCGGAGTTAAAGAATGAAGCTCCTCCAATTTCCAGATCTGAACAATTAAGAAGTTCATGTGCCACTGTCAGTCCCTCAGCAACAGGACCACCTTCAAAAGGCATGGCTTCCGCTCCTAAACCAGTTTCTGGGAATTGTTGATCCACAACTGGATTGAAATCTGGGCTGTCAAAGCATCCTGCAAGGTCTTGAAAGTCAGACCTGAACTTCACTATCTGCCCTTCCATGGAAGACGACCCCACTCCATCCGGACCATGTGACTGATGTTTAACAAATTTCCTCATTGTTCTTGGACAAGTAATTTCTCCTTGCTCCTTCATCTGCCGAACACGAGCCAAGAATGTGGGATTCTGAAGCACCTTGGCCAAGAATGAAACCATCTGCTTCTGTCTTTGTTCTGCAGCCTGAAGCTTTTCATTAACGGATTCCATTTGTTGAACCGTCCCACGCTGCTGCTGCTGCAACTCAAAAACTTCCTGCATCATCAAACTCTTCTCGTTCCTGAGTTTCTCTATCTCATCCATAGTACCTTTCCCTGCTTCAGCAGATGATCCAGAAGAACTCCCACCCTGATGTGACCTTCGCCTCTGTATGTTCTTCAACAAATGCCTCTTCCCTCTTGAGAACCCTTCATTCGCAAACTCCCACTTGTCAGCATCGATTTTGCGAAATCCCTGAATAAAGTTGCCCAAAAGTAATTCAGAAACAAAAACTGTAGAAACTATCACACCTACAACATGAGAATAATGACCATACAACAAAGTGAAGTTTTTACATAAAGCCAGATGCTAACTGTCAAATTTTCATGAGTTCCAGGAGCTGCATTACACTAGTAATACACAATTAGTAGATCTTTTGAAGTTAGACCATATATAAACTACAAAGCTTAAACACTCTGTTTAATCAGAACCTTAGAATTCTACCTGCAGCATTAGATGAACCTCCCAAAGTCAGCAGATGCATCAATGCAGGGAGCTTTATCTACAAGCCCACATCACGAACAGCGCACCTCTTTATCATTTTCCTTAAGAACCAACCACTTTACTATCCACTAAAGATCTCAATGACATCATTTACACAAGGTACCAAAAACATTTAACTATCAAGAAGAAAAAACAGTTCCCCAATGTTCATTTACAATCGCAGGAGCCTATACTGTTTACAACGCGAAAAATCTATTTACATGTACATCCTAAAACATCATCTTTACAGTACATCAACAACAAAAGAGCAAACAAACTACAGAAAATGAGTGGAAAAAAAAAAAAGATACATGAAAAACTACAACAAAAATTACATACAAGAAAAAAGAAAAAAAAAGAGAGACAAGAGTTAGAGAACTAGAGATTTAACACATTAGCCAAAAAAAATTGGCCAGTGTGCTAAAATTAATACCCACATATGTATTAAGCTGTCGAACAAAGCTGGAGAAATTGCTGTGCTTGAAATTCCTAGGAAGAACCAATCTTGAAAACTCCACTGGATCCCAAACTACAAAGCTTTCTCCATTTCTACCCCAAGATATAATCGTATCCAATGAAGGGTCCTCAACCAAATCAAAAGTCTTTGACAAAAATGGAGGAATTTGTATCCCATGTAAACACTCCATAGGCTGCGGCACACCCAATCCTTCCTCAGCTGGCTGTTCAATTTCTCCTTCTCCAACAGGGTGTTGGCTTAAAGGAGTGGCAAAAGATCCAAAATTGATAAAAGGAGAAGATGGGTCAGCAAAAGGGAGTGAAATTGGTGAAAACGCAGCAAATTCAGAGTCCATTTCAGTCAAAAAGGGGTTTTTTGTATTAGTATCAGACTCTTGTTTTTTATCAAATGGGTTCATATGATACAAAGAGATTTTTGGTTTTATGGATCAAAGATTGAAACTTTATAGTTTTTTTAATCAAAAGATTGAAAATTTCGATAAGGGTGATTGATAATAAGTCGGTAAAAGGGGTTGAAGGGAGGTTTATATAGGTAACGCCGACATACAAACCAAGAAATATCTCCTGAAAACAACTGTGTAAAGTCGGTGGAAGTTTTCTCCTGAAGCTCCATTTTTAAACCTTTTTTTTTTTTTTTTGGGATTCTTGTATGGTTTCTGGAAAATGAAAAGGATGTATGAGGAAACAACCAGGTTATAGCTGGGGATTAAAATGTTGTGGAGGAGGAAGAAGAACAAATGGGGTCCATTTTATACACAGAAAGCAGATATTTTTTGTGAAATTTTTTGTAAGAAAGTTTAAGTATTAAGTAATTGAATTCAACAATGGTGGTGAGTTGGTCCAATAGAAATGGAGATATTGAAGAAAATGGATTTTTTTATTAATGGAGTTTGTGGGGGTGCCACTGTCAGTATTTGACAAAAATGGTTACTTTTAGGTAGGTACAACATATGAGGGATAATAATTTCGAAAAAAATATAAAATTATTTTATCTGCTAATTAGTAGAGTACTAATTAATTTTGAGAGTACTTATTTCAATATTTATACTATAATAATAATAGGGAAACTTACATAAATATACTATAATAACAAAATATTTATCATTTATAGCAATAATATTTCTTTTTTACTTGATCACTTTTAATTCATTTATAATACAAGTTTAATTCATATTACAAAGAATAATTTTTTATTCACATATTATATAAATTTTAATGATAAATAATTTATTTATCACACATTTTAATTCACTTATAATACAATGTGTCAAATTTTTACCAAACAAACATAATATATTTTAAAAAACAATTATAATTCATATATAATTCATATATATTGCATACATAATTCACTTTTAATACATATGACAGATTTAACATAGTATTGCTATAAATGGTAATAAATAAAAATTATTGCTAAAATCAGTAATTATTTATTAAAATGTATCAGTTTATGTAATTTTTCCATAATAATATATTATCATGTATATCATATATAAAAGAGAATCTTAAGCCTGTCTAAGTGGTGCCACCACAAATCAGAATTTTATTTTTATTTTTAGAACTAGTCTTCTCCTTTAATAAAAAATTGTGACTTCTATTAATAGTTGTAAATTTTATGAAAAATTGTGATTATTATTAAATATTGTAACCATAACTTTTCCAAATAATTTTGACCTTTATAACAAGGCAAAATAAGTATTTTTTCGCACTACTCTTTATGTCTATAAATAGAGGAATTTTCTGCCACTATTATTTGTAGGTTTTTTTTCTTCAGTTATAGGGTAGTCCATATACATTAATTAAGTTTCTTATGAAGTTTGTTTCCTTCCTCAAAGTTTATTCTTCCTCGTATTACATGGAGCTTAATCTTTACCGTAAGTCATAGTGATTCGTGTAACAATGACAATTTTTTTTTGTTATTTTGGTAACTTTTTTTAACTCTGTTAGAAATTTTCAGAAAGGTTGATTGAAAATTGATCTTCTCGTTTGTCCCTTTCTACCTGTTTCTTCATATAAACATAGAAAATTAATTTAGAAAATTTCATTACTTCTGACAAACTATTTCCATGAAGATTTTCTTAGACTTCTTTCTTATATTTAAAATCTCTTTATGACTCATAACTTTTGTATAACAAAAATAAAAAATTAAAAAAATATACGTAGAATTTTAAGATTTCAGAAGAACGCTCTGCCTTCAAATAAAATGTTCTTGACAATATAATGTATGTATCAAAAATACGAATATTATCAAATGATCATATATAAACTTAATAAAATAGTTTAATTTTGTGCAAAGCACGGATAATTTACCTAGTTGAAATAGAAACCAACTCCTAAATACTAGGTCAATAACTTACTAGAATTATTGCAACAAAAATATAAGTAGTTCTAAATAAAAAATTCAACATAAACACAATGATCAAGGCCTTCATTGTTGAACCTCTCATATGTATTACTCATATTTAGCTTCTGCATTATTTTCTTGAAGCCACATCGAGAAAGCTTGGAGAGTATTTTTATCAGCTCTATAATGCTTTTGAGTAAACTCAAGGAGAGCAGGCCATGTGAAGTCAGGATATAGTCGAGGGTTGTTGTAGTCCACCAATTCAGTTGGTGGACTCACCACCTTATCTTTGTGTGGACAAAGAAAGAAAGCTAGTGATTTCCTAGGAGTTGTGTTGTTAGCAACTGCTCTATGCAAGCAACTTTTGTATGTACCATTCGATAGCGCCTGAAAAACATAAAACACTAAGTATGTTATATTCATGTTGTACATCTAGGAATTCACGATGTATATCATTGTGCGTCATGTGGAAAGATCTTATAGTATTTGTCACCTAAAAATGTATTGTTTGTCTAATTGACTCTGTTTAAATTATTTGTATGTAGTACATAATACATTAGCTTATTATATAGTTTTAGTGTGTAAATTTGCTTACCATAAATGTGTCGCCTATGTTAACCACAAAAGCATTGAAATTTGAACGGATGGAGTACCATTCGTTGTCCATAAAAACCTGAAGTCCACTAACACAATTCTGATGGAGAACGGTTAATGATGTTGGATCGTAGTGCGGCCCTGTTCCTAAGGTGAGCTCTGGTTTCAGGCACGGGGGATAGTAGTTGAGTCTCATTATGGATTCATTGTCTTCGAAAAACTCTTTAAAGTGACTCTTTTGTACACCTAGGCTGATCCCTAAGAGTTCCATGATCCTAAGAGAAAGTGTATTCATGGAATTGCAATATTCTTGATAAATATTCCTGCGTGATTAATGAAAAAAGGTTAATTGATTTACATAATTGAAAAATAGAAAAACAGATACTGCTTTTGTTTCAATTTGTTTTGTTTCAATTTATTTGGCATAAAGTTTAAGAAAGTAAAGAAAGAATTTTGAATCCAGTAATCTTAAACAAAAGAATGTAAAATGTACAAGTATATCATTTAGTTTAGTGGTCTGGTCTTAAACATGTCTTACAAAAAAAGAAAAAAAAAAGGTTTTGAAGCATACCAAAAAGTAAAGTACGATAAAAAATTGAAAGAGAAGAGTATTAGGATAGTCAATTGTCCTTACCCGAGATTATTGAAATTCTCACCCAATGTCTTTCGAAAATACTCTTTAACCATGTGAGATGAGTTTTCTTTAGCAGTGTATCGTAAAGAGAGTGTCTTTCCAAGGAAGTTTCGAAGAAAATCTTCCAGTAAAGCTGCTGGCGTAGCCACAGTGCTCACCAATTTTCCTATGAGCTTTTTGCTTTTCCAAGAGAGGCATGTCAAAGAACATGTCCATGTAACGATGGGCATTGGAGATTAGATTAGAATCAACTCCATGATTTACTACAAGAAAGAAACCATGACTCCTGCACGCTTCACCAACAAGCCTAGATGCTTGTTGGGTCGCGACAGGGTCACTAGAAAAGAAACCCCTTAAGTCAATAAGAGGAACATGAAGTTCTTGTGCTACAACACATGGCTTCTCGTCATCTGGCCATATATATTGTGTGGGAATGTTGAACTCATTTTTCATATGGGATGCATCAAAAATCAATGATTTTTCCTCACCAAGCACAAATGATTTTTCTTTTGTGATTATACTATTAGTGGTCATTGTAAGCAGGGATTTGACTTTTTCTTTCTTGTGCAATATGTCACAATGGGGAAAAGAAAGTAGAAGTAGTTCATTGTGAGAAGCCAAAATGAAGGATTATATAGGGCTTAAGACGCTTAAACTTTGGATAGAAGTTCATATGTTGTTTGACTCAGATTTTTAAAAAAAGAAATACTATCAAAGACATGTTTGACTGTACATGCATTTGAATTTTTTTCCTTAAAAAGTTCTCAAGTATCAAAAATAGGTCCGAACAATAAAGGGCTTAATAGTGCATCAGTTAGTGGCCAAAGAATTTTTTGAATCAAAATTTAAAAAAGGAAATACATTTAAAGATATGTTTGAGCAGATTTCAATTTCGAGTTTGAAATTTTTTTCCTTAAAAGGTTCTAAAGTATCAAAAATAGGTCTAAATAGTTTGCTAAAAATGACTTAATAATGTTTTAAATTGGGGTATAATTTTGTTATAGAATGTACATATACATATCTACTCATAATATACCATAATCATAGATAGAGATATTTAAAGAATTTTTTCGATTGATTTTTCTTAAATAGATTTTCTTATTTTCCTACAAATAACTTTTATTCTTAAAATAATACTATAGTAAAATCACACCAAATAAATATAGGTGAGACTACACAATATTATTAGTTTATAGATGTATTAATTAAAAGAGAAATTAATATTTATTAATTTAAAGAATTTATTGAGATTCAATAAATGTTATATTTTATTACATCAAAAGTAATGTACCTTACTAATTTATATATCATATTTATTGAATTTACAAGAAATATAATTTATTGTACATAAAGTACAATGAATATATCAAAACATTGTATCTTATTAAATTATGCATCTTATTTATTGAATTTATATGAAAAAAGAACATTTATTATACATAAAATACAATGTGTTCGAATGATTTATTGTAATTTTTTATTATATGATTCATTGTAAAATAAATTTAAGAATACAATGATTTATTGTAAAATAAATTTATCATACACAATGTGTTGTTTCTCAATAATCAAATATTATTCACTATGTATTTACTTAAAAAGTTCAATGTGAGAGAATAAACTATACAAGCAACACATTAAATTTCTTGAAATCATAGCAAAAAATGACTTCTTAATTAAAAAAGTGTCACTAAATCAATAAGACAAATCAAATACGTAAAACATTATGTGAATACAAAATAAATCATTCCATATGCACTTAAAAAAATTGCAGTCATGGTAACACCGAAACTTTTGGATGCATTAAGAAAAGTTAGAGATGAGCATTAACTAGTATATATATAAAAGAGAACCCTAGGCCCGCCTACGTGGCACCATCTTTCAAAAACTGGTCTTTCATTTCATGAAAAATTGTGACTTTTATGAAGAGTTGTGACTTTTATAAAAAATTATGACATTTTCGAAGGGTTGTCACTTTTTCAAAGTTGTAAACTTTGAAATAAGACACGATAATTATTTGTTCACACTATCCTTTGTTGTCTACAAATAAATGACTTTTCTCACATTTTAAAACAACGAAAATTTTTGAACTTTTTCTTCCACTTCTAGACAATTAAATATTTGTGTACTTTTCTCTTGTTGAATGACTCACTGACACTATTATTTTTGTATCAATGCACTGGTGAATAGATATGTTCTATCTTGAGAGGATCTATTGCTTTAAACATCAGGTACTAGAGGAGAATAATATTCTTAAGGAGACATTGTGCATTCAATTGACTCGTTTTTTTCATTCTGGTTTCATTCTATTTTTTAAAGATTCTGGTATATCTTTTACGATTATTAATTTATGCTTATATTATTAATTATTTTTGAGTACATGCTTTAAACTTTATTGTTTACGTTGATGCAAAGTTATTGTTATAAGTATTTGTTAGTACAAATTAAATAACAACCGTTAATTGAATATTCGAACAATTTTTCTCTACTGAAATTGTTGAAGGTACCGTAAAAGAACTCTTACAAATCTCTAATTTCTCCATCAACAACGTCATTCCTTCACATACAAGGATGCATTTTTGTATTCTTTAGAAAATCCTCTAAGAGTTAATAACTTTGCATGCCCATATTGGCATAATACATAAACATGACGAAAGATAATTGCATGCAAATTACGATAGTTCGAGAAAAATATATTTATCCTGTTTCCCTATTTTTTTATAAACAAATAAGATTTTTAATCCTAAAAATAATTATATTTTTACGACAAGATTATGAAGATCAACAAAAATAAGAGAAGGGTTTGGGGAGAGATAGGGGTAAGAACTGCGTAATCAAAATGACTCTTTACCGATGGTAAATAGATGTTGATCCAATTCACCTAACTATGTCAGTTCGAACTTGACGGGTCGCTGAGAAAAACAGCCCAACTTTACTCATGGGCTCCAATAAGGCCCATATCTTTACCCCTTTCTCTCTTTCAATTTCTTCAAATAGCACCCCACCCCCAATTGCCCCGACCCATATATATAGGAGCTACACTTTTTCCCAAATCAATAAAAAACCCTATCTCCTATTCCAATTTACACCTAAAAGAATCCCCAATTGAAGCTCAGAACTTTCAGTTTTGTATATATATACATATAAGTATCAGATTTAGTCTCTTTGATTCGAGTTGTTCTTGAAATTTACATGGAATTAGTAATAAGTAGTGATTTTGTTGTTTGTTTTGATTTTGCGTTTTTTTTTAATAGCAATTTTGGATGTAACCGATGTAAAATAGTTTGAATTTAGTTTTTTTTTTCTTTTATTATTTGATGATTGTTTGGATAAAGTGATGGAAATGGAGGGTTCTCGTAGACCATTTGATAGATCAAGATTGGAGCCAGGACCTAAGAAACCAAGATTAATGGAAGCCCCAATTGGAACTGAGCGAGGTTCTAATGGGAGAAGTTTTATTCCTCAAAGGGGAGCTGGGAATTCGAGGAATCGAGCTAGTGATAAAGGGGGAGACTCGGAAAACAGTGATTCGATTCGCGGGTCTTTTCAACAGCAGCATCAGCAGACGCAGCATCAGGAGCTAGTGAGTCAATATAAGACGGCTTTAGCTGAACTAACATTTAATTCGAAGCCGATAATTACAAACTTGACTATTATTGCTGGTGAGAATTTGCAAGCTGCCAAGGCAATTGCTGCTACTATCTGCAACAACATTATTGAGGTGATGTTCCGGTTTTAAATGCTACTGTGTCAATGTTGTTGATTTTGTTTAATTTAGTGTGTTTTATTACTTGGTTGTACAGAAGTGAAATCTGATAAAGAAGGTAAGTTAGATTTATGATTTTTTAGATTAGTGCAGCTGGTGTAATATGAGTGTTGTAGCTGAAAATAGAGTAAAGATTTTGTAAATGATTTCTTGGTTAGTGAGAAAGTTGGTGAATTTGGAACAAATTTGGTCTCTTTATGAAATTATATAAGTTGCTTTGCTATGGTGATGGAGATGTCATGATTATAACTTTAGCTGTTAGAATTTTCCATTCAAAGTTATCCGAATAGCGTTGTTAAACAATTCCAAAGTGCAATCACAGTTTTTCCACAGCATTGATGAGAATGATTATGTGAGCCGTTGGGGAAAAAAAGTACTTGTATTTCCAATTTCTAAGCTTTTCTCCTGGATGTATCTCAAAAGTATCATAGTTCTTTAATTAAAAAATGATTCGTGCAGTTGCTATATGTGACTGGTTAATGTCTGGCCAATACAGACTCATTTTACATTGCCTTTTAGGTTCCCTAAAGGCCAACACCGGTTATGCTCTAACTTTAATGGTGAGGATGATCAAATTCCTTTATTGCTAGGCAGTTTATTAACATGCACCTTACATATACTTATGATTTGTCGGGCTCACGTCTTTGGCGTAAATCTGATACTCAGCATCGTCGAGGTTTAATATTTAGCATTTGTTGTCAGATGAAGGATGTATCCTGTATTTAGTTGTATTCTCTGCAAAATTTAGTATGCAAGACATGTCAAGTTCAATCCTTTTTTTTAAAAAAAATGAAGATGTCTTCAAGACGTGCTGTTATACAGAATCTTGCTTCCTGCAGTTTCACAATTTTTGAAAGTTAGGATATACTGATCTTGAGCCTTTGCTTTTGGATCAGACATTGAAGGTCTGGCAACTTCTTGATTCAAGTAACTTGTCTGGATTGTGCTTCTTTAACTAGTGGATGCTGTGATTCACATAAACAAATTGCGATTAATTCCAAAATGATAGAGAAACAATCATCCAGACTCCACTTGTGGGGTTACATCGTGTATGTTGTTGTTGATACAGAAAGAATCACATTCACTCTATGTTGTGTAAATTGTGAATTTCATACCAGAAACATTTTTTAAGTCCAAATTAGATTCTGATTGAAGTTGCAGATGCTTCTGTTTAAATGGATAAAGGAAAGACATCTCTTTGAAAGTCTTCCATCCTTCAATCCAAGTGGTTTTGTTATCTGTACAATATATAATTTTGCTGTGCTAATATGAAGGATGTCCATGGTTATATTTGTTTTTATGATATCAATTGATGCGATACAGGTATAACTAAATTTCTGTCTAGATTTTGTTGAATAAATTTTGCTTGTATAAAGAGAAGGTGAAATGAGTGAGTGCAGTGCAGAGCTGCGGGCAGATCTGGTCATCCCATGTTAACAGCTCCCTTCCCTAAACTGGTTTATTCTATTTTGAAATTGTTCTCTAGATTTGCCAAAGATGATTTTTATGTTGATACTTCTATGGCCCAGTTTACTATTCAGTTTGTCTGCTGAATATTTAAGTAAGTACTCCAGAGCTGTATTGCATGTGCTATCATGGTTTGCAAAGATGTCGGATATAATGGTGCTTATAGTCTTTGCTTTGCTGCTTTGAGTGATGTTTCTCTCTCCATTTCTTTTCCCGTTAGGAATTTCATGTTTTTGCTGTCCCCTTGGCATACGATTCGCATCAGTCAGTGTCAATGGATTTTACGAACTGATTTTAATATAGCTGGAAATCATTTGCAGGTTCCTACTGAGCAAAAGTTGCCATCTCTATATCTTTTGGACAGTATTGTGAAGAACATCGGGCGGGATTATATCAAGTATTTTGCCACCAGGCTGCCTGAGGTCAGATTTGGATTTATATGTAGTTTGTTGTGATCATGATTCTTGCAACCGTTGCATTTTCTCATCTGTCAACTTTTTTCTAGAGGAAAAAGAAACTCTGTAACATACTTTGGTCAGCTGTTGTTACCATTGCCATTCATTTGATGAGATCTTCTAGAGGAAAAAGAAACTCTGTAACAAACTCTTCTCAGTTTTTCCTATGTCCTTCGAATGTGCATCCATCTGAGTGGATGATGATGTCGAGCACTGTGAATCCTATCTTACCTTGAGTAATCAATTGTAGTTGGGTTGATGTTTCTAGTATAGGGAGATAGTTGCATTACTGCGAGCTAATACATACTTCATCATCTTTTTTCCGTGTGTTTTAGGTTTTCTCCAAAGCTTATAGACAGGTTGAACCTTCAGTACATCCTGGGATGCGGCATCTTTTTGGAACTTGGAAAGGAGTATTCCCCCCTCAACAACTACAATTAATTGAGAAGGAGCTCGGATTTACTACCATTGTCAATGGCTCATCATCAGGGACATCTAGGCCTGATCCACAGGCTCAACGACCTGCACATAGCATTCATGTAAATCCGAAATATCTGGAGGCACGGCAACGCCTACAGCAATCAACCAGGGTAAGTGAGAGTAGCCATTATGATGCTCTCTTTGGAATCTATTTTCTCGAGCACGTTATGTGGTGCTGCTACTGTGTCACATGTCACTAACTTTTCATCATCTCAAATGCTGAGTTTATCCCAGTTCTTGCTCTGCTGTTGAATGAGATTTTGATAGCTGGAGGTTTAAGCACTGTTGTTACCTTAATACAAAACACATACAATACTGCCCTTCGTTTTAACTTAGCCATGGTTGGGGATACCACAAAACCTGAATGGTCTCTCTATCAGAAACTTCTCAGTAATGGGTGATTCACTCATGTAATGGGTTAAGACACTACCTGCTATGTCAACTGGTTCTCAGGAATTAGTGTTAGTGCCTTGGGTTTCCGAAATCCTTCTCTTGAACTGACGCGAACTGCTTCATCTAAAAGCATGTTTCAGAGAAGGAACACTTATATTTTTCAATTATTTTTTATCAATATTTTAGTTATAGTGCAACCCACCCGCCCCACCCACCCACCCACACAATCTTGAATTTTGTTTTCTTGGGTCAATTTGTTTAAATATTTTATTGATGGGTGATGGTGGGAACTTGAATGTCGAATGTTTTGTTCAATTGTAAAACACATCTTTCCTGCAAAATACTCTGTATGTTTATCAATGTTCTTGTTATAATGAAGGCAAAAGGAGCAGCTAGTGACATCAGCAGTACTGTTAATGTAAATGAGGACGCAGAGAGACCAGAGAGAACGACCAGTGTTAGTTCTGGAAGATCATGGATTGATCCCTCCATTAAGGTAGGGATATGGAGTTTGTTTTAACTATTGAACGTCTGCAGATATGCATGCTTGAACTTTTATTAAGTTAAGGAATCTAAGCCAGTTAATATTGCAATATTGTAGCGTGCTCAGAAAGAAAAGTTGAATGAGCATGTTCCTGAGAAAACTATCAGTGCAACATATGGGGATTCGGATTATGCTTCTGATCTGTCGAGACGTGCTGCCTTTGGAGTAGGAAGAGGAGGTGAAAGATTTAAAGAACAGGGGTTCGATAAACCTTGGTATGATTCCGGGGCTGGTAAAATATTGAGCCAAAGAAGCAGCTTGGACACTAAGCATGGTTTCCAAAGTATACCCCAAAAATCTGCAACCTCTGATGCACATCCACAACTAATACCGTCCTTACCAAATAGAACCAGTACTTTAACGGATAGGAGCTGGAAGAATTCTGAGGAAGAGGAGTACATGTGGGATGATGTAAATAATGCAGCTAAAGACCGATGGGCATCTGAGGATTCAGATAAATCTGTAAGAGAATGCTTAACCAACATTTATTCATATTAGTACTGGATTCGTTTCTAAAAGAATTACATGCACTTTGCCCACTGTAGTTCTAGTTCTGGACAGATAGTTCACCTTAATAAGAAAATGCAGTAATATGATCTCCTTAAAGTTAATAGTGTCTAACCCATGAACTTTTTGTCTAATCATTTTCTTGCAATCTAAACTTTTTGTTTCCAACACTTCCTAAAATTCTCATGAAACCAGCAGGCTTACTGCTCATCAAGGTCACTTTTTGCTTTTGATAGAAATCACTATTTGTGCACCAACTTCTAGCCCTTCAACATGGATCAGCATATTCTCCCGCTCCTAGCTGCTACTCTCTCTCTCTCTCTCTCTAACCTTTTTCTTGACAGCTGAGAGCCCCTTTGGCAAACTTGTCTGTCGTACCGATCTATTCTATTTATCATTGTAACTATGAGCTTGCTTTAAGATGTCTTAAGTACTGCAAAAGTCATTTGTTAGAAAGAATAGGTTACTTTCTAATATGCTTATACTAGTTTGTTAAATTGATGATTCCAAACGTTTTTGTCTCTTGTTGATTGAGCTAGTTTCGTAATTTCTTCTAGTAGCTACTTTTTTGTTGTGTAAAATGTCTATGCTGTTTTTGACAGACCAACCTTGTTATATT
Source organism: Solanum lycopersicoides (assembly GCA_022817965.1). NCBI lineage: Eukaryota > Viridiplantae > Streptophyta > Magnoliopsida > Solanales > Solanaceae > Solanum > Solanum lycopersicoides. The sequence goes on from CM040626.1 coordinate 2,679,058, forward strand.
CCTGAATCTGCAGGACTTAGAAAATCAACTACGGAGACCACAAAGCATAAGGGAGGTCGGGTTAAGGGCTGATAGTGAAGCCTCAGCTGATTCTCCTTCTGCCGAAGAGAGAGGGCCAGCTTCTTTTGGGAATCAAATGTCAGCAATGTGGTCCAGGGGATCACATGCTTTAGATGGAGCTAGGCATTCAGCTTCTGTTCAAGGTGCCCCTGTTCATTCAGAAGGCTATCAAACTTCTTTCAGTGGGTTGTCAAAAGTTGCAAATTCAGTAAGTAGGGCATCTTACAAGTTACAGACAGGTTCAGTTCATGTTGGAACGCCAAATATTGGGCCGACGAATGCAACTCTGGAATCCAGGGGATCCATAGTGCAACAGGGAGAGACTCTCACAGCTACCTCTCCCTCTGCTCAGTCACCAATGCATCACCGTCCTCCATCCCCATCACTTATAACAAGCAACACTAATCAAGTAGTTAACAGTCCCGCTGAGCAGTACCAGATGCAAACCAGTTCTCGTTCTGATCCAAGACTATCCCAAATCTCAAGGAGGTCAAATCTAGATCCCCGTAACCAGTATGCCCAGGAATCTCTGGCAATGCCATCTCGGAATACCGTTTCAGTTAATTCACAAAGACCACACCCTCCAAGTTTGCAGAATTCGTCTGCCTTGTCTTCTTCTCATCAGTTGAGACAGAAGGTTCAGCGGGAAAGCCTGGAATCTGAATATTCTGGTCAAACCAAGAATTCAACAGTTCCTCAGATTTCAGGTTTTCCTGATCCCTCTAGCACTAGCAGTTTGTTGGCTGCTGTTTTGAAGAGTGGAGTCATTGGTAATAAATCGAGTTCTGGTACTACGTCAAGTTCTCTTGATAAGGGTGCTCCTTCATCCCAAGCCAGTGCTCAGCCTCATCCCGCCCAGTTTTCCCCATCTGGGCCTAGGATACCGCCGGCCTCTGTCACTAGTCTATCGGTGGACAGAAATGCTTCAAACTCTCCAAATTATTCCCAGAGAAATGTAGAACAGCCACCATTGCCACCTGGTCTATCTCCTACTCTTGTAGGTAGTGCATCATCGCAGCCGCCGAATGCACCAAATACTGCTTCCAATCCTCTTTCAAGTATTTTGAGTACATTGGTGGCGAAGGGGTTAATATCCGCATCAAAGAAGGACCCTCCTATTTATACTCCTTCAGATACACCTCCTCAAACTCAGAACCTTATTCCACCTGCAAGCTCCATTTCAACTCCTGCTTTATCTGCTTCAATATCTTCATCTGTTCCTTCTTCAGCTCATAAGGATGAACTTTCTCACTCAAAACCTTCTGCTAAAACTCCTGAGGTCTTACATCAGTCCACGAAAGAAGAGGCAAAAAGTCTCATTGGGCTTGTATTTAAGCCAGATGTGATTCGGAATTCCCATCCTGCTGTGATCAGTGACCTTGTTGAAGATGTTCCACTTCAGTGTGGAATATGCGGTTTTGGATTTAAACTCCAAGAGAAACTTGATAGACACTTGGAGTGGCACTCATTGAGAAATCCAGATGTCAAACTGTTGAATAATTCAAGAAAGTGGTATTTAAATTCTGGGGAATGGATTGCTGCATTTGGTGGCCTCCCTTGTGGTGATAAATCCGAAGGGCCAGCTGGAGGTTCTAGTGAGACATCAGAATGTACTGAGACCATGGTTCCTGCAGATGAATGTCAATGTGTGTGTGTTTTGTGTGGTGAGTTTTTTGAAGACTTCTACAATGAAGAAAGTGATGAATGGATGTTCAAAGATGCTGTTTACATGAGTATTCCAAGTGAAAGTGATTGTCAGGGTCCGATAGTCCACGAGAACTGTATTTCAGAAAGTTCTTGTCAAGAGTTGGGGTTTGCCTAGGATATAAACTGGTAAGTGATATGATGTTAAAGTTGATTTTAGATATTTTAAATACTTCACTAGATACTAATAATTATGAAAGAAGCCTTTTCATGTGGTTTGCTGGTAAATGGGTGGCATCTGTTTTTCATAGATAAGAATCTGCCATCGATTCTTAATGAAAAACAAATATGTGGTACTTTCCATTTAAATTATTCCCAAATATATGTTTAGCTGATTTTGATCCTTCAAGTGTCTGAAAACTGAACACAAGTTACTTGTTGGCACTCAGCACCTTGAGTAAATTTTGGATCTAATTGTCTGACAGCCCCGTTTTGGAGTGTGTTGCTTTTGAGAATTAAATGCTTTTCAGAAGAGAGCACTTCCTAAAGTTCTTAAATTTTCGAAGTGCTTTGAATTCAAATTGGTTTTGTGCTGGCAATAAAATGGTTAGACAAGTTATGCTGCCCGTCAGAATTTTTAGTTGAAACTTTTGGACTGGCAATAAAATGGAGGAAGCTTAACTTTTGAAATGCAATTTAGAGATGCATTATTCTTTTTGATCTTCCTTTGGACTTGCGTACGTGCTCGAACATTTTAATCTTGCCATCCTTGGTAGTTTGTATGTTGGTATTTATTCGTTCCTTGCAGTTCCTTTATTTCATTAGTAGCCACTGCTGACTTGTATTTTATCATATTGTCCATGGTTTCATTTCTCAGGTGTTGGATGCTTGATTTTTGTTCTGTTAATCGAAGATAACCAGGTTCATTTTGAATTACTTGTAATGGTTATGCATCTTCTTGCTTAGTAAGCCTCTTCCATGCTTTTGTTTGAAACGACAATGAAATGGAAATTCTAGATACTATAGAACAGTTTTGCGCATCACATCTTTCTGAATTTGATACTTTCTGTCCACTTACATTGTCCTCAGTGACGTTTACAGTTTCAGTTATTGATGCTATTGAACAAACTATTGAACACAAATCATCCAGCTGCAATTCTGTTCAAGATCCAACTTATACTTGCCAAAGCAAGCTACTGAGTGTGCATTCACTTTGTTTCAACATTAAGGGCTTAAAACTTTTACTAATTGTCTAGCACCTCAGCAACTTTGTCCCTTTTAAGTTCGCGGACACTTGGACTATCATTGCAACCATATTGTTGGTTTTAGATAATGAATATTCCCAGATTTTGATAGTTGTTCTTTGTTTATCATCATCGGGATGTAATTTCATTGCCATTGAAGTTCTTTGTTTATCGGGATGTAATTTCATTGCCTGTATGTTTGTTGCAAGTCCTTGGTTTTTACTTGTAGTAGAAAGTAGGAGGTTCTTGAAGCTGTGGACTGAACGTTCGTTCACATTAGTTGCTGCTCAAGCTGATGAGGATCTTTACATACACAAACTTCTGTGGAATTGTTCATTGTGAATTTTTTTGTGCTCAACATCACAATCCTCATTTTACTCTCTTACTGCATATTAAGTGACGCGAATATGACAGGAGTGCTTTCGAGATTGAGCATAAGAATGTGAATATGCTTTGCTGCAACAGTTTTTCCTCTGATGTTCTTGAAAAAAAAGGGGAATTAAACTCATGTTACATAATTTTCCAGCTGCAGTTTCTTCTTTGTTGCAAATTTTTAGATTTATTAGTTTTACTTCTGTTCATGTTATCAACTTGATCCAAGCATTTCTTCCCTGATTCTCCTATGAACAAAAAAAATGGTGTACTTAGATTGCAAACATTGAATTTGAACTTCTCATTTCATTAGATTGCAAACATTTAAGGGAAAAGGGTTTGATATATCCCTCAATTTTGTCATTTAGAGCTGATATACCCCTTGTTATGAAAGTGGCTCATATATATCCCTACTTATAAACAAATGACTCACATATACTCTTTTTCTAACGGAAAATAAAAATAATAATAATTTTAATTTAATTTTTTATTATTTTTTTCTAAAAAATATAATCCCATATGAGTAGATTTAATCCTTGTCAAACATACTTTTTTTTTTACTTTTTTTATTTTAATGACTAATTTAGAATTATTATTTTTGATGATCAAATTTATTAAAGTTTCACTAATATTCTTGTAAAACTTATTGTAGATGATCAATTTTTTTTCTTTGAATACAAATTACAATATAGACATAAAAAATAGTTTTAAATATTTTTTCTTTACACTAAGGAATGAAAGAAAAAAAATAAGAATAAGAAACTCAAATAATTATAATAAAAGAAGTCAAAAAATAATTTATGTATGGAAAAAATTGAAATATACCTTGAACTTTGATAAAAGAATCATATATATCCCTAAATAATTTTTTTTTAAAAATTAAGAGTGTTTGGTATGAAGGAAAACATTTTCTGGAAAATGTTTTTCAATTTTTCCATGTTTGGTTGAGACAAAAGTTTTGGAAAAATGTTTTCCAAATCAACTTATTTTCCTCAAAATTAAGAAAATGACTTCCCTTCAAAAATTAAGGAAAACATTTTCCAAAACTCTCCTCTAATTTCAAATTATATTTTTTTTTTTTTGGAAAAACATCAATTTAAAAAAAATATTTTCAATTTCAAATTTTTATTTTTTTTCACCCGATCCCTGACCCCACCGGTCACCCCACCCCACCCCTCAATCCCACCCACTCCCCAAAAAAATTAAGTTTGCTTTTTTTAAAAAATATTTTCAACTTCAAATTTTTATTTTTAAACTCCTAACCCCCTCCCCCAAGCCAGCCCCCCACCCACCCTCAACCCCCCAATAAATTAATTTTGCTTTTTTAAAATATTATCAACTTTAAATTTTTATTTTTTAACTCCTACCCCTTCCCCCCGCCCACCCACTACCCCCACCCACCCCTACTACCATCCCCAAAAAACAATAATTTTGATTTTAAAAAATATTTTCAATTTCATAAATTATTTTTTAATCTAGTAAAAATAAAAGATGTTTCTCAAAAACATTTTTCATTCATAAATCAAACACTAAAAATCATTTCCGAAAAATATTTTCTACTCACCAACCAAACATGAGAAAATAAGTCCAAAATCTACTTGTTTTCCATGGAAAATATTTTCTAGGAAAATGTTTTCCTGGGAAAACATTTTCCTACATACCAAACACACCCTAAAAGTAAAAAATATAAATTTAAAACTAATTTTTCACTTCCGTTAAATGAAGGGTATATATGAGCTCATTTTGTAACGGCAGGGGTATATGTGAGCCGTTTGTATAACGGTAAGGGTATATATGAGTCACTTTCATAACGAGGGGTATATCAGCTCCAAATGACAAAGTTGAGGGGTATATCATCGCAATGTACCCAGTGCAGTTTCACAAGTGGAATCTTAAGAAGGGTATGAAGTATCTACTCAATACTTGAGAGTCGTTTGGTGTGAAATATAAGGTATAATAGTCTCAGATTATTGTATCGTACATTTGGTTGAAGGTGGTTGAAGGTATTAAACAATCTTAAGATTATTTATTCCATCAAAGGATAGGTTATCTCATATATATAATCAAGATAATTTGTTTCCAATCAAACGATCCCTTAAAGCATACAAGGGTAAACTAGTTACACAATGCTCGAGGCGCTGCCATTTGCTATGAGGCTAAACCAACACAATATTCGAAGCACTGTCATATTGCTACTCAAGTCCATTGACTGATTCTATCATAAAAGCTAGTAATTATGATACCATTTTTAGCGAGTTCTAATATTATTCGATTTATGAGTAGGCATTCCTTATGAAATAAGTATTTTAAAACTCTACATGTTTTAAGATTATATTCTAGAACTAGAAGTCTTGTTACCACATTAAATTAGAGTACTATGGTATATTTAGATTCACAAATAATTGTTTTGTTCAATAATTAAACCTAAAAATCTCCAAATAATATGTGAAATGCATAGTATATATTGAATAAGTATGGCTCAATCATACAGCTGTGTTAAAAGACAAGACACTAATATCAATGAATGATTTGTACATTTGGACTTAAAAGTAAGAAATAGAGACAAAGGTGCAATAATTGAAGGAATCTGTTAAAGGTCAACTCTGGGTCTACCAATTTTCTTTTAATTGGAATTTGAAATTGACCCCTTTTCTCATGCTATTGTCCCCTTATCAAGAAATTATTCGTTTTTATTTATCACTTATTTCTAAAATATATTTTTCATTTTTATTTGTTATGTTGGTAAATCAAGAGTAGATGATTTTTTTCATGTTTTGCCGTCAGCATTGAATATTTATTTTCTAAATCATTTTTTAAGACTTATTATTTAACATCACTTAATAGGAATAGTTTAATAAAATATTTATATCAATAATTATTTTATTAATAAATGTGTTAAATTAAATAATGACAAATAAAACCGAACAGAAGAAATATATTCGTTCTTTTCACCAATAACATAGTATTTTATTAATCCACCCTAAATACAAAAGGATATTGGGAATTGAACCTTTGTGGTTAGTTAATTTTTTAAAAATATAAAGAGAGTATTGGAAGGGCTTCTCGTTCAACGGATCAAAGTCACATTAAAAAAAATTTAAAAACTTTTAGCGATGGAGTTGTTTGACACCTTGTTATCAACTCATCACTTTTGAAAAGAAAAATCTATACCCTAAATTCGAACTATTTTACATGAGTTACATCCAAAAAAAATTGGGTCAAAACAATTCACTACTTACTACTAAATCCATGTAATTTCAAGAATAACTCGAATCAATAAGACTCAACAAACCATTGTATAAGTTAGAATAAAATGACTAGTTTATATATATATCACCAAAATACAATTTTTGACGGTGCAAAAGTATAATTTAAAGATACATTTTTATTTATTTAAAAGTTGGGGTTATAAGTACAAAGTATTGCTGCTAGGGAGCATATAGTATAACCAACAATTTATTTTTAATTATTTTTTGTGTTTTTTTCTCGCCATTTTAAAATCTGATTAAATTTAGATTCGTGTAGGAAGAGTACCTACTCTTATCCTCTTCTCATAATTATTTTCAGCTTCAATCTTGTATCCTTTGTTTCATATTAATTGTTCACGTAATTAAAAATAATCATTCCAAATTACTTGTTAATTAAGTAGAATTAATTAATTCTTTCCTATTTTACCCTTACAATTTATTCCTTCGAAAAGGATAAACAACTTTGTCAAGTTCCAAGAATTATTCTTTTTGGAAGTACATTAATAAAATTACCCTTCTAATAAACAACAGAAAATTATAAACAGTGATCAAGACTCAAAGAGTAATTAATTAAACTTTTGGCTACCTTTATAGTTCTCACAGAACATAGTACTACAATCTTATGATACATTGAAATACAAGTTTTAATAATTAATTAAAGTTTCTTTTAGTACGTATAGTACTATAATTTAAAGTTTTCAAGTATAGAAAAGAGCATTACTAATTAATCATCCTTAAGAAAAAAGAAAAAAATATTATTAATATAAACTTGTTCAATGTTTTGGCTTGTGTTGAGTATAAATATAATCCAAATGAGCTTCTGCAATCATTCTTCTCTTGAAACAAATTTCATCTTTTTCTTCACATTCTTCTATTCCCATGAGCTATTCCAAAAAAAAATAAAAAAAAATCGAAGTTAGAGTCGGATATATGAATTTCAAAATCAGAGCTAAAAAATTATAATAAGTGTATCAAAGAAAATACAAAAAAAAAAAATACTCTTATATATTCTTAGAAGTTACATGTATATCAAGGCGATTCAACAATTTATATATGTACAAAAAAAAATTGCCATACTTTTTGAACGAAATGATTTAAATTGAACTTCTTTTTATCTTTAAACTCTGAAATAAATGAAAAGTGATTAACTGAATATTTTTTTAAAAAAAATTATATCGTTTATATAAAAAATTACTTTTCCATAAGAAAGAAAAATTCAAATACGAGCTAGCTAAAATTCAATAGGCTAAAATTACTAGGCCTAAACACAAAACAAATTGAAATTATTGCTCGATTATTCATAGCTAACATAATATTCTGATAATTCATCGCTAAATAGAATTAACAAAGAATTTTTGTTTATTAATTAAAAAAAATTCCCATTAGCTAATTTTTTTTATTTTTGTAAGAAGTGTAATCTCAACTCGATTATATGAATTTTCACTAATTATAGGGTGCGAATAAAAGAAAAAACTTACATCATTGAAATCTTCTTGTGATGAAATTGGATTATTACTAATAATCCCATTAGATTCAATCTTCTTATTCTCTGTGAAAAATATAATAACTAATTAATTACTATTCAACAATAATTTAATTTTTGAAGCTCTATAGAAATTAATTAAAAAAATAAAATAAAAAAATCAGTACCTTGAGAATTAATTGTTGGCAATAAACGAGCTGAAGTTGTGTAGGAAATTAGTAGTAAAACCATAAGAGAAAGAAGAAGAAAAATATTTTTTTGCTCCATTTTTTGCCTTTGATTTATTTATTTTTTTGCTTAAAATTCTTCTTTTTTATTGTCTTTGTGTGATGATGAGAGAGAGAGAGAAAAAAGAGAGAGATGAGAGATAGAAGGATAGAGCTATTGGGAGTTGTATAAATAGCAAGAATTTTAAGAGAATGCCAGCAAAATATATTGTTAGTCAAAACTAGTGTCGTTGTCGAATGAACGGGTTGAGTTAAATTTAAACAAATTAAAATAAGTTGGTTTAATAAACGAATGAAATGATTTACAATAATGACATCGGAGATAGAAAGATTATGAATTAGTGTCGTTGTCGAATGAACGGATAGAGTTGAATTTGAACAGATTGAAATAAATTGAGTTAATAAATGAATGAAGTGACATCGAAGATAGGGCAATCCAGAAATTTTGATCTCGTTCGCTTTTAAGGTTAAAAATCGAAAGTTGTTAGTGAAAGTTTATTTATCGAGTGAGTTAGTATAGTATGAAGTTCAAAACCGTGATTTAAATGAACAGAATCATGGGTCATGAGAAAACTGATTGATTATCTTAATTTTTATTTTATTTATAAAAATTTAATTTATTACATCGCAATTTCCGATTAAAAAAAACCTAAACAATAAGAGATTGTAACACGACTCATCCAACTCTTATTAAGTTCATCTTTTATTTGTAGTTAGTAAATAAATAAATTACAAAATCTTAGCAAATTAAATTATATTTTTATATATTAATTTTATCATCGATAAACAAAAAGATAAAAGTCACGTGAATAAAATAAAAGATATGAAAAGAACTTAAAACCACTCATTTTCTCATTAGTTATTAGTTGCTATCTAATGTTGTACCTGATGAACTTGGATACACCACATATATACATCGATCTGAATATATACCTGTAAAAATTTGACACGTATATTATGCACTAGCCTAAATCTCATGCAAAGAAGAAGAATCAGTTAACGTCCTTCGATAAAAAATTATATTTTAAAATTCAGAAAGACGTCCTTCGATATAGAATAATAAGCTTATGAGCTTGGTGTTATTTGACCGTCGAGAAAGGAAAGAAGATTTCCATCTCCAAATTTAACTCAAACATAGCTCCCTTCTCTTTTTAGGTTGTAAAGCAGTGTCAAACCAAAATACCCAACAAGCATTAGCTCTCCCTAAAAAGGAGGTGATCCAGTCGTACCTTCTAGTATAACTACCTTGTTACGATTTTACTCCAGTCACTAGTCCTGTCTTCGACATCCCCCTCCTTATGATTAAGGTAACGATTTTGGACATAATCATCTTCCATAGTGTGACGGACGGTGTGTACAAGGCTCGAGAACGAGTTCACCGCTATATGACTCACCGGCAATCACTAGCGATACCAACTTTGAAAAATTTTATTCTATTAAAAAGGATATAAGTTCAAATTTTATTTCACTTTTTCTTTTTATCTTCTTATCATAATTTTTGGTTCCACAAGACCATATATATATATATATATATTAGTCATGGAGGAAAATTAATTAATTATTTATTTTTAAAAAGGATAATAATAGATGACCAGAAAATTTAATAAGAAATTTAAAAAGTCTATAATACCCTTTTTATTTTAAAATAAATTGATATTTTTTTATTTTTTAATTAAAATATATTAAATTTAAAATGATAAAAAATATTTTTAAAATAAAATAATATAAAATATGTTATTTTATCATTTTAATCAAAATCTCATCAAAATAATTTTTTCTTTTAAAAATAAAGTGTTCCGATTAAATACTTTGGGGAAAAAGGTAAATTTTGAAAGGGCCAAACAAACAGCATCAAAATTGTTTTATAGTAAAAGAGAATCATGTGAACACACTGCAATATCATAGAAAACAGTAATTACAGATTGTCATTATCAGTGGTCCATATTATGTTTTTTTCATAAACAAATAAAGTTTATTGTGGGTCTTTTGCTAGAAAAAACAAACATATAATTAGAAAATAAAATTACTGGGGTCAAATATTTACTATAGTAATTACTGAAATGAAGTCAACTAGTCAAAACTTTGGACTTAGGCCAAACAGCTGTTTTCAACTAACCCAAATCATCTCCACAAGATTATTTTTTTTTCGATTTCTTGCTTTGTATTTGATATTTTTTTTTTTTTATAACGATATAAGAGATCGCTTGATTCAATCGAATAGTTATTATAATATAGATTCAAGATTAAATATTTTATAAAAAATGGAATTATTTTATAATCATAAGTGTAATTTTAGAATAATAATCTTAGATGATTTATTTTAAAAATAACGACATTAAGAATATAAATATTATTTTAATAACATTTATATATTATAATTAGACGACGTTACAAGTAGAGAGAGTGGAAGATGAAGTTGGTGGTGGGGTGGAGGAGGCAGAAGATGGGGTAGAGTGTCCGGTGAGAGGAACACAATCATTCTACAATGTTATTTATGAAATTTATATCGAATAAATTTTAGATACGTAAATGATTTAATTATTTTTCTAGAAAATATTTTTAAAAAAAAACTCATAAAGATTCTCTAGTTCTAAGATTTCTTTTTTCTATTAACTATATATATAATATTTGTATGCATGTGTGTGGAATATAAAAAACAAAAAAATATATTCAAAGAACTTTAATTTTGACTTACACATTTAGGTAGACGTATAATTTATTTTAATTCCATTCCACTACAAAGTTATATATACTTCTTATATTAATAATCAAAGTTTATTTGATTTGTCTTTTAATTATTTTGTTTTTAACTATTTAACTCTATCTAGAAAAGTATATATTTTGTATCCTTATTTATTTATCAAATATTTTATAATTTTTTTTATTTAATTGTTATTTTGTACAAATCGAAAAGGATAAAAGAATTTTTATTATATAGTCAGTCTATTAACATTGAGTTAATATTTTTTATTATAGCAAAAAGGTATATCTATCGATTAATATAGATAAAATAATTAATCTGTATCGATTATTATATATCTTACAAATATTTCATATAAAATTAAAGGGAAAAGGGTCAAATATGTCCCTAAACTATTCGAAAAGGTCTAGATAGACCCTCCGTTTAAAGTTTGGTTCACTCATGCCCTCGCCATCCAACTTTTGGTCCAAATATGCCCTTATTGGCGTTAGTTGCCATGTTGGACATATCCAACTCATTTTTCATTTCTTTAAATGGCAAATGGAATTGTCATGTCATTTTGATCTTACCACATGACATTTATATGAAAATAGAAAGATATTCGGACTCATAAACACCTAATCCGCCCAATAAATCAACCCCCTTTTAAATAAATTAACCAACCTATTTTTAACAATTTTGTTTAATTTTTATTTTTTCGATAAATCCCGAAAATGAGTAATTGATTATAAAAAAATAGGAAGAATATGAAAAAAATATAAAATTAACGCAAAAAATTCACAAATAATTATAGTAACTTTAAATTCAATTTAAACACTTTCTTTTAAAAATTATATTTTTTTCGATAAATCACGAAATGAGTAATTGATTAATATGAAAAATATAAAATTAACGCCAAAAATTATAAAATAAATACAGTAACCTTAAGTTCAACATTTTTTTAATTTTTAATTTTTTCAGTAAATCCCAAAAATGAGTTTATTAATAAAAAATATGAAAAAATATAAAAATTACGCAAAAAAATCACAAATAAAAAATAGGAAAATATGAAATAAATATAAAATATAAAAATTGTTGAAATTATTGAATTTAAGGTTACTATATTTATTTGTGAATTTTGACGTAAATTTTTTATTTTTTTCCCCATATTTTTCCCTTTTTATTAATAAATTACTCATTTTCGAGATTTGCCGAAAGATATAAAAAATTAAAAAATTATAGAATGAAATGTTACTATATTTATTTGTGAATTTTTGACGTTAATTTATATTTTTTCAATAATTTTTATATTTTTTATTAATCAATTACTCATTTTCGAGATTTACCGAAAAAATAAAAAATTTAAAAAATATTGAAATGTTATATTTAAGGTTACTATATTTATTTGTGAATTTTTGGCGTTAATTTTATATTTTTTCTATTTTATATTAATCAATTACTCATTTTCGAGATTTACCGAAAAAATAAAAATTAAACAAAATTGTTAAAATTTGGTCGGATAGTGAATTTAAAAGGAGTTGATTTATGGGTCGGATTAGGTGTTTATGAATCCGAATATCTTCTATTTTCATATAAATATCATGTGATAAGGTCAAAATGACATGACAATTCCATGTGACATTTAAAGAAATGAAAAATGAGTTGGATATGTCCAACATGGCAACTAACGCCCATAAGGGCATATTTAGATCAAAAGTTGAACGGCGAAGGCATGAATGAACCAAACTTTAAACGGAGAGTATATCTAAATCTTTTTAAATAATTTAGGGGGTATATTTGACCCTTTTCCCAAAATTAAAATTTGTCAAAGTAAAAAGCAACGAAAGAGTATATAGTATTGGACATATAAAAAGATTATGGTTGCTGACTTTCTAACCACTAGCATGCTAGAATATTAAATATGTAAGCAATAAAGTGTGAATGTTATTAATTAACCAAATAATACATAATAAAACAAAAACACGCGTTTAGGTTTAGGTTCTATGCATTGTATTAATTATATACAATCAAATCACTTCATTCTTTTATATATAAAAATAAAAACAAGTAAATTTTTAAAAAATTAATTATTGGAATATTTTAAAGTTAAAATTATAACAGACAAATTTATATGAATCAAAGCACAAAACAGACAATTGATATTTGAAGATTAATCCTTTTCACACCTCTTTAAAAATATTAATTAAAAAGAGGCTTAAAATTATTTTACCTCTATTGATAAGTGAAGATTAATCCGCACATCACCTCATAATTAATATAGTAACTATCAGAGTGAAATAAAAAAAAAGAATTATTTTAAAATTGTAAATTTGATAAATACTTCCCTCATTCTATTTTATTTATAGAATTTAAAATTTTGTATGCTTTTAAAAGATAATGATTAATATAGGTAGTTTATAAAAATATTACTATTAATTGTTATATGGTCTTAGATTTTAAAAAATAATTCGAAAAATAAATAATTAATGTAAAATAGATTTTTTTTTTTAATATGTTAATAATGACAAGTTATAATAAAAGTCTAACTTTAAAAATAAATAAATAAAAAATGTTTATAATTTCTTTAAATAAAAATCATAAATAATTTGAAATGAAAAGAAAGATAATAGTGGCGGGGACAATTCTAGTCCCAAGTTGATATTTGTAGTACTTGTCCATTATTAAAGTGCATTAATTGGATAAATTTTTCCAGAATATTTGGTTTTGAGTATTAGATATAATAATTTTAAGAATAAAAATGCACTATTATTTTATTCTGTCTTTGATAGAAGATATTTAGTGATATTTGTAGAGATTGAAATTTTGTGGTATTCTATAAGATAGTGTTCGATTCGAGTTATGACTTTACAAATTATGTTCAACTTAAATTAGAATTCTTGGAGGCTACTCAACCCTAAAACCTTATTTATGTCTATATAAAGGGTACTAAATTCTCTTAAAAGGCATCTCGAAAATAATTTCATAAAGAAATCAAGATCTCGAATACTCCGCAAATTGATGGATTATTCATATAGAGAGGTCAAATCTAAATCATCCTAGTTCGAGAAATACAATGAATAAATCCTAAGAGAGTAGAATCAAGGGATCAACAGAATTGCACCCGCAATCTATCTTAATCAATAAAATCATGTTTCTTCATATTTTATTTGTGATTACAATTTATTTTCTGTCAATGTCTACAATATCAAACTATTTCTTTTTATCATTTATATTCTAGTGATTAAATAAATTACCTCTTATATATAATAAAATTATTTATCTCAAAATAATTTGTTTCCAATAAAACGCCCCTCGTAGCTTTGACTTTTGCTAAGACGAGCCACCCCATGCATATTATTAATTATATATATTGTAGTAATATCGAGAAACATATCATAATGTTTTTTACCAAAAAAAAAAACAATCAAATCCTTGATTTTCTAAATGTATATCGATAAGATCAAACTATATAGTATATATATCCTTCATTATATAAAATTGAAAGAATTTAATGAAACTTTTTTTTAAAGTATTTGCCAAAAAGTCCAACATTGGACCATGAATAATTTAGAAGAGCCGTACGAACTCTATCTTCTAATTTTTTTTTTTTTTTTAAAAACTAATAACTCGATAAGTCAGTCCATCTACACATTTTACTTTTATTATTATATCAGAGAAAACTTCATATATTGTCAATTTTCGTAAATGTGTTTTTAATGTGATTTTAAATCTCTATCGTATTTTCTTTTTATTATTTTTCTTTATCCTAGTTTCATACATCATAAGGGTAATTATTGGATGAAAGGTGAAAATCGTTAAATCGTATATAAGAAATGCAACCAGACATATTTCTTTGTAAAAGACGATAAAAAAAATATATTTAAATAATATTAATATTTATCCTCCATTATTTATTCAATCGTTTTGTTATTGTGTTTTTATATTTAATTTTTTCTATTTTAACTATCTATATGTAAGTAAAAATGTAAGTGATCCGGTCAAATTACTAACTTGGTGTATTATTCAATTCCGTCCGACTTTAAAACTTGTCAATTTGACGTACTAATTATTCATTTGTAGACATACTAACCCATTAAAAGAAAAAAAAACTCAAATTGTTAAAAAATAATAACATCATAACCAAAAAAAATCAAAAACGTTATCAATTAAAATTAAGTTATACGTTTATTCAAGTTATGATAAATAAACGTACAACTTATGTCATTTAAATGTTATTTTAATTTGTATTCCCTTTAGCTTGTCTCATTTCGATAATTTTTTTAGCTTTAGTAAGAACTTTTTACATTAATTATCTTTTACAATAATATTTTATTAATGAAAGATTATCTAAACAAACGAAATTATTATTAAAAAAAAACTGACTGTATAATAATCCTTGTGTAATTTAAAATATTTAATTGGTTTCAATCTTTTCCATTTATTCTGGGAGTTGAGTGGACCTTTCATGCACTACAATTCAACCTTGTTTGTGACTCAGCCCTATACATAACATATACGTATCAATAAAAATAATTTTTAGCACTAATAATTAGATATATTAATAAATATTAAAGTTTTTATTGATATTATTAATTTTTATTAAATTCAATATCGTTATAAGCTTTAAAAATATTTACAGATTCTGCTAAAATATAATATTACTAGTAATTATTTCTACAAATATATATATATATATAACAAACATTAAAGTGATATAATGTGATTGGTACACCGTGACTCTGTTAAATGTATAAATAATATTTTGTTCGTTTCAAAAAGATTGACCTAATGTGATTTGGAACGGAATTTTAAAAAAGAAAGAAACTTTTTAATCTTGTGGTTGTAATTTAAAGTTATGTCAAATGTACCAAAATACCCTTTAATCTAGTGGTCTTAAACATGCCACGTGAAAAGTTAAAGTCAAAGTGTTATAAAAAAAGAAAAATAATTTATTTTTTTTGAGACAGACTAAAAAAGAAATAAGATTTTTTTTTCTAAAACGGAGGGAGTAGTACTTTTGCTAAAATTAAGTTGACTTGGAAGAAATATGTAACTTTTCATATTAAGTCCGATACAATTATTAACCTAGAAAACTAAGTATGAAAGTGATTATACTTTATTCATTCCTTTTCAATTGTCACAATATACTTTTCGAGAGTCAGTTTAATTTATTTTTCAAGGTAAATTAGATTATATTAAGTTGATATTTTAAAATTATATAAATTACAATTTTTTTTATATTAATAGAATTAAAAAAAATATTAATTAATCTTATCGTCTGTATAAAACATTTCTTATTTAACTATATAAAAAGAAAACTATGACAAATTAAAAAAAAAAATGAATAATATATTGCTATCATGGATTTTTATATTTTTAGGGGAATATACATGAAAGTCTCAAATTAGTAAATTATTAATTATTACTCTACAAATAATAGATTTGAGTACTGTAAATATTTTTGTTTAGTGGGTTGGTTGTTAAAATATTGTAATTATTTGCTTGGAAGTGTTTCATTTTGTCAATAAAAGAATTTTACAATAAAGTATCAACGTGACTACGCGTGGAAAAATTAGGAATTATTAGTACCTTCACATATAACCATAGCATAAAAAATAAAGCATGATGGATATTGTTTTTTTTTTTTGAATTTTATACATGCACAAAAATCAAACTTCGTATGTATGAGCTAGATTATTTTTTTTATTATTTTTAATAAAAGCTGAATTCGTTTGATAATCTACATAAAACTTATTAAATCGTAATAAATTATCATCATATCGATTTTATTAGGTTGTATTCATGCCGTAAAGACATGGATAGAACTTAAACAAAATATTTTTTTTTAATATAATCGATTCAACTAATTTAGAACTGAAATATAGTTATTTATTTGTTATACACTCAAATATATATATATATATATATGAAATTTAATACACTAGTTTTTTAGGTTATTATTTCAAGTTTGCAAATAAATTAGATTTTTTAAAACTTTTTTTTAATATATATTTTTAGTACTATTAATTTCTATAGATTCTAATGAATTAAATGTCATCAAATCATCAGTTACCTCATCAACTTTGGAAATATTTTCCAAAGTCAAAAAGTAAGACCCCTTTATTTCATGCAAATATTATAAAAACAATACAATACTGATAGGTCTTCCTCTTAATTTTCTTTGTGAAAAATGTGAACATCTAGTCTTTTCAAAAAGCTTTATTTATCATAGGGAATAGACAAATATATAATTCTAATATGATAAGGACAAGAAAAATAACTATTCTAAAGTTTGAAAATAAGAAATGCTTTTGAAAATTAAAAGAGATAAGACATATATAGGGCCATGTCTCATTCTTTTCACACCACACATACCTTATCAAGTATTATCATTATAGTTCATTTAATTCCCTTTTTTTGTTATAGTGAATTAAGAAATTAAATATGGAACACTAAAATTTGATCCTATACAAAAAAAAAAAAAAAAGTAACCTGATCCACTTGTCGAGTTCTATTTTGATGGTTGTACATTTTAAAAATTCAATATCTTTCGTTTTAATTTGTTTGTTGTCCTAGTATTTTGCAATACTTGAGATCTACCAGGTAGGGACAGAGTTGAAGTATTATCCGTTATGGATTTAACAAAATTTAATAACTCCGACAAAACAAAGTATATTGCTTTCTTAAGAAAATTCACTGGATATATGTAATAATTTTTTTCAAAAATTAATAAACTACTTTTAAAAAAAATAAAATAGAATCACAAAAACATCAAAATTTTGAATTTGCTTCTGATTAGGTCTCAACTTTTTGGTTACAATATTTTCAAATATTTTAGTTGATCAATTTATTCTTATTCTTAGTTTAACGTTCTACGTACATTCAAATGGTCTGTTAAAAACTCGTATGTGTCGAAGATAAGAGTAACAAAAAAAGGTTGTTGAGAAAGATGGGCATGCTATAGGCAGGGCGGACCCACATTGGATCCAGGGTGTTCAGCCGAACACCCTCGGCAAAAAGATACACGATATATATAAGGTAAATTTTCTGTATTTGTGTAGATGTATTTGTTTTGAACCCCCTCAATAACAATTAAAATTAGATGGTTAAATGGTAAAACCCCTAAATATTAAGCTGCTTGCCCTGGTTCGAATCCCATCAACAACATTTTTATTTTTCGAATCTGCTGAACGAAAATTCTGGATCCGCCACTAACTATAGCTAGGAGAGATGTGTATGAACAAGAATGAAACTATTGTATAAATGATCTCCATCATGGACAAGATGAGAAATGTGAAAGTAAATCGATTAGTAGATGCGATCGAGGAAAAGATGCACATATGACCACGAGGTGTGGGAGATTGGTTATAGTGAGAATGAGAGGAGGTAAAGTTAGGTAGGTTGAAAAAGTCTCGGGTATGTGTAATTAGACAGGACATGAGACATGACATATTTGCAACTTATTGAGAACATGGTTCTAAATAAAAAGATATAAAAGTTGGAGACTAGATAAAATGTTAGTAGTTAGTTGAACATATTTAGATTTTTCTTCAATTTCAAGTTTTATCGGTACTAATCTCCTACAATCTTATGAATTCATTTTGATATTTCATGTTGTTTCTTTTGATTCAATTATCATATTATTTGTGTTGCAATTATTCTCATCACTTATGTATTTATTTTACATATTCATTGTTTGATATGTTTTACTCGAGCAAATAATCTATCAGAAACAACCTTATAACCTTCGCAGATTAAAAATAAGACTTGGTGTAACACCTTCCTTAACGGATTATGCTAGATTGGTTTTGTAGTAATCACAAATGAGTGATATTATTATATTTTTTTTAATAGTTTTTCATGTTTTAAATAATAATGATATTATATATATATTACTACCTGCCAAATCAAGAGATGCAATATTTTTCAACAAACACCACACATGCCTTGTCAAATGATACGTATATCTATTTTCCTTCTATATTTTTTAAAAAATAAATAAATATGAAACACTAAATTTTAAACCTAGAGAAAAAAAATCAAGTGGATTACTCAAAATATTATACTAGTATTTCAAAGGATCATAATTATAACGTGCCATGAGAAGCTTCTTCCTTAATTTTAGCTTTAAAATCTTTTTTTTTTAAGAAATGTTTTTGTCTTTTAAAATTATTAAAGGACGTTTGCATCACACAACTTTGTGCTTGCATTTTTTATCTATAAATATTTGAAAATTCATGATATACATAGGCTATACAAATATTTATACACATTATATATATTTTAAAACATAGTAGCTTATGGTAGAGATAGGAATCAAAATTCAAAATGTATGTAAATTTTAAATTCTAAAATAGTAATATAACGTATTAATATTGAGTTATGAATTTAATTTTTATGTATATTCAGTGACATTCTTAATACATATTCAGAGTTTTAACTGAAATTATTAATTTGAATCGAATATATAGACATAGCATAATTTTTTGACTTCGTCATCGCTGATAGTTTACCAAGATTTTTCATATCCCTCTTACATACTTCCTTTCTTGGAGTCTTTTTGCCCTTGTATAGTAGAGATATTAGAGAATATATAGATCTTGAGTTACATTCTATGATTATTTTAATTTATCATAATAAGATGAGCTTTAATTGTATAATATGATCATTTAGTAAGTCATAATCTTTTATTGTGAATCACAATTTGAAACATCAATTTCAACATATCAAAATCATTAGACTTGAATTACAATTCTTTTTTCAAGCTTCTAAAGTAATTGTACTCAATTTTGCACCATGGAAAATTAGATCTTCAATTAATATTCCATTATCTAAAAAATGTCTATATATAGACAATACAAGAGTGATCCTTAAAATTATAGCCACAATTAGGGAAGAATATAGAAGAGGGCAAGGGTAACTTAGGTTTCCTCAATTTTTTGTGAAAAGGATGCAACATAAATAGAATCTTTTCTAAATAAAAATCTTTAATTAATACTTCAATATTGATTTGATACTCTTTAATAATTAATAAATAGAATTATAATTTTATCACATTACCATAACATTGCTTCCTCCGTTAATTTTTACTTGTCCAGTCTATTAAAATGGATATTCACTTTTAACACATCAAGAGAAATATATATATAAAGAAAATTCTTTTTTACTTTTAACATTAATTACTTATTTTTCAATTTATTTTAAAGACCTAAGACTACAATTAATGTATGTACTATGATTTTTAAAAAATGCTCATAGTAGAGTATTAAGTCATCTAGTTTAGGGAAATATAATGAAGTGAAAGAAAATCAAAACATCAATAACAAGAGTAAAACTAATCTAAATAAAAAAGAAATATCTCTAAATTAAATTGAATAAATAAAAGTGAACGAAGAGAAGGATAGATCTTTTCAAATTGTTATTGTTGTTATTAGTTTGTGTGACCATAAAATATGTGAAAACACATTGTCAATGACATGTGTTGTAATGTACACATGCATGAAAGTGAAAGTCAATTACTTTGGAGGTGAAAAGGTATATATTTGTTCTTAAAACTTATATCGAAGAGTCAGTTATATGCTTTAATTATGATGACAATCATTACACACATTTATTTTCGATTTTCATTTAATTTAGCAAATTAAATTACCTGCATTCCATGAGAAAAAATAGTTTATCAATTGATGATTATACACAACTTATTAGGCTGATAAAGTTGAAGAATTTTATATCATGATCGGGGATTTATAATGATAATTTATACGAGATTTACACTCCAGAATTCGATGCACAAAGTATTTCATTATAAGGTCATATACATGTCATACAAACACAATATTTTGTTACATTTTAAGGACGTTTGAATTTCAACATGTTTTTCTTCCATCATTACATATAGGACTTTTATAATAGTTCAATGGTCAGAATATGGTAAACATGCTATATCTTGGGTGGTTTATACAATAATATATATATTATATATAATTATTAGTATTTTTGTATGAGAGAAAATTCAGTGCTAATTAGCCTAACTTAGAATTTAGCTTTATTAAGAACTATAGAAAATGATGGCCCCAAAATGGAGATTTGGCTTTATTCATGATTATTTCCATATTATAGTGGATTGGTCAATAATTGACACAAATTAGGAGGTATTCCAAGAATTTTATGTATCACTAGTGATATATATAAATTGATTAGAGTCTTCGAGCAACAGTAGAATTATCTTTATATATGATATATTAAATATAAATTTGAATCGTAATATTAATTATTATTAATTATATCAGGATAAAGTATTATCTCTCTATTATATTTTCTTAAAAAATATAAATACGATTCTTCTCAAATTTTTATATGAACGTGAAATGTTTAATGCTTTTTGAATTGATATTACCCATATTGGAGAAGTTCAAACCACAAATAAGAAAGAAAAATAATAATTCTCCTACCCACTTATATGAAATGTCATTGTTCTTCATAATCTTTTGTGGTCTTGGATAAGCTTAAAATAGTTGTTTCTCCTTTTATTGCATCTCTTCATGATTAATGCTGAAATTTAAATAATTTCTTTTGACTTGTTATACTTTACCTACAAAAATAATAATATTTAACTACAAATTTATTATTAAATAATTTGTAATTAATAAATAATTTTTCCGAGTCATTGTACCTATAATTTGAATGAATCGTAATAATTCGAGCCTCTTTCTTGATTAAAAGATAAAGAAATTATCACCAATAAAAATTAAAGTAATTTTCTATCAGTAATTAGATGTCTTGAATGTGAATGATTTACCCTCCGAGACGAACTTTTCTCCATGAATTCGAATTTAATTGATAACCAAGGTTGGACACCAGATGAAAAATGGAGATTTTTTTTTCCATATCATCAAAATACATTTAAAATGTATTACGTATAATAAATTATAAGTTGAGATGGCCGAGTTGGTCTAAGGCGCCAGATTAAGGTTCTGGTCCGAAAGGGCGTGGGTTCAAATCCCACTCTCAACATTGTTAATTTTAGTTTAATTGAGGAAGCCACTTTCTTTAATGTATACTAGCTGGTCTACAAAAGCATGACGCTTCTCCTTTTTTTAGTCCACTCTCCCTTAGAAAACGGAGCTGCTTGAAAGCAGATTTAGAAATTACATAGGTGAATGTAGAGATCACCGATGTCCTACTCGAGACGAAGTACTTGTCGTCTCCCTTAGAAAACGGAGCTGCTTGAAAGCAGATTTAGAAATTACATAGGTGAATGTAGAGATCACCGGTGTCCTACTCGAGACGAAGTACTTGTCGTCCCCAAACCAAAAGGGATGAGGGAAAAAGGCTCGAGAAAGCGTCCTTGGAAGGGGGAATATCTGAAAAAGTGTTAGCGGGGAGCCCATCCCTCTCGTTCTTACAGAAGACATAAGGGGGAATTTTCTTTAAAAAAGCCCAGCCCAATCTTCATTATTAATTTTCCATTTTTCTTTAAAAAGCCCAGCCCAATCTTCATTATTAATTTTCCATTTTTCTTTAAAAAGCCCAGCCCAATCTTCAATTGGATAGGTTTAACTGGGCCCAATTTTTCTGTAGAAAAAGCCCAGCCCAATCTGCAACTTGATAGGTTAAACTTTGGGCCCAAATGAATTTCGGTTATTGTAGCCCATTACTACTTAAGTGGAGGCCCATTGATCAACTTGCTCTCAATATCAACTATTAAGCCATGAAATGTTTAGAGAATATTTGAACTTTTTGTAAATTAAAATATGTTTATAATAACATCACCTAAGTATACTAGTTAATCTATCATCATAGCTATAGTTTTATTTAATTATCACTCGCGATCAATATTCAGTAATAATTGTGTGGGCTAAGATTTCGAATTTATAGAATTTGCATGTTTATATAATTCAGAATATGTATAACGTTTGTATAATGTAATTTTGTATATATTATTTGTACAATTGTTGAAAGTTTAGATGTTTGTATAAATTTTTTGTTTTGAGTTTAGACAAAAATAATGCAATTATACAAATGTACATGCGAATTATACAAACTCATCCTCGAACTAAATAAACTCACAAATTATACAAATGAGATAGCTAAAACTGTAGTTACAACCCTTAAATATTTGAGTTTGTATAAATTTGTTATTTCGAGTTTATACAAAAATAACTTAAACATACAAACATACACATGAATTATACAAACTCACCCACGAATTATATGAACAAGATAACTTAAATAGTAGCTATAACTCGTAGATATGCAAATTATAGCTATACAACATAATTAAATTTATTATAATCAGCAAGTAATCACTTGTGAAGGCATTATCTAAAATATAATTTATTTTTTTTATAATTATTTAAAAGTTGGCTAGTGTTGCTACTTCTTCACTTCTTTTTCTTCTTTGCAACTTCAAACAAATACTTGTATAATTCATATTTAATGTTTATCTTAATTATTTGTGCATGATCTAAAAGGAAATTTGATTTTCAATTAAAGTGCATATTATAATTTAAAAGTGATTTTGATTTCAATTATCATCTTCTCCGATTAAAAGAAATACCCAATTTCAAAGATAAATTTTGAAGTTGAACTACATTTAAATTTAATTCTAACTTCAAATATGAAATCAAAAGCTAATAATTTCTTTAGAATTAACTTAGTCATTGCAAGACTTTCTTCTGTATAGTTTTGTACTTCTACCATCATTATGGATCAAGTTTAATTAAATTAAATTCTAGATACTTCTATTATGTCAATCTTTATTAGAAAAATATCTCTCATTAAATCATGAGATATTTTGATAGATCAAAGTGAAAAAGTGTATATTGAATTAATAAGCAATTACTTATAACGAAACATCAAATTACATTTAAATTTTATATCTTGAGTGAGAAAAAGACCTCATTCATAATGCAGTAAAAATAACTCAGTAATATATAAAATATGATCACGATAGATAATAACATGCCATCAAAGTCGATAACATGTGAAATCCATGACTCACTAAGATTAACCTTACCTTATAGTATTTATATAAATATGTTTCACTAATAAGCTAATTAGACTTAGTATTGGTCATGTCAGCAAATTATATTTTAACTGTCAGTTAGTTAGTTACAATTACTGTTGATTACTGTTTCATTGAACTACTGCTCATAGAGTTGGTTACTCGATCAGGAAATTAGTTGAGAATTAGGCTGAATAAGTCATTTCTACAGTTATATATAAACACATCTCATATATACACTTCAGATCAATCAATATACAAATCATTGTTCTCTTCTCTAAATCTCTCTTCTCTTCTAATTGTTCTTAAGTTGTTCTTCATCAGTTCATCCAATCCAAGAATCTTCACTGATTTTTGCAATTGAGCTAACAAAACATGAAAAAGAACTAAAAAAAAAAGAAAGAAAAAAATCGAAAACACTTGACTATAAAAAAAGAAAGCAAAATTATACAAATGAAAAGGATTTACAATACTATCCTTTCTAAACTAGATTTTCTTGTATTCAAAAGCAAATATATCAAATTTAGCAATAGAGCATTAAAATTCAAAAGTTTGCTAAGAGGAAATTTAAGAGTTTCAATTTATAATACATAAAAATGTCACACTTCCATACTTATGAATTTTTAATTTTTTAAAGTTTCCAATAAATATTTCAATTGATTTTGTAAAAATAAATATAAAGGGAAATATCATTTCCGCGCCCATATTAAATCAAAATTAAAATTAAAATTAAAAAAAGAAAAATTAAAACAAAAACTGTTCCTTTAGGCATATTCACCAACTTCTCTCACTTCACTTCACCATCTCCGCCGCCGGCCACCGCAGATCCACCATGGACGACGGCGAGCGAAGAGCACTAGATCTAGTCAAAGAGCTAGTACACCGGTTACTTTCCACTTCTCCGCCGCCCTCCACCGCCGACTCCCACCAGTCCACTATCTTAAACCCTAACCCTATCATACCTTCCGATCAACAGTATCACCAAGCTCTGAGATACGCCATTCGCATACTTTCCAGTCGAATGACTCCTTCAATTGCTGCGGATGAGTCCGCAATGGTGGAATCCATTAAGCGACGGTTAGCTACTCAAGGTAAATCGTCTGATGCCTTAACTTTTGCTGATGTATATACCAAATTCTCGTTGAAAACAGGACAGGGTAGTGTAAGAAACAAATGGGCTGTTCTTTATTTGCTTAAAACTGTCTCCGAAGATCGGAAAATTCAAAAACACCAGTCTAGTTCTGTAGCACCTAACGGGTTTCTTAGCTCTGCATTGTCTGGTGGTTTACCGGAATTGGTTGGTAGTGAATCAAATCGTAATTTCGGGCTCAGAAATGATAGTTCTAAGGTTTTGAATAATGTGCAGGGTAACACGGATAATTGTAAGGATTCTAGGGGTTTGGTGGGTAAATTGGGTAAAATGGAGAAGGGCTATAGTGATAGTTTGAGTGATGATTTTCAGAGTTTGAATTGTGTAGGTGATAATTCGAGAGTTTTGAGGGGTAAAGGTGAAGTAGGGAAGGGATGGAGTGGAGGGGTTTTGATGGTTTCCAAGGATCCGGAGAACTTACGTGATATGGCGTATAAGGAGTTTGTAAACTTGTCGAAGGAAGAAAATGAGGTATCTGAGGATGTTTTGGTGAGGGATGTGCTATATGCTTGTCAAGGGATTGACGGGAAGTATGTAAAGTATGATAAGAATGAGGATGGTTATGTGTTGCCTGATTGGATGAAAGTTCCAAGGGCTACGAGAAGTGTTGTTAGGAAGCTTTGTGAGCTTGGCTGGCTGTTTAGGAAAGTTAAAGGGTACATCTCAGATAGTATGAATCAGTTCCCTGCTCAAGATGTAGGCACAGTTGGACAAGCGTTTTGTGCGGCATTGCAAGATGAGCTTTCAGAATACTATAAATTGTTAGCAGTGCTCGAAGGGCAGGCAATGAATCCAATACCATTGGGTTCAGAGGGTGCATGTTCAGGAAATTATATGTCTCTAAGAAGACTGACAGTTTGGTTTGCTGAGCCAATTGTGAAGATGAGATTGATGGCTGTTTTAGTTGATAACTGTAAGAGCTTAAAGGGTGGGGCTATGGCTGGTGCAATTCACATGCATGCTCAGCATGGTGATCCGCTTGTTAATGATTTCATGAAAAGGTTGTTGCGTCGGGTGTGCTCCCCTCTTTTTGAGATGGTGAGGAGATGGGTGCTTGAAGGAGAACTTGAAGATATATTTGCTGAGTTTTTCATCGTGAGTCAACCTGTAAAAGACGAGTCCCTTTGGAGAGAAGGTTACCGGCTTCATGCTGCCATGCTTCCTGCTTTTATTTCCCAGTCTCTTGCCAAGCAGATTTTAAGGACCGGTAAATCAATTAACTTTCTCAGAGTTTGTTGTGATGATCGCGGTTGGGCTGATGCTGCAACAGAAGCAGCAGCAGCTGTTGGAACTACAACCACGAGAGGGAGTCTTGGGTATGGAGAAACTGATGCACTTGAATCTCTGGTTACAGAAGCAGCAAAAAGAATCGATAAACATTTACTTGAACTTATGCACAAAAGGTACAAGTTCAAGGAACATTGTCTTGCCATTAAGCGCTATTTGCTTCTTGGTCAAGGTGATTTTGTACAATATCTAATGGATATTGTTGGTCCTGAGCTATCTGAGCCAGCTAATACTATCAGCTCATTTAAGCTGGCAACTTTATTGGAGAGTGCTATCACATCATCTAATGCGCAGTATGATGGTTGTGATATACGCGCTAGATTAAGGGTTAAGATGATGCCACATAAAACTGGAGATAGAGGATGGGATGTCTTTTCTCTGGAATATGATGCCGGTGTTCCTTTGAATACAGTTTTCACAGAGTCTGTAATGACAAGATATATAAGAGTCTTCAATTTTTTGTGGAAGCTCAGAAGGGTAGAACACGCGTTAACTGGTACTTGGAAGACAATGAAACCAAATTGTATTACTTCCCACTTCTTTTCTAAGTTACCACAGGCTGTTAAGTTGCAGTTGATTTTGACATCAAGAAAGTGTCAAGTTCTTTGGGATGAGATGAATCACTTTGTTTCTAATTTGCAGTACTACATCATGTTTGAAGTTTTGGAGGTCTCATGGTCTAATCTTGTGAAAGAAATGGAATTATCGAAAGACCTTGATGATCTTCTTGCAGCACATGAAAAGTATTTGTTTTCAATTTTAGAGAAGTCTTTGCTTGGAGAACGTTCTCAGGAGCTTAACAAGACACTCTTTGTTTTATTTGACCTGATATTACGCTTCCGAAGTTTGGCAGATCGACTATATGAAGGCATTAATGAGCTGCAATCAAGGTATTGATCTTTTTTCTCCATCTCTAAATGAAATTTGGATTTTTTCCCTAGTATTTCGACGTTTCTAACAGTTTGTATCTCATAAATTATAGGACTTCAGAAACATCAATTAACTCTCGTGATAAAGTCAAATCACGGGGAAAATCAAATGATAAAACTTCAGAACCAGGTTCATGGCTTGGTGAAGGCAGAAAAGCTTTAACTCAACGCGCTGGAGAATTCCTCAAAAATATGGGAAATGATATGGACGTGATTGGAAAGGATTATACAACCATTTTTGAGGGGTTCATTTCTCAGTTGCCCGTGCAGCAGCACATTGATTTGAAGTTTCTTATGTTTAGGCTCAACTTCACTGAGTTTTATAGTCGGATACAGCCAATTACAAGAGGGAAACTTTTCTAGAGTCGTGTCTATTTTACACTTACTGATTTGCAGTGCTCTTTCATCACCTGCATCCAGTTTTAGGGAAGAAAACTATGGGGACCTGCATCTGTCACAGATGTTTCACTGGCTTCTGGAACTGTTCAGCATGTTTTCATTTATCAAATCTCTACCATGAACAAGATGAAAGACAGCTTCTTGACCACCCTAATGAAGGCCCACCAGTTCGCGAGTTATTGTTTAGGTTTAGGTGTCATGTGGACTTCCCTTGAGAGTTTTTCTACATAAAATTCTCTCCAATGCCAGTTTACATCTTTCACCGATATGTTTCTTCCTCTTCAGAAGGGCACTTTCAGCTTCCAAGATGGGTACTGGTTGGTGCTTTCTTAATTGAGGCGACGGGTATATTGATGTTACTAACCATCATGATGCCACATTGTAGTTCTGTTTGGGGTTCGATTGATTTGTTTTTTTTCCCTCTTTTTTTTGGCTGCTATAGCAAGCGGCTCGAAGCTTGTATATCTGTAATATAGTGTTTGTTCTTCAATTGGTAAAATTTTGATTTCCGTTTCAATTGTTTGTACTGTCTTAGTGATTAGAAGATAATGTGTTGCTTCTTTTTCCATTGCTTTGTTGAAATGGACAATTTTGAGTTTTTTCTCTTTTATGTATCAGTATATATAAGCTCTTAAATTCTTTTTATTTTTGTTTTTTCGAGCTGCTTGAGACGAGGGTATATTAGAAACAAGCTCATCATCACTAGGTAGAGGTAAAGTTTGTATACATACTATTTTCTCCAAACTCTAATTGTGAGATTATATTGAGTATGTTAGTATAAAAGCCTCTTAAAGCTGAAATAACTTGACTTCTAACAGAAGAATGGATGTTAGAAGTATGGATGATCTGGTCGAATTTTAGGATAACTATTTAGTAATAGGCAAACCTCCTGGCGGTCTCTGCACCCCTACCTCCTTTATCACTGAGCGGTCATTTAGGGGCCTTAGCTGGTGATCCGGGCTGTTTTCCTCTCGACGATGAAGCTTATCCCTCATCGTCTCACTAGCCGACCTTGACCCCTGTTATTTTGAGGTCATATCTAGTATTCAGAGTTTGTCTTGATTTGATATCTCTCTCACGGCCCGCATCGAAACAGTTCTTTACCCCTAGATGTCCAGTCAACTACTGCACCTCAACGCATTATTTTTTCTTGAACAAACTGGAAATCATATGATAAAATGTTAATCATGACCTAACGTTTGTATGTTATTGCAAATATGATTATATAATTGTTTATTTTAAAAAAATAACATGTTGAGATGGCCGAGTTGGTCTAAGGCGCCAGATTAAGGTTCTGGTCCGAAAGGGCGTGGGTTCAAATCCCACTCTCAACAAATTCTTTTTTATAGTTCGGTATATTATACTTTCGTATTTTTATAGTTTGGTTCTTTTTTAGAGTTCGGTACATTATACTTTCGTATTTTTATAGTTTGGTATATTATATTTTCGTTATGTAAGGAGTTCGAAAAAGGGTCTATAGTACACAATTTCACTCTATTTTTGTTATAGGCTTAGTTCCACAACTTAAGTCTATTAAAAGGTATTACTACAAATAACTTCTATTAAATGCTATATTTTCGAATCATATGAAAATAACTTTACAAATCACGTTAAAGACTCCGCTTCCATATTGCTATAAATTTTCAGAAACAAATAGTACATCAAAACCTACAAGTAACTAGGCAATGAAACATGTATGTTACTTCTTATCTGATTTTTTTTTAGTTTGCTAAAAAGATAGATAATTTTGTGTCTTAATATAGTAGCATACTGTTATGGAACATAATGGATTAATGTGTATTAATCAATAAAGAATTTTTAATAAGCATAATTAAGCATTTTTATTGGAAATACTAACTTCAAAATCAAATATCATAATAATTAGTAAAAACTTTTGGGCAATTGGCATAATTTGTTAACATGCATTAATTAAATAAATAGTCAACAACCACTTGTGAGATAGCCAAGTTGAGCTTTATTTACTAGAGTAGAACTAGAATATGAATAAAACTATTGGTTGGAGATATTAATTACTCAATAGTAGGTGAGTCAAATAAAACAAACTTAAAAAGATAACTTTAGGATTTATATATTTTAATAAAATATTTTACCATACATTTATTATCTAAAAATATATAATAATATGAAAAATTATAAGACATATATTAAAATTGCGTAATCTGGGAGAGTGATGTGTATGAATTTAGTCTTAACTCTAATCTTTTTTAAATAAGGGAAAATGGTCTGATATACCCCTCAACTTTGTCATTTGGAGCTGATATACCCCTCGTTATGAAAGTGGCTCATATATACCCTTACCGTTATACAAACGGCTCACATATACTCCTGCCGTTACAAAATGAGCTCACATATACCCTTCATTTAACGGAAGTGAAAAAAATTAGTTTTAAATTTATATTTTTTACTTTTAATTTTTTATAAAAAATTGTTTAGGGGTATATATGATTCTTTTATCAAAGTTTATGGTATATTTCAATTTTTTTCATACATAAATTATTTTTTGACTTCTTTTATTATAATTATTTGAGTTTCTTATTCTTATTTTTTTTCTTTCATTCCTTAGTGTAAAGAAAAAATATTTAAAACTATTTTTTATGTCTATATTGTAATTTAATTTTTGTATTCGAAGGAAAAAAATTGGTCATCTACAATAAGTTTTACAAGAATATTAGTGAAACTTTAATAAATTTGATCATCAAAATAAAAAAAAAGTCAAAAAAAAATATGTTTGACGAGGATTAAATCTAATCATATGGGATTGTATTTTTTAGAAAAAAAAATTAAAAAATTAGATTAAAATTATTATTATTTTCATTTTCCGTTAGAGGAAAAGGGTATATGTGAGCCATTTATTTATAAGTAGGGGTGTATATGAGTCACTTTCATAACAAGGGGTATATCAGCTCTAAATGACAAAGTTAAGGGGTATATCAGACCCTTTTCCCTTTAAATAAAGTAATCTAGACTTAAGTAAAACATAAGAAAACAAGAAGGAAAAGAGAATACAATAGGAAATACTAATAGCATCAACAAATAATACGATAACTGGAATAAAAGAAATAACATGTAAATATAAAATCGAAGTAGAAGAAATAGGAGAAGCCAAATTAATAAGGGAAACTTTCATATATAACCACTTAAAAATAATTAATTACTCTCCATAGCTATAGTTTGATAATTACAATTTGTAGCTACATGTTATATTGAGGAGAGAGGCGAGCGAGACTGGGAGAGAGAGGAGAGAGGAGAGAGAGAGGGGGAAAAGAGTGGGAGAAAGGTGAATTGTATATGTATATTGGTTAGATAATTGTATATTATACATATATAATTGTATATATGACAAGAGAGATTGGGAGAGGGAGGAGAGAGGAGAGAGAGACTGGGAGAGAGAGGAGAGAGGCGAGCAAGATCGAGAGAGGGAGGAGCGAGGCGAGTGAGAGAGGGCAGAGAGTGGGAGAGAGGTGAATTGTATATGTATATAATTGTATATAACTGTATATTATACATATATATTTGTATAAATGGCAGCGAGATTGGGAGAGGGAGGAGAGAGGCGAGCGAGATTGAGAGAGAGAGGAGAGAGGCGAGCGAGAGAGAGAAGAGAGTGGGCGAGAGGTGAATTGTATATGTATATAGGCTAAAAAATTGTATATTATACATATTTATTTGTATATCTTGGCGAATTATACATATACAAACATGACTAATTATACAAACTCGAAGTCAACCCATGTAATTAATTTATAATGTTAGTCGTGAGTGGTAATTATAGCAAACTACAGCTATGATGAGTAATTAAATAGTATAAGTTTGCTTATCCGCGTAATTTTCCCAATTAATAATAATGATGATAATATTAATAAGGAAAACTAGACAACGAGATTATCTATTAACCTTCTACCATAATCCTCAACCTCCATATCTTTCTATCTAAGATCATGTCCTCGATAAATTTGACATTTCAAATCTGATTTAAATTACAAAAGTCTCCCTTGTAGAAAACATATTGTAAACGTTAAAATCAAATTATCTACTAAAAAAACTTTTAAAAATAAACATTCCAATTCAAGTTTAACGGCTAATTAATTAAATTAAAATTGTTCAAGAAGTCAATTACCACAAATTTTAGGTTAGAAGCTTTGTCCAATTTTTGATCTTCTTTTTTTTTTTTGCTAGAGTAACACTAGTCTCTTTTCAGGTTAACCAAACTCAACAATATGTGTAAATAAATTTATATATATTTAGGTAGAAATTAAATGAGCTAGAAAACTAAATTGTCATGGTTGACTTTTTGCTATGAATTCATAAATATATTGAAAGGTACTGTGAATTTGACTTAGCGATTCGTCCATTCTGATCCTTGCTAATTAAACAGTTACATCCTCAGATAAAAAAGTGTGTAAAGAAAATATATTAGTGAAGAATCCATACGGAAAATATCAATAACAAAAAATATAATTATAAAATCAAATGAAACAAAAAAATAAAAAAAAATAACATGCAATTATCAACTAATCTTCGACCTCTTCAACCTCCAAATCTTTATTTTTTAAAAATCATATCCTTTATAATCTCACACTTATATCTAACTATATGCCGTTCATATATTTAAAATCATTAATTAAAATAGTTTAGCTCACACTTAAATCTAACTATTACCTTTATATCAATACAATATTTAATTGTACCAAAAAATAATAATACATATTTAATGTTCAACTATATATCTACCAAAAAAAAAGGGAAAAAAAGGTGATCGTAATTATGTGGGACATGATACATAAATGATGGAGAGAATAAATATTAACGTGATTGTTTGACTTTAAATTTTTTTAAATTTTAGGAATCATATTGTTGGTTAAGTAGAATTTAATTCCCCAAAAGAGAAAAATCTATGTTCACATTTATAGCATTATTCATTTTTTTTTCCTTTCAATCATTTTATATTCAATTAAATTGAACTTATATAGTGAAGTGCGATGATAGAAATTAGTTAATTACAAATCGTACTTATACTAAACAAATTTAATGTAACAAATTTGACAAAAAAATATTAATAAAAAAAATCATACTTAAATCTCTCTAATATGATATCATTTGTTATATCTACTCAGTCACGAGCATTATTCATTTTTTTTCTTTCAATCATTTTGTATTCAATTAAATTGGACTTATATAATGAAGTGCGACGATACAAATTAGTTAATTACAAATCGCATTTATACTAAACAAATTTGATACAACGAATTTGACAAAGAAAATATTAACGAAAAAAATCATACTTAATCTCTTTAGTATGATATCATTTGCTACACCAAATCAGTCATCCGACTCGTTAAACTATATATATATATTCATTTTGTTGCTTCGAGATCTTCATGATACTTTCTCACAATATAATATTAATCTTTTTCGACCCATTCGCAATTCCATAAGCTTTTTGCTTCTTATTTAAACCCTTTTCTTTTTATAGCAAAACATAAAATTCAACCAATTCTAAAAAAAATAAAATCTTCATGCATATTTCATTTTTCATACAATTTTCATTTCCATGGACTTAGTTAACTCAATAACTCCTTTGAAATTAACTCAATTTTTCATCTTTTTCTCAATTTTTTTTCAAATTAAAGTTGAATCTGATACACCCAAGCAGTTTTTCACAGGATTTAAAGCAAACCCAGATCCCAAAATTTCGAATTTTCAGCCTCTTCTTACTGATTCTACTGGAAATTATTCACTGAGTTTTCTTCGAATTGATGAAAATCAACTCAATCTTGCTATTATCCATGTTAAATCTTTTGAATCGATATGGGTTGCTAATTTGACCCGTTTAGCTAAATGGTCTGACCCGACTGAGCTCTACTTCAATGGCAGCCTTGTTCTGTCTGATTCACGTTCAGGGGTATTTTGGTCAACTTACACTGATGGAGACCGTGTTTGGCTTTCAAATACATCAAATTTACAAGTTCAGAAGGTTGATAATGGAGTGACGTCACCTTCTGTTTTATGGCAAAGTTTTGATTATCCCTCAAATACCCTTGTGGAAAATCAAAATTTCACTAGTGCCATGACTTTAGTTTCGTCAAATGGGCTTTATTCCATGAGATTGGGCTTTGATTTTTTCGGGTTGTATTTTAAAGGTGAATCGGGTTTGGGTTCGGGTTCGGATACGGGTCGGATCTATTGGAGGCACAAGGCATTAGAAGCTAAAGCTGATGTAATGGAAGATCAAGGACATATTTATGTTGTATTAAAGTCAAATGGATTTTTGGGTATGTACCAAAATGAGTCAGTCCCTGTTGATATTGAATCATTTAACAGCTTTCAACAACCCATATCCGGTGTCCGTCGGATCCGGGTCGAACCGGATGGTAACTTAAAAGGGTATTTTTGGGACGGGTCGAGTTGGGTATTGGACTATCAAGCGATAAAGGAGACATGTGAATTGCCTAGCCCCTGTGGGGCGTACGGGCTCTGTCATCCAGGCAAGGGTTGCTCTTGCCTGGATAACAGCACGGATTACAGTATCGGCGGGTGTAGCCCGTCGATCAGTCAGGAGCCCCGCGACTTTTGCGGGGCCAACTATGATCTTGATCACAAGAAGTACAAGGGGTTATCAAGAAATGGTGTTGAGTTGTCTAACACTGAGTTAATAGACTATCAACATATGGTTTCTTTTGAAGGATGTCAAAGTGCATGTGAAGGAAATTGTACATGTTGGGGTGTGGTGTACACTAACACATCTGGATTTTGCTACATACTAAATTACCCCATACAAAGTTTAGTAGGGGTGAGGGATGAATCCAAGATGGGTTTTTTCAAAATGAGGGAGGGTGTAGGAAAAGATAAGATGGGGGTGGGGTTTAAGGTAGGGGTAGGGTTATTATGTGGGGCCATATTGGTATTAGGTGGGGTCATAGGTTTAGGGTATTATAGATATATGAAAAGAAAAAGAGAAAGAGGAGTTAGTGGTTATGTTGATGATGATGGAGTAGTAGTTGGACCATATAAAGATTTGGGAAATGCAAGTTTTAGGTCAATTGAACTCATTGAAAGATGAGGTAAGGGATGACATCTTTTGAGATAAAGACCTCATCATCATACAATATAAAAACTTCTACAATATGGTGGAAGTGGGACACATTTTGGGCTTTTTGGCTAGTGGGGACTACTTTTTATTAGCATATTCTTCCGTTATATTTTATGTGACACTTTTCGAATTTTTACGTTCAAATAAGTCTGTTTTTGATAGTAAGTGTTTTCATAGATTTTTTAAAACATTTTTGAATTATCAATTATTGTGACTTATAATATCTTTTACGTAGATTATTTCAAATTTTTTAAAGATTTCATGTGCAAATTATCGATTAAATTTAAACTGTTTGATTCTCGAAAAATAAAAAGTGTTACGTAAATTGGGACGAAGGGAGTTTTGACAAGTGGGCTCTACTTTTCACACATGTGGAGGTGCTTTTGGCAAAGGAGGAAGATTGATGTGGTCAAAGGACAAAAAGATGGGCCAAATTTGGCAAAATGATATTGTATTATATTCTTGCAATTGGAGAAAGACTACTTGTTGGATGTTTTTATATTATAGTTAGTTAAAAATGACAAATGACTTGTAAATTGTACTTATTTTCTTAGTGATCACTTTCTTATCTACATGGCCAAAGTAGTCAAACTTTTTTGGAGCTTTGTAAAGTAATTAAAGTGTGATTTTCTTTATACAAATTATCTTCCATATTACATAGTTCTTTCTCCTTGGAGATATGTCACATTTGTCAATGTTTCAATGTTTTTTTTCTTAAGGTGTCACACTATTGACTTGTATTCTAATCTTCTTTCTTCTTTTTCTTTTTTTTATCTATGTATTTAACCTTTTATTAGTGAACATGAATCTAAAGGACAAAGAATTTAACATTTATTGGATAGTATTTAGACCAAAAAAAGATATTGAATTTTTTTATAAAAAAAAAGGACAAATTATATAATTAGACGTACTTCACTATCATATATACGATTATTATTGTACT
This sequence comes from Solanum lycopersicoides, assembly GCA_022817965.1. Lineage (NCBI taxonomy): Eukaryota > Viridiplantae > Streptophyta > Magnoliopsida > Solanales > Solanaceae > Solanum > Solanum lycopersicoides. The sequence continues at coordinate 2,714,841 of CM040626.1, forward strand.
TTTAAAGTATTACGTATCTCATCTCTAATTAAGTGTTTCCTATCATATATTGAGAAAGATACACTAAAATAGGGAAAGAGGCTAGCAAGATGTGAGGGAGGTGAACAAGATTTTGTATGTATATACATATATTTGCATGTATCTAGTGTAATTCGCATATATCTAGGATACCAAATACATAGAAGAGTGACGAGCGAGATTGAAGAGAGGTAAGGAAAACTTGTTATATATTCAGATACACGTGAATACACTTGGATGCAATGTTTCTAAAAGAAATTTGACATATGTATCTTGAGATACACATGTCTAGACACACCAAAATCTAATAAGATACATAATATTACAAATTAGAATATATCTAAATAATTATCTTCTAAACTATTGAGATTTATGTAAGTTCCCCCAAAAAACTAAATAATCATGTACATCTACAATAGAATTGGGCTGGGCCTCATTACCTCAAGGAAGTTAGAGTTGGGTTGGGCTTCGTAGCCCTTCACAAATAATCACTTTACTATTGTCATATAAAAAAGAAGACTAAATTTTTGATTTAGCTAACATAAAAAATATAAAAAACATATTTATATGTTATAACTATAGTTTGCAGAATTGTGCTCCATAACAAATTTTACGTTTGTTATGGAGCATCATATTTGTATAAATCACAGGTGGGCATTCATTTGAATAAAAGTGCAATGATTGTATATGTATATCAGTTAGATAATTGTATATAAGTAACTACTATGCGTATATATCAATGATTGTGTTTGTATATTTGCATAAAATTTGAATTTGTATACAATCGAATCGAAATAAAAAAAATTTGTATATCAAATCTCTCTCGATCGCTTTATATAACACAAATTATACATTGTAATTTGTATAATTTGTGTTTGTATAAAGTGATAAAGGCAAAAGAGAATTGGTTGGGGAGGATTTGTATTTGTATAATTATAAGTGTATAGGACGAAAATAAATGTATTTGTATTTGTATATACAGTTTTCTCTTGCTTTATACAAACACAAATACAATTTACATATTCGTGCTTGTATTAAGTGAGAGAGCCGAGAGAAAGTGGCGAGTGAGATCACGGAGAGTGGCGAGCGAGATTTGGGGAGAGAGGCGAATGACAAGTATTTGCTACGGATTATAATTAAATAAAACTGTAATTATAATATCTAATTTGAATTAATAATTTATTATTTTATACAATTTTCCCAAAAAATAACTCAAAAGAATCAAAAGTTAATTAATAATAGTTGGAATGTTTCAATCCTCTCTCCACATACTTAAAAAGAAAAAAAATTGGAAAACATATTTTATTTTATCATAATCTCTAAATTTTTTTACTATTTAAACAAAAACAAAAAAATTCCTTTTAGAATACATCACTTTCCTCTCCTGACACATAACAATACTCTGTCTGATACATCCATACCCCTCTCTCGGTGACATCTCTCTCCTCTTTAATACTTCTCTCCCTATGTATCCAGATGTCCTATCTCTTTTTGATACATCTCTCCCTTTGTGTATCCGGATGTCCTATCCCTCTATGATACATCCTCCCCTCTAATATACATGCCTTCGCTATGTATCTGGATGTCCAGTGCTGTATCCGGAAAATCCAGTAATATATTTGGAAGTCCAAGTGATGTATCCGAAATTCATAATTTTTTTTAAAAAATTATAATTTAAAAAAGAGTAAGAAAATAATATAATTAGCTCTCTTAACACTATATTTCAAATATCAATTAATATCGTTATCAATTAAACATTAGACATCCAACTCGAAATCGTAATAATAATTTACTAGAGGCTAGAGCTAAGTGAAGCATGTAGTTGGATTTTTTCTATCGAACGTTTTTGAACATCAAACTGTATTCATATTTATTTATTTAATAAAATATTATATTTAATAATAAGTTATTTATTTTTCATTGTATAAATGTTCCTCAGTGCAGTAAAACTGAGCCCATTTAATGGACACGTGTAAACATGCAATCATCTTCTTATACTTCACTTCTAATTACTTTGTGAATTGTGACAACAACTTTTTATCACTTTTGGATTATACACTTGAGGAAAAAAAAAAAAGAGCTCTAATTTTCAAGAACTGGAAATTTCAATTATGAAAATCTAGTTACTCATCAATTGGGGTAAGTTCTTTTTTTTTTTCTCCAATTCTAATTTCCAATTTTTATTTTACATTATGTATATTGTACTTAGGTTGATGTAATTTATGTTAATTCAAAGTGTAAATTATTTTGGTGGACTTCAAATTGAATTTATGGTTTTCTTGATCTTGCCCTTCAAATTGAATCTTGTATGAAGCATGACTTCTTCGCTACTGTATTTTCTTTTTGTTCTTGTTTTTAACTTATGTCTTAATTTTAATTGAGTCGAGGGTCTATAGGAAACAATCTCTAGCTAGGTTAAGGTTGCGTAAAAACCAACCTCTCTGGACCCCACCTATGAGATTACACTGAGTATGTTATTGTTGTCGCATGAAATTTTTTGCTTCGTTTGTACTATGGTTCTTGAGGGAGGAAATGTATTAGATAATTCTGTAATCATGTCATCTAAAAGTTTAATCGGTTAGAGATAATGCATTTTTGTCTACTTATATATTAAAACCAATACGTTGCTCAAACTCTTCAGAAATGTTGTTGTACATTTTAAAATTATCTGATACGAGTGTGGCAACATTATATTTGGGAAGTTGAAGTAACATAGCTTCAAACACATCTACTCACACGGGCGTTTGATTTTTTTTCATGAGTCCAAACACGTGGAAGGTTAGAATTGAAATTCAGGACCTCTGTCTACTCTGATACATTGATACCATGTTAAGAAAATGAACCTTAGGTTTAGCTCGACCCTAAAAGCTCGCTCATGATGTGAGGATTGTTTGCAACCATGAAAGACGACAATTACTTAATCTATCAAACCAATGTAAGAAAATCTAATAGTAGCTTGGAACAGAGGAATAATCATTTAGCAAAAACTAAATGAATGAAGGTTGTTAAAAAATGAGTTCAACAAGGCCGAAATCATGTATTTGCTGCTGAGTTTCAGAATTTTGAAGATTATATAAATGATCAGTGTTTTTTTTTTGTTTTTTTTGGACAAGCATATAGTACTCGATTGTTTAATGTGAGAACAGATAACGTGGTATACAAGTTATGTGAACAGACGATTGAGTTAAGTGTTGGTTTTTTTTCCGTGTTAACTTGCTCCAGTGGAGAAAAACTTAGAAATGGCCGAAGATAAAGTTGCAAGCTTAAGGACTGAAGTTTCCGAGTCGGAGAAAAAGTTGGCTGAGAAAATGCAGGAGTTGAAAAGAAAGTTGATCGTTGACGAGATATTTGTTCGTACTCCTCGATTGCCCACTAAAATTATATTAGGCCCGTGTTTTAAGAATGTGTTCACTACGGAGCTGTCTCCTCATTACCCGTTGGCTGAAGGAGAAAAGCTACTTCTACACTCGGCGGAACCTGATTGGTTCAAAGATAAGACTCTGAGATCATGGCCTAATGCAAGTGGAATGTGGATTGATTGGGTTGATAGAGTTGAGAAGGCGAAATGGGATGTGTGGAAATCAGCTGATATATATGACGCCATTCAGTTGTCGAAACATGATATCCCACTGGACAAAAACCTTCTTTATGGTGCCTTGTGCTATTGGTCGATCTCTACAAACTCGTTTCATTTTAGGTTTGGTATGATGGGGCCAACAGTACTAGATATTGTTGCCTTGACAGGACTTAGGCCACATGGTGAGGATGTTAGCATCCCTCTCGGGGTGGCTAAATCGGCTCGTGATCTTCCCGAGTATAAAAAAATTAAAGAATGCTTGACTTACTGCAAGTTTCTCGACGTGTCAATGGGAGCAATGGCTGTGACAGAGGAAGAACATATATCCTTTCTGGTCATGTGGCTCTGCAGATATCTCTTTTGTAATTCTTCGATTACCATGATCGAGCAATGTACAAAACTGGCTGTTGCTCTTTCTAAGGGTAGAAAGCTTGCTTTGGCACCTTTTGTCTTGTCGAACTTGTATCATGCCTGCACAGACATCGTTACGGGGGGATTTGATGATGCACGTGGTCCATTCTGGATCTTGCAACTCTGGCTACAGGCTTACTTTCCAGAACATCAACCTTCAACCTTGGATGACGGTAACCCTCTCACCTACGGGCATGCCTTGGTTGATGGTGTTTTGAGAACTAAAACATTCGGCCAATATTTTCTCTTCTTCAATAAATGCTCATCTCGAACATCCAGCCAATTCACGCCTTTTTCGTCTAGGAAGTTTGGTCCTGAATGGTTTAAGAGGTCACTTGATCCTTACTTCCAAAAACTCAACAGAACAGAATTAAAAGACATCTGGGCTAGTTATCTTATTGCTCGAGACCTCCCTTATAGTATCCGTGTGGACGAATCTTCGAAGTGCAAATGCAGGGTCGAACATTACTCTCCGAATCAGTTTGCTCGACAGTTTGGCATGACACAAGCTATACCCTTCTTCCAATCAGCAAATGATTCAATCAGTAAAGAAAATTTTCGGGATTGCATTGAAGAAACTGAATCAAGGTTCTCCCAATTAAGAAGGGAGTTCTCATTTGTTCCATTTAATATTAATCCGAGCTCTACTGATTTCTTCGATTTCTGGTGGTCAACTTATATGAACAATCGGGATAAAACTACTACTGCTACTGATGTCCTCAGGAAGATATCACTGTATGTTACGCCTCTCGGTCCATCTGAAAAGCAAGAAGTTGCTGCTCATAGGTCCAACGGTATTAAAGACAATTCTCAGTCTGCAGGAAAATTTGTCCGGAATATGAAGAGGAAATATGAAGGTATGATAATCTTCTTGATAGAACAAATTATAAATCCGTATTTGGCTGGTATACTCATAGAATACCTTATTTGTGTTGGTTAAGGAGGCCAAAAAATATCGTCCTTCCAAAATGCTGCCAGGTGTGCATCGGATCCTTCAAAAGTAATGCACTTTTTTGGAGGATCCGAGACTGGTGCGTATTTTTGGATAGCTATCAGTGTTCTCTATGCTTCTTATCTTTCCGTTTTATTTGTTTCTTTCCCCCCCCCCCTACATTGTGATATCTAGTATTGCTCCCTTATTCATGCCTTAAATGCTTTTAGGGTATAGTATTCCGTCACGATCGTTTGTACAGCAAAATGACGAGTTTGGACAACAAAGGAACTCGTATGAGGTGGCTGAAAAGATATCTATAAAAAGTACGATATGCAAGGTAAGACTTTCCCCGAACCTCCCAAACAGAGGTGGATCCGTCGATTTTTATAACATGTTTAGAGAATCTGAGCCAAAGGTACTAGGTTCAGCCGAACCTGTAACTTCTATTGTGCATCCGGTCACGACCAAACAGGCTTCTGAGATTGTAAGGGGATTAGCTTGTCCTGATTCTTTCACTTTACTGTTGTTTCATCATTTCAGAAGATGAAGACTTCCGCGATGAAAATGCCGCTACCGAGGACAACTTCTAGCGTACCTTTTGCATCAGCCTTCCCGACAAGCCGTGCTTCTGCTGATGAAGATGAGAGTAAAGCTGACGAGCAAGTTTCTGATGCTGATGATACGTCAACCTCCGCCTTATCCTCCACTTCTGAAAAAGTAAGTTCTCGTCTTACTCGTGACGTTAAGTTTGATTACTCTATATAAGTTTGGGATCTTTTTGTTTTCAGGAAGGCGAAAAGTGTACAGTTTCCCCATCATTAGCTGAGACTGAAAGCAAGGCATCTGATGTTAGTGAACCACCTGACTGTCCTGTGAAATTTGACAATCTAGAAGACTTCTTTGCTCGAGTTAGCGGACAAATTAAACAAGCTCAATCTCTTGGATTTTCTGCTGATCATTCTTCTCCCATAGACGAAAACACATCCGCCATGCAAAAGTCTACACCGTCAGCAGAAATGCTTGCCACAGCGAAAGACGACATTGAGAGATTACTAATCATGCCTTCTCAAGACTTGCTTCAACCCGAAAACTGTTCAAAGCTAAATGCAGCACTGTTAGTATACACTGAATCATCAGATTTATCGGTTGAGAGAGCACTCGCGTTTGAGAAACTCAAAGAGAACCTTCCGCACCTTTCCTCAACGTACCATAGAGCTATGAAGGACAGAGAGGATTATTACAAGAAGGCTGCCAAGAAAGTGATCCTCATCGACGAGCTCACAAAGGGTCAAGAACACTACGCCAACCTCAAAGACTACAGCGACAAACTTGAATGTACAACTGATTCCATCAGAAACCAAATCCGCAAGTTGAAAGCAAGTTTGAAGGATGCAAAGACGAAACGAAAAGCCATCCAGGACCAAAAATTGAGTTTGGCTAAAAAGTGTTTTGAAAAGTCTAATGCACTTGATGAAATGGAAGCTGAATCTCCTGAGATGAAGGAGGTAGCTGACTCAGACATTGCCCGAGTTGAAGAAATCTTGACTGAGCTGAAGAGTAAGATAATCGAATCGCGTGTGTAAATCGCTCTTCGTGTGAATTTGCTGTCTAGTGATCCATAGTATAAGAGCATGTAAATGTCATTTTTGTGATGTGTAAAATCTTTGTTTTGAATGGCATCCTATAGTATAGCCTTGTTGGTCCAAACTTGTAAATTGAAACAACAAATGTAGACATACTTCCCAAAACATGGTTTCTGGTGAACATGGATAATTCAAAATAGCACTAATTTTGGCATGATGACAGGGTAAAAATGCATAAGTGGATTTTGAATATATTGAAACTAATGCATATAATTAAAATTTGTGCAAGGAATATATACATAAATAGAAACACTTAACATGATATAATTTCAATATCTGAATATTTCTTTTGTTTTAATTTTACGTGACAATTTTTTCTTTTAGTCCCTCCAAAAAAGAATGTCATATTTTCAAAAAAGTTCTCGTTTTGATCAACAGGACGTGAAAATTTTAACTCAAAGGGGGTGGGGTGGGGGAGGAGGGGGGCTCTTGTCCCAACGAATATCTTTTATTCTTATACAACCGATGTACGAACTAATATTAATACCACTAGTTTCAAAAGCTTTTATTTATTTCTTAAAGAATATGCCCAATCAAATAGAGTGTGATTTAAGTTGTTGTAACAGACCACATCTCTTATTAATTTCTCTTATTATGAACAGTTATTTATAGGAGGTAATAGAAACCTGATAGAGTAGTTGATAACAGTGTCAAGACAGTAGAAGAAAATGCTTCAGCACAAAAACAAATGTTATGAAACTACACTTAGACAAGAGATAAAAGGGGAGAGCAATGTACATTTTGTAGTTTGTACCATGTCATCACATCAAAATTAGTGCTATTTTGAAGCATTCATGTTTCATTGTTCCATCAACCTGTGCCACCAAAAAACATAACTAGAAGTACACTACTGGTTTCACTATACTTAGCCCTTAGGTATGCCATTCAAAAGTGAGAAAGTTAGTACATAGCAAAATATATTTACATGCTCTTACTGGCCAGCAAAATTCACATGAAGAATGGTTTAGACAAGCGATCACTCGATTATCTTACTCTTGAAGTCACTCAAGCTTTCTTCCAATCGAGCGATATCCCAATCAGCTAGCTCCTTCATCTCCTTCAGGACAGGTAACTCAGCTTCCATTTCATCAAGAGCATTACACTTTCCAGAACACTTCTGGGCACAAACTCAATTGTTGCTTCTTCATTGCTTCTTTTTTTGTCTTTGCAGCCTTCAAGCTTGCCTCCAGCTTGCTGATTTTGTTATCAAGTTTGTTGTTTCCATCTTTGAGGTTAGTATAGAGTTCTTGATCTTTTGTGAGCTCGTCGATGAGGAGAACTTTCTGGGCAACTTTCTTATAATACTCCTCTTGATCCTTCTTAGCTCTACGCAAGGTCAAGGAAAAGTGTGGGAGGTTCTCTTTGAGTTTCTCCACGGCAAGCGCTCCCTCAGCTGATAAATATGGTGCTTCAGCATGTACTGATAGTGCTGCGCTTAATGCTGAACAGTTTCCGGGTAGAAGCATGACTTGAGAAGGTATGAGTAGTAATCTCTTAATATCACCTTTAGCTGTGGCAAGCATTTCTGCTGACGGTGTAGACTTCTGTGTGGTGGATTTCTTGTCATCTATGGGAGAAGATTGATCAGCAGAAAAACCAAGAGATTCAGCACATTTAATTTTTCCACTAACTCGAGCAAAGAAGTCTTCTAGATTATCAAATTTCAAAGGACAGTCAGGTGGTTGACTAATATCAGATGTAACTGTGCCTTCTTCAACATCCTGAAAAGAAAAAGCTCTCAAAATTAGATGAAGTAACCAACTAACAGACGTAACAACACAAGTAATAAGGAGAACTTACATTGTCAGGAGTGGAGATTGGTGTAACAGCGGAAACTTGGATGTCTGCCTTAGTCCTGTCTTCATTAGCAGATGTACAACTTGTAGGGAAGGCTGATGTAGAAGGTACATCAGAAGTTGTGCCTGGTGACGATTTCCTTGAGTAAGTCTTCATCTTCTGAAAAGTAAAGAAACAGTAAAGTGAAGGAACCAGGCCAATTGATCCCATTATAATCCCAGAGGTTTGTTTGGGCGTGGGAATTTTTACCTTGCATAATGTTGTTGTAGCTATCTTTTCAGCTGCCTCATTCAAGTTCTTTTGTTGTATGGGCTCGTCTTGCTGTGTCAAAGATTGCGATGGAATACTATCCCCTGAAAGCAATTAAGGAGGCAATACAAGACAATCCAAATCAGAATCAGATATCAAACTGAGAAAAGGACAAGAATCATAGAGAACATTGAAAGCTATCACAAAATCTAATGCAATGGTATATGCAAAAATCGCTAACAATTCAAACACATTTTGACGGCTTCATCATTTGTTCAGCAAAATAGAAATCTTATAATTTGTTTAATCAAGAAAGTTATCATACCTTCATATTTCCTCTTCATATTCTGGCCAATTTTTCCTGCAGATACAGAATTGCCTTTAATACCATTGGACTGGCCGGGAGCAACAAATTTTTGCCTGTCAGATGGATGGAGGGGCATGACATGCGGTGAGATCTTCCGGAGGATATCAACAGCAGTCTTGTCCCGAGTATGGATGTAAGTGGACCACCAGGAATCAAAGAACTCAGTAGAGCTAGGATTAGTATCAAATGGAACAAATGAAAAATTCCTTTTCAATTGGCAAAACCTTGATTCAGTTTCTTCAGTGTAATCTGCAGACTGGAAATCTTTTCTTCTAATCGGAAGTTTATTGGCTGATTGGTGGAAGGGGACAGCCTGAGTCATACCGAACTGTCGGGCAAACTGATTTGGAGAGTAATGTTCTACTACCTCATATTTGCACTTCAAAGATTCATCCAGAAGGATACTGTAAGGGAGGTCTCGAGCAATAAGATAACTGGCCCAAATATCTTGTAGCTCTGGCTTATTAAGTCTTTGGAAGTCAGGATCAAGTGATTTCTTAAACCATAAAGGTCCAAACTTCCTAGAAGAAAACGGGGTGAATTGGCTGATAGTTCTAGATGCACATTTATGAAAAAAGCGAAAGTATTCCTCGAAACTAGTATAGGTGGGGATATTACAGGTATCCAAAGTAGCAGGTTGGAATTCTGGGAAGTAAGACTGTAGCCAGAACTGCAAGATCCAGAATGGACCTCTTCCATAAAGAAACTTGCTCATAATGATTTCAGTGCATCCATGATATAAATTAGACAAGAGAAAAGGTGCCAAAGCAAGCTTTCTACCCCCAGCAAGAGCGAATGCCAGCTTTGTGCATTGCCTAATCATGTCTACTGAAGAGTCGCAAAACAGATGCTTACTGAGCCATGTAAACAGAAAAGATATATGTTCTTCCTTTGTCACAGCTGTTTCTGACTTTGAAACATGAAGATACTTGCTGTAACGCAAGGAATTATCATAAATTGTTCCATACTTGGGAAAATGACAAGTCGATCCAGCCATCCCAAGAATGGCACTGACTTCCTCCCCATGTGGTCTAAGTCCTGTCAAAGCAACAATATCTAGTACTTTTGGCCCCATCATACCAAATCTGAAGTGGAACGAGTTTGTGGAGATCGACCAATAGCATAAAGCAGCATACAAAAGATTTTTGTCCATCGGGATAGCATTTTTTGACAACTGAATGGCATCATATATATCAGCTGATTTCCAGACATCCCCTTTGGCCTTCTCAACTCTATCTACCCAATCGTTCCATGATCTACTATTAGAAGGCCATGAATCCAGATACTTACCTCCGAACCAATCAAGTTGCGCGGAGTGTAGAAGTAGCTTCTCTCCTACAGCTAAGGGGTAAAGAGACGAGAGCTCCTGAGGAAACATTGTCTTAAAACATGGACCTAATACAAAATTAGAGGATGATCCAGGAATAGGAACAAATATCTTGTCAGAAATCAGCTCTTTGTTCAACTCTTGCATTTTCTTGGCCATTTTTTCCTTTGACTGAGAAACATCAGTACCTAAGCTTGCAACTTTATCTTTTGCCATCTCTATTACTTTTCTCAGATGGAGCAAGTTAAGAAGAAAAAGATTGTAAACGTCTCAGAGAAAAGCCTGCAGACGTGAACACGTAATTTGAGTTCTTAAAACTATTAGAATTATTAGCTTCTAGGCGTAAACAAGGAAACAAGGAACACATATGCTGAAAGCTGTTTCACCAAGATAGAATTCAGATCATCAACTCAATATATGCTCTCACATTTAAGAATCTGCTACATTATATGCTTTTCAAGAAGATTCCTTATCTAGTGCTATCGGTCTAAACAACAACAACATACCCAATGAAATCCCACAAGTCAGGTCAGGGGAAGGCAGAGTATACGCAAAACTTACCACTACTTCGTGCAGGGGCGGACCCACAGAGGGTCAAGAGGGTTCACATATATATATATATATATATATATATATATATGTATATTTGATCAGTTTTTAAAATTTTATATGTATATATTAACTTTTGACCCCCACTAACACAAGTGTGACCCTTGGCCCAGTGGTGAAGAGGGCTTAATTTTCCCAACCTGCCCAAGTTTGAATCCCTATTCCCACATCTTGGGTCCACCACTGACTTCGTGGAGGTAGAGAGGTTGTTTCCGGAAGACCCTTGAATCGAATACAACAATCAGATTAAGTATGAAACGGAAAAATGACAGTAGAAAATATAGCAACTTCTACTAAAACAGTAACAACAACAAAATAATGCAATAATGGAACCATCATGAAAATAGATGGTGGTAGAAAACAAAAGCTAGACAGTACAAGAATAAAGCTACTACTCCGACAGACACCACCAAGCCTAAACCCTTCAGGAAGCAATAGAACACTCCACCACCTATTAACCTTCACACTCTCCTATCTAAGGTCAAGTCCCCAGTAAGCTAGAGTCGTGCCATGTCTTGTCTAATAACCTCTTCCCAATACTTTTTCGGCCTACCTCAACCTCTCCTCGCACCCACTATATCCAACCTTTCGCACCACCTCACTTGGAGCATCTTAAACTCAGCAGCAGATATTCAAATACCATCTTTTTATTTGTTTAGTCAAACCAAATAAAAATGAACTAAATTTACCATCCAGTTTTCCCTTCCCTTCCCTTCCCTTTCCTCCCCTTTTCCTTTTCCCGCGATAAAAGTGGTGTCTTAGATCACTAGATCAGTTTGGTCATACCTGGATAATTCTACTAACAGATACATGTCACTCTGCTCATTAAGGTACCTAGTTTTTTTTACCAGCAAAGCCACACCAAGTTCCTTCCTACCAACACAGTTACAAGTGACTCTGCCCATTAAGGCACCTAGTTTTTTTTTTACCAGCTAGGCCACACCAAGTTCCCTCTTTTCCAAGAAGAAAATAGCAAAAATATACCTATAAAGGTACTCCACTAAAGCATTTGGAATTTTCTACCATGAGAGAGCCATTGTACTATATAAAGCTTCCACCTTTTTGGCCCCTTTAGTTGCTAAAAACCACAACCATGAGTACACAAATCGATAGTGCTTAACATCCGAGCAACTTCATTTGTCTAAAAAAATTCACACAACTAAAACTTTAGGAGTATTTTTACTCATTTTAACTCTAAAACTAATGGATTACTATTAGAACAAGAAAAAAAAAAGTTACCTCATAGCTGAAATTGCTTGTTCTTGACAAGGGAGATGGCTCTTTTTTGTTTTTTTTCCACATTATGACGGTATGTATTCAAAAGTTATCAAAAGACTTGTGTCAAATCATAGCCTCCTGTGTTTAAATTTTATCTGTAATATAGTTTTGATTTTTGAAATGAAATTTAAAAAAAAGATTTTTTTTTTTAATTTTATAGTTCTAAATTAAAGTTATGTCAAATGTATCAAATTATTTTTTAATTTTATAACTTTTAACGTATCACGTAAAAAGTTAAAATTAACGTGTTATTAAAAAATGAAAGTTTTTTTTTTTATTTTAAGCAAGAGAATAATTTATTTTTTTATGTTTTTCAAATATATGTTGCTTCCTGAGTTCCATTGTAGGTGGAGTTTTTTTTTTTATTTGACATGAATTATTTTTTTTATGGAAAAAATAATTTGTGGGGTAAATCATTCTTTTAACTTATGTAGGCCTCTTTAAATGATTTGTAGTATATCCGAATTAATTAAGGTCGGTCTTTTTACCTTAAGACAAACTACTATAAAGAGGTTTTAAAATATAATTTTTTTCTAACCTATGTAGGCCTCTTTAAATGATTTGTAGCATATATATATATATATATATATATATATATATATATGTTTATAATAACTATATTGTCATCTGATTTAATTAATTTTTAAAATAAAGTGCATTCTTCTGAAGCTATTTTAACATTTGATAAATTAAATAGCCCGGTGAAAGGAAGATTAAATCTCGTCTTCAGCTCACCGAGAACTTAACCCTTGATAAGATGGTCGGGAGGTTTAGAATTAAGGTAGAAAGTTAGTAGGCGTACGTTTCCCTTTCTTAGTGTATTAGTATTATTCTTAATGTGTTCCTTATGTTTAGACTTCTATCACTACCGATTGTTTCGTTAGCTTCGGTATATTATTATCTTCTTGTTGTCTCTGTTTGTTGTTTCTGCCTTTTTCTTTCACTTTTCGTTCAGCCAAGGAACTATCAGTCTATCATAAACAACCTCCCTACCTTCTCAAAGATCGCTCTCCTCATACCCCACCAATGGAATTACACTAGATTGTTTGTTGTTGTTCATCGATAACTCCTTGCTTGTCAATAAATTTTGTTTAGACACTGAAACTATTATTTGTTCTTATCGAATACCAGAGCATCAGATAAAATGTTCATATTGCACATTTGTACGCGTGTTCACAAATGCCTATTAAATAGATAAGTTTAGCCACGCATAAAATATATCACATCCTTTAATAATATACATTAGGCTCGATTAAGAACTATAACATATTTTAAATGGTTAACAAGCACGTGAACATATACAAAGTTTATGTCAAAAAATCTGTGATAAAAACATATATTAAGGTACTCAACCAGAAAATACAAGTATTTAAATAAAATTTAGTGGGCAACTTTAAGGGGTTGTTGTTCTGAAGACAAATTATGTTAGGATTAGTTCTTTTGAGATTACTTTTATTGGGATATCGTGATATTATTTCTTATTGACTGTTTGGTTTGTTATATTAAGAAAAAACATGCATGGCATATTTTTAAGAAGTTGTTAATATCCTTTAAAAAGGATTTGAGGGACCTCCGGAGTCTTCATCTTCCAGACTGTCACTAAGTTTCAGGATTATACAAATGGTTTAGAGCAACAACCAATAACAAGGGAACTTGTTTGAAAGCATACAATATAGTAGATTGCTTAATGAGAGAACGGATTATGATGTATTCAAATTTTGTGAGTAGATGATTGAATTCAGTCAAAGCTGAATTGTTCATGATTGTTAGCTCATCATTAGCTAATACAAAGAGCAAGACATCTGATGTTGAAACACCCAACTGCCCTATAAAAGCTGAAAATCTTGAAGACTTGTTTGCTCGAGTTAGTGGACAAATTAAACAAGCTCGATCTTCTGATGACAATATATTCGCCACGCAGAAGCCTACACCATCGGCTGAGATGCTTGCCACAGCGAAAGGTGATATCGAGAGATTACTAAATATGCCTTTTCAATACATGCTTCTACCAGAAAACTGTTTAGCATTAAGTGCAGCACTATCAATATATGCTGCATCACCGGATTTATCAGCTGAAAGAGCGATTGCCTTGGAGAAACTCAAAGAGAAACTTCCACACTTTTCCTTGATCGACAGTCCACAAGTAGGGGTGAAGTTTGCTTACATACTACTCTCCAGTCTCTCAAGATCGTACTTGTGGGATTATACGTTGTTATAATATTGTTTGCAACTTTGGTACATGACAATGTTAAGAGTTTTATCTCTTTTTTTTTTTCCAAATTTAATTATTCTTCATGCACTTTGCTTATTTGTTTTTGCATCATCTCCATTTTCTCTAACATTTCCTATGCATTACTTGAATGAATTCATGACTGGTTCAATTATTTGTATTGGTTGTAACAAATTATTTTTACTTTTATACATTGTAAAAAAACAGCGTCAAATGACACTCCGAATAACTTCTTGATTTGAATTTTTTTTTCACCGATGAATTTGCATTCAACATATGCTATATTTTCTTAGAAAATTGCAAAAATGGTACTTAATTTTTGGTTGTACATTCACAATAACCCCTTAAGTATTGCCTTAAGCAATTTTAGTCCTCTGAATTTGTATAATATAGCAAATTCAACCAAAAGAAAAATCAGTGAATCAAATTAATCAAGCATCTCATTTTTATAAACACAAAAAACATCAAACAAAACAATGGAGGACAATAACCCACCCCCCACAAAACCTAGGGTGGTGTGTTGTATAGGTGATATCCATGGTTACATAAAAAAACTCCAAAATCTATGGTCAAATCTTGAATCTTGCGTTAACCCATCTGATTTTGAGACTGCCCTTATCATTTTCTTGGGTGATTACTGTGATAGAGGTCCAGAAACTAGTAAAGTTGTAGACTTTCTGATTTCTTTGCCATCAAAATACCCAAAACAATCCCATGTTTTTCTTTGTGGGAATCATGATTTTGCATTTGGGGCATTCTTGGGTGTACTTCCAAGTCCACCTGATGGGTCTGAATTTTGTGAGACATGGAAAGAGTATGAAATGAATGAGGAAAGAGAAGGGTGGTATAAAGGTGAAAGCTTTGAGAATATGCACTTACAAGGGAGGAGATGGGCTGGGAATCATACTGTTAAGTTTAATGCTGTAAAGGGTATTGATTATAAAGGATCTATTTATGATGCTGCTCCTACTTTTGAGTCTTATGGTGTTCCTCATGGTTCTGCTGGTATGATTCCTTTAATTTTTATTTTTTGTTGGTAAGTTGAGCTTCTCTCGTAGCTGGTGCTTACGAAGGAGATTACCTTAGATAGGAGGGTGAAAGGTTAGTTGGTAGTCGAGACTTGCTTGTTTATCAATAATATTAGCAATATTTTCATATTTTCTAGTCCTTTGATTTCAATTATCACCTGTGCCTTTTTGTGCTGTATTTCGGATTATTTAGTTGTTGTTACTGCTTTTTTCCCCTATATACCCTTTTTCGAACTGTTTTATGCTTTCTAAGCCGAGGGTCTATCAGAAATAATTACTCTATCTCCACGAGGCAGGGGTTAGGTTTGTGTATACTCTATCCTCTCCATTAGGTTTGATATTTTCCGGGAGGCTTCTTAGTTCTTATTATAGTTACACTTATATGTCCATGTAGAAATAATAACCCTTTAATTTCAGAGAACTACCAATTTACGTTAAAATTCATATCATCTAGTATCGGGAATGAAATGAGTTTTTATTGAGCACAATGTATACATAGGAGTAATATGACTGACTCTAAGTGGGGATTGTAGCATATGTCAGTTACTGATTGATTGACTATCATAATATTCTATTTCGATTCTGTATCAGTGAATTATTTGTATTGATTCCTTTTTGGATCACCTACTCCGGTTCTGTATCAGCGCATATGTCAGTTATCGATTGATTGATTATCATAATGTTCTATTCCAATTCTATATCAGCGGATTATTTGTATTGATTCCTTGTTGGATCACCTACTTCGATTTGGGTGGTGATAACTCAACTTTTTTGATAACTGCGGTGTCCAGGCTAGCTTTCGCGCACCTCAACTAATTCCATGGGATACCTGCCACCTTCCACTAGCAATAGGTACTACTGTGTAACTCTATCCACCATTTCTAGAATAGAGGGGAAGAAATCACCTAGTGTTTTGTCTGTGCTGGGATCTGAACCTTAGACCCTCATAGTGCTCAACCCCACTTCATTGAACACTTGGCCACACCCTTGGGTGCGGTGATCACTCAGTTTAGTTCACGTTTTGTCTGGTTTCTCTTGTTTATCATTGTGATGTGTTATATAGTTGTTAATATCAGTAAGAAATGTGTTGTAATTTTTTGTTTTCCTCCAATTAAAGAACAGTGGTATAGTGTGACATGCAGCTCTTTTTGAGTAGGAATGCTCATCTAATACAGGGTTGTTCCTTCCTGTCATGCTCAAGATTGTCCCTTTTTTCATATGGCGTTGGGTGGACCTTTTGCTGATAGTCCATTCTTGAGTTCTATTACAACAACATACCCAGTTTAGTCCCACATGGGGGCTTCCCATGACGGTAGTGTGTATGCAAACCTTACCCCTACCTTGGAAGGTGGAGAGTCTGTTTCTGATAGAAAATAACAGGAGTGAAGAAACCAAAACAAAATACTACACAAGGCATGACAAGCATACTGAGTAGGAACAGTAACTACAACAAAATAATATGATAAATGAATTACAAGGGAAAATATATAGTAATAGAAATCAAAGGAACAAGAACCTACAAGAGTAGTAATTGAGCACTGATATGAAAGGATAAGTCAGAGTGTGAGACTACCTACTAACATTATACCCTAATCCGTATCTTCCATAATCTGCTGTATAAGGTCTTGTCATCGTAAGCTGAAGTTGCGCCATGTTCTATTACCTTTTACCAAAAAAAACTATGAGAGTTCTTAATTCTGCCAATTGCAATATTATATAATCACTTTATAATCCTTCTGTTAACAGTAAGGTTTTACTCTTTACAGATCTTATGAAGGCAGTTCCTGATAAGCACAAGAAATTCCTTGCCAATTTGGTTTGGATCCATGAAGAGGTAATCCGCCCCTTCACTTTTCCGCGGGCACTTTAAGCAAATTGCTTATCTAGAAAAGATGCTTTAAGTTTGATTTTTGCTTTATAAATGAACTCAAGAATGCTCTTATATTAATCATGTCATTGCATAGCCAACATGCAAGACTAGCAAAGGATTCAAGATTTAAAAAGTTTGTCTCATTCTTTGGCTTTCTAGGACGATGTTACCATAAAAACTGAGGAAGGAATTATAAGGTGCAAACTAATTGCTGTTCATGCTGGCTTGGAGAAAAACAAATCTGTTGAGCAGCAGATTAAAACCTTGAAAGCAAAGGACACGAGGATTCCGAAAGTTGCTGCCCTTAGTGGAAGGAAGGACGTATGGGAAATCCCTCAGGTCACTTCTCTTTAGTACTTCATTTACAAAATTCTCATTGTGACTGCTAGTCTATGTTGCATGGACTCTTCAAAAGTTTCACTTGGTGCACGTCATATCCTCCAGAAGTATCCGATATAGGTGCAACAACTTTTTTGAAGAGTCTGAACAACATAGTTTGACGCTAAATATTATATCATGTCCTATGCTTTCTAAGAAGATCATGCTAAACCGATTCTCCAACTAAATTTGATTGTTGTTGCATTACTTTGTTAATAGGAACTGACTAAAACTCCAACGATTATCGTAAGTGGCCACCATGCAAAATTACATATTGAAGGCCTAAGACTGGTAATAGATCAAGGTGGTGGATTTGAAGATCAGCCAGTGGCTGCAATAGTGCTTCCTTCACTGGAAATTGTAAGGGATACTGACCATTTGGTGAAGTAGATTAAGGTTTTTTTGTATATGTTATTGACCCAATAATCAAATTAAATAGCAAAAAATAAAGGTGACTTCTGGACTCATTCCAAACAGCCTAGGCTTCACTAGACTGGTGTAGCTTGTATATCAGAGGTTTCTGTGTGTATTAACTCATGAATTTTTTGAGAAATTATTGTTGAACTCTATTTATCACGAAATCCAAACAGTCTAATCCCAAATGACCTAGGTGTCGCTATGACTTGTCGTTGATTTTATTTTGTTTTATTTTTGCTTTTCACTGTGCTGACTTATTAAACAAGCATTCTTAGTGTCGGTTTAAATTGGCTTAAAAAATAACTTTTAAATCGAAAAAGTAAATAGTCAAACTTAATTATTTCCTCCGTCTTATATTATATGTCATCTTTTTCATTTGCACTTGCATTAAGAAATAAGGTAATTTTAACACCTTTGCCCTTGTTAAGATGTCAACTATGGATCCAGTTGGACCAGACGGTCAAAACGATTCATTTTAAAGGTCAAACGAGCCTCGAAGCACATAGATTTCATTTTGTCAATTTTCGTGTACATAGTCCATAAACTTCTGGTGATCTAGAATTTCGACGTCCTTTTTACCCAATTTTTTTTGGATGTTTATTATGACGTTATATGTGGATCAAGTTGGCCTTGACTGCCAAAATCACCCATTTTTAAGGTCAAAAGAGCCCCGGAGCAGGTAAACTCCTCATTTTACCAATTTTCGTGTGTTATAGTCTATGATCTTTTTTGGTGATCCAGAATTCCGAAAAAAAATTTGGCCAAATTTTTTGTGGACGTCCATTAAGACGTTATCTATGGAAACAGTTGGCCCTAACGGCCAAACGTCCCATTTTGAAGGTCAAACGGGCCCCTGAGCAGGTGAATCCCCAATTTTGCTAATTTTAGTGTGCTATAGTCCATGAATTTTTGGTGATCCAGAATTTCAACGTCTTTTTTGCTCAAATTTTTCATGGACGTTCGTTACGAAGTTAGCGATGGAGCCGGTTGGCCCTGAAGGCCAAAATGGCCCATTTTTAAGGTCAAACGAGCCTCGAAGCAAGCCCATTTTGCCGATTTTCATGTACTATGTCTATGAATTTTTGGTGATCCAAAATTTCGATGTCTTTTTTGCCCTAATTTTTTGTGGACATCCGTTTAAACCTTAACTACGGAGCCAGTTGACCCTGCTACCAAAACAACCAATTTTCAAGGTCAAACGAGCCCTGGAGCAGGTAAATTCCATTTTGCCACTTTTTTGTGTACTATAGTCCATGAATTTTTTGTGATCCGAAATTTCGACGTTTTTTTTTTCTCAAATTTTTTGTGGACGTCCGTTAAGACGTAATCTATGAGCAAGTTGGTCGTGACGGTCAAAATGACCCATTTTGAAGGTCAAACGAGCCTCAAAGTAGGTAAACTCTTTTTTTTGGTCGATTTTCGTGCGCTATTGTCCATATTTTTGGTAATCTAGATTTTGACTTATTTTTTGCTCAAATTTTCCTGGACGTCCGTTTAGACGTTAACTATGGAGATAATTGGCGGTGACAGCCAAGACGGCCTATTTTCAAGGTCAAACGAGCACAGAAGTAGGTAAACCTCATTTTGCCAATTTTCGTGTACTATAATCCATGGATTATTCTGGATCACCAAAAATTCATGGACTATAGCACACGAAAATCGGCAAAATGTGGGATATCCTACTCTGAGGCTTGTTTGACCTTGTAAATGGTCCATTTTGGTCGTCAGGGCTAACTGGCTCCATAGCTAAGGTCTTAACAGACATTCACAAAAAATTTTGATAAAAATGATTCGGCATTCCGGCTCACCAAAAATCCATGGACTATAGCCCACGAAAATTGGCAAAAATAGGGGTTTACCTGCTTTGAGACTCGGACGTCCACGAAAAATATCAGAAAAAATGATGTCAGAATTCCGGATCACCAAAATCCATGGACTATTGGTAAAATGAGGGGTTTACCTGCTCCGGGTCTCGTTTGACCTTTTAAATGGGTGGTTTGGTCGTTAGGGCCATCTAGCTCGATAACTAAAGTCTTAACAAACGTCCACGAAAGATTTCGGCAAAAATAACGTCAGAATTCTGAATTACCAAAAATCCATGGACAATAGCACAGAAAAATTGGCAAAATGGGGGGTTTACTTGCTCCGGGGCTCGTATAACCTTGTATATGGGTCGTTTTGGCTATCAGGGGTAACTGGCTCCAAAACTAAGGTCTTAACATCCAACGAATGTTTTTTGCAAAAATGATGTTGGAATTCTATATCACCAAAAATCCATGGACAACACACTAAAATCGACAAAATGGGGGGTTTACCTGCTCCGAGGCTCGTTTGACTTTGTAAATAGGTCGTTTTGGCCGTCAAGGTCAATTGCCTCGATAACTAAGGTCTTAATGGACATCCACAAAAAATTTCAGCAAAAATGACGTTAGAATTTTGTATCACTGAAAATTCATGGACTATAGCACACAAAAATTGACAAATTGGGGGATTAACCTACTTCAGGGCTCGTTTGACCTTGTAAATGGGTCATTTTAGCTGTCATGGTTAACAAGCTCCACAACTAAAGTCCTAACGAACGTCCAAAAAAAATTCAGCAAACTGACTTCGGAATTCTGGATCACAAAAAATACACGATTATAGCATACGAAAATTGATAAAATTACGGTTTTACCTGCTCCGGGGCTTGTTTGACCTTGTAAAATAGGTCGTTTTGCCCGTCAGGGCGAACTGGATCGATATCTAAGGTCTTAGTTGACATCCACAAAAAATTTTGAAAAAAATGACGTTAGAAATTCTAGATTACTAAAAATTTATGGACTATAGCACACGAAATTGGCAAAATGGGGGGCTTACCTGCTTCGGGGCTCATTTGACCTTGTAAATGGGTTGTTTTGGGCGTTAGGGCCAACTAGCTCTATAGTTAAGGTGTTAACTGACGTCCATGAAAAATTTCAACAAAAATAACGTCAGAATTCAGATCACCAAACATCCATGGACTACAACACCCGAAAATTGGCAAAATGTAGGGTTTATCTGCTTCGGAACTCGTTTGACCTTGTAAATGAGTCATTTTGGCCGTTCGAGCCAATTGGATCCATATCAAAGGTCTTAACGTACGTCCACAAAAAGTTTTTGCAAAAATGACGACGGAATTCCGGATCACCAAAAATCTATGGACAGTACACAAAAATCAGCAAAATTGGAGGTTTACCTGCTCCGGGGCTCGTTTGACCTTGTAAATTGGTCATTTTCAACGAAAAGTCCAATTGGATCCATATGTAAGGTCTTGAATGACGTGAACGAAAACTTTTGGCAAAAATAAAGTCGGAACTCCAAACACCAAAAATCCATATACTATAGTACAGAAAATCGGCAAAATGAGGGTTTGCTAGCTCTAGGGCTCATTTGACCTTCTAAATTGGTCTTTTTGGTTGTATGGGCCAAATGACTCAATAGTTAAGGTCTTAACGGACGTCCACAAAAAATATTGGCAAAAATGACGTCGAAATTGCGGATCACCAAAACTCCATTGACTATAACACATGAAAATCGATAAAATGGGGAGTATACCTGCACGGGGCTCGTTTGACATTGTAAATGGGTCATTTTGGCCATCAAGGCCAACAGGTTCCATAGCGAAGGTCTTAACTGACGTCTACAAAAAAATTTGGTAAAAATGACGTCATAATTTTGAATCACCAAAAATTCATTGACTATAGCACAAAAAAATTGGTAAAATAAGGAGGTTTCTGCTCTGGAGTTCGTTTGACCTTTTAAATGGGTCATTTTGGCCGTAAGGGCCAACTAGCTCGATAGCTAAGGTCTTCACAGACGTCCATGAAAATTTTTCGTGTAATGACGTCGGAATTCTGGATCACCAAAAATCCAAGGACTATAGCACACGAAAATGAGCAAAATTGGGGGTTTACCTGCTCCGGTGGTTGTTTGACCTTAAAAATGGGTCATTTTGGCCGTTAAGGCCAAATGGATCCATAGCTAAGGTCTGAACGGATGTCCACAAAATTTTCAACAAAAATGATGTTGAAAAAATCCAGATCACCAAAAATTCATGGACTATAACACACGAAAATTGGCAAAATTGGAGATTTACTTGCTCCAAGGCTCGCTTGACTTTGTAAATGGGTCGTTTGGGCTGTCAGGAACAACTACCTCTTTAGCTTAGGTCTTAACAGACGTCCAAAAAAAAAATTGGCAAAAATGATGTAGGAATTCCAGATCAACAAAAATCAGTGGACTATAAGAACACAAAAATTGATAAAATGGGGGGTTACCAGCTTCAGGGCTCGTTTGACCTTATAAGTGGGACTTTTTGGCTGTTAGGGACAACTGCCTCAATAGCTAAGGTCTTAATGGACATCTTAAAAAAAAAATAGCAAAAATGATGTCTGAATTCTGAATCACCAAAAAGTCATGGACTATAGCACACGAAATCGATAAAATGGGGGATTTAGCTGCTCTCGAGCTTGTTTGACCTTATAAATAGGTCGTTTTGGCTGTCAAGGCTAACTGGCTTAATACCTAATGTCTTAACGGACGTCCACAAAAAAATTAGTATAAATGATATTGGAATTTCAGATAAGCAAAAATTCATGGACTATAGCACACGAAAATTGATAAAATTAAGAGTTTACCTGCTTCGGGGCTCGTTTTTTACCTTCTAAATTTGTTATTTTTGTCGTCAAGGCCAACTAGGTCGATAGCGAAAGTCTTAACAGACATCCACAAAATATTTCGGCAAAAATGACGTCGAAATTCAGGATCGCCAAAAAAACATAGACTATAGCACACGAAAATCAGTAAAATTGGGGTTTACCTGCTCCGGTGATCGTTTGACCTTGTAAATGGGCTATTTTGACCGTCAGGGCCAACTGGATCCATTGTTAAGGTCTGAACGGACGTTCACGAAAAATTTCAGCAAAAATTACGTCAAAATTTCGAATCACCAAAAATTCATGGATTATAGCACACGAAAATCGGTAAAATTTGGGGTGTACCTACTCTAGGGCTCGTTTGAACTTGTAAATGGTCGTTTTGTCTGTCAAGACCAACTACCTCGATAGCTAAGGTCTTAACAAACGTCCACAAAAAATTGCCAAAAATGACGTCGGAATTTCAGATCACCAAAAATTAGTGGACTATAGTATACAAGAATCGATAAAATGAGGGGTTTACCAGCTCAAGGGCTCGTTTGACCTTGTAAATAGGATGTTTTGGCCATTAGGGCCAACTGCCGCAATAGCTAAGGTCTTAACGGACGTCTTCGTAAAATTTTGGCAAAAATGATGTCAGAATTTTGGATCACCAAAAGTTATGGGCTATAGCACACGAAAATTGATAAAATGGGGGATTTAGCTGCTCTCGGGCTAGTTTGACCTTATAAATAGGTCGTTTCGACCGTCAAGACTACCTAGCTCGATAAATAAGGTCTTAACGGACGTCCACAAAAATTTTATGTATAAATGATGTCGAAATTCTAGATAACCAAAAAACCATGGACTATAACACAAAAAATCAACAAAATGTGGGATTTACCTGCTCCGGGGCTCAATTTTTACCTTCTTAATGGGGCGCTTTGGACGTCAGGGCCAACTAGCTCGATAGCTAAGGTCTTAACGGAAAATCACAAAACATTTCGGCAAAAATGACGTTGAAATTGACGATCACCAAAAATCATGCTATAACACAAAAAAATCGGCAAAATTAGGGGCTTACCTACTCTGGTGCATTTTGACCTTGTAAATAGGTCGTTATGGCCGTCAGGGACAACCAACTCCATAGCTAAGGTTTTAATGGACGCCCACAAACATATTTGACAAAAATGACTTCGAAATTCTAAATCACCAAAAATTAATGGACTATAACACACGAAAATTAGCAATATGAGAATTTTATCGACTCCGGGGCTCGTTTGACCTAGTAAATGGGCCGCTTTGGCCTTCAAGGTCAACATGCTCCATAGCTAAGGTCTTAATGGACATTCACAAAAAAAAATCGGCAAAAATAACATCTAAATTTCGAATCGCCAAAGATCTATATGCTATAACAAAAAATTGAAAAGTAGGAGTCCTACTTTTATTTCTAACTTCTTTTAAGTCATTTTAAATTTATTTAAGTTATGTTCAACTTTTCCAAACATTCTCAAAAGCTAAAAATAACTTACGAATAAGTTTGATCAACTTTTAAGCGAATTAAAAGAACCTTCTGATATTTTCTTTTTTTTTAGCAGAACCAGGCAGTTAAATAAACCGGGTACACTGAAAACACCAACACAATCTCCCTAGTGACTTGACGAGACCAAAGTACAAAAAATGTGAGTGAAAAACCCACTTATTTTAGTTTACATTCAAATCAAAGTAAATTAAGCCTAAGCGATCACCAAAAGAAAAGCAATTACATCCTTAGGAGAAGCAATTACATACTATATAAACATATAGCTTAAGCATGCGATAACAAGCAAAAATGAATGTCATAACGACAAGAACCATCTATAGTCGGACCAAAAAGGACTAATTTAAGCTCTATAAAGAGTACAATGCTATTATTCATGTCAAATTACAGTACTAACTGTTCTAAGTATATCAACGGTAGAAAGACGATTCAAAGTATGTAAAAGGAAAAAAAAAAAACTATTAAATACTCTTCTTCTTACCTGCCTCTCCACGATCCCAGTTCCCCAAACATTTGAAGTGAGAGGATGTTTTCTCACTGGTTTCGTCTTCTATTCTCCCCAGAGAATTGGAACATCATGTGAACGGGGAAAAACTAGGAGAACAAACAACTATCCAAGAAAGGAAGTTAGTCGGCTTCTGAACCAGATTCATCAGAGCCTGAACTGTTGCCCTTGTTATGGGCAGAGCCATTGGCCACAGCTCTTTTACTCTTTGTTTCCTTTGTATCTTCTTCATCTTCGCTGTATTCACTTTCATAATCATCGAAATCCTCTTCTTCTTCTTCCTCGTCCTCCTCAATTCCATCCTCCATGGCAGGTGTCTCATCTGCTCCGAAACCACCTCTGGTTCCAGCTCTGCTACGTTTCATAACCTTTAACTTTATATTCGACTTTGCATCACAACCAATCCAAGAGTCACATAAGCAGAAAGAGCTCAAGTTGTAGTTCCCTTCAGCTGGAGCTTGGAACTTCCCCATTACCAGTCTTGAACCATTTTTCACTTTCTCAATTGCTTCTTTAACAGCAACATTTATTTCCCTTGCACTTGCACCAGACCCTTCCTTTGACTCCTGAATTGTTTTTGATACAGCAATTATCGATGTAGCTTCATCCATGAAACTAACCTTCTGAGAGAGCCACACATCATTCGAAAAGGAGTCCGCAAGCATCAGCCAGAAATTCTCCTCTTTGTCAAAAGGAAAATACGGACAATGTGGAAGAGCGCGTATCAAGCCACTACCACGGTTAAGTGTGACCCAAGCATGCATGGTAACGATGTCACCCTCTTGAATTCCCTCCTCACCTTCAGTCTCACATGTGATATCAATTGTCACTGAAGGCATCATTTCAAGAACCATCTCCACATCGTGGGATTCACCATTGGAGAACCCAGCAACTTGAGTCAGCAGATCAGCACGTTCATCCGGTGTCATGTCACGGAAGTCTTGAAATGTACGAACTTTCTGTCCATTGAAGAAAGCGTTAGGGATATTCAAAACAAAAGGCTTCACTTGGCAAGCCTGAGCTAATTCTTCCTAATCAATACAAGCATGCTGCCACATGAAAGGGGGGAAAAGGCAGGCTGCACGCCATTTACATCACAGGTAAAGAAAGATGCTGCTTCAGTATGAATAGAAACATCGAAAATTAACACTCCGGGATAAATTAACCTGAAAGCAGCACAACAAATGTACATATTGATTTCTTTAATTAGGACAGTCCACGATATTCTTATGACTACAAGAGAAACACCACTAACAGAAAATATTCCAAGGTAATCCCAAAAGACCTCATAAAATTATGATTTTCATCATTCCATAAATGTGAATCAAACTCACACCAGTTTCTCAGACTTTGCACAAGGAAATAAAGAAAGAAAAAACTGATTCGAGAAGCCATTAAGACTTCACAGTGAAAGCATTCATTGCATAGACTAGCCACTGACACACTCAAAGCACATGTCAAACTTTAACTATTGAAAGTATAAATTTGTAACATGCTAAAAGTGTAACCATAAACTCAAAAATTATCAAAACACCACTTGATCACAAAAAAGAAGCAGAGCATCATGATACCGAGGAGTCATGAAAATAACCACCATATAGCTAAGTGCATAAATCAAAACATTCAACCATTTTTAATTTTAAATTAAATTTTCCTGATAGATATTATTGGAGAGTAAAAACTATCGAAGACTAAATATTTGGATAAACCGAAGTACTATCTTAAGAACACTGTATAGAGACAAGTTCAGACAAGCAGCTACAACTAACAACCCTCTGTAATGGAAAATCAACATCCCGTACACTCAAAGTCTGCTGTTCTATTCTTTTTTAATCTCAACACATTTTGGATCGTCTCTACTCAAGACCTCTTTTTGAGTTATATCAATGGGACAATCAAAATTCAAAACCATAAGAAGGCAAAACTTCCCGAACACCAAGGAACCAATCAGAGATACAAAAGCAAGCTTCTGACTGATGAAGCACTGGAAGCACCAAAATAAATTATTAACAACAATCTCCATTCCAACATTCATTAAGAGGCAGATGTGATTAGAAAGTTTCAGGAAGAGATGAAAAGCAATAATTGCAACCTTTCTCGCTATCTTTTTTACAACAGCCTCGCTAAAATGTGGCAGCTGCAAAAATGGTGCATACCCTTCACTGGATCCACCTGCTGCTTTCCTTGCGCTGAGAGGTACTGCCTGAATCAATAACAGTTAAGTGCGTTAAAAAGGAGGGTAGGAAAGAGAACCAAAGCTAGCAATGTAAGTAAATGAACTTGAGTAGTTCATTGGACTTCCTAGGTCCTAAACTTTTTTAGAAGGGATGGAAAAGCCTCCGACTCCCAAACAAATAGCTGTTAGAAGTTAAAATTCTGTGAATAAAATCCTCATTGAAACAACTGAGAAATAAAATGAATGCTGACAAGAAATTGATCCTATTATCTTAATGCATGAAACTCAACAATATTTGACGCTAAACAAGAATAAGCAATGATGCCCATATGAGTATGTATCCATAATTATGTCTATAGATAATATGATTGAATACTTTAAGCAGACAAACATAGAGCCCATTAGAGGATAATCACAGTCAAAATCATGGTTAAGGTACACAAGATGATATCCCACAAGTTATCACGAAATTAAGTTACTTTTCTTACATTCTGCTGGAATAGGGAAAAAGAGAAGAAAATGATAAGAAATATGCTGATAAGACGGACAAGCACAGTTGCACATAATAGCTGTAGAAACTAGTGATAATCTTTCAGAAGAGTGCTGGCTCTCAAGAAAAACTAACCTGAACAATACTCTGAGACAGTTCCACCACTCCTATTGCAGGTCTTAGCCATCCATGCCCCACTGGAGGACGTGGAATAATAGCCATCTGCATGCAACAACACGAACTCCCTCCATTACCATAGAAACTCATATTGTGTTAAGCAACACGAAAAAACATGACATATGTACTTGATACAGATTAAAAGAACAGAGCACAAGAAGAATGAAAAGCTGAACAGTCTTATCCTATGTTATACAAGGCTATTGCCGCTCCCCTCTCCCACGCACAGCTCAAAGAAAAACATAATCAATTGGAAGTCTCTGAACAATCCAACACCAAGCCACTGTTTAGACTATTTCGGGACATTGCTTGTGTGCTACTTCATTACCTAGACATTATGTATTGCCATATCTTCACAATTTTAGAATATGCCTACTTTTTTTGACATAGTAGTACAGTATTCTCATTTCCCTCCCTCCGTCTTCTTTATCCTATTTCTTACTATATGTGTTATTTTATTTGTAGTTAATTATGCTCCAGACATTTGCTGATATATTATGGTTACTTCATACAGTAACTAGAGTAATACTGAAATGAATCAAGTTGATCCTAAAACCCATTGTAGATGTCACCAAATTTGAAAAGGCTTCAAGAATATGTCCAATAATCCCGAACTGCAAGTCCATTATATGATGTTGAAGAAGTGAATTTCTTTTACAAGTGATGCTGAAGAAGTGAATTAATTCACATAATGAAGTTAAATCCAGTTTAATTCAGGACTAGACTTGGATATTAGAATTAGCATCTGGTTTCGTATTATATTACTGGTGGCAAATGAGCGAGTTGAAAATGGGTTGAGAAAAACAGGTCCTAATCCAACATGCCCATACTTAGGCGGGTAAAAAATGGGATCTTATTTTGGTTCAAACAAATGAGTTTGATCCATTTTATATATAGGGGTTGTGGAAACTTCTATAAAATTTTATATATTATCAAACGTGAAACTAAGCATTGCTCTTGTTAATAGAGATACTTTGATAACACCATTGGATCAGTGGATTTAAAAAGAGGTAGGTTAGTAACAAACTTCTTAATTTGATACGAGGAAAAACTTTTGGATTAATTCACATATTTGGTCTTTCATAATAGATACTTCTATGTTGGGGGAGTGTACAAGATCATAGCAAAGTTATTAGCAGAGAGATTAAAGAAAGTGATCCATGGTTTAGTAGGCTGACAACAAATGGCTTTCATCAAAGGGAGACAAATAATGGATGCAATCTTAATAGCAAATGAGTGTGTAGACTCTAGACAGAACAGCAAGAAACCAGGAATTATGTGCAAACTAGACATTCAGAAGGCATATGACCACTTGAATTGGAATTTTCTCCTAAAGCTAATGGAGAAGATGGGGTTTGCATTTAGGTGGATCAAGTGGATAGAGCATTGCATTAGCACAGTTAAGTTCTCAGTGCTAATTAACAGGGAACCGAATGGATTCTTTTCATCCCAGAGATGTTTGAGACAGGGTGATCCCTTGTCTCCATTTTTGTTCATAATGGCAATGGAGGGCATGAGCTCCATGAGCAATCTACTGAATAAAGCAAGAGAGAAAAGGTGGATTAGAGGTTTCCAGTTGAGCGAGACAAACAGTTTAGAAGTAACGCACTTACAGTATGCAGATGACACCTTAGTATTTTGTGAAACAAATGAGGAACAAGTTCTAATCCTAAGGGTCATCTTCATTATTTTTGAAGCAGTATCTGGGTTACATATAAACTGGGGGAAGAGTTATATATATCCTATCAACACAGTCAGTGAGATAGATGCTCTAGCAGGTAAATTAGGAGTAAGAGTAGGAGAACTTCCTACCACATACCTTGGAATGCCTTTGGGAGCTAAAAGTAAGTCCGCAACAATTTGGAACGGGGTGGTGGAAAAATGTACAAAGAGGCTTACAAATTGGAAGAGTCAACACCTCTCCAGGGGAGGCAGACTAACCCTAGTAAACAGTGTACTAGACACGTTGCCTTCTTACTTGATGTCCATTTTCCCAATGCCAGCTAGTGTCAGCAAGAATTGTTTAGGCCTTTATTATTTTTGGTGTGAGCAAAAACTACTAGCTCAAACAGAGGATATTTGTGATGTTTTTAACTTTTTGTAAGGCACAGAACTGAATTACAAGTTGTAAGTTGTAATACTTTTGAAGGTGTACTACACCTTGGTTGTAGTATACCTGTGGATATATAGAAGTAAAGTTACCATTATCAAAAAAAAAAAAATAGATACTTCTATGTGATATATAGTTAACTCTATCACATAGGAAGCTTATTTAAGATCATAAATACCTTGGTACGCAATCTCGTCGCTATCTTCTTAAGGTTTTTTTCCTTTCTAGTCAGACCAAGTTCTTCTGTTTAAACCATCTCATAGTATATTTCTATACAACACCATTGATGTTGTATAGCGATATATTCTAGTTGTTTCCGTACAATTATATATGTTTTTAAATAACTTCTCATTTTTCACAATCCTACAGCTGAAACAAAAATGCATTAAAACCCAATCCGCAGAACAAATGACAGCAATCTGGTTACCAACTCGTTCCTGCTGCTCCTACAAGTCAAGAAAGTAATGCCAGATGCCCCAAGAAAAAAAAACTCACTGGGTTTAGTTCGAACTGCAAGAAGCCTCGCATTATATATAAAATATATATATGCATCTTTGATAATTAGTTAATACCACGAACCTCTTCTTTGGGTAAGATCAGTCAGCCATA
The DNA here is from genome assembly GCA_022817965.1 of Solanum lycopersicoides. NCBI lineage: Eukaryota > Viridiplantae > Streptophyta > Magnoliopsida > Solanales > Solanaceae > Solanum > Solanum lycopersicoides. The sequence goes on from CM040626.1 coordinate 2,745,233, forward strand.
CCATGAACATTTAGATCAATAACCATTTTAAAGATAATAACATAATGGTTTTCCCCTTTAACCCTTTTTCTAAAACAGCTCGTCGTCCTATATATATTTCCCAACTTGTTAGTGAAAATTTTCCTTTTTTAATGAGTCAGTTACCACCTATACCATGCAAGCAGTAAATGAAAAGCAGCACTACTGGTAACCTTATCAAAAAGAAACCAAGCACTAACAGTAGTAATAGGACTACAAACAGAAAGAATGGTGATACCTTCATCAATTCTTCCAAAAGCCGAGGTGCAAGTTCAAGCACACGTCTGAAATCACGCTGTAAAGTCGGAGACAAGGCTGCCGTCTCACGTGTCAATTGTGTTTGAAGCAACAATTCAGTCTGCGAGCAGAAAAGTACTTCTAGCCATATTCTCTTTTCACCAAAAAAAAACGAGGACAGTTTTGACAAGGCTTTTTGACCTTGGAGAAAGAGGAGAGACCACTCATACCTTTACTAAAGCAGGGTGCTGCTTCCAAAACTTAGCCTGTTCTTGCCGAATATTCTTGAGATCCAGATTTAGCTCACTTCTAACCAGGACAAACAGTCTCTGCAGAGGTTCTTCGTCAGACCGACGAACAGGAATATCCATGAATTCAGAAGCCTTAATGAAAACATCCATGACCTTGCTGCATCATTGAAGCAACATTAGAAGAGACAGAATGGAGTAAATAAAGGCAACATCATCCAAAAAAGCAACGACTACCGCATAGTGGAAGGGGAGAGAGAATTATTTGATTCAAGAAGATAAACTAAAAACCAAAACATCGCTATGCAACTATTACATTTCGACAACATTTCAGCGAGCAAATGTGATTTTCAATATTATGAAGCAATCTACAAACTTAAATGTGTATATCCTCAAGTAGAAAGTAAAATAGACTATTTTCTTCACATACCTTGGAGCTAAAGAAGGTTTCATTAAGTGGTAATATGCGGCTAATGTCGAGTGCATGACATAGTTTCCAGTATATTTTGACGACCTAGACAAGTATATAACAGAAACTGTCAAGGGCAAAATTATACAGACTCCAACAATTCCAAGCAACAGTATTCCTTCAGATGCTCCATCAATGTTTAGAAGGAACTGCGGGAGTGCAATGCCCATTTGAAGCCCCTGCAGGAAACACAAAAAGAAAAAAAAAGATTTATTAAAAATGAGTACATTCCTCACAAATTAAGAGATTGTGTCTCGGACAAAAAGCAGAATGATGCAATGTGGCATTTCCATGTCCTCCGATCCCCCACATCCACATGACGATGATCATGTGCGGACCCACATAGAGCCTTGTGGGTGCTCGAGCACCCATTGAACTCGACGTGAAATATACATGCGTATATAAAAAAAATACAGTGAACCCTAGATAATTAATTAATAAGCATTCAGAAACAACTGTTGGATGTGCCTCCTAGGTTACCAGCCAGGTGCGGAGGTAGCGGTACCACAGGCCGTGTGCTCGATTCTCCAGAAGTAGATCTTTTTTCTATTGCGAATTTCTTCCCCTAATTCTAGATTTAAGTTCATTTTTGCTGACTTATCAAAGAAAGAGAAAAATCGGCATTCAAAAGACTTCAAAATACCTTCTTAAGACTTGAATAGTTTCTAAAACAAGATTTGCAACTTAGAAGTTCAGAATTAGCAAGAATAGTCTTTTTGAAAGAAAAAAAAAAATAGTCTTATTTATTTCAATTTCAAAATATGGAAAAAATCTTTTGAGTACAATCGTAATTTGTGCCGAACATTCCGCCGCCGTAGTTTGTAGCCACATACTTTTTTAACTTTTTGAACTACATGTTCCACCCTCTCTCCAAGGAATTGCAAATTTTCTCATCCAAACAACATAATAAATGACTTCTATACATTTCTAAAGTTGTTTAATTCACTATGTAAAGCTTAAGATATTCGCAAGAGTAACCGATGTTATTATTACTCATTTTAGTTTCAAACTACGAAAAGTCATAGAGTACAATTACAATTTGTGACTTGATGTATACTTTTATGATGGTAATATTAAACATAACTTTCTCATTTTTTTCACGATTGCGTTCAAATAGTTCTTGCACTTATACTAAGTGAATGTTAATGATTCTATGTTTAAAAAAGTGAAGCACCCACGACCTTCAGATCTTGGATCCACCACTGACGATGATAGAAGTGGAATTACCTGCCGTCCATCGGGATGGCCATATTTTTCAAAATTTTCCCTAGATATCGGATCCGTTAGAGCCTGATAAGCCTTTGAGATGAACTCAACAAAGTATGAGTGTGCCTCTGCAATATAAGAGATAAATAGTCATGGCCAAGTGGCTGCAAATATAGCTCATCACAGTAATACCTAGATGTGAACACATGATAGCTCTGTGTTCAACCTGGATCTGGATTTTTATCGGGATGATACTGAATGGAAAGTCTCCGATACGCCTTCTTTATTTCAGAGTCAGAAGCTCCATGTTCCAGTCCAAGGATACTGAATGGCTCGAATATTTGGACCTACAGAATAAAATGTTAAAACTATGTACAATTGAAATCCAAGAGGCCAGTGTGAAGGTTAATAAAGATAGTGCTCATAATAATATGCATTCTTAAGACCAATGGAACTTGAACTTATTTTATATATATATATATATATATATATGACCATGACAATTTGACATCAGTAAAAGAATACTTAATTGCTTGTGTAAGTAACACTATTTACGATGTGTGAATTCGAAGACTTAACAAAAATGAATTACGGAGACAAACACTAAGAAATTTAAGAACACAAGTGTTGTACTGTTGAAGACAGCACTAGATTTAAGAACATGCAAACAATCATTTATAATATAAAACCAAATTAAGTCCCATCCAAAGGTAGCTTAAAAGCACAAGAACACCTAAACTCTGATAAATTTGCACATATAGACGAAAAAACATATCGCATTTTCTGCAAATATTAGTACCAATAGTATCTTTTTTTCAACTTAAGGAGTTCTTGGAAAGGAGCTGCCACACGCTTGCATTACCAACAAAAACATGGATATCAAGTTTAAGAAGAAGAACCAGACAGACAGCAATTACCTCAGTGCTGATATGCTTGATGTAATAAACTAGAACAGCCATGACGACCCACAGAAGTACAAGGGTCAGATTACTGTATGTTGAGAAGTTTGAAATCTGAAAATCAGAAGTAAAATTATATAAATCCGATTACAGAATTTAACTTCAATATTAAAACCCAGAAACTAGGGTATGCAGAAACTTGCCCGCCTGAATATGGATTTGTGATACTTCCCCGACCGAACGCAGACCGAACACTGGCAGTTGATTTTGGCAGCCTTTTTCTTGAAAGCACCAAATAAATTGACTATAGTGTAAGGTACTAATGGCAAAGCCATTAAAGTCAAGACAAAGATGGGGAAAAGTGCGCTGTTCTCTTCAGAAGCCCCCATATTGAATTTTTCTTAGAATCTAGCAGACACTCCTGAAATGGTGATTCTTATTAGAGTACAATACATCCAAAATGGGCTCGAACCAGCCTTAATATATAATTTCAAAAATTCATATACTTCGAACCAAACTTTCTCAAACTCTGCCTTATATCATGACAAGTTCAGCTAAGTTGAGCTAAGCTTGATATACTACTGAAATGCTTGTTTCCATTGAGCATAACTCATCAAATATAAGATCATGACAGCCTCCTACTCAAGGACAAAACAGTAGTTCAAAACTGCAGAACAACATTAACTACGAAAATGTACATCTTGGTTCAACTTCAAGTATTTTCATCATGAGAAGTTCAGCAGAACAACGCGAGTGCAATTCTGATCCATCATAAACAAGCTAGCAAGATGATAACAAATTGAAGAAGTTCCCTATCTACTTGCAATAAATTATTTGTTCTAAGCACCCAAGGGTGTAACCTAGTGTTCAATGAGCTGGGTTGAGATGTATGAGGTCGCAAGTTCAAACCACAACACACAAAAAACACCAAGTGACTTCTTTTCGCCTGTCTTACCTTTGGATAGACAAAGTTAAGTGATACTAATTGCTGGTAAGAGGTGGTAGATACACCATGGAATTAACCTACGTGCGCACAAGCTGGCCAGACACCACAGTTACCAAAGAATTAAATAAATTGTCTATTCGAACTTTATGGACACTTATTACCATTCACGAAATGAGCTTAAAAAAAGGTACCACAAATACTCCTGAATATGATGATCCGATTCATAGAAAAATGCTCACATATCCTCCAATTCAACGGCAAAAACTATTATTCAAATTTTAACCTAACTTGAACAGAAATTTACAAATTCACGCCTACTTACGTTTCGAACTTCATCAATCCTACTACACCATGTTAAGAACGAAAAATAGCTCGATAACAAAGATCAATTCATCAGTTTAATATACATTACGAATAAAAATATCATGTATTTGTTTGACCTAGCAAATTGCATCAATATAGAAATGAAAGGCTACTCATATTTGTTTGCCCTACCAAAACTGAATCATCTATAAACGGAAACGAAGAAACTGACTCACCGTGAATGCAGATCGCCGATGTTGTAAGTCGACAGAAGTTCGCCGGCGATAATCCCACGGTCGCCGGAGTAGCGCAAAATCGTGAAGCAGCTACCGGGCCGATTTAGGCGGCTTACAATTGAGCAAATTTAGATCGGCTCCAGTTTGCTTTCAACTGAAGTACACCGTATATCAAATTTTGTGTTATTTGCTATTATAACCTCAGAATTACCTTTATTATCTAATTTATCTCAAATTATTCCTTATAATATGTTTTGACCCCGAAGCTATAACTATTACTCACTTAATTAGTCACGATTCACGTGTTATGCTAAACTTGTATATTACGTTAATTTAGTAGTAACATCGACCACCTATGAATTATGACCACTAATAATTTGAGTAGAAAATATATATGCGTTCATATTAATATATATTTTTTCATATTTCTTATGTAAAATACAAAACAGACATAAGATTAAAAATATATTACTAAATTAATTAACCTTCTAAAAAGTCTAATCGTGGATTCTTCTTCTTCTTTTTTTGTATAAAAAGGTAATAAATACACATTTTAATTGATTTAAAATTAAATAGATAGATTTATATATTACGAGAGTTGAAATTAAAATAATTAAATAACTAATGGACCAAAGATGTTATTATCCCTAAAATTATTGCCTGTAAATGTATTTTTGGAACATTGAAGTTTGTTAATTTTGACCAATAGAATAGAAGTCTCATTCAATTGGTATACTGACTTCATCAAACCAATTACATGCTTACACATCATCTATTTGAGGTGGCTTATAAAATTAGTGAAGTTATTGGTAATTAATGGTAAATTCTTTTTTTTTTAAATACCATATTCTTTTTTTAAAAAAATACCATATAATGGTATGTGTGCCTAATTAGTTGTTCAATTTTTTTCTTTTACTTATTTAAATTGATATATGAATAAAAAAATTTATCTATTATACCTTAATTAATTAATTTTGAAAAAATCAAAAGTGATAAATGTATCATGTCAATTATTGTCTTCTTAAGTTGTACTGATTCAAAAGTAAACAAATAATTAGAAACAAAAGGAGGTTTATTTATAATATTTGTGGGAATCATTTTCAGGACAATTATTTAGTAAATAATTAGCTTTTTATTTCTCTGGTTATTTATGAATTATTTAGATTACGGTCTAAAAAAACTTGTATAATAATTTGAGATTTTATGAGAAAATTATATGGGAACGGTTTAGGACTATTTTATCCTTGTTTCGATTTGAAATTCTTAAGAATAAAATATGATAAAAATATCATCTTTAGAAATAAATTTTACAATTTCAAATTCAAATTTAACCAATCAAAAACATCAAATAGATAAATTAAAAATATTTGTCAAGATTCAATCTATATAATCAAAGTGTTCCATTTATTACCCTTATAAGAAAAATTAACTCATTTAACTCAAATGATATGAAAGTAATTTGCATATTATAACACGATCGATGCAAAGGTACCATCACATAAAGGACATGTATTTTGTTTTCATGATTATCTTATACTAAAATATCAATAACTTTGTATAAATATAATGTATTTTTGTATATTAAATAAGGTACAAAAAGAGAATAAATTTAAATTAATGGCCCAACTCAAAAACATTTTTCAATAAATTAATTAATGGACCAATTCAAATAGCACGTTTTAAAAAGGGAAAATTGTATATAATGACAAATTAATAAATCAAATTAATTGTTATAACCACACTTTGATTTAATTGTGTCCCGTAGCAAACTGTTTGTCAGTCACCTCTCTCCCTCAAACTCTCGCTCGCCACTCTCCTCTCTCGCTCGCTTCCTCTCACTTTTATACAAATACAAGTATATAAAATATGTTTCTATTTGTATAAAGTGAGGGAAATTGTATAAATACATATATTTTTGTTCCCCTCTCTCCCCTCTCCCAGATCTCGCTCGCCGCTCTCCCTAATCTTGCTCGCCACCCTCGCCTCTCTCGCTTATACAAACAGAAACGAAATGTATAAATTGCGTTTTTGTTTGTATAAAGCGAGAGAAAATTGTATATACACATGCAAATACATATATTTTCGTCCTATACACTTATAACTATACAATAAAAGTACTTCCCTACCCAGTTTCTTTTGCCTTTCTCTCTTTCTCGTTTTATACAAATTCAAAATTGTATGTAATTTCTCTCTTTCTCGTTTTATACAATTCGATTCAATTGTTTATTCACTGCCCAATAGTCTCTTTTGTCTTTCTCTCTTTCTCATTTTATACAAATTCAAATTCTATATAATCGTTCTATACACTTATAATTATACAAATCGTTTTATACAATTCTCTGCCCAAGTCTCTTTCTCTTTCTCGTTTTATACACTTCGTTTTATACAATTCGCTTCAATTGTATATGTATAGCGAATTATACATTTATATGTTTGCTATGAAGTACAATTATGCAAACTTTGCTATAGCATACAAATATGAATTTTATGTTTGCTATATGTGAAAGTTGCCCTTTTAAAAATAGGCCCAACTCAATAACATTTTTCCAGTTTCATACCATTTTAATTAAAGTCTAAAAATTTCGAACTTAAACCCTAAATATGAATTTGCCTTTCGCGTATGTTTTACCTATCAATTATTTTTTTTACGTGAATATGAATAAGTCAAATTCGAAAAAAGTATCAGATAACGCATAAAAAAAACAATTAAATATGCATGTCAACTTGATCAATAAACATGAACACCATACACAGAAAATACAAATATAAATATTAAGATTTTGTGAAACTCTAAACAATGCGTTCAAACATGCATGTCAACATTTAGATCTCTAAGTAGCACGTTTGGTGATGAGAAAAAATAAAATGAAACAAGTGTAAGTAGCAAAAACATAAATAGAGTGTAAACTTCGTTTTTTATTTACTGATAAGATAATTATTTGATTCGTACCTCGCTATCTTGTATATACAAGTATTTTTAGATTAACTCTGTCTCGATTTGTGCATTTCATTCTCTTCATGTTATCATATCATATAGCAAGAGAAAGTGTCTAACATTGACTTACTCGTACTAAATGATAATTATATTAAATCGATTGATATATGACATTTATTAATAGGAATAATGCACAAGTACCACTTCAATCTATGCTCGAAATCTCAGAGACACACTTATACTATACTAAGGTCCTATTACCACCCTAAACTTATTTTATTAATAATTTTTTACCCCTTTTTGCCCTACGTGACACTATCTTGTGGGTCCAATGCTAGTTGACTTTTTTTTCAAGTTAGTGCCACGTAGGCCAAAAAGGGGTAGAAAATTACTTATAAAATAAGTTCAGGGGGGTAATAGGACCTTAGTATAGTATAAGTGTGTCTCTGGGATTTCGGGCATAGGTTGAGAGGGTACTTGGGCATTTTCCCATATTAATATATAGACATTTATCACTTAATTATGAATAATGTATTAACTTTTTCTACTTCACTAAATTATTTCACCAGAATAAATTTAACTTAATTCGGATAAACAAAATTGGTAAATACCCTATCACAAGTTTGGGATTAGTAAATGAGTTTTGATCTCATTCAAGTGGCACTTAAAATGAAGATATATATTGATATCTTTTCAATATATAAGTATATGATGACAAATTAATGGAACTAAAAGAATATCCCATCAAAATGCTTTACAACAGAATTACTCTTTAACTTCTAGTAGACATTTCAAAACTGAAAAATAATTTTTAAAAATTAAAATTTTGTTTAGTTTTATAAATACAAAATAGAATTACCTTTGAATTGTGAATAATTTAAAGTGAAAACACTTTTTTTGACATTTTAAAATTTTCGCAATTCAAAGCTTTTGTTCAATCTTTTAACTACAAATTTTGAATATTATGCAACTTAAATATGAATATTAGTTTGTGATTTCAATAGAGATATTGTATATCGAGTAAGGATAGAAATGAAAAAATGAACAATGCCACAAAGTTTAATAATGGTCAAGATAGTGTAAGAAACATCGCTCGTCAATTGAAGGTTTCTGATTCGAGTTTTGAAAATTGAATCACATATGATATCAATTAATTTACTTCTCAAGGTAAAAAAAAGGGGCCCTAATCCGAATTAATCTCAACGTTCAAATTTCAACAAACACACAATAATATTCGATGATTTCTTTTCACATGTTCGAATCTTGATTGTCAGAATCACTCAATACACGTGTTAGTGAAATAAAATAACCATTACATAAAATCAGCACATGATCTATTTCTCATAAAATAGAAATAAACTCTAATCATATTATATAATCGCAAACTGACTTAAACACGAATATTTTTCATAAAGGAATAATGCCACTAAAGATGCACAAAAAGATCATAGTGTAAAACTTGAAAACCCCACAAGATAGAAAAAGACAGCTAATCACTTGCACATGGACTTACATTAGTAGCCTTTCATTTCTCATCTTTTTTTTTTTTTTTTTAAGATTCAATAATATTATCATTCTCATGCAATTTTTTTTTATATGGGCCCATTTGGCTCTATAGAATTCCACTTTTAAATGGAAAATAAATAAATATCAAATTAAGGATGGAGAAATTTTTGTGTGGACCCATTCACTCCAATCTCCATGCAACCCATCACTATATATTTGGAAGTTTCCACAAAATATGGACTTATATAAACTCATTTCCCAAAAAGAAAAAGATCCTCAATTTTATTTATGTGCATACTTATCACTAATAATTAATTTTGGTTAATTAATCACTTTAATTAATACTACTTACTTAATCATGATAAAATTTAAAAAAGCTCTGAAAAAGATATCTTATACTCAATGGTGAAATTAGAAAATTTTAAAAGTAAATTTTAAAAAGTAACATAAATTTGTATGATAATTTTGAAGCATGTTTCGAACTATCTTTATCACTATAATGAAATTTTAAAAATATATATATATATATATATATATATAATTTTTCCATGAATGTTAGTTAAAATGACTTATGTCTAATTAGAATTTTAATAGAAAAAAACATAATAACAAAAAATATCTCAAATTATTTAGAGATCTCATGCGTTATTTTTTTCCCTTACTAATTTTTTCATGTAAATGATCTCATAATTGAAGTAACACTCGTAACGGATTACATAATCAAATCTCTCAAGATAGGAATCAAACGACCACAATTCAAATACGTAATATTTTTAAAAATCCGAATAAACAATTTCACGATTAATATACCATTTGGAAAAAAATAATCTTAAAATTAAATAACGTTTAATCAAACTTTTCAAAATAATGGTCAAAAAAATCGTAATTCAAATGATAATATTTAAAGATCGAAGATAGAAGATACTTATTATTCTAAGAATCCTATTATTGTAGGTGAATCATTCTTCTTAAAACTTAAAATAAAACATACTATAATTATAAATTAAAAAAAAGAATTTGCCTTTTAGGTCGAGCTCGTCGCATCAGACTTGCCTAGGGCAGATTACCTCTCTTATGTAATTTGCGAGCTATTGTATAGTGAGTGCGAATATTATCAAAAAATAAAATAAAAAATAATATCACGTAAAATAAAATATTAGAAATGATAAGAAATATAAAAATCTTTAAAAACCCCACAAAGGTATAAAATCTCTGTTTTTTTTTATTTTTTATTTTTTATTCAGTAAATCAAAATCTCCTCCACTCAGTCTTTGTTTCTCTCTCTCTCTTCACGCTTCTCTTGGCGCCTTGAACTCAGCAATTTGACACTCAGTTAGTTACACTCCTATCACTTATCAGATCTCTATTTTTTCTCTTAATTCCAACCAAGGAATGATTAAAAACATAGATTTGTAAAAACCCTAAGGAGAGAAGAAGAAGAAAGATGGTGTATACACTCTCTGGAGTTCGTTTTCCTACTGTTCCATCAGTGTACAAATCTAATGGATTCACCAGCAGCAATGGTGATCGGAGGAATGCTAATGTTTCTGTATTCTTGAAAAAGCACTCTCTTTCACGTATGTCTTTTCACTGTGTTTTGTGGCTCTGTGTTTTTTTTTTCTTTCTTTTTTGTCTTTTTGTGTTTTGTGTAATTGGGGGTTCTTGAAAGTTGGTATTGTGTATACCCTTTTGAGTATAGTCTTTGAGGAAGCAAAAATGATGAATCTTGATTGACATTAGTAAAGGTTGTAGCTTTTTGAAGTTTGGTTAGGTGTAATTGAGTTTGGCTTGTGTGTCTGTGTGTCAAGGTTATTTTATTGGTTTGTGTTATTGGGGGTCCTTAAAAGTTGGTATTGTGTATACCCTTTTGAGTATAGTCTTTGAGGAAGCAAAAATGATGAATCTTGATTGACATTAGTAAAGGTTGTAACTTTTTGAAGTTTGGTTTGGTGTAATTGAGTTTGGCTTGTGTGTCTGTGTGTCAAGGTTATTTTATTGGTTTGTGTTATTGGGGGTTCTTAAAAGTTGAGTATTGTCTTTGAGGAATAAAAAATGATGAATCTTGATTGGCATTATTAAAGGTTGTAGCTTTTTGAAGTGTGGTTAGATGTAATTGAGTTTGGCTTGTGTCTCTATGTGTTTTGGAATCCTGATGTGTGTGAAGGTTCTTTTTTTTTGGTTTGTGTTATTGGGGATTCTTAAAAGTTGGTATTGTTTATACCCTTTTGTGTATAGTCCTTGAGGAAGCAAAAATGATGAATCTTGATTGACATTATTAAAGGTTGTAGCTTTTTGAAGTGTGGTTGGCTCTAATTGAATTTAGCTTTTGTGTGTGTGTGGAATCCTGTTGTGTAACAAGGTTCTTTTTTCGGTTTGTGTAATTGGGGGTTCTTAATAGTTGTTATGTTGTATACCCTTTTAAGTATAGTGTCATAGAATCAAAAATGATGAACCTCGATGTCAGTGTTTTCTTTGAGAAAGAAAAATTGTGAGTTTTCATGGAGAAACTTGATTGACATTACTAAAGGTAGCATCTTTTTCAAGTCCTGATATGGGTCGAGGTTCTTTCTTTGGTTTATGTAATTGGGGGTTCTTAAAATTTGGTATTATGTATACCCTATTAAGTATAGTGCCTGAGGAAGCAAATCTGATGAATCTTGATTGACATATATTCTCTGAGAAAGCAAAAATGGTGAGTTTTCATGGAGAAACTTGATTGGCATTACTAAAGATAGCATCTTCTTCAAGTCCTGATATGGGTTGAGGTTCTTTCTTTGGTTTGTGTAATTGGGGGTTCTTAAAAGTTGGTATTATGTACCTTTTTTTTTTTAAGAATAGTGTCTGGGAAAGCAAAATCAATGAATCTTGATTGACAGCATATACTTTGAGAAAGCAAAAAATGGTGAGTTTTCGTGGAGAAACTTGATTGACATTACTAAAGGTAGCAACTTTTCCAACTCCTGATATGGATCAAGGTTCGTTGTTTGGTTTGTTTAATTTGGGGTTCTTTGAAGTTTTGAGAAAGCAAAATTATGAATTTTCATGGAGAAATTTGATTTGACAGTAATAAAGGTAGTAGCTTTTTAAAGTGTGGTCAGCTGTAATTGAGTTCAGCTTGGTTTAAAGGGGCCCTACATATGGTGCTTTCTGGTGAGATATTTGTTGCTCCACCATATGAGTTGTAAGAATCATAGTGTTAGATTTTAAACTTTTTTTTTTCATTTTTCAGTGATTAGTTGTTTTTCTTTACGTGTTTTGTTGATTTTGGTGAAAGTTGAGATTTTCATGGAGAAACTTAATTGAAATTACAAAAGGTAGCAACTTTGTCTTGATGGGTCAAGGTTCTTTCTTTGGTTTGTGTAATAGGGGATCCTTTAAAGTTAGAGTTATACCCTTTTGAGTATATAGAGAGAGCAAAATTTTGAATATTCATAGAGAAACTTGGTTGACATTGCTAAAGGTGGCAACTTTTTGAAGTTTGGTCAGCAATCATTGATTTTGACTTGTCTTTAAAGGGACTGTGTTTATGGTGCTTCCCGGTGAGATCTTTATTGCTCTAAAATATAATTTTTTCTGTAAGAATCTGTGCTAGGATTTTCATACTTATTCTTAGTGACAGCCCAGCCTTTTTTCTTTACGTGATGTGTTGACGCCTTTTTTCTTTACGTGATGTGTTGACCGAGTGGTGAAAGACTGAAAATTGAGGTTTTTGTCTGAAGAATTGGGGCTTCTTTTATTAATAAAGTTGTAACGTAGTTTGGAAATTCTCCGAGGAAGGTGTGTTTTTTCAATTGACTAGCTACTAGAGGAGTGATCTTGACGGCGGAAAATCATAGAAAGGGGAAGGTTGTTTGCATCAACTGGTGTTATATGTGCAAGGAGATGGGAGATGATGTAGATCATCTACTTCTTCATTGTGGTCTTTCCATGCGGTTATGATGTGATATGTTTGAATGGTTTGGTACTTCTTCAACGATGCCAAGAACTGTGAAAGAATTGATATTCAGTTGGAAGAGTGGAAGAATTGAAACTTGGTTCCATTAGCTTTAATGTGGGTGGCGTGGAGTGAGAGAAATAGGAGAACTTTTGATGGGGTAAAGTCGAGCTTTCCTCAGTTGAGAAGTAGACTTTGATCTCTTATTTTCTTTTGGTACACCCATAAGAGTTCCCACTTGTATAGAAGATTGGGTGGAGTTTGTAGGGAATCATCTCTTCCCGTAGATTCTTTACCTTTTGGTATATTCATTGTATACAACCAGGCCTTTGACTATGTTTATGATTGAATATATGTTTACTTGAAAAAAGAAGAAGTGGTGCCAGTCTGTTGAACCTTTGTAGACAATGTTGTTGCAGCATCTTGATAATTCCCTGAAAATCGTCTCCCTGAAGGAATAGTTTGGTTGATATTGATTATTTCTTGGTTTGTTTAATTCGGTGTTCTTGAAGTCCATTTTAAATCCTTTGACATTGTTAAAGGTATTTACAAGTGTTGTTCTGGGTTTAAAAGGACTCTTGTGTGGTGCTTTCTGGAGTGATTTTTTCTTCCTCCAAAAGAGAAGTTGCAAGAATCAGTGTGTGTACTTTTTTCTCTTGTATGATCAGATCTTTTTCAATTTTTCTGTTTTAGTTGATTTATTCATATAGTGAATGTTGACGTCATAGTTGCTGTTTGTGGACTTCCTCCTAAAAGTTTTTTGATATACCTAAAAAATTGTCATACAGAAGAAAGAGTTTTTTACCATTTCTTTAAGCTAGATGGGACTGTTTGATTCTTAGACCAAGTAATGAACCTTTTTCTTCTCTGAACGTGTAGTTGAAATAGTTTGGTAAAATTGTGATAGGAAAAAAGATAATTATTGATTGCTTCTGGAGCATCACTTCTAATCATAAAAGTCTTTGCTCTCTTCAACCATGATTAATTGACACTTATGTGGCCTAAGTTGCTCTGAGTAGTCGACTTTAATTGTGGAGATATAACTAATCTGATATATGTATGTAGGGAAGATCTTGGCTGAAAAGTCTTCTTACGATTCCGAATCCCGACCTTCTACAGTTGCAGCATCGGGGAAAGTCCTTGTGCCTGGAACCCAGAGTGATAGCTCCTCATCCTCAACAGACCAATTTGAGTTCATTGAGACAGCTCCAGAAAATTCCCCAGTATGTTACATTATTCTCTACCCGCATGACAATACACTTTTTTTTTTGGGGGGGGGGGGGGAGAAGTGGCAGATTTCTTGTGGAAAGCATTTCTAAATATATATTTTCCTGAGTCTGCTTAGATGAAATTCAGATTGAATTTTGTTTCCATGATAAATGAATTTGGTGATTATTTTTGTCAATTTGCTTATTACATTTTATGTTTTAGGCATCAACTGATGTAGATAGTTCGACAATGGAACACGCTAGCCAGATTAAAACTGAGAACGGTGACGTTGATCCGTCAAACGATCTTATAGGAAGTATTGAAGAGCTGGAATTTGCTTCATCACTACTACAAGAAGGTGGTGAAGTGGAGGAGTCTAAAACATTAGATACTTCTGAAGAGACAATTAGTGATGAATCTAATAGGATCAGAGAGAGGGGCATACCCCCACCTGGACTTGGTCAGAAGATTTATGAAATAGACCCCCTTTTGACAAACTATCGTCAACACCTTGATTACAGGTAAAAGTGTTTTATTTTATTGAGTACTTCTTCTATAATAGAGGCAAAATTCATCTGTAGGCTATTGTAATTTTTGCCTGTGATAGTCATCTGGTTGATGATGTTTAGGATTTTTATCTTAGGACTTGCATATGCGACGGCTTACCAATCCACTTTTGGCATATATGTGATCTTTCTGTACCTTCTTCAGCAACACAGTTGCAATTATTGGCCATATCTAGCAATAAGAGTTTCAAATAGAGCATGTTTCCATCATGGAAATAATATCCTGCTGTTGAATATCAACATCGGTACACACTTATGCAGTCTGCCGTGCTTTGTATTTGGGTTCATTAGCAGTCCTGTGTTATTCTTCAACTTTCCAATTTTACTAACTTGGAGAACCAAATGCTCACATGTACTTCCAGAATCTTCATTCTTTCTCTGTTGATTTTGTATTTGCTTGGATGTCCTTACAGTATTTGCCTTTGATTATGCAATTATGGTTTGCTCTTGGTGTTATTCTTTCACATCAGCATTTATCTGCCCCAAGTGGCAGTGCTGTCTTTCTCTGCAGTTCCTTCACCTCGAAATGGCCAGCTACAATCTAAAGTTCTTTTTATTTTCTATGTTGTCCACTTTTAGGTATTCACAGTACAAGAAAATGAGGGAGGCAATTGACAAGTATGAGGGTGGTTTGGAAGCTTTTTCTCGTGGTTACGAAAAAATGGGTTTCACTCGTAGGTAATAACTGCTTTGTTCTTATTTAATTTTTTTTCCTGAAGGTATTTGAGACAGGCTGCAAAACCTTGTCAAACATTTCATGCCATAATGTGATTCTTTGATGCCAATTTGGTACTTCGTTGACCCACTCCCATACCTATACAATGTGATAAAGAGGAGTTAAAAGGTGATTAGAGGTTGTTATAACTGCGGGAAAAAAAAAGAGAAACTGATTATGTTTGTATTTGGAGACATGCATATAGCAGCGAGTAATTCTTGACATAGTCAGCCTTCCTAAAAATAGGTGTTGTTTAGTTTCTATCATTCTTTAGATACCAGTTATTCTTGAAAGTTTTTCTTGAGTATCTCGTACTTCCCTCCTGTGTTAATTACTCGAGTATGAAAAGAATGCTATCCCACGAAGGCCTTACATTGACTAAATTTTGAAAGAAAGCATGTCATATACTCCCTCCATCCCATTTCATGTTGCACCCTTTCCTATTTAGTCCGTCCCTAGAAAAATGTCATTTTACTATAATAAAAAATAATTTAACTTTAAATTCTCCTTTTACTCTTAGTATTATGATTTATAGCCACAGAAATATCTAAGGACTATTTTATATCACAAGTTGAAGTACTCATTTTTTCTTAAACACCGTGCCAAGTCAAATGGTGCCACATAAAATGGGACGGAGGGAGTATTAGAATTTGAAGTACATATCTCGAACAACTGGAGTGAATCCTGGGAAGTGACCTTTTAAAGTTAATGTACCACCTGATTGTTGGAGAAGAATCTATATAATTCAGTGACATAGTTTTCCCTTTATTGTTGAATATTTTACTTTCTTTTTTTTTATTTTCCTTGGATTGTTTGAACGTTATATATTGTAGATGCTCCTCCTTTCCCTTTGTAAGTTTGCTCTCCTCAGAGGGACTGAAGTACCTCATTCTGACCACCTATGAACTTTGTTGCCAGTGATACAGGTATCACTTACTGTGAGTGGGCTCCTGGTGCCCAGGTTAGTGTTTCATTTCTTGTTTTCTTTTAGATTCCCTATGATAAAAATCCTCTACATTTATCCGTGTCCTCCATAATTCTACAAACCCAACCGGTCATTTCTGAGAAGTCTTTCAGAATTGGAAGAGCAAGCGGAACTAGAAGAGAACTTTTTTTTTAATAAGGTGAGAGGTATTAATAACAGCATCAAAAAGATGCAAAAATTACAAGATTGGCATTTAAGCTTACAAAAAAATCTCGGGCTAACTATACAAACTGTTTAAGCCAGAACTAGTGAGTTGGTAAAATCCTGAAGTTGTTCTGCTGTTACAGCAGAATACAAGTTGGACCAACTAAACAATTTTGCAATGCACCTAGCCTTCAAAATGCCTAAAGCAGTTGACTCTCCATCAAAACATCTCTTGCTCCTCTCTAACCATATACACCAAAAAATACAAGCAGGTATCATAATCCACTCTCATAGACCTTAACTGTGACGGGTGTGGTCCAATTGATGCTAAAGAGACAAAAAACATGCTCCACAATTCTGAGGCCACCTCAAAATGAAGAAAAAGGTGTCTGGGGGTTTTAGCCTCTTTTTTGCACATATAGCATCTGTTTGGAAACTTGATTTTTCTTTTCTTTATGTTGTCTTGGGTCGGTCATGCCTCATATAGAGCTGTCCAGTTAAAAAAAGCGACCTTAGGAGGTAGCTAGGTCGAAAACTTTCTCTCTCTTTATGGATAACCAATTCATTTTCAAATATTGTTGGGAGACTTACCCAAGAAATGGGTCAAAAAAATGGAAAGATTGGAACATGGTAATACATCTGATACCGATATGGACTACCTATATCAATTGTTGTGCTTTCTGAAATTGTATGCACATACAAGGGTTCAAGTTACGATCGATATACACATTCGTGTACAGACATTTTTCTGCTAGCAAGTGAATCTAATTTGGCATGTAAGAATTAGCTCGCAGGATACCTAGAAAACTAATTAACTCAAGATCAGCCAACTAAGTACAAATTTGTCTTAAGGAATGAAGACATTATATTTTGACCTGGCTTGTGTTCTGCCAGTATGGGTACCTATAACAGCAAACCGAGTAGTTTTGTCTTTTGGTTAGTGGCTCCTTCTATCAGAATAAAAAATGGTTTTAGATATTTATGAAGTCAGATGTGTTCAGTATATATGTTAATTTTCTTCAAGGGAACTTCTAAAAGATAGGAGAATCCGTTTGGCAACACATAATTTTTGGGTTTATTTCTACCAAAGCTGCACATTCTGACGTTTTGTGTAAACTGATTACTAGAAAAATAAGGTTTAGGATTAGAGAGAGATAATTTATAATAACCTGGAAAGTCATTGGTGGTCTCTACTTTTGTGTTCATTAGTTATACCAACTTCTGTATTTTGTTTATGATAATATAGGTTTGTTAAAAGTCTGATACTCTGATTGCATGTATATCCTCCCTGTTCTTTTGCAGTCAGCTGCCCTCATTGGAGATTTCAACAATTGGGACGCAAATGCTGACATTATGACTCGGGTATGTCCCCCATAGTACATACCCAAGTGGTTCTGTTTCCATTTCTGAAGCCTTCTGTTCTTTTCATTCAATTGTCTTTGCTATTCCTTTCACAGTTTCTATCAAATTGCTCGTGTTCTTATTTCTGCTTACCTTTTCATTTACCCCTTTTTTGATTGAGTTGTATTGCCACGTGCTCACCTTTTTAAATTTGCATGTTACAAGGAAGTCTTTGCAAGAAAATGTGGTTTTCTTAAGATGTTAAAGTAATCTTTATTGACTTGTTTCCAGTAATGTTAAGCTCTATGCAGTGCTGGAATGTTGCATAAAACTAATTCATAGTCTATAAGCAGAATGAATTTGGTGTCTGGGAGATTTTTCTGCCAAATAATGTGGATGGTTCTCCTGCAATTCCTCATGGGTCCAGAGTGAAGGTATGACTCATTTTCTACGGTGCTCTGATTGACTTTCAGGTATCTTATGCCTTGGCTGTCGGTATTACTGTTTTCTACCTTTTCGGTTAAAATACTTATGTCAAAGCATTTCAAGATTATTTAAAAAAAAGTTTATATAGGTCTATTTATTTCTAAACGTGATAGCACCCCCTCCAATAGTTTATAGTCTATGTCTGATCATGGTGGTTCTATGCAACTATATGCTAATATTTGCTCTTAATATACTGAAATGTAGATACGTATGGACACTCCATCTGGTGTTAAGGATTCCATTCCTGCTTGGATCAACTACTCTTTACAGCTTCCTGATGAAATTCCATATAATGGAATATATTATGATCCACCCGAAGAGGTTACACTCTTCTCTCTATTGTTGCTGATAGCCTAGAATATTATCTTGTATTTGGTTCTGCATTTAAAGGAACGTGGTGAATTCTATGTTGCTCGGGCTCTCAAATATGTCGTCGCACCAGTGTCGGATCCTCCAAAAAATGCACTAGTTTTGGAGAATCTGACATGCATCTATCAACATTTTTGTAGAGTTCGAGAGTCCAAACAACATAGGGTGAATCTCACTTCCTCATGGTAGCAGAGGAGGCGGATATCCTGGGTTCGAGCCTCAGTGCCACCTATTATCAAAAGAATTTTCTCATGCTTGACCCATG
Source organism: Solanum lycopersicoides (assembly GCA_022817965.1). Taxonomy (NCBI): domain Eukaryota; kingdom Viridiplantae; phylum Streptophyta; class Magnoliopsida; order Solanales; family Solanaceae; genus Solanum; species Solanum lycopersicoides. Next base: position 2,764,250 of record CM040626.1, read on the forward strand.
AAAAAAAATTAGATGCACTTGTGAGGGGCATGTTGAAGTAAATTAAACTGTGTTCTTTCTATAGCTCAGATTTTTAAGCGAGATGGTGACACTTAAATGGAATGGAAAATCTATAGTACTTTGAACTTATATGTGAAAGAACATACCAGAAAATTCACTCGTACTTGTATTCCCTTGCTAATTTCTGCATCCTCACAAATGCTATTTTATTTCTGTCTTTTGTTTTTCGTTTTTATGATTCGTTTTCATTCCTTGTAGGAGAGGTATATCTTCCAACACCCACGGCCAAAGAAACCAAAGTCGCTGAGAATATATGAATCTCATATTGGAATGAGTAGTCCGGTGCGCATCCTTCCTCTTTCATGTAATTTATAATTTATAAATTTTGCTGTATGTGTCCTGGATGTTAACTTTATGAACCAGATGTTAATTTTTTTATTGCTGTTCTCGAAATGGCATCTGAAGGTCCGTTTTCACATGCCAATGTTGTCCTTTATGAAGAAATTATCTTCCATTATAAAAACATGACGGGATAGGGTGACTAGAACCTACTGAAAAGTTGTTTTTTACTCTTTTATTCTCCTATTGCTATTCTTTCTGTTTATATGACCTAGTGTTCGAGAACTAAAAAAGGGCAGCCCGGTGCACTAAGTTCCCACTATGGGTTCGTGGAAGGGCCAAACTACAAGTGTATATTTTACGCAACCTCATCCTGCATTTCTGTAAGACACTGTTTCCACAGCTCGAACCCATGACGTCCTGGTCACATGGCAGCATTTACCAGTTATGCCAAGATTCCAGTACGAGATACCTTTTCACTGTACCAAGATTTTTTGAATATTTCCAGCTGTTTATATGGACTTCTAACTTCATTTTTGTGATACTTTTGTAAACTAAAATGTTATGATACAAGAGCTGATTCCTCGTGCATATATATTATAGCTGAAAAAATCTTATGCGCTTTGAATATTTGGACGCTTTGTCTTTATCTAAAAAGCAATAAAATATTTGGCCCCTTTTTCTATTCCTTGTTCTCCCAAGATACTGGGATAGGATTTAAATGCTACATGCATTTTCGAGAAGCTTTTAGTTAGTTTCTATCTCAATCTCCTTAAGTTTGCTGTTTGTCTGAAGTGTTGAGTGTGTGTTATTATCCTCTTCCCTTATAGATGATTCCATATTTGTGATCGCAGGAGCCTAAAATTAACACATACGTGAATTTTAGAGATGAAGTTCTTCCTCGCATAAAAAAGCTTGGGTACAATGCGGTGCAAATTATGGCTATTCAAGAGCATTCTTATTATGCTAGTTTTGGGTAATTCTCATTTTTGCTGTTTGCATTTGTTTCCCTGGTTACTCTATATCTTCAGCAAGATGTCTTTCTCATCTAATCACTTGGTGCCGCTAAGTGTTTAAACTGATAATTTTTAGTATTTTTAATGGAACTCGTTATCCTTTTTTGTCACAGTTATCATGTCACAAATTTTTTTGCACCAAGCAGCCGTTTTGGAACACCCGACGACCTTAAGTCTTTGATTGATAAAGCTCATGAGCTAGGAATTGTTGTTCTCATGGACATTGTTCACAGGTATTAATTGATCTTTTACTATTGCAACTGTGTTTAGTGAAGCTATGGATGTTTTTTTCTTGTCATTTCTTGTTTTTTATTATTGACGTCTAATTCATAAATGAAAGAAATGGTGTTTCATTCTAGAATCTAATCATAATAATGGTTGGCCTTTTTTTAACTAGCAGTTATTTTCTATTGGCATGCTTTACTTTGTCCTTGACTCACTGGAATTATGCAACCTTTTGCAGCCATGCATCAAATAATACTTTAGATGGACTCAACATGTTTGACGGCACAGATAGTTGTTACTTTCACTCTGGAGCTCGTGGTTATCATTGGATGTGGGATTCCCGCCTCTTTAACTATGGAAACTGGGAGGTACTTTCTTCCGTTGAAACATGAGTCAGCCAGAACTTTGTGCCTCGTGTCAATGGGTGTGACAGAAAATATGTTTCTTGTTATAGGTACTTAGGTATCTTCTCTCAAATGCGAGATGGTGGTTGGATGAGTTCAAATTTGATGGATTTAGATTTGATGGTGTGACATCAATGATGTATACTCACCACGGATTATCGGTAAAGTTAACTTGACATAATTTTAATACTTAATTGTGTGATCGCAAGTGGCAACTTTTAGACAACAAGGTGCCGAGTAAATTCCTGATCAGGGAAAAAAAGAACCTAGTTTACCTTTATATCATTCTATGGTCTCCAATATTCTGCTAAATTACTTACCTTATACATTTTAATTTCTATAGGTGGGATTCACTGGGAACTACGAGGAATACTTTGGACTCGCAACTGATGTGGATGCTGTGGTGTATCTGATGCTGGTCAACGATCTTATTCACGGGCTTTTCCCAGATGCAATTACCATTGGTGAAGATGTAAGTAGTTCTTGATCTTGACCTTATGGTACTCAATTGCTCTGAGATCATGAGTAAAATTCAAAGAGACTTCAATATGCTGAATTTCTGATAATAGGATCATCAAGCTGGAGGATGCCGTCAAGCTAAAACCACCTATATTACTTAAAACAAGTTTTTTGTTGTAAGAGGAGTCTAGTTCACTTTTTAGGGAACTACTTGGAAAAGTTATTTTTAGCGTCTCCTAACTGATCCAAATTCTCTTCTTCATGAATCATGTTCAGGGTGAAATTTGAAGTTTCGTTCTTTCTTCACCTCTAACATAGGGGTATAGATTTCCCTTAATGAATTCAAGTGGAATCTGGCATAGAAAGTAGAAGCGAACTTCTTCATTTCTAGAAAACCATGCATTTTGTTAGGTTCTCTACTTTTGAACTTTTTGTACTACTATATGCTTTTCAGTTTTCAGAGGTTCTTCTTTTATGAAAGAAATATATATTTTTGATAACCTTATGAAAGATATATTCATGATCATTGCAAATGCAAATTATGCAATGTTAAGAGAACGGACATTTTACTCTATATGGACTGTGACTCCTCCTTATCTTCCCTTAACGCTTCTATATCTTCTACTAACTTCAGGTTAGCGGAATGCCGGCGTTTTGTATTCCCGTTCAAGATGGGGGTGTTGGCTTTGACTATCGGCTGCACATGGCAATTGCTGATAAATGGATTGAGTTGCTCAAGTATGTTTCTACTCTTTATTTACTTATATAGATTTTTTTGATGAAGTAAATTAATATGATGAATATATAGCTAGAGAACCTACAAATAATGTCACTGATGTTGATTTGAAGTTTGCAATAAATCAGGAGACTCAAGCACAAGCACTGATCTAAAAAACTGTTTTTTTTTCTAACACTCTATTTTTACAGGAAACGAGATGAGGATTGGAGAGTGGGTGATATTGTTCATACACTGACAAATAGAAGATGGCTGGAAAAGTGTGTTTCATACGCTGAAAGTCACGATCAAGCTCTAGTTGGTGATAAAACTATAGCATTCTGGTTGATGGACAAGGTTATATACATTTCGTTTTTTGTGTGTTCCTCAGCAATCAAATCGAAACTAAAAATTGGGAATGCCACTTGAAGGAGAACTTTAATTCTGCATTAAACCATCCTTAATTTGAGGGAGAAGTCTAATTTCTTTCAACTATTAGTTCTATTAGACATTCTATAATTTCAAGCAACTATCAGCTTAATTTCTGAACTAAATTTTCTCCAAGGATGTAACTATACATGAATCCACTGCTTTCTCCCACTCAAAATTACTACCTTTTTTTTCTATAGTAATAATCTTTTCATCCTATAAGAAATATGAGAGAATGAGATTGTTAACAAACAAATGTCAATTATGAGTTTATGAGGCCCAAAAAATAGCGTCTTCAACGGCTAGAGCTGTATGCTTTATTGATTTAGTTTATCAAGTTCTCATGTAATGCTTCACCCCCACCCCCAACTATCATTTGCAGGATATGTATGATTTTATGGCGCTGGACAGACCGTCAACACCGTTAATAGATCGTGGGATAGCATTGCACAAGATGATTAGGCTTGTAACTATGGGTTTAGGAGGAGAAGGGTACCTAAATTTCATGGGAAATGAATTCGGCCACCCTGGTATAGATTGCTAGCCCTCCTTGGCCATATATCTTCTCTTGGCTGCTGTCGATCTTTTACAATTTTCTTTTCTGGTATTCTTTATAGTACAGTAATACATTCATTAATGTTTTTTCAGAGTGGATTGATTTCCCTAGGGCTGAGCAACACCTCCCTGATGGCTCAGTAATTCCCGGAAACCAATTCAGTTATGATAAATGCAGACGGAGATTTGACCTGGTTAGCCCCTCTACACTGTTTCTTATCTAAGTTACTCCCTCCTTTTCAATTTGTTCGTCTGGTTTTGACTTGACATGGAATTTAAGAAGGTAAAGAAAACTTTTGAATCTTATGGTCTTAAAAATGCTAGGTAGAAAGTTAGAATTAAAGAGTTCCCAAAAAAGGGAAGAGGCATTTTTTTAAAAATGGACTAAAAAAGAAAAGTAAGACAAAAATTGAAACGGAGGGAGTATATGATTTACCATTCTAGCTTTTTGGTGCATTTCTGTGGCGCTGATGCGAATACTCCCTCAGTTCCCAAAACAAATGATGGGGTTTAGAGTACGAGGGTCAAAATATAGTTGGAACTTTTTCGCGGCATTATACCATGTTCCTTTTTAACTATTTTTTCAGTCTTAAACTTTGAGTCTTTATCCTTTGATGGATATTCAGGGAGATGCAGAATATTTAAGATACCATGGGTTGCAAGAATTTGACCGGGCTATGCAGTATCTTGAAGATAAATATGAGGTATATATTTTATATTGTTCTTGCTTTCTCAGTTTTGTGCTTCTCGATGTCCCCTACTAGTAGTTCTCATTTTTTGGAGGTATTTCGGGTCTATGTTCTAAGCATCTTCATGTAGTGTCTTTTAGTATCTATCTAAATACAGTTTGCTGAAAATCCTTGGCTATAAGCCATAATGATTCAGTCATTTACTGTGCTGATTGATGAGAGTTACTTTCCAATTACGTTAGTCCGGTAGATGTGACATCATTGAGAAAATGTAGTTAAAGTTTTGAACTTGTAGAAATTTTTTGAAATAAAAAGTAACTACCGACCCTAATTACCAAAGTCTTGACCAGCCATAACTAGTTAATTGGTCTAAGATAGCTCATGGAAAGAATGTAAAGAAAAGGGAAATTGGATCTAACTCAGCCGTAAAAACTAGCTCACGAGGTGAGGATTGTCCAAGACCATATAAGTGAATAACATCCCATTCCATCATCCAATATGGACACAATTTGACGAACAAGCACAAGATTGAACAAATAACTCAACATCCATAAAAAATAAGAAGAATACAAATACACTGAATGACATGGTTTCATCACAATCTTAGAATGAAAAACATAGCCATGTCTAGGAATATTCATACACTTCTCAATTATAATGAAGGAACTAAGAAAAACGAGAAGAAAGTTGTCTGGAAAGGTCATCTTTTCAAGAATCTCCTTTCTTGCCTTCATATTCTTGCTCTAAACTTTTTCAGCTTTACGTTAATTGTGAATTTCCTTATAGATGTCATGGAGCAAGTTTGTTGCGCCTATGAGGGTGCTCAAGCCTCTTGTTATACTCCTATTTTGCTCCATTTGTGACTCTTGGCCTTACGGCTCCACCCCCTGCTTGAACAACCCTTAAAACCTTAAAGGACCTTGTCACAGTGCAACCAAATCACCAAGAAATCACTATTGAAGTGTCAAATAAAAGGTTAATTGCACATTATCACATGTGACATGCAATATCATCACAGAATAGACACACTTTACCTCCAAATGAAGCAAACTTAGTATAGAGCATCGTTAAAACTACTCAAATATGAGCATTATAGAACTACCTCCAAATAATCTTGTAGTCTTAAACGTATCATGTGGAAAGATGAAATTCAAGAGTTGCTATAAAAGGAAAAAAAACATTCTTTTTGGAACAAACTAAAAAAAAGTTAGACTAAAAGATTGAAACTGAGGGAGTACTACTGTATTCACTGTTCTTTTGTAATTTCTTCATATATTGTACTTCTGTGTAATCGACTAATTTTTATCTATTCTTTCTCGCAGTTTATGACTTCAGAACATCAGTTCATATCACGAAAGGATGAAGGAGATAGGATGATTGTATTTGAAAGAGGAAACCTAGTTTTTGTCTTTAATTTTCACTGGACAAATAGCTATTCAGACTATCGCATAGGCTGCCTCAAGCCTGGAAAATACAAGGTATGCTGAGTTGAAACCTTTCTTTTCTCCACGTACATTTACTCAATCTTTCATTTGAAATAGACGTCATCACTTTTGTATTACAACCAATTAGTTCAAAACCAGTACTTTCTTGGAAAACAAGAATTTTTCGTGTAACACTTTAGTGACAAACTCATGCACTCTAGTTCGGAGCTGTTCCATTTCCTGAATTTAACAAAAAGGGACATCGGGTTATCCCTCGAATTATGTGTCATTTTGAAGTCCTTATTTTACGTGATTCTTAAGAACTTAATATCTTTCAGAATGTTGCCTTAGTTTCTTCATCAGCTTCTTGATGTGCTCTATGAACTCAATTAATTTGATGTGATTTACCGCATAATGTTGCGCGTCTAGGTTGTCTTGGACTCAGATGATCCACCTTTTGGTGGCTTCGGGAGAATTGATCATAATGCCGAATATTTCACCTTTGTAAGTTAAAATCTCCCTTCGTTATTATCTCAGCTTGTGACCTTTAGTTTCGTCTCAGAAAGAGTTTTCTAATATCTATACAATCTTATCTAAACAGGAAGGATGGTATGATGATCGTCCTCGTTCAATTATGGTGTATGCACCTAGTAGAACAGCAGTGGTCTATGCACTAGTAGACAAAGAAGAAGAGGTAGTCGTAGAAGAAGTAGTAGTAGAAGAAGAACACGTTGAAGTATGAACGAACTTGTGATCTCGTTGGAAGATCTGAACGCTACTTGGTCATCGACATAGAGCTTCTTGACGTTATCTTCTGGCAAATATTGCACTAGTCTTGGCGGAATTTCATTTGACGAAAGGTTTGCAGTTCTTTCCACTATTAGTAGTCCAACGATATACGCAGAGATGAAGTGCTGAACAAACATATGTAAAAATCGATGAATTTATGTCGAATCCTGGGACGGGCTTCAGCAGGTTTTGCTTAGTGAGTTCATATTGCTTTCTGTAAATTATCATCTAGTAACATTCTCTTTTATATGTATAGCCAACTAGAAATCAACTATCTGAGACCTAAAATACAATAACCATAATATGGAAATTGAGCTGATCTAATGATGTTTTATTCAGCTCAAAATTTGTTAACGTAGTTACCTGGTACTTGTTGATAGTAGGTATCCCATGAAATAAGCTAAGGTGCATGTAAGCTAGACTAAACACGACAGTTATCGAAAAAAGGTAAGTGTCTAGATACTTAGAGACATCCAAAAATCAAAGGCTGAAGTTTGCCTTCTGGGTTGGCAACGAGCTTGCTTAGTGCAGGTTACCTCTCCTATGTAGTTTGTGAGCTATATTGCATAAGAGCGGGGTTTTACCCTGTGCGCACCTTAAGGATAGCAGCCGCAGTTTTTTTTGTCATCAAAAGTAAATCAAAGGCCTAAATGAAGCCTAATGTAGGTCCAAGTACTTACTCTAGTAAACTTATCATTAAATAGATACAAATAGGCGAAAGTTTCAACATTTTCACTTTTTTTTAGGATGTCGTTGAACTAAAAGCTGACTCAAACAGTACGATTATAATTATAAAAATGTAGTTACATCCTTGTCATCCACTTGTCATACAAACATAGCTAATGCAATGCAACTTTATAGTATGCTTTCAATACAAAAGATAGTAAAAAAAAAGTAACACAACAAAGAGTCCAAAAACACCATAGTCATTAAAAAAAAATTCAAACAGTGCCACTTGTCTAATCATGTGGTAACATAACTAGCCTCTGATGTGCTGCCACGTGGCAAGTGATACAAAACGCTCGTTGGCGATGAGTTGGACATCGATGACCTTAGAGCCTCGGCTAGGGGTCCACCCATCGATGCAACTTGGTTCGTTCCCCACATGGAACGTTCAACGTTGTGGACTCGAGTACCAGAGTTATGTCTGTCTCCCGTTGAGAGCTTCAACGAGACGTCAGATGAGGGATTTCCGGGCATCGAAATTGAGAGGCTGGTGGCAGAAGCCATTGAAGTAGCATTTTCATTTTCTTCAAGTTGTTGTCTAGGCCAATCATCAAAGAAATGGCGAAGTATTTGGCCATTGGATTTACTATCATTTTGGGCCTCTAATGGATCTTTTTTCTCAATTATAGATTTTGAAGGCCTACAAATCAAAACAAGAATTAACTTAAATAGTCGTTTCGTCAACGACCAGTATAAGTATAATCCATATGTAATATGTGTATAATTGTATATAATCAATGTATCAGGCAAGAAAAGTAACCATGAATCCGATTAGCTTATTCGTTAAAATCTCATAATACCCTATCACATATAGTTATTTTATATATGACCTAATTGTATAAATATTTTTTACGCTATCCGTACATAAAACTTACACATTAGTACATAGGGGGACTTTTACAAATGCAGAGACAAAGAACAAGTGGATAGGGTGTAATTATGTACTAAAGGCTAAAGCAAACTCAAGAAAAATAATAAAAAATGTGGACCATAGTTGTAACAATCACAAGAAAAAATTTCAGTAAGTGGACCCCTCCACGAGTGAAAAAAAGAAAAATGTAAATATGATTATGGAATTTGAAATAAATTAAGATAAAGCCATTTGATGAAGATTATAATTTAGATATTCTCCCTTCCGCGACAACAACAATAACAGGTTCAATATAATCTCACTTCAGAAGAATAGTTATAAACAAACCTTATCTTTATAGTGAAGAGGTTGTTACTAATATACACTTAGCTCAAAACAAATGTAATCAAGGCGTGATAAGAAAGAGGGGGGAAAAAACGACAGCAAAACAACAAGATAATCATAACAAATGAAATGATAAGTAATAGTGAAAATTAGGAGAATATGATACTAACTAATACTATAGTACAACACTCAACTATCTATTACTGTTGACGTCTAAATTTTTCTATCTAAGGTCGTGTCCTCAGTAACCTAGAGATATATTCTCTCTTTTGGAATACAAGTATTAATCAACAATGTTTCTGGTCGAGTTAAAAGTACTCATTCATCTTTAATTAGAGTTCTTAAGGTTCCAAATCTACAGTATGAAATCGTCCTTGTACGAAAACACTAAATCGTTAATATAAAACTTTTCAATGCAAATTCAAATTTAATCGACTTTTATTAGAAAAATGTGATAATGGAATTAGAAGTAGATAAAGATAAAAGCAATTTGATGAAGGTTTTAATTTATATATTCCCCTTTTGGGAGACAACTATTCAATCAAACATTATAACTTTGAGATGTCTCTTTGGAGGTGGTAGGGAAAAAGATAAAGGATGGGGTTAGAAGAGAATAATACACACATAAATTAATCCCTTTAGAATAAAGTTAAAAGAGTTCAATGTTTGTCATTGCATTATTGAACTTCTTGTCTCCCTCTTTTGCTTAAAACCATTCATGTTTTAAGTGGGAGACTAAAAATAGTTCACAAAAATATTCGATATTTGTGTCGGTAGAAAGTAAGATATTTCATAAAATTTATTAAAAGTGTACGTAAACTGACTTGGACATAAACAAGACCAATCATGTTAACTTTTGTTAAAAAACATTTGTGTTCTCGTTAAAAGTAAAAAAGAAACTAGATGATTTCTTCGTATCTGTTTGAGCTCTAGATATAAGATCATGTTTACTTGAAAGATTTAAAACATTATATATTATGGATGCACATAACTTAAACTCAACATTTCAAAAATGTGTACCTTTGATTGAGGTCAGTTGAATTTGCATGTCCATATAGAGCAAACTGAGGAGTAACCCCGCCATGACTTACCATGGCGGGGTTGACTTTAAGGGCTTCACTACCACCCCTGCTGCTCGTGGCTGCATTGCAGCCACGAGGGGTGGTGGTTGTGGGGATTTCCACTGGCTTTCTTGAACGGTTCCTACCACGATGAACGTGGCGTTCACAGTACTTATGTCCACTCACTACATCTCTTGAACATCTCCATTTCTTACCATCAGTTCTCCTACACCTCCCTGGCTCTGGATCCATATTTGTTTTTCCCCAATACCCTGAGTGTAACACTTCATATTTTACAAAACAAAAAAATGTTAGTAACTTTTTGTTCTTGCCATTCATATATGACTAGTGCTGAAGTCAAGAATTTCGTTAAGAGCATTCAAGATTTGATACATATATATAGTACTTTTTATGTATATCTTTCTTGATTCACCGTATACATTTCAAACCAAATACTGTTCAACTGACTATCCTTCACTGTTTACGACTTCGCCACTACATATATCATACAAAGTTTAAGAATGTGTGATTATGTAGATGAAGTAAAAGTATACTATAGTACCATCAGGTCATTCAAAGGATATATACACGAAATGCTCCTATTGAAAATAAGATACATTACCTACTACATGTTTACAACAGATAAAAATGACGGTATATATAACTTAAACTCTGTAATAAACAATTCGAATTTGGACAAAAAGGGATGATATGTAACTTACTAGCTTGTTGATAATGATGATATTGCTGAGACATATTATAATAAGGAGATGAATTGATGAGACTTTTTTTAATAAGATAAAGAAGTTCATGAGGAATAGGAGCACCAGCTAACATATGTTTGTAAATCAAAGCTTGTAGTTCAAGTTCTTGCCACTGAGCTAAGCTGAAGTAACCATTTCCCATACCTATAAGTCCAAAATAAGAAGATAAAATAATTATGGATATGTTATATAACAACAAAAAAGCTCTAAACTTTGATAGACACAAGGAGGGAAGAAGTCAGTAATTTCGTTAAGAGTGTCCAAATAAAAATACTCATAGCTCAAATAATGTGTGGTCAGAAATCTACTATATATAATATACAAAAAATGGTATTCCAAACTCATAAAGATCAAATCTTAAATACGTTTTTACGAATAAAAAAAGCTTAAAACTTTAAGAGACACAAGCCATAGAGAAGTCAGAAATTTCGTTAAAAATGTACGAAAGTTAAATGTTTGATTTGCACCGAATTCAATAATTTTGACTCACACTCTATATATGTGTTAAAAGAAATCTACTAAATAAATACAAAAGTGATATTCTGAACCCATAAAAATCAAATCTTGACTATGTTTCTATGAATAAAAAAAGCTTAAAACTTTAAGAGACACAACTCATAGAAAAGTCAGATATCTCGCTAAGAATGTACAAAAAGTAATGTTTGATTTCGACTGAATTCAATAATTTTGACTCATACTCCATATATTAAAAAAAATCCACTAAATCAATACAAAAGTAATATTCCGAACCCATAAAATTTAAATATTGAATGCAAACAAAAGCTTAAAACTCTAGCATATACAAGCGGTGGATAATCTAGTAATTTCACTAAAGACGTTCAAGGTTTAATATATTCAATACTTCAACAAAATTCAATATATAATATTCCTTCCTTTCATCTTTACTCGTTCACTATGACTTCAACACAATTTAACTATATTATTAACAATTGACTTTTGATGGAATCCATTTAAAACTACATATTACATAAAAAAAACATTAAATGCTAAGTTTTTATTAACATTTCAAACTCATAAAAGTTTAAATCTTGAATCCGACACGAATAAGATAAAAGACAAAAGGGGTAAAGTAATAGTAGTAGTGTTTACTTACTGGGAGTAAGTGATGAATCTGCAAATGCTGACAATTTATTGATAGGTACTTCAGATACAAATAAGGGAAGAGCAGAAGAAGAATGAGAATCAGAATGTGAATAACAAGAAGAAAAAGAGTCAAGATCAAGAACAAGTTTTGGTAACTTTGTTGATTTTTCTTCTGATGATGATTCATTTTTCCATTGCTTCAACTTGAAGTCCATTGATGGGTTTTGGGGTTTTGGGGGGGGGGGTTGTTTGAAGTTTAAAGTTTGGTTTTTGATGAAAAAAAGAAGTTTTTTTTCATTTGTAGTGAGTTCTTGTGTGGACCATTTTGTGTATGTAGCTTTGGCAGGAAGAGTTCAGTGAGAGAGAAGGGAGGGATAAAAAAGCTGCAAAGTTACAGACTTTGTTGTGAGGCCACTCAATGGATTTGAAAACTAACTTTTAAGTTATCAAACACGGGTTGTGGTGCAGTGGTGATGAGATTGTTTTATCCTTAATGAGAGGTTTTGAGTTTGAGTCTTGGATATGGTGGAAATTATATTGGGAGTGTCACCCAATGGCGGAGGCACTTTATAGTTATGAGGGGCTTTCGACGGAAAATTATACTCTCTCCGTTTATTTTAGGTGAGATAGTTTGATTCGGCACGGAATTTAAGAACAAAAGAAAGATTTTTAAAACTTGTGGTAGAAAATGAATGATAGAAATGTGTCATACTTTTTTAAACGGACTAAAAAAGAAAGTAAATCACATAAATTGAGACAGAGAGAGTATTATTTATACACGGATAAAATAATTTTTAAAATATATACGGTAGATGTCGAACCTCCTTCGGCTATTTTGAGTGTTTATTTTTTCAGATTTTAAACGCCCTTATTGAAAACTCTGGCTCTATCACTGGTACCACCTCCGAATGGGCTTTGCAATGTGCGTTTTGGATTTAGTGAGGACTCTAATATTGACTCCGAACACAAAATGAAAAACCAAAAAAGAAAATACTAACTTTTAAGCTTGCGTCTCAACATGTGATATGAAGTCGCGATTTTAAAACTGTGTTTAGATATGTAATTTGAGATAAAATTTTAATAGATTTTATGTTAAGCACTTTAAAGTTTTAACCTATAAAGTTTAAATTTTGAATCTATTCATGAGTGGGTGAGTCAAACTTGCGGTGAATATCAAATTTAGACTTTTTTTTTTTTGCATATACTACAATATAAGAGAGATTTAATGGCAATATATAAAATATTTAGCGAGTTTCTAAAATTTTATGCGTCATTTATATAAGTGTTGATTATAACTATGCATCTATTGTTGCCGCTAAATATTATATAACAAAAATTATATTATTATCGTTAATTCCTTGATAGTATAATTATAACAAATCTTAGGTATTTTTTTCTTGTTTTAAAACTAACAACAATAGCATGATTTCATATAATCTTATAAGTAGAATTTTAAAAGACATATGTATGTAGCCCTATTTCTATTTTTAAAATACAAAAAATATTATTTCAATAATTATTCGATTCAAGTAATACATATAAAAAGTGTTTAGTTAGCTATAATCTTAACTTTCTTTAGAAGGTAGGGTAATATTATTATTATTATTATTTGGTCAAAAGCTACAAGATTATGATACAAGTATAGGATGAAAAAAAGTTTAATTAATGATAGAGGTATTTTGGCTTGATGTGAAAGCCTTTTTACAAGTATTTTCTTTAGAATGGAACAAAATTATAGGTTTGATTAATTATTAATTAATTACAATTACCAAGATATTCCCTGTTAATATGTTTCTCTAGGTGTTATTTAACAGAGATAAGATAAGATAAAATATACAATTATTTAAATTTATTCATCTTTTTGTTAATTCCCCACATGCATGTCATGATAATGTCAAGTTCAACAATTTGACTCACAACTTTTAACTTTAATTTGTGGTCAAATGTCTTCATTTTGCTTCTGATTACTTCTTGTCATGATAATCATAAATTCATAATAAAAATGTAGTTTTTATTAGACGATCACGATATTTTATAAAAATTGAAAAAAAAATTATCAACAAAGGAAGAATATCATTATTTTTGTTCAATATATATGATATCAAAGTGGATAATTGACTGTGATAATTTTTATGGGTCGTAGGCCTCTCAAAAGCTAAGTAACGCAGATATGCAAAGATTTTTTCAGGCCGGACGGAGAACTAATAATAGACACAAAATCAACATTCTGACTCTATATTTATTCAAATAAAATGCTTAGTTGCCTCCTTAGTATTGAACAAAGTCAAGTCGATATATACATATGATCGATTTGCAAATGGTAAACCCTAACTTAGATCATTTACTTAATTTAAGCACAAAGAGTGAAGCTACTCGTCTCGGGTTTAAGCCGCTATCATTAGATTCCAATAAGTTCATGTTGTTTCACCTAACAACATGACACTTGTATTACTCTTCCACAATCTCATTTTAAGTTCTTTAATTTTATCTGTTGGATCGATCATTTGATTTTAAACCAATCCCTTAGATTATCATAAAAAAATATAATCTTATTATTTGTTTGTTTCGATTCAAAATGCATACCTAATAGAACATGCTTGATGTATTTTCATAATAATAAATTTAATACTAGTTTTGTAACATACCTAATAAATGAACCTCTTAACATAAATATTCTATTTAAATGAAAGTTATTGAATTCATTTGGATTCTTACCTTGATTTTTAGCCCCACTCTATTTCACTATCATATTTTTACACCTACTTATTCGATAATATATATATCGATAAAGAAAATAATATATTTAATAAAGATATTTTGTTCTCATAAATATACAGTATATTTTTAAAAGAAAAATCTGAAAAAAATAATTAATAAAAGATTGTATTGGTGGGTCACATGTCTGTGAGGGAAGGAGACTACTCTATACATAACTGACACATAATGTCAGATATAAAAATCACAGTTTTTGTCAGAAATTTAACAGCTTCTCAAGTGGGTCCCAGCACCCTCACCCCGCAGCCGACTAAACTCGGATTCGCATCGGAAAATTTCAAGCTATCCCTAATAAAGATAATTCTGTATTTAAGGAGATTCGAATTCGAGATTTATGCGTATGAGTCCACCATAACCCTTATTGGGTTCGATGACCTTTTATTTTGTCCATTTTATATTCGTTATTCATTGTTTTACACGATTTTAAGAACTCATTTGATACTAGAAATAAAAATATCCATTTTGTACTAATCAATTTAGGATTTTGATCTCATGTGTTTAGTTGAGATAAATTTGTGGACCAACTAACTTATCTTTAAATTACTTATTTTGAGATTGTAATATCGTTAACAATAGTGAAATAACTAATCTTAAAAAAATTAATTAAGTGATAACTTATTTTTCAACGAAATGAGTTATGAGAAATTATGATTACGAAGGATAATTTTATTAACTTACCACTAAAAAAAGCTTTTTTAGAATCTGATAAATTTGTACACTTTCAAAAAAATAATAATTATAATGGTAGTATAATTTTTTTTTCTAAAAACTGATTTTATTTTGATTTTATAAATTAATAAAATAATATAAAACAATTATTAATCAAAGAGAACATGATGTAAGCATGCGATTAGTAACTTAAATTAATCACGTGCTTGCACGTGACTTATTTTTCCAAGGTCTTCCTTGTTTTCATGCTACTAACATTTTGTTTTGTTATCTAAAGTTCAAACGTTGGTATCCATTCTCCGCGCTTTAAATATGTCTAACGTCCAATGTTCTAAATCGTTATTCTAAAAAAACATATTTTCTAAATCGTTATCTCAAATGAGTCAATCGATGAAAGAAAAAACTTATATGTTATAAGATAGATAGAAGGAAAATGATAGTCATATTAATTCAGTATTTAAACAGATAGGTATAATGAAGATAGATTTAAGTTATATTAATTTATCATGTCTTGCGAATAACTCATTAAAGATACCTTTTGAATAATAGTTAAATACAAGCAAGATCTACCAATTCAACAGAACTTGGGAATAATTGGGAGATAAAATTAAGGGCAAAGGACAGAAATCACATACTTTTAAGGTAAAATTATTATTTGTTCCTTATAAGTTTATAATTACAGAAATCCCTCAAACTGATACAATAATAAGCGTTGATACATTAATATGATGTGCGAGATACATTAATCGTTAAGTGAGATACATTACATTTTATACATGATACACTAATCTAATGCGCGAGA
The DNA here is from genome assembly GCA_022817965.1 of Solanum lycopersicoides. Classification (NCBI taxonomy): domain Eukaryota; kingdom Viridiplantae; phylum Streptophyta; class Magnoliopsida; order Solanales; family Solanaceae; genus Solanum; species Solanum lycopersicoides. Next base: position 2,780,390 of record CM040626.1, read on the forward strand.
TACATTAATTTTGACACGCTGATACATTAATTTGATGCTTGAATATGAGGAATTTTGAGAATTTGTAAAACTAATAGGGGAAAATGGTAATAAAAGAACTTAAAGGTAGAATTTTTGTCATTTTTCCTAAAATTAACAAGATTGTGAAATTAAATTTATTTGTGCAAATTAACCCATTAGAAGTTAAAACCAGTTATTTCACATACCAAAATTTGGCCCATTTCTTTTTGAAGAGTTTGAGCCCAGCTAAAATATGAGGCCCAGTTCTTATTCTGGCCTTTTTGTTATGGATCATCAGGTGTTATCACATTAAAAAAAGGCCCAACAAAGAGGCGAAGTAATGGTATCTTTCATTTCATTACGAATAATACACTTCGCCTGGTTCCTCCTCGTGTCTTCTAGCGCTCATGTACAGAGCGAAGAGGGAAAAAAAGCGTCGAAGGAGCAGCATAAGCAAGTTTCTATTGCGGCCCCTCTTAATTCTCTACAAACTTCCAAACCTTTCTTCAACATAGGTGACAACGGACCAGGCAGAAATGGAAGAGAACAAATACGTGAATAAGGCGTAACAATAAAACAAGATAGCATTTTGCGCTCACATATTTGAATGGGATAAGAAAGCTCATAATGCCTTTTGGATAATTTTGGTATGTTTGGAACTATGGGCTATTGGTTCTGGCCCAGTTATAATAGGATCCATTGAAAATAATATCTTCTTATTTGACTATTAGGGGTGTACAAAATCTAACCGAAAATCGAACCAAATTGTAAACCGAGTCAAATAAAAAAAAAATTGACTATATTTGGGTTGTTTTTTGTTTCAACTAAAAAAAATAACCCGAGCCCAAACCAACCCGACATTATATATAATCTTAAAATTTTATTTTATACGTAAAAATACTTACTTTGATATAAATTTCTCTTATACTTTTTTATAGTTTTTATCTTTTAATATAATTATTTCATGTTTGAAAGTTAGAATTCTTAATGATCTAATAAGATTATAGTCTATACATGTTGGTAATTATAATAAAGTTTAATTAAAAATGAAATTAATACTAATGCAAAAAGAAATCAATTCAACACTAAGAATGACAATAATATTGAATATTTGTTTTTTAGTTTTACATAAATTTAGACAATTGAAATACATGATCTAATTTTTCTTTCTTTTTAAGGAAACGCACAAGCACCGCCTCCCTCCCGAACCTATGCCCGAAATCTCAGAGACACACTCATACTTTACTAAGGTCTTATATAAGTGGCGGACCCAGGTTTTTTCATTCAGGAGGTTCGAAAAATAAAAATGAGGTTCAAAAAATAAAAATGTTGTTGATGGGATTCGAACTTGAGGCATGCAACTTAATATTCAGGGGTCTTACCATTGAGCCATCTATTTTTAATTGTTATTGAGGGGGTTCAAAATATATACATCTACAAAAATACAGAAAATTTACCTTATATATATAGTGTATTTTTTTGTCGAGGGTGTTCGGGTGAACACCCTGGACCCAATGTGGGTCCGCCCCTTGTCCTATTACCCCTCGAACTTATTTTATAAATAATTTTCTACCCCTTTTCGGCCTACGTGGGGTAGAGACACGTTGGGCCCACAAGATAGTGTCACATAAGCCGAAAAAGTGGTAGAAAATTATTTATAAAATAAGTTCAACGGGGTAATAGGATCTTAGTATAGTATAAGTGTGCCTCTGAGATTTTGGGCATAGTTCTTGGGGTACTTATGCATTTTTCCTTCTTTTAATATTTAGTCATGTAACTAATACTTACTAAACTTATTTTAGCATGATTTAGTATTTTAAATTATGATCAATTTCATTATGACTTGTTAAGTGCAATATTTGTTTTACGCGTTTTTATTATTATTATTATTATTATTGAATATTTTAGTGTCACTAATTATATCATATTTTTTTGTTATTTTCTTGATAAATAACTTAGATAGTTGCATTTTGAGGACTAAAGAAATATTTGAAGTACAAGTAAATTATATGTTTTTATGAATACTTTATTAAAAAAAAACGAAAATCCAAAAAAACTCAAAAAAACTAAAGTTGAAAAAGTCGAGTTTTATTTGATATAATTTGGTTTATAAATTCAAAAATCAGATACAAATGATTTTCTTTGATATTTGAAAACCTAAACCAATCTGGTCATATACACTACATACTTCGTAATAAAATCATTCTCGTTGATAAATATTTATTGAGAGTTGTCTTTCAACAATGTTTTAGCTAATTCTGTTTGAAAGTGTAAACTAATTTGTTATATTCTAAAAAAAGTAATTAAAAAAATAAATTGATAAAATTATTCTTCTTATTTATAATTTTTTAGAGAGAGCAAAAATAAAAAATAGTCAAACGTGAATAATAATTAATATATAAGAAGAAGTGGATAGTAGGTAAAGCTTCAATATCACATAAATAAGCATTTCAACATATTAGAATTCTGTCATCCAATCAATTAATTATGGAATCTTCATAAGTGGTTACCAGTAAATTAATAAATGTACCTCCAAAAAATGGTAGTTTTTAATTTCTTAATTACTTGTGGAGTTTGAAATATAATTACTACTAATTCAATAAATTTAGATTCGTATCACGTAAAATTAATTAAATTATTAAATAAGTTTCGTTAAGAAATTTCTCAGTACTCATAATTGAAATCAAGACTGTTGATAATTTGCTTTACAAACTTTATTTACTAAGTTAGGAAAAAAAAAATTAGTTATCACATAACATTTAAGAAACTATTAATTTTTTTAAAATAAATTAAATGGGGTCCAATTAGGATTTTTGTTAATACAAACAAAAAGAAAATGAGTACAAATAGGTGGAACTAAGGTATCAAAAATGTTGGATTTTCTAACTGAATATGATAGTTTAATTATTTTTCTGTTTATAAATTATCAAAAAGATTTTATTTTTTTATTAATTTATAAAGAAACAATAAAGTCTCAATCATTATAGATAAATCCACATGAATAAGACATGTTAGTTGTCTCTTTTTTTCTTTTCAATTTCTCATAATTAATATCTGATATTTATATTAAAATCATGATTAATTAAAATTCATGTCAATCAATTAAAAAATACATATTTTTTAATAGATTTTTTTCATATCAAAAGCTTAAAACTCAAAACGTCTGATTAATGACGAAATAGTTCTAATACTCACTATTTTAACTAAACCTCATTTTCAGGTCTATGTATGAGTTGAGACTTATGAGTCATGACTTCTTATGAAATATATTAAAGTCATGATTTAATCATAAATCATAATTAATGGATTTAGACCTAAATTTTGATAAATACTTTTGAAAAGGATGTTCTAATTAATTTTTTGGATCAATTTAGTTTTTAATTTTTTCTCCTAAAAAGTAATCTAAATGCATGAATTCTCTACAAAATAGTTTTCCAAATTCAAATTATGGTAAACCAAAATTTTTCAATTGATTTTAAAAAAACACTAACTAAAAAAGGCCAAGACAAAGTCTTCTAATTGTTTATCAATTTAATTTGCTAATCTTCTAATATAGTATTAAGAAAATTATTTAATCCCAATGATAATAAATTTTTTTGGAGCTAATAATTGGATTTTGGTCAAGAATCCAAGAAAAAAAAACAGTTGGTTAACTACCTTCATATTCAAGCAGTTGATTAAATTTTATATGAGAATTAAAAGAATAATTAACTACTACTTAATTAAAATACTAAGTACCATATTAATATTATACATTTTTGGTGTGTCATGACAGAGCAAATGATTGAATATAAAGTTTTAAAAATGAAATCCAAAACTTTGAAGAAATATTAATACAAATAAAACAAGGATTATCATTATTTTGTAAGCATCTTTAATTAAATTAAAGGATAAATAAGTACTATTTAAATTCATAAAGAAGGAATGAGTCATGAAGTACTCATATTTCATAATATATTGCTAATTCTGTCTCAATTTATGTAGCACAATTCGAATTTCAAGAATCAAATAATTTAAATTTGATTGTGTGAATTTGGACATAATATTTTCATGTTTTTTTAAACAAAATTTATATAGTTGAAAGTTTAGGTAAAAGAAATACTATAAACACAATAATTAACAATTTAAATTTAATATATTTAAAAAAAATATGAGAAATTACAATTAAAGACAAACTTATTTAAATATTGAAACTTGAAATAAATCACATACATTAAGATGGATAGAGATCAATTTATGTGTCAGTTCTTTTAAATATATTCAAAATTTTCAAATTCAGATCGATTCGAATTTCTTTTCATTACCCTTAAATAAAATAGTCACGAAATACTGATATATCGATATCGTCATTTTTTTTTAATATATTCTTAAAAAATTAAATCTAGACAAATTCATAATTACTATCATCATTTAGTCATTTATTTCACCAACAAAAAGTCATCCTTTTAACGAATTAGTCATATATATTCTCATTTTGTTTTTTTATATATAGTAAAATTCTAAATTTTGATTGACTCGAACAATTATTATTGTCGTTTAAATTTTTATTTCGCCAAATCCCCTGAATGAATTTTATTCTTCCCTTTTTTATGTTTACAACATTTTAAATTTTCACAACCAAGATTTATTTATTTTTTTTTAAAAAATAATAAAAATGATTAGGTTTTGTACAAATAATATCAAAATTATATTTGCACGAGTAGACAAATTAATTAGCACGCGAAATTGATTACTAATTATTATCATCCACCGTTGATGGTCCCACAAAATAGATTCCTAGGGCTATGATCATAGTGATCGATTTATCTCAACCGTTCGATCAAAAATAAAATTTAATTTAAATTTTGAATCTTAAAAATGTCAACTAATCAAGTGGAAGAAAATGGTCCCAAAGAAAATAAAAAAGATTAAACACTATCAACTTTATGGTTATAAATATTATTATTTTTAAAATAAATAAATAAATAATTTTGAATATGTAAAGTACAACTTGACCCCATCATAACCAACTAACAAGTAAAATAAAGTGTTAGAAAAATAATTTGGAAATAATATGTTTATATATTATAGTTTATACCCTTTTATGACAGATTACGATTCTTCCTCATAATATATACAAAATATATAATAAATAATATCAAAATAATGAAAAGTTGGTCACATTTGTTAAGAAGGCTAGCTAAAACTTTCAAATTATTTTCTTTATTTGAATTTCTTATTTAGTGTTTGACATATTTTTAAAATTTAATATTTGTTTGTGTATTGTCTTATTTTGAATAAAATATTTTACATTAAAGACAATTTTATTATAATAATTCGAAATGTATGACTAAGAATATAAAAATAATTATTATCTCATTATAATCTTTGCTAATCGATTAATAAATATAGGTTTTTTTCTTCTTTCTCAAGGCTAATTCTATTATTATTTATATATTTATCTCTGATTTTTATTCTTTTTCAAAAAAAAAAAATAGTGTTGGTGAGTCATGCATGCCACCCTTTCTGCCCACTCTTTACCAAACTTTTTTCTTAAGCACCATTTCTTTAAGAATTGAAATTATTATTATTATTATTATTAAAAAATTATTAAAAAAATTATTTTTCAGTACAATAGTTCCCATACCTCCCCATGCTTCCAATAGTTGAAAAGACAGACTGGTAAAATGACAGGGAAAAAAAGAGAGACTAAATTAAAAATAATTAAGTTAGTTTATTCAGTAGTTAATTAAATGAAATAAATTTTTCTCCTAATGTTTAATATTTAGATTTTCTTAATTATTGAATTTTTCTGAAGTAGACTAGACTTAATCAACTCTTTCTACTTTGACTTTCTATGGTAAATATAGGTGTAAGTGTACATTAGAATTATTTTTTTCTCCAAAAGTTACATGGTATATTATCAGATTATATGCTATGTTTTTTTTTATTTTATTTATTACTCCCTCTTTTTAAAAAAAAAATGGTTTAGTTTGACTTGATACGAAATTTAAGAAAATAAAGAAAACTTTTGATCATGTGGTGCTAAATTAAAGTTATTTCAAATGTACAAAATTGCCCTTTAATCTTGTGATCTTAAACATGTCACGTGGAAAGTTGTTACCAAAACAAAAAAGAGGTCATTTTTTTTAACAGACTAAAAAGGAAAGAATATTATTCTTTTTGAAACAGAGAAAGTATTATTTAACAATTTTGAGTCTTGTTAGTGAAATCTCTGGCTTCGCCTCTAAATAAAATTATCTCATGCAAATCTGAACAAGTAGAGCTAGTAAATTTCGCGTATTAAATACTTACATCAACAAAGATAACAATATAATAATAGTCACGACTCAGTCCAAAACTAGTTAAGTAACACAAATTAACTAGTTTTATACTTGATGACAACCTATAGCTACTCAATCCACCAACTTGCACTCCTTTATTTGATCTTAGAAGACTGATAAGTGAGCAAACTCACACAAACGGATTTAAATATCAAATACCTTAAAAACGAAAGACATTTGAGTTATATACATGAAGTAACTTAAAACAACTCAACAAATGGCACCTTACCTAAGAGTCTTGCAAAGATTACACGTGGATTATGATGGAATGGTTGATCTTTGGATACGAAAAAAAATTGGTTAAAAACGACAACTTCATATTAATTAACGCCTAAGCGATTTCATAACCTGAACTTTCCTTAAACAGATGATCTTACTTTGTAACCTTAGTCTCGCTTTCTTTGTAGTTTTCTAATTCCTCTAAGTGACTTTGTAATCTCAATCTACATTTATTTAATCGTTGCTCTAATATAAATACGAAACACATAATTAATAAGCCATGACACTTTACCTAAAAGTCTTGAAGAGATAGAGTACTCAAGTGAACAATGTGAAGCTGTCCATTATCTTTATGGCATGCAACAACATCACTTATACGTTACAATTTTGCCTTAGCAAAAGAAGTATAAATAAATTAATAAAAACCTTATTGTATAATTAATTCAGGTAATGTAAAGTATTGAACACCAAAGCCATGTGGAGTTTGGTAGTAACAGCTCAAAGAGAAAATATAACAACAATAAAGGTTTTGTGCAGTATGGACCATATATTTTTCCATTAGAGAACGGTAATAAAATAATAATATATTTGATGTGATTTAATAAATCGTGTATGTAAGACAAAAAATGTACTCAGATATTATTTTTGAATATCTTTATGGGATAAATATGTTGTTTTAAAAAAAAAACTTGATTTAAAAAAAAAGTGAAAAAAGTTATTAAAAAAAGAGTTACAAGAAAAATAAATAGCAATTATATATCAAGATACAAAGCAAAAATAAAACAACGGATAACAAAAATAAAAACATTGAATAAAATAAGAAACTACACAATTATCTAATACTATTTTTTACATTTCAATTTGTATTTGATTTTAATTTGACATGAATTTAAGAAATTAAAAAAATAATTTAAATTTTACTACCTTAAACTAAAAATATATTGAATATACTAAAATATTCTTTAATATTATGACCTTAATATTAATTAATGTATAATCATAACTTTTTTTTTTGTTACTCACCATTTGGATGACATGAATCATAACTTGATTAACCATATGGATGGGTTACAATAATTTTACTGTACTTAATAACGCGTTGAGTTCATGCAAACTATTTGAGTTTATTTACTAAGGGCTCGAGGTCCTATGATACGAGGATCGATGAGGGACTACTCAATTACTTACTATAAAATTAAGTGTTGTCTCACTAATTGAGCTTTGTGATTTTCGTAATTGAAGTGGAGGGTTCAAACATTATTGTAAAATTCTTTTTTTTGTTTGCATGATTAACGTTCTCGGTATAATAATATTTTTATATATAAAAAAAAAATTATATCCCAAAACAAGAGATTTTATCTTTAAATGGGGATAAAAATATATATTTTGCATTTTTAAAAAAAGATCACTAAATCTCGTTAGTAGTATAATTCTATTATACTAGTTTTATGGTAAATGATTGTTTGATTTTTTCAATTAAATTATCTCATAATTATAATTTTTGAAATAATTTATGCTATATTAAAGGTGAAATAAAATAATACTAAATTGATTTAGATAGGAGTATGAGATATTTAAAATTCAGTTTCGATTAAATTTGTATGTTGATGATGTATATTTTTGAGATAAATTCCATTCTTCAATTAAATATTATATAAATTTAATTATACAATATTTCACTTTTATCTCCCGTACAAATCAACCCTAATTTGATATACCGTATCTAATAAATACTATTAGCTAATACATATAATAGTAAAAAAGAAAAAAGTGAATAAAGACAAGCTCTAAAATAGCAAATTAAAGCTATGAAATTCTTATCCAATGCTACTTTTTTGAATAGTTTGCCTTTGTTGGTGGTTGAGACATTTCTTCTTGATTTTTGCTTTTCTAGTAGATTCATATATCTTCACTTAGTTGTTGGTCGATGTATTGAGATAAATAAGATTATCTTATGTAATGTAAATTTAAATGAGTTAATGTTTGATAGATACTAATGTTAAATAAAAGACATGTTGAATAATATATGATTAATTTGAAGTATAAAAGATATGTTGAATAATATATGATTAATTTGAAGTATATCTAATGAAATCTCTTTCTTCTTTAATTAAAGATCTAGAGTTTGAGATTATTTTCTTATGGTGTGAAATTTATTTAATAGAATAAGTCAGTTTTGATGTTGAGCACCAGATAGTTAACCAGGAGAAAAATGCATCTTTACTTACCTAGTGATAAATGCGATTCTTCTATTCTTAATAACATATTTTTATTCAACTTTGTTTTCCTTCATTTATTCTAATGGCGTGAACCTAAATTGTTCGAATAAGTCAACTTAGATATTGAATACCAGATAGCTAATCATGAAAAATAACGACATAAAATGGACAAATAAGAAATAGACAAAAATCTATTTTGACACTCTAGAAACAAAACGGAAGGAGTTTATAATATCCAACTACAATAATATACTCAATATAGTTCCACAAAATATGATTTGAATAGAATAAAGTGTCCCAAATTTTATTCCTATATGTATTGTGCATCTTTAGAAGAACGACTCTTCGAAATTCTCCTCAACAAAGCCAGATATAGTGTTTCTTTTCGATAGATCCTTGGCTAAACAAAATAAGTATTTCTTAACTTGAAAATCAACCATAAAATTTTTAACTACTTATACATTTCATAGCGCTACCAAAAAAAATATTGAGGAAATATGAAAAGAGAAGATATGATGCAATTTTGAATTACTAAGAACATTTACATTAAAATGTACTGATGACACTTATGTATAGTAGATTAATCGGCAATATAGTATTGTTTTAGTTATGATGGTTGGTGTTCGCCAATGCACTTGTTGTATTACTTTAGTTCTTGTTTTTGATATCCATCCGTATTTACCATTTCATTAATATATTCTAATATGTTATTTATTGTGTTTCGATTCTTACACTACTTTATCTTTGTTATTGCTCTCTCCTGGTAGCACCGGCGGAGCCACATTGTCATTGAGGGTTCATTCGATCCCCCCTTCCGCGGTAAATTATATCATTTTTATATAGTTAAAATATATTTTTTTAGGTATATATAGTAGATGTCGAATACTCTTCGGCTACTTTGTGTGTCTATTTTTTCAATTTTTAAACGCTTACTGATAAATTTGGCTCCGCCACTATTTGGTAGATTACATTTAAACCAAAGATCTTTTAAAAATAACTTTTTCATCTCTACTCAGTTGTACTCAATAATGATAAAATCTACGTCTATATAAAATTTCACCGAATATATTATTATTGTCGAAAAATACTTTTCACCCCTCCCTTTTGTGGGTCACACACACACACAAAACCATTTACTACTATTTTTAAAAAAATATGATTAGATGTGCTGTCAATATAACTTTAAACAATAAGGCCTGTCCATGCCCCTTACCCCCCACCCCCGACCCCCACCCCCTTTCTGTATATTGTACCCTGCAACAGTTAGAACTCAAAAAAAAAAAAAGTGAAAAGAAAAAGAAGGGTCCATTCCATTTCCATCATACTACCAAAAAAGCAAAAGCTAAAGAAAAAACAAAAGATTAAAAAGAAAGAATTCAAACAAGAAGAGGGGTTTTTCTTCTTTGTGAAAAAAAAATAAGAAAAAAAAATGCAGAATCAACAACAGCTACAGACACTGATGCAAGCTGGTCAGATTTCAGGGAGTTTGAGTTTTAATGGTAATTTAAGTAAAGAAGATGAAGAAATGTCAAAATCTGCACTTTCAACTTTTAAAGCTAAGGAAGAAGAGATTGAAAAAAAGAAACTTGAAGTTAAGGAGAAAGTTCAAGCTCAGTTGGGTCGTATTGAAGAGGAAACTAGACGTTTAGCTATTATTCGTGAGGTTTGTTTACATTTTCTTCAAATTTTGTGTTCAAGTTTGGATTTTTTTTTATTTTTTTTTATTAAAGATTGTTTTTTTCAAGTATGGGGTTTTGATTTTTTTAGCTCAAGAACTGTTATTAGCTTTAGAGTTGTTTGTATTATGAGGTTTGGTTACATTTTCTTGAAATTTACTGTTAAAGTTTGGATTTTTTTGTAGGTTTTTGATTTAAGATTGTTTTTTTTAAGTATGGGGTTTTGATGTTTTAGCTCAAGAACTGTTATTAGCTTTAGACTTGTTAGTATTATGAGGTCTGGTTACATTTTCTTGAAATTTAGTGTTGAAGTTTGGAACTTTTGTGGGATTTTATGTAAGTTTTTTATTAGAGATTGTTTTTTTAAGTATGGGGTTTTGGGATTTTAGCTCAAGAGCTGTAATTTGCTTTAGAGTAGTTCAAGTATTATGAGGTTTGTTTACATTTTCTTGAAATTTAGTGTCAAAGTTTGGATTTTTTTGTGGGATTTTCTGTATGTTTTAGATTGAAGATTGTTTTTTGAAGTGTGGGGTTTTGAGATTTTAGCTCAAGAGCTGTAATTTGCTTTAGAGTTGTTCAAGTATTATGAGGTTTGTTTACATTTTCTTGAAATTTAGTGTCAAAGTTTGGATTTTTGTGGGATTTTCTGTATGTTTTAGATTGAAGATTGTTTTTTGAAGTATGGGGTTTTGAGATTTTAGCTCAAGAACTGTAATTAGCTTTAGATTTGTTTACAACTTTTATTTTTTGACAAAAAAAGCTTACAACTTTCTGTTCATTGCCTTAAAGTTGGATTTTTTTTGGGTGTTTGTGCATATTTGAAGATTAATTGATTAAAGATTGGTGTTTGTGGGTGGGGGAAGGGTTGATTTTGAAGCTCAAGAACTTGAAATAGCTTGTTATGAGTTTTGTTACTGTTTTTGACTAAAAAAAGGTTACAACTTTCTCTTCATTCTTGAATTTTGAGCTGGGAATTTAGCCTTAAAGTTGGAATTTTTTTGTGGGGTTTTTCTGCATACTTGAAGATTAAAAATTGGTGTGTCCTGGGGTTTGATTTTCTTGGATTTTGAACTGCAAGTTTGCTCTTATTTTTTTAGCATTTTAGGGAAGAAGGAGCTCCAAAAGAACTCTGATCTATCTAATTCCCTTTTATAAAATTAAGGGTTTTCTGCATAAATCTTGTTTTGTAATTATATTTTGCCAGTTAATGTTGGTACAACAATGTGTACAAATTTTGGAAATTTGTACTGTTTACAACGGTAGCTCTCTTGTTATTGTGGAAAGATCAAGATTTGCCAGTTTATACAACAACGTACTCTGTGTAATCCAACAAGTGTGGGGGTTTGGGGAGTATTTGTGAAGTAATTTACAGTTTCTTCGCAGTCTATATATATAAAACTCATGAAGTTCAAACTAAATTTTTATCAGGAACTAGAAGCATTAGCAGATCCAATGAAGAAAGAAGTTTCAACGGTTCGAAAGAGGATTGATATTGTAAACAAGGACTTAAAACCCCTAGGCCAGACTTGCCAGAAGAAGGTATAAAACATATTATTTGCCACTACATTCTTGACTTTACTCTCACCATTTTCTGCTTGCATTATAATATATAGTCTAGACGACGTCTTTTACCTATAACAGACCGAGACCGATCCATGCCAGCTTGTACTCACCTCGACTAATACTTGCTACATCCAATTAGCTTAGGTATCTGGTGATTTGCTAACTAAGGGTTGGGCGGATGTCGTTGATTCACTTTCGTTTTTCATCTACATAGCCTGTACAATGTACTTTTGTCCTTTTGTAGTGTTGGTAGTTAGCTCGACTTGTGCTTGCTACATCCAACTAGGTTTAGTTATTAGGTGACTTTACCAACTAAGGGTTAGGCCGATGGCATTAATTCACTTAGTGTTTTTCGTCTACGTAGCCCGTTTGATGTATTTTTGTCCTCCTCTCGTGTTTTGAACTCTCTATTGTTTAAAGATCTTTTCCATTGGCATGGAGGTCATGTGGGCTGGGTAACAATTAGATGGTAGATCTATCAATCTTTGTTATTCAGACCCTCCAAAAATGTTATTACACCGATGTCTTGTGCTAAAAAATGCGTAGCTTTTGGAGGATCTGACACACATGTGGTGATTTTGAAGAGTCGAGCAACATAGATGTTGATTTATTTACTTCATCTGACTTTACTTAACCCCTGAGATGGGATTTAGTACTTACTGATATACGAGATTTTTGATTGTGGCCATTTCAATCTGTGACTACAGGAGAGAGAATACAAAGAAGCTCTCGAGGCCTTCAACGAAAAACACAAGGAAAAAGTACAACTTATATCAAGATTAATGGAGGTGAATATGAATTCATTGATGTTCTCGTTTTCAAATTATGTTATTCGTGTGAGTACATTTAGAACGTTTTCCTGTGTGTCTGATCGTAATGTTTCATTGTATGTATCAGCTGGTGGGTGAAAGCGAGAAAATGAGGATGAAGAAGTTGGAGGAGCTGAGCAAGAGTGTAGAAACGATTCGTTGAAAGATAAATCACCTTAAAAAAGCTCATCTGTGACGATTAATTAGGCTTGTGTGATATATTTAAGATCTATAATCGAAATTTCTGTTTATTATATGGTTGTTTTCGCGTTTGGTGGGTGTATTCTTTTTCCGCGCTTTATGTTCTTTGTTCATTTTTAGGCTTTTGAAGGATGATGATCTAATTTTAGATGTCAAAAGGGAAGAAATACCCTTGTAAACATGTTTGTAACTAAAACAGGTCTTCTCTCAAGCTGTGGATTCTTTTGTTCAATTATTCTCTTCTTTTATATCTCTATATTCTTCGATGTATCGTTTAGTTTGGTTGAAATTGTATTATGTGAAGAAAAGTTAACGATAAAAATTGTCTTGTATTTATGTGATTTAGTTTGACTCAACACAAAGATTTAAGAATGAAAGGAAGTTTTGATTCTTCCCAATTGTTGGCTTACTTTTGAGTGTTTTTGTAATGTCTTTAAGTAATTTTGTATTTGTGGAAATGAAGCAAAATATTTTTCGACTATAAAAGCATGTAGTTATGTAGTTTTTGGTTCTTTGATTTTGTTGATATTTGTTGTTTCGTGTAGTTCGATTATAGTATTTGTTTTGTTACTAACTCTTGTCTTGAGACTTGTATTACAGCTTTTTTCAATCTATTTTCGTCTCGATTCAATGACTTGTCAGAAACTCTCTCTCTATCTTTATCTGTGTATATGCTATCCTCCATGATCTTACTTTTCGAAGTGGATAGAAAAAACGATGTCATATATAATGATAGAGAATACATATCAAACACTTGAAATATCGAGCAAGAATAAAAGATATTTATCATGCACGTATCTTCTTTGTAACTTTATAATTTTATCGAACGTTCTCAAAGACTATCATGCCAATATACTATTCATTTGTGGTCCTTCTCCACATCCAGACCCATCTTTGTGTACTCTATCCCGTGTTAAGGATTACATTTCTATCTAGCTAATTTGAATTCGCGCTAAAAATGAATAAAATACTTTATATTAATATCAAAATTATCAAATGCATTAAAGTTAGTAGTATAGGAGGGGTCTCTAGAAAAGAGTAAAACTTATTAGATTCCATTGGGAATTAAAGCTATGATAAAAAAATAAAAAAATAAAAAAATAAAATAGAGAAGTCCAACTTTAGCTATAAAAGCTATCAACTTTACCTAAAAAAAAAAGAAAAAAAAGTAAAAGCTAAATTGATTATATACAATATCTTTAATTAATAGGGATTTTAACCCTATCTTTTAAAAAATTTCCAACTTTATTCTATGTTACGTGTTTGAATAAACTTAGATAATACTATATGGTAAAATAATTAATGTATTTTATGAGTTAATTTCAATTTTAATAGTTGTAAGGGGAAACCTAGAGCTTTACAATGTTGACATTTGAGGAGTTTTTGTTTATAATAAGAAAAAAAGAAAGTGTTCATTTACCTCCTCACACCTAACATGATTTAATTACGGCAACGATAAAGTCAGTAAAATTTTACGAGTTGAGTATAGAAAAAATAGTCTAAAAAAAGGATAAGATCCACGCAGATCAAGTCTAGTATTTATAGGATAGGAAAGTTAATTCCGCAATACCTTTCATTGTAAACATATAAAGTGGAGCATATTAGGGGCATGATGAACTCATTTGTTTTAATCTTTTACGAGATAGCAATAAGTTTGTATATATATTATTTTTTTTAAAAATTGAATTATGAGATTACGCTGATTACGATAATATTCTTAGAAGAACGTGGAGAAAATAGTGAGGGAATATAACCGTTGGAGTAGACAAAATTGATACCAATAACATGGTGCCAATTTGTATAGTATTTGGGGATTTGAAAAGAAAACAGCCAAAATATTTTTTTATCTTATACTCCAACGGTACTATAATTGCTCTCAAACAAGATTTTCAAATTTTAGTTGTACGTGGTGTTCAGAGTAGTTTACGTATATTTTCAATTAATTTTATAAGGAGTTCTTCTTTTCTTTTTATATTGTTATTTTAAGTTAAATGATATCACATAAATTGAGACGAAGAAAAATTGTAATTAGAGATAATATATAAAATTATTATTTTATTTAGTACTAAAGACATGTGATATTGAATATGAACAAGTAAATATGAATGGAGACAGAAATGACTTTATTTTGAGTATGTGAAATAGGTGCCTAGAAAAAAGCAATCCCTTTTGTTATTTCACATGATGCACTATTTCTATTCGTTTTGAAATTTGATTAATTTGTATTTATATCAAAACAAAAAAAAAGGGGAAAAGCTAGGAAACTCAATTAAAAGTTATACGAAACCTCTTAATTTAACGTAAAATTGCATTACGTATAAAAAGTTATTGGGTGTTGAATCATCTATCATTCTTTGTTTGTTTACTTTATTATATTTTAGATCTTCTTAATAAAAAGTTCCTACTCCACCCTAGCTAGAAGTCTCACTTTAAGGGTAGAGATCGAACTTCATACCAAAGGAGATTACTTTTTCAAAAGTCGTATTCAAGATTTTTAATTAAGAATGAACTAATATTTATCACTCATATCAATCGTTGATGATAAAAGCAAAGCTTTATATAGTCCATTAGGAATTTGAGTTCTAAAAAAATGCCCTATATATTTAACCACAAAAGTGCCTTCAATATTCGGAATATGAAAATTCCCTTGAAAAATATTATTTACAAAACTCAAACACGATATATCTGATTAAAGAAAAAATATTATTTTTTCATTACAATACTCAAAAGGGTCACTCAATTACTTCCAATAATATAGTATAAAGCCAAATTGGGTTTAAGAATATACTCTCTTGAGCCCATTTTGCATTTTTTTATCCTAGTCCATTATTATTTGGGCTAAATCAATCAAGTATCTTGAAGTTGTGTAACCAAAATTCATAATTTTTTTAGGATCATTATTTAAAGCCTAACCAAAAATCATCTTCTTTTTTTTTTTTTTGTAATTTTAGTTGTTTTAAAATTAAAAAAGTTGTGTAACAAAATTCCAAAGATGGTTTATTAAGTTTGAAAAAGCTAATATCACATAAATAGTAGGATCACTTCTAGAAAGAAAGACTTTTTTATTCGTGATCACTGAGGAATTTGTGTTATAAAACATAATTTTGTCACCCATCACTTGGAAAACATATCGTGGGATATAAATTCTCACTGAAATACTAGAAAACTTCCTAATTTTTTCAGTATGAAAACACAACTATTTTTTCTTTTCTCACTAATTCAATCAAAATTTTCGTGATGATATCCATTGAATATTTTTCGGTAGAAAATATTTCAAATGAAAAAATAGTGATTTTTAATAGCGGATGAATATTGGTTACCAAGTGTATAAATCTGTTCAAATTTGGGCCAGTTTTTATTTGGGCCCATTCAATACTTTTGGGCTAATCTGCTTTGAATCAGTGTTTCCATACAATTGGGCTGGTCTTAGTTTAGAGCGTAGTTACGAAACGTATATCATATATAAATAATTTGCGTATATATGAAACATAGCTACAATTATTGTATCGAGAGTATTAGTTGTATCAACAAAAAAGTTGTATTCAGACAAACGATATAAGTTGTATCAGATGGTATCTGTCGTGTATTAATTAGTTGTATCAATACATATCGTATCCATTAACGCGCGTGAAAGATCTGTATCAGTGTGTCTATGCTACTTAATCCAAAATGTAAATACGTTTCATAATTTTATGAAATTATAACTATGTATCGTAAATACAACCTAAATATTTATCACCTTTGTATAATTATTCCCTCTTTAAAGATGTTTGATCCCTTGGATAGGCTCGGTACGTAATATTCCTGATATATTTTCCTTTAATTGATTTCAATAAATTTTCGAAATCCAATTGATGGAAAAAATTATTAGATAGACTGAAATTATCGTGATATACATCTCCTTAAATCTCTACAACCACATTTTACATTTTTTTTTTTTAAACTATCATTTTTTAAAAAAAAATTATGTTATCTTTTTTTTTTTTTTTTTTTAATGTTGATTAGTTAATTAGATATTTGTTAAATGAAGGTTCATTTCATGTAGTCATGAGGTGGGTAGATGGCTAGAGAAGAAGTATTTGAATTTTTTCCAAAGTATACAACCAAAATCATGTAATTTTGTTTTATATTTGACTGAATATTTGGCCTTACCTAATTATTTCACCATATATTTTGTGCAATCCAAATACCATACTCCAAAATTAGGAAAATATAGAAATAAAAAGTTAAAGATTATGGTAATGATAACATTGGGACATAAGAAACTATCCTATATGAAAAATAAATATATTTATGAAATTCATTGTTAATTTATTGTTAAATAACTTGTAGTTAACAAGTTTTTTTTTATATAATTTATCGTCGATTCATATTTAAATAGGATAAATCGAGAATTATCTATTGTTTAAATGTATATTTTATCCGTCGTTATTTTGTTTTATCTTTATAACTAGCTTATTTTTGTTATTTTGTCTATCGCCAATATGGAGTTAACTTTATTTTTGAAAGCATTTTAAGATTTAAATAATACTCTATATGTTTGAAAATAAGTAGTGTTTATAATTTGAACACATTTCTTAAGAAACAACTATAATTAATTCCTAAAAAATTGAAAAGTGTTTTTTATTAATTTGTCCCTAATGAAAGAAAAACTAATTTATAATTCCTTTATTACAAAGGTGATTTTTGAAGAATAAAAGTAATTTCATCTGAAAATTTAATTTTTAAAATAAAATAAAAGAGAAAAATATCACTTATTTTAAAATAAAGAAAATATACGATACCATAAACTCTTTGGAAATGACAATTGTAGCCATAAATAGTAGCTCTTTAATTTATGTTTCCTTCAACAATTACATGCCAATAAATTATAAAAAAAGAAAAATAAAATAAATACAGACTCATCTATTATTTTAAATAAAATTATAACGTTGGATAATTAATGTAATCCAGATATACATATATAATTTAATTGACCCCATATAATATTAAATTTCAGAATATTATTTATTGAATTAACAATCACGAATTTTACCGTTACACAGTTCATGAACGGAGTGGCGTACCCGTTCTTATGTTTTATATATATATATAATAATAAATATTAAATTTGGTCATTGTATACTGTATAATCTCGATAAAAACATGAATTACGATAGAATAATTATGATTTCTTTAGCTTTAACAATAAAAAATGTAGGACTCGAGATCTTAACTAGGACTGAAAATATCCTATTTTAAAAACAAATCTTATAATATATCAATTCTAATTCAAAAATTCTAATATGAATATCAAATATCGAGTATTGAGTATCGATGAATCATATGTATAAATATATAAAATTTGAATAGAAAATTGAATAAGAATACATAATTATATTATATTGCATGGATAAAATTGTATGAATATGCAAAAAAAAAATTAAAAAAATTCAAGATTAATAACCAATTTAAATGCATTGAATCTAATATATTTTTATATAATGCTAACAATGTAAAGTTCATTGAAATTACGGTGTGATAACGTAGTATGGCTACCCATTCTGAGCTCTTATTTAGAAGTTAAAAAAATAAATTAACTAATAAAATATAATAAAATAAAAGGAGATTTTTTGTCAATATGTACATCAAATTAAACGATGTATAATTTATCTGGTCGTTTAATTTTACTTGTTCACTTTAAATGTTACGCTATATTAAAATAATTAGTAAAAATATTTTATCGTAATATTCATTAATTGATGTATGATTTTTTATTTTAAGAGATAATATAAAAAATAAATAATGAAAAGAAATATGTTAAAGTGAATATTATTTTAAAATTGAATAAGCAATATTTTCTTTAAGGGGGTTGAATTTTCTTTTAAAAAAATAAAAATATAATGATTCTGATTTGAATTTGAAATTTCACCATATATTTTGAAATTCACAACTACTAAGCCGATCACTAGTTTTATGTTTAAAAATATTTTTAAAAATATTTTATTTTCAATCGGGTGTGATCTCTCTGGATCTGTCTCTGTAAATATAATAAATAAAAATAAACGAAGAAAATATAATCGTATATATGTAGAATAATTTTGACTTATGATCTTGTCGACATTGTTTTCTTTCTTCTTACGACCTAATTAAATGAAACAATCACATATTTATTTCACTTACAGATGTAGGGTATTGTGTGTCTATAGATTTTTGAATATATATTATATATTTAATGTTTTTATAAAATATTTTGCTATTTAAAATCAAATTGTCTAATATTGATAGCTGAATTGAAATTCGTGTTGCATAGAACTCTTTAGAAGAAAAAATTGTTTCTAATCGATATAATTTTTTTTTGATATTCTAAAAATTAGAACTCGAATTTTTAAATGGTTAAAATATTTTTTGGAGTAAGAATAATGAAACTAAGGAGATAAATTTTTAAAAGAGTATTATTACAGGTTCAAACGAATCTAGTAATTTTTTGTTTAAATTATAAATTTGTGTGAAAGTTTTTGTTAAACATATATCGATATTTAGTGATCAATCTAACAACTATGATAACTATGAATTTGATAAACAGTTCAGAACTTATAAACTCTAAATTTTAATTCCGCTTCTTAATCGAACTATAATATTATCCCTTTTTGGACGGTTGAATTAATAGTTAATCCTTTTTAACAAGTGATGATTAGCTGGTCCATTATCCACGTTTGAATAATTAAGTTTTTGAAAAAGCAGCCTATTATTTTTAAATTGAAAAAAAAAGTGATAAAAATTAAAATAAGTCGCTTTTTTCTTAAAACTTTTAAAATTAGTTATACTTGATCATATTTTCTGCAATGAAATATAATTCAAATTGGATTATTTTATAAAAATAATAAATCTAGACTAAATATGAAAATGAATAAACAATTTTGGTATCGTCGATTTCAAATAAAGTAATAATTTTTATTTCTAGAAAAGCAAATAATTTACATGACCAAGTAGGCATTTCAAAAAATAAATTCAACCTCAAAATCATATTTCAAAATTTTCATAAATAAATATATAAAAATATATTTTTCAAAATTTAACTCTGTCAAACGCCATAAATTCTCTCTAACAATCTTTTTGAGACAATTATACTTCTATGAACTATCACATTAATTAATTTTACAAGACCCAAACAAAGTTTTTTTAAAAAAATAAATTAATTTTTACAAAAAAAACAAAAAAACATAAGCACAGAGAGCATTAAATTTAACAGCTGTTAAATTGCAAGCATGCACTATTGTACCTTATAATTCTGCAACCAGATAGATATATTACACTATACCTACTCTCACAATATAAATGTTCACGATAACGAGAACGGACTAATAATATATTTTAAAAGTATATATATATTCATATAAATATATTACTGTATTAATATTTATTATTATATAGTATTTTTATATCCACGTGAAATATACTATTAAATAGTACAGAGATAAAAAATTATTTTTAAAATTTAGTATTGTAATAACAATTTCGATCAAAATTCAAATATATTTCAGACCTTTTTCCGTTCTAACAATTCATTTAAAACTAATACATAAATAAAAATAAAATTTAAATTCTATATTAAAATTTTAAAATCCAATTTTAAAAATAAATAAATTATAAGTTTGGATTATTTAGTATCGTGTCAAAGTTTGGTAGAATATTTCTCCTTAACCATACATATGTTAATTAGCTCTTATCCTCTCTTCCAAAAGCTCATCATGAGTTATATAGACTTATCTTAATGATGGACAATTTTTGTCATAATCTATCTTTTCATCAAATAATAATAATAATAATATATATATATATATAAATATTATGGCCACAACTTATTTATCTTTTCATTAGAATTATTGGCGGTTATAGAATAGTTTTATTTTTAATTAGAGATATCGAGTTTAAATTTTGAATATAGAAAAAAATTCGTTAA